>JABSTQ010011399.1:0-1200000 GCA_013358835.2 Ixodes persulcatus | reverse complement strand
AACGTGCAGCCCTTGGGAAGATGATGGCGGCACAGCGAATCACTGAGCTAGATTTCGGACGCCATGTTCTTCCCAGAAGCGGGGCGCGGCACGTGTCTCGAGCATGTCCACAACAATGAATGGCTCCACTTTTCCCAGGATAGAGGGGCTTTACCCAGCAGCATATTTCAGCGCCCCCGCGCGACCGTCTTGTGGCTGCTCGGTGTCCTCGACGCCCCCCCCCCCCCCCCCCCCCATTCCTTCTCTCTTTCTAAGCCGCTGCGGGTGCGATAATAATAATAATAACAACAACAACAATAACAGTAATACTGTAATAATAATAATAAGAAGAAGAAGTGGAATGATAATAATAACAATAAAATCCTTTACTTTGGCGTATCTACGAACAGCTCAAAAACATAGCACAACTCAGATGCATGGACTCGTCAGGCCCTGCATCTGCTCTCGGTCGCCACAGGAACGTTTTGAAAATCACTTTCACCTTCCCCCACAACGCTCGTCACGACCCGCCATAGTTGGACGTGAGCGCGTTGGTGAAGTTAAATAAAGACGAATAGAATACACATAGGGACGGACAGAACAGCGCCGAAAGAGGTGATGTTCTGTCCGTCCCTATACTTATTCTTTCTGTTTTTATTTACCCGCCATGAGTGTCCGAATTCTGCTGACAAGCATGGCGGAGCCCACGCTGAGTAGCCGCGTCTTCGTTGCAAAAGCTTAGCGAGGGTGGAAAGCGGGAGAGGAGAGAGGGGTTCAAACTTTCTATTATTCCTCGGCTGCGTTGACATCACTCTTTTTATTTCATTTCCAAACTATTACATTCGGCGTCCATAAAGAAACTAAAAAAAAAAAGACTGTTTGGAGATTCGTTTTTTGCAGCTATTCGACTGACAAAGCGCAGGAAGCCCACTTGGGAGCGAATCGTACTCTCGGAGCCCCACGACGTCGCTTTTTGTATGGTTTCTCCGTTTAAAAACGTGCCGAGAAAAGATTGATATCGAAAGGGTCTCCATTCTCATTCCTAGCACTTTTTTTTTTTTTTTTTTGCTTGCGAGGAAACGTTTCTTTCTAAATCGCAGAAAGCAGCCCCATTCGGATAGCTAAAACGAAAGCTTCGTTATTATACGTATGAATATATAATGAAAATGTTCTCACTTTCACTACTGTCTAAAAGGAGGACTGTTCGAGATTAAAATTTTTCTGCACAATTGGTTGCAAATGGCGTAGTCGATTCGGCGCAACTCCTTGCGAAATTTAAACTTCCATATTCCATTTCGAGTAACCAGACACTTTGTTTGTTTTGAAGTTCGCTCGCCATGTAAATACCTCACCTCTCTCTCGGATTCAGTCATTATAATACCGTCGCTCCACCCCACCTTGACATAACAGCATCAATTTCTATGTACCGTCACGATTTGTATGATATTATTCTACCCCTTATCATTATGTTTGTGTTTGATGTTTTATCTTTTAGGAAGTGTGTTTAGAGCATATGTATTTGATTGCTGATTTTGTTTGTTTGTGTTGGTGCACCAGTGAGAAGACCAATGTGGTCTGTTTTGGGCACCCAAAAATAAAGAATATTATTATTATTATTATTATTATTATTATTATTAGTTATTATTATTATTAAAGAAACAGAAAAACTCTGCCCCCCCCCCTTCCCCCAGAAAAAAAACCGGAAAATAGAGAGCAACTGGAGTCATCTATTGTATCCTATTCATCGACACTATCACCGTTAAGTAAACCGAGCGTCATGACGAAGCAAAACAAAGCAAAGCAACAAAAATAAATCTTTGTTGCTTTGCAGGTGTTTTTTTTTTTCTTTGCTGTTTTTGGTGGCTTTAGTGATTGACATCTGCAGAAGCAGGTATTTTTTATGTTTATACCTAGGTTTAGAACAAAGAAAACACTCTGCACTGTGGCACTCATCATGAAGTTTCGCCGCTGTCAGTGTCATGTCGCAGGATCTTGTTCATAGGTCTGAACACATGAACAGCCTTGTCATTAGCCGAGTAGCCTCCTTAGATTGCAGCGATGGACTCTCTTAAGTGCTTTCCGGGAGGTGAACCTTCTTTTCTCCCCTCCAACTTTTAATTCCCCGCATCTATACCAGAGCGTATAATGGGCTCGCAGAAGGGTGAGATCTCGTGCATTCCTAAAAACCGCGACCCCGCCCTTTCCCTCGGTTCCGATCTCCGGGGCGGTCGGGGCAAAAGCCAATCAAACTAGCCATCGGCAATCTTTTTAGTTTCGGCGCCAACTACTATACTTATCCCTCCTTTCCGAGTCTGCGCAGGCACAGCCTTATGTTCCTCGGAGGAAATTGGTCACCGCGGTTTGCAAAACAAGCACGTGTCTCAGTCGGCCCCGGTGCTGACAAGGCGTACGCTTCCCCGGTGAGACCTTTAAGAGGCTGCCGAAGCGGAAGTCACGTCGCTTTATCGATTAAAAAAAAAAGAAAAAGAAAGAAGCAGAAAACGCCAAGACTCAGCTGCTGGCCACTGCCGCAATTTAACAAACGTCGCGGTACGCGTTGTCGCTCGTGCTTTGGAGGCTAATTTCCACGATAAGTCGACCGGGAAGGAAGCAGGACATGGCACACGTAATGGTTCAGAGCGAAACTTTCTACGTTGTCGCTGACGGCTTAAAGGACACATGCAAAGAAAAAAAAACATTTTTTTAAACAGCTTAGATGGAAAAAGGATATTATAAAACGATTTTACAACGAAGAAAAAAAAATTTTTAGAGCTATATTTACGGCGCTATACGAATTTGTAGTTGGCGCCCGCTGGAGCCGCCGCTGGTCACGTGGTAGGCCCGCGCGCCGCCGCCCTGCGTCGCCGAGCCGTAAAGCGACGCCGCCGCCGCACGCTGAGCGTTGTGCGAACGCCGCTTCAACGCGTTTCTCCACGCCGCCGTCGCCGCCGCCGCAGAAGTTCGTCTGGTTCGGGGCGCCGCCGCCGTCATCTGAACGGCGCACAGGTCAATCACGTCTGCTTGCGCTTTTTCAGGAGTTTCCTTTGGGCTCTAAAAGTTATTTATTCATCTTAGTTTTTTGTTATACTTCAAACAAAGATGAATAAGTTACTTTTAGAGGCCATAGGAAGCTTCCGAAAGAGCGCGAGCACCACGTGACAATATGGGCCCGTCACGTGATAAATAAGGGCCACTTTTCCGCGGCGCCCGCGGGCGCCAACTACAAATTCGATAGCGCCGTAAATATAGCTCTAAATTTTTTTTTTCTTCGTTGTAACATCGTTTTATGATATCCTTTTTCCATCTAAGCTGTTTAAAAAAAATGTTTTTTTTCTTTGCATGTGTCCTTTAAGAAATGCAGGCCGTCGTAAGTCCCGTTCGCATTATTAGGGAGTTTTCGTAGACCACGTTTGTCCCTTCGCTAAGCCCTCCGCAACGAAGACGTCGCTACTGCGCCTGCGCGCAGATGGCCTTGACTGTAGAGTTCCGGGTATCGTAGCGGGTTGCGGAGAGCGTTGCGGGACGGCTAAAACCATCTACGAAAACTCCCTATTATCGCTCTGCAGTGGCTTTCTCGGCGTCCTCTTTCCCTAATCCCAAAATCTCCCCACAGAATGTGAGTACGGCGGCGAATAAATCCCTCCGCCGAAGGAAATGCTTGGTGTCCTAAAGGCCGAACCACATAAAGCGTATTTTCGAAGTATTTACGGACTATTTTTTGCGGACACGAACGCTTCCTCGACGGCTCATGGTCGGAATAAATACGCGCGAATTCGGCGATCCGACCGAGACAGGTTCCGGCGCTCCGGCGTATTTCGGCATGGCATATCCGGAAGCGTACGGCGCGGTGCCGGCCAATCAGCTCGCGAGTTTTATCAGCCGGAAGTTGCTCGAGGATTGGCTTGCCTACCAGCTTTGCGGCCGCCAGCAGTCTGATTTGATTCAGCCTCCGAAATGGCCGCTCGCTTGTCGCGCTCGCCGTTTTATCGGCGAACTGTACCAAATTGCTATATATCTTTCGAATGAGTAATTAACTATTGAAGCAGAAGAAAAGACCATCTGTGTGGCAGGCGATATGAACAAATTATAATAGGAAGAGTTTTGAGCAGAGATCGCGGCCGTCCTCCTGCCGGCACTTGTTAGCAACCTGGCGATTGCAAGGTACATTTTTGAAACAAGCGCTTGCAAAATAGGCTTTCGATGCTGATTAACATTTAGTTATTTCTGTTTCATTGCGGAAGGCGATAATATAGTAGCCGATTTACATTTGTCTCATTATATATAATGCACCAAGGACGCCGATGAAAAGCACCGTGTATGGTTTGGCGACCTTCCACTCT
Source organism: Ixodes persulcatus (assembly GCA_013358835.2). Lineage (NCBI taxonomy): Eukaryota > Metazoa > Arthropoda > Arachnida > Ixodida > Ixodidae > Ixodes > Ixodes persulcatus. Next base: position 1,195,681 of record JABSTQ010011399.1, on the reverse strand, counting down.
CCCCTTCTGTGAAAAAAAACACTCGGCAAATCCCGTGATCACGCCCGCTGAAACGCGCGTAAACTCATCGAGAATACGCCCTATATAAATGATTCTCTAATCTGGCCACTTTTCTTTTTTCTTTTGTGTGTGTGTGTGTGGGGGGGGGGGGGGGAAGGGAGTGGTTAGGGAATTGTAATCGGTGACAAGTAAAGAAGGTAGGAGAAGCTCCTCCCATAAGCGTGATGCGCCCGTTTCAAATCCATTCGCAGTCGAAAAAATAGTTCCCTGGAAACGGCCCTTGTTCCGTTGCAATGGCTACAGAGTGATACCAACTTGTCTTCGACCCCCACTTTTTAAGAAAGCGACCTTTGTATTCATCGGAGAGGGAACCGAGCCCCTGAAAGTGGCCTTTGTATCCATCGGAGGGGGAACCTAACCCCCCAAAGTCGTTTTTGTTTCCATCAAAGGGGGAAAATTCTAATCTCCCTCTCGTGGCTTCCACAACGCTAAGTCAAATTCGAAGATAAAGCAAATATTCACAGGAAGGCAAAACCCTCTCCCGCCTTGGCCATGACGTCACGGAAACGATGGGACGCTATGCGGAGGGCAAATTCGTCTGCTTCTCGCGCAGGGGGTACAGGTGACGTCAGAACGCCGTGCCCTGATTGGCTGATCGCGGCCCCCCTATCTGAGCGTCGTCTGCTCCTTTGCAACGTCGTCTGCGTCTGTCTTACCCAGGGTGTAAGATAGACAGGTGGGGAAACGGCCCATAGAGGCCTACAGCAATGCCGTGACCGGATTGTGTACTCGTCTGCTTGCGGGTACTCCCGATTTGCGACAGATGGCGCTGCGGCGAGAAGAAAAAAAATCTCCGTCGGTTTAGCCGGTCGCCACCGGTCGCCCACCTGGAGTGAGAGTTCGCGGTGCTCCACATAGATGGCGCCACAAAAAAAGAGAACCCCGAAAGGGACACAATCCGGTCGCTCATTTGGCTCTCGTTTCCCCACCTGTCTATCTTACACCCTGGTCTTACCTTTCCTGCGACTTTCGGAAGTGCAGAGGCCAGATTCACAAAACCATGTTACGCCGAAAGAGTGCGTAGACAAAACGTGAGAACAAATTCGTATTCACGAAACGAAATTATCGTAAGTTTTGCTCAGGTTACGACGGAATCCTACGACGATCAACTCAGCATGGCCGACAGCGTCGCTCAGTTACTTGGTCGCGACGACACACGGACGTTTATTTTTGTACGTGCTCTTCTCACAGCGTCACGACTACAAGCAGCAAGAAAAAAAGTAAAAAGCACTTGAAATACACCACGACGAACAAGAACGCTGGATCCACAAACACCCGGGAAATGCTCCAACGGCCACGATTCTACTGACCCCGTCCCAGCGAGCTCGGCAGATAGGCCTAGCAGCAGCGCAGCGGTGCTCCGACGGTCCTTGGCCAAGACCGTCTGCCCACGACCGGCTGGCGTGCTGAATGGAATATGCCCGCGCGACCCTTGTGAACCCTTCAATCTCTTCCTCTTGTCATCGCCTCGTTTTCCGAGGCAGCGGCGAATCTCGCCGGTGAAAAAGCGGTGAATCTCCGACAGACGCAGGAAAGGTAAAGCAGCCATCGCTTTGACTAGCAGACGTAAAGCAGACGACGTTAACTGCACCAACCCGCCGACGCCGTTTAAGAGTGAGGAGTCTCGCCGCACACGCAAGGAGGGAAAAAGTATTTGGGAGGGAACTTGTGGACACTCTCGCTTCTTAGCAGACAAACCTCGGCGCCTCGGGACACCTCGCCAACGAGTCCCTTGACTTCCCCCCTTGATGCACGTCTGCTAGTTGTTCGACAAAAACAACGTACCGCTCGAGTTATTTCGTCTCCCCTCTCTGAAAGGCGAAGTCGAGCTCGCTCGTAAAGACCTGCACTTCCGAAAGTCGCAGGAAAGGTAAGACAGACGCAGGCGACGTTGCGAGCAGACGACGTTGCAAAGGAGCAGACGACGCTCAGATAGGGGGGGTCGCGATCAGCCATCAGGGCTCGGCGTTCTGACGTCACCACTACCTCCTTTCTCATGCGCAGAAGACGAAAATGAGCCCACTTGCGAGGCGTATTGGATGCGGAGGCGGCGGAGGGATATATGAATCCGTTTGAGGGGCATTTGCCGCTACCTTCTTGACCTGTAACTTACTATACAAGGGAACGTACCTTGACATGTCGAAGACTTGGCCTTCCTCGACAAGTTGAATGACAGTAAGAAAAAAAAAGAAAAAGAAACGTTGCTCAAACGTATTTTGTGCAAACCGACTCACAGATGTCTTTTTTATTTTTTTTTTGGTCTTTTCTGATTTCTTGGCGCGACAACTACTGTATTTACTCGAGTAATTGAAGCACTGTTTATGAAAAAAGCCTGTTGGTTCGCTTTCTTGGGGAGCACGTGGACGGTCAATCACCGTGATTGAGAGAGAGAGGTACCAGCGATATACCGGACATAGGTTATGTCTTCGTGTGAAAATCTTATCTGCGCAGATTCTATTTTTACGGAGAGTCGTGTTCACGACCTTGTTATTTGCTACGTTTTGCAAGCAGAACGGGGTGATTGACTGGATGTGTGCCTTGTGGCAAAGTGGACGCAACGGCCTTGTGATGGTAAGGAAATCGCAGCCGCGGTAGTGAAATCCCTGGTAATGAAATCGCTGGTAGTGAATTCGCAGTCGCGCGAATTTTAAGTTTAATATTGAGCAGCGCTGGAACGTATACGGTAACAGAATGGGTCATTTTATGACCTAATCGCACACCTTTTGCTTTGTCAATTGTGTGCCTTCAAAGCAGTCGCTCGCCACAAACAATTATCGACATTTTCCTTAACCAGCACGGTTTCTAAAATTTTAGAGTACATAATTTATTTTAATCTAGTTAGTTCCTTAGATTCAATTTTTTTTTCACCATCGCAACATGGTTTTTGGAAACCGCTGCCCTTCGAAAATCAACCATCTTACTCTCACTAATAATATTTTCTCCACTCTTGACCATGGATCTCAGGTTGATGCGTCTTTCTCGACTTTCGCAAAGCCTTGGGCAAAGTATGTCACCTACTATTGTTTTTTAACCTTGATAAACTTAATGTTATTTCTAAAGTTTTGTCCTGGAATAAATGTTTTCTAACTAATCGACCATATTTTGTTTTTACAAATCCAGAAAATTCTTGCCTCAGTCCTGTTACCTCCGGTGTTCCCCAGGGGTCCGTTTTGGGACCCCTTCTGTTTTTTATTTATATCAATGACTTACCAATGTATGTATCATCCCATATTAGCTTATTAACTGATGACTGCTTAATAAATGGGGAAATTACTAAGAAATTCAAAGGCGGCACTTCTTCAGGCTAACTTATGCGCGGTTTCGGAATGATGTAACTTATGGCAAATGACTTTCAAAACTAACAAATGTAAAACTTTGAGGGGTCTCGTCGTAACACGTCACCATCACTCTACTTTATTTGTAAAACTCAGCACACATCTGTAACCTCCTTCAAGTATCTTGGTGTTCACAACACGTCTGACCTATCATGAAAAACGCCTTCTGATCATATAATCAGTAACGCTAATTCGATGCCTAAATATTAAAACAATTTTTTTTTTTTATATTTATGTTACTAAAACTTTTCTATAATGCTTTATTACGTTCAAAGCTGGAATATGCCGCAAAAATCTGGGATCGTCATGCGAGACTTGTAACAAACATGGAAGCACTGCGAAATCGCGCCGCACGTTTCATAGTTTGTAGCTATCGTCGCACCGCAAGTGTTTCATCTATGAACACCTCCCCGTCACGGGCTCTTCTATCCTCACGCCGTAATATATCTCGTTTATACCTCCTTCGTAAGATTTATCATTTATCATTCCAAGGTTCCCCTGAAAGACAAACTATTCCTTAGCCCCTCGTTCATTTCTCCCCGCATCGATTGCAGTCTTAAAGTTGGCAAACCTCATTGCTATTGACGCGTCAGCGACACATCAATAGCATTGTGTAATGCTGAGATTCGTTTTTTCGATAAATATATGTAAACGGGTTTATGCTCTTGTATCTCGCGCATGTGTAGCCTGGGTGACGATAAGTGTATCAAATATATATATATATATGTACTTCCATCTTCCTTTCCCAATACAGTTGTGAGTAGCGCCCGTGTTTGTCTTCTATCTTGCGTACGTCTTTTTAGCGCTTTTAACCATGGTTCAATAGAGTCAACACCAACTAGCCCAACAACATGTTCTTTTACTCATTGTGAAACTTCAGCTGACATCGAATATTTTATCCCGAGAACGTCATCTGAAGGGAACCACCTTCCCGTATCATTAGTAACTATTCTATCAGTTGTTTTATTTAGGAAAGCACTAATTACTCACTTCTGCTGAGATTATGCCGCACTAATTTTTATAACCAAGTTTCCTTGTGTGTTTGAATCTTCTAGTGAACTAATAATGTGTGCCCACCCCATTTGTAATGCCCCTGGGCCTTGGGGGTATTAAAATAAATAAATAAATAAATAAATAATTGATTAACTCATTAATTAATGGCGAGCATCAGGAGCTTACCTTGACCTTCCGGCGCAATCGTGGCGAGCGAGAATTAATCATCCGCGTTCTACACGATTAGGCAAGTCACCTCCTATATATTGTGAAACTCCTGTCCATTCACTTTCCTGCAGAACACGCGGGTATCTAAGCACGCGAACAACTGACGGGTCACGGCGAATGGCGAAGCGCCGTGTTTCCGATTAGACCTGAAAAAGGAAATGTGGGCGGGGACAATGATCATGACGTTTCAGTTAATCATTGCACCAGCGAGCATCGACTTTTTCAAGTCGGAGAGAAATCCGAGTTTCGACGATCTTGGTTACGTCTTCGTTCGCAGTGGCTGGTTGGCACTGTGTTCTGCTGGAAAGTGAAAGAACCATGTATATATTGCGCATAGAGTGTAGAACGCCCTCGATCATGCAGCATTTGATAAGTTGAGGACTCGGAAACGTCGCTGGCGACCGATCGATCACGAGTGGAAAGATGCATAGCGGAATTGCTGGGCAAGTGTGTTGAGCGTGAAACGTGTGGCGTCTACGCTTCGGCGCTCTTCCTTGGTTAGTTTAGCGACTGACTTAACACGTGGCCTGTAGTGTACACTCGATAGCGATTCCTGGAATGGAGATACCGGCGCTAACCTGGGTCTTAAAAGCGTGTGAAAGGGTATCAAGATGCTATCTGAGGGATGCAGAGCGGATGCGCCGCACGGCTTCCCCGCCAAATAACACCTCAACTGACGGCGATGTTGCTATTGCCTCTCCACCCTCCCCCCCCCCCCCCCCCTCCCCTCAATACCAAATCAGTGTCGAGCCTGGTGGCGATGCTTTTATTCAGACACATAGCCAAAGAACGTTTCACGTTGCAACCAATAAGGGCACTCGTTCTCTCACTTGCCATTGTTCGCAACAGTTCCCGTCATTTTTATATTATTATTTATTATTTTTTTTTATAACGCGTTCAACGGTTTGTACAGAAGCAGTTTTTCCGACGATATCGCTGTCGCAGACTTCGCAGTGGCGATGAATGCATAGTGAGTGCACATTTGCCGGCAAGATCCTCTAGCCTCTGGATTTGGCATTAATGTGGCCGCTTTGGACACGCAATATTTGTATAGTTAGTCGACTTATTCTTTCCCTTCTAGACCGTTTTTTTTTTTTTTTTAATGTCTACATTTTAAGTTTAAATGTCGTCGGCAGCAGTTTTCTTCTTCTCTCATCGCTTTCCTGTCTGGATTTCTGTTTTTTTTTTTTTCGGCGCACTAATCCCGCGAGACAGGAGCAGTCTGTTTCTCCCGACCCATAAAGAACCATATTGAGGCCAAGGCAATCTCGCGGAACGAGTCCAGTCTCGGCTTTCTAAAGATCAAATCTCTCGGACATTTTGAAGGGTCACAGCCTGCCTTTTTTTTTTATTTTTTTATTGGACATCCAGAGTTCTTGGAGCAAGTGTGTTGTAGTGAAGAGAGGAATTCTGCTCCACAGCGATCGGAGCTTTTATTTTCACCCCCTCTTCGACGAATCTTGCTTTAGAGAGCAACTTTGTAACATGTTTCAGACTCAACGATGTGCCATATATTGTCACATTTAGGCCATCGATCCCACGCAGCATAGCGCCTTTGGCCAGTATTGGATTTTTTTTTTGTGCTCGAGGGCTTTGTTAGCAGGAAAATGCCTATGTATAACCTAACTTGTTATTCTTTGGCCAGAACCCGGCTATGTTGGCCTTTTAAATTTCATTAACAGGTTTCAGAGTTCTCACTGCCTAATCGTTTAATTTTGACCTGGCTTACATTTGGGCCTCAGTTTTCGAGGAAATGCGAGGATCAGCCTTCATTTTTGGTTGTATGCAGTTTTAACCTCACAACTTTGGGCCTAAATTGCCGAACAAGTGCCAGAAGTACGCTTCAGTGCGGGTTGTTTGGCTGATACGAGGCTTCTGTGGCTATGTCTGGCACTTTGGCAATTATATGGCCAACCATAAAAAAAAAAAAAAAAAAAAAAGCACGGAGAGCCCCTTATAAAACGCTTTAGGGCGAAACCCTTCTAGTCCCAAGTAAGGCCCTCCGGATTGCCAAACTTGGGCAAAGTTAGGCGATTCTCTGGCGTGTGGCCTGGGTCCACTGGCCAGTACTGAGATTACAATAGTAAAGTTTCGTGAACACACCTCGGCCGTTAAGTGGCGACCTTCTTCTGCACAGACAAACTCAAGTCCCATCCGCTTAACTATTGTGCGCATCTTAATCTTAGTTTATTAAGTGAATGTGCAAAAAGATTGCCATACTTATGTATTTAACGAATGTGGCTATTCCCTGAAATACACGGCATCATTTTGCGCATTTTGTTTTATACGGCTTTTTCCAGACTATAGGTCGTCAGCGTCACGTCTCCTGAAAAAGAACCAGACACCGCGGACGGTGGGCGGAACTTGACACTCCTCTCACTTGCAGATGACAGAGATTCACTTTTTTAGAAGGTTATCAATCAAAAAGTTTAAACCTCTCGATAAATTCGGCAGATACCCTAAAGTATGGCACAAAGAAGTTTCGTTTTATGCGTTTAATATGATTAACCAACAAACCTTGTTGTATATGTTCGTATAAAGGAGTTTCAATGATAAAAGAAGTGCGGCGTATAAGGCGTGGAGAGGAAAAAAGGCTTTCCAACTGCCCGCGAACCGACACGAACGCCGCTCCAGTAGTTGTGGTTGTTGGCGTTGTGGACCGTCAATAAATGTTCAAGCTGTCAGTTGCAAATATCTGTTATCCAATCTTCGTCCTATACGTAATGCTTCCTTTTATCCCTGGAACTTACCAGCGCGCTTCAACTCGTCCAGGAATTTAAATTTTCAGTACGGTAATATTACATGCTTTTTGTCCAAGTTTGGAAAATAAGAAGTGACATGAACTTAAACGTTTCTTCGGAATCCTAGATTATGATGCTTATATGTCGTCTGACGTGCATTTCAGCCACGCAACATCGGAGCACCTGTAACTACACGTCGGTTCTGCCGCTGGTGCCATCGCTCCCCATTCGAAGACGTCCATAAATCAGCACTCCACCACAAGAAACAAACAGTTCTGTGAACACTTGTACTGCGATTCATCCCAAGCCAGAGGGCTGTCAGAGACACACAAACGCATACACGCAAACAAAAAGCGAAAAGTAACGTTGCATTCCCTTCATTGATGTCCTCGAGCCCAGAAAAGACGGTGTCTTCAAGACGTTTTGTAAGACGTCTTGAAAGGCGTCTTGGAGACTGAAGTGGTGTGTGAGCATTGACTATATAGTAGTAGCTCACAATTCGCACCACAGGAAAGTCACACTCGCGATTGCCCTCTGTGAATTGACTTGATAGAACGAATTGAATTGATAAAACGTAAAAATATAAATAAAGAACAATTAATGGGCGTAGTTACCAGTGCCATTTTGGCATGTACAGCGCAAGGCTAGCTTCCCGAACGCTTCTCGAAAACGTATTTTGAACGATGAATGTATCTTCGTTTCTGGCAGACGATAAGTAAACGCGCCCTCCAAGCATGGGCCATGCAACGATATTGTGTAGGAATGTTTCTCAATTTACACATGCTTACTGGCATAGTGGGACCTAAGAATACTCGAGCGCAACGCCACTGACCAAAAAGCGTCTTCATGGTGGAGGAATTTGAAGGATCAAAACGGACGTTTTCTTTTAGTCTTTCCTTCACAAAACGTGATGACGAAGTTGCGGGGACAACCCCAACAATGCGGTTCCTCAGATTTCATCATCAAATTTTTCTATCCCCACTGTGACAATATTTAAATGCTGCTCAATCGGAGGGCACGTGCTCTGCGTGGGCATTCGATTGGAGATGGTGACAATGAGTGCCTCGGCATGCATTGGGGTAGTGCTCGCACCCAGTTGCTGCGAAGAGGGGAATACGCGAACCTTAACAGTGCGTGGAACTTAGCGCGCGCCCTGTGCTCTGCCAACCCCAGCGCATGGCTGTGGTAAAAAATGGCGGATTGCAATAGGCTCTGGATCACGTGGTCGCTTGTTCTGGCTGATTGTTTTTCACTTTTTAATGCGTTAGCATTAGGACGCTCTTTTTGACGAAAACCCCGGTGTCTTTCATTTGTCAGTTGTCGCGTGCGACGTTCTGATTTGTCCAAAGCGCTAGCGTGAGCAAGCTTCAACATCTCCCTCACTCTCTGGCGCTGACAAACTGAGAGACACCGCCGGGTATTCGTAAAAAACGAGCCCTTTTGTTTTCGGCAAAGTCACGCGCACAGCTGGAACCGAGCCAGAGAGAAGGAGGTGCCACGGAACACCTCCTAGATAACAAAGCCGTAGTGCCGAATGAGATGGCTTAATCAGAGAATGCCAACGCTGGACAATGTCTAAAAAGGAGTGCTGCGTCAGCACTCGGCTATGAGTCAAGTTCGAACCGAACGTTGACGCAATCGTCATGTCCAATATGTGCCCTGCGTTGGCCTTCTCTGATGACGCATCGCATTCAGCGCTATGGCTTTGTTATCTAGGAAGTGCTGCGCTGCGGCGCGATGGAATTAGGACGTGCTCTGCTGCGGCCCAGAGCCGTATATTAGGAGAGTTTGGACAATAGGCGGAGCAAAGGCCGCCGCCAGCGCCGAATATTCCCCCCACGCTTAGAGCGTAAACTAAATTTGTGACACAGCGTCGACCAATCAGGAGACCTCTACTCCATCTCACAAATGTCGACAGTGAAGACAAAGGCACAGGCGCGTGAGCCTAGCTCAGCGAAACGCTATTGTTTGTACGAGACCTCGTGCATAGGAGGCACTTTCCAAAGCCACGCGCTCGTGCCCATGCCTTTGTCTGCACTGCTAGAACAGCGTCCTGAGACTGGCTGAAAGAAAGCAGTGCAAAGGGTGGGGTGCGCGAGCGTCTTGAGACGCGGAGTTCCGCTCGGCACGGCTCAAATTATACTTCGTTTCACTTTACCTGCGAGCGAAGCCAAAGCTAGAAGCGCGAGACCAGCGCTTTTTGCATTTCTCCCCAGCTCGCGCGCTCGAGCAAAGCCTGAACGCACGGAGCTTCCGTGCTCGCGCTTACAGTTTTGCCTTCGCTCGCACATAAGGTGAAACGAAGTATAGTCGTGGCACAAATTTAGAGCACGCGACCACCGCTAGGGGCTGTTTCGCGGCCTGTGGTTGGCCCGAGATGCTCGCCTATTCAAACCAATGTATGGCCAAACTCTCTCAATAAACGGCTCTGCTGTGGCCCTGCTGTCGCCGGTTGTTCTTCGCTCTGGGTTTCCGTATAGTGGTTCGGAGGCTGTGCTGTGTGTCTGTATATAAAACGATGAATGGTGTTACCCCACGAGTGATATGGATAAGGTTCATTCCACGAGTGGTATGTGTGTGGTTCTTTCCACGAGTGATATGAATGACCGTAACAAAGGGCGTCGACGTACTCTGACAGGCAGAGTACAAAAAAGGGGTGAAACAAATTACAGGGAGAATCATTGGTGGATTCTTGGGGAATCCGTTAGCATGACCCTTGGGATACGCTAGCACTGACCCCGTAACGACGCCAAAACGAGGCAGCAATAAAGAAAGCCAAAAGAAAAAATGTGAAAAGATCAGCGTGAGTGTTTTCCCAAGTGGGACCTGTGTGGCTTTCAAGGGTCATTCTAGCGCATTACCGAAGAATCCACTAATGAATCTTCCTGTATTTTATTTTTATACGATTGTTCTTGCGTTTGGAAAAAAAAATCGCGTGTTTTGTAGATTATGTAGGTCAATAAAAAATTCTAAGCGATATTTACTGCAAGTACAACAATTGTTGCATCGCAATTTTAGGTATGATGTCCAGTGAGCAACACAAGCAGATAATGCTGCTTTGTAGAAAACATTTAAAAAACAAAAATACAGGACATATTGCACGAAATTTTGAACACGCAAAATCATTTCTATTTAAATATATAAAAGTCCCAGAAACGACAGGGACAAAAAAGAGTGTAAAGAACACAAGGCGCTATAACCAACTTGCCCAAATGTCCAATTTGCTGCACTTTAGTTCTAGTCTGTTTTTTTTTTTTTTAAAGGGTACTATATATACGTGCGAATAGCAAATAGTGTTATATTAAAAACGTATTTGCGATTTATTAAAAAATCATGACCTACTATTTTTTTTAAATGTTATTACGATAAGGAATTGTTTTTTTTTCTTTTTTCGTGTCGCAAATTTTCTGACGTTTTTGTGTCTTTTATGCACGTATACGGTCCAGTTTTAGCATTTTATTTTGCAGGACTGAGCCCTAAAGCGACATTTTAATAACAAAATTACGAAAACTTCATGAAATATACTTCTGAAAAGGTACAGACGCGTTATTTGAGCCAAAAACATTATTTTGGACCTGCCACGCCACTGGAAGGTGTAAGCGTAACTTCTCTTGGGCATTTTATGTTTACTTCTTCCAGCTCGTAATGCATATAGTCGCTGACAACTCAAGAAGGTAGGGCGAGGGAAAGGAAGGTGGGAGAGGAGGAAATATACGGAACACTGGCCTTGTCCTTGCCAAGGAGGAAATATACGAAACACTGGCCCTGCCCTTGCCAGGGTTGCGCCCGCTTACTCCTCTCCCACCTTTCTTTCCCTCGCCCTACCTTCTTAACCTGCAACATACTACAGCTCCATATCTCGTCCCACATACCGGATATGCAGCCACCCGGCTAAGACCCAGGAAGGTCCACAAACTGCGGTTGGCGGCAAGAAGACAACTATACAACGTGTATCATTCCGCATTGCCCAAGCTGCAATAAAACTACCCCAGGCACCGAGAACGAAGAAGCACGGGGTGACCTTGCGGCACCAGCGTGACACGTCTTCACGTCCGCGTTGACAGTAAGCCGGGCACTTCCGCGGCCTCTCCTTAGCCCCGAGCGCACACGCCGAGCCCCGGTTGCGGGGTCAAACTGATACGTCTTCGTCGTCCAAGCTGTCCGGCTGTCCACAGCTGGGATTACCCGAGGAAGCGATCTGGAGACCCAACGTCGCTGTTAGGTCGACCGGTGAATGCCCGGCAAGACGGCGCGCGGCTCAGCGCTACCCACTAAAATTGCCCGATATTTTTGCACCGCCGTCTACAAATACCGACAAACGCACACGTATGACTAAGCACATTTTTGGGGGCGAGTCATTGGTCTGTGAACGTATGCGCCACGTCTTATATTCTGTGGCAGAGAGAGCTGCTGCGCATACTCAGAGCGCCTTCCACGGCCTAGTATAGGCAAAGGTGGCGGCTCGCAGAGGGGGACGAGTGGGGTGATCTATACGGAGTGCAAGTTTGTCTGCTCTCTCTGCGCATTTCGTGCGCTTGTTTATCCTCCAGATCTGCCCACATGCTTGTGTCCCTACCCGGATTTCAACCAAAGACTGCGCGCGCTTGGTTGCCTCCTCATCGAGTTGCCCTTGCGCGTCCTCTATGCTGCCCTTTGATTGGCGTGCTCCTCCTACCTATAGAGAGTATTCACTGGACGCCATATTTGTGGGTACTGTTTAGAGCGCATGCTCAGAACGAGCTCACATCAATAGGCTGATAAAACCGGCACTCTTGATGGTGCGAAATGCACGTTTCAAAAGAACTGTGGAAGCTCGCCGTCAGCACGCGCTCAGCATTCGCGCACACAGCTATGGCCGCCAGTGAATACTCCCTATAGAGCCACTAAATGAGCTATGCTTAGAATGTCGGCACTCTGTTCACCGATATTGTTGTGGGCGCAGCCATCTTAGTGCTAAATACAGGGCACATGCGACTGCCGATCATCAAGATTCACAAGCGCGACTCCCTCGGCGTATTCGGTTTTAGGAAACTCGTGTAGTATCGGTTTGCTCTGTCGCGAACTGTTTAAACATTTGTGGGGGACGGAAAAGCGCGTTTCATGCGATGTCAGATAAAGCTCCCGATAACTGGCAACCGTGACCTCAAGCAACAAGATGGGCAATTGTCGTTACTCTAAGGCGTATCTCATTTAGTGACTCCACTTCTACCTATAACATCACTCCAATGTTTACAAAATCACAGCCCAGGGTGGGTCATCACTGCCCAGCACGCGCAAGGTGCATTGCTTCAGAAAGTGGGCGAAACACGCACCATGCGCACGTGCTTTGGAAATAGCACGGACTATGACCTTCCTTCGCATATCTCATCCTCAGTTGGTCTCTTCGCAGACGATTGTGTCATCTATTCTGAAGTAACTAACGATCTTGATGTTCTCGCACTCCAGTCTGACCTTGACAGTATTTCTCGTTGGTGTGATAAATGGCAAATGGAACTCAATATTAACAAGTGCAAATCCATGAGAGTATCACGTCAATATAACACCTGTCCCTCGTACCATATAAGAACTGTTGAGCTGGAATCCGTGTCCTCATTTAAATATCTTGGTGTGCATATCACTAACAACCTTTCATGGAACATTCATATTGAATGTATAATTAAAAACGCTAACCGCATGTTGGGCTTTCTAAAAAGGAACTTCTCTCTTGCCCCACTGTCCTTAAAACTACTTCTCTACAAATCATTGGTCCGCAGTAAACTTGAGTATTCTTCCGCTATCTGGGACCCCGGTGTAACGCTTGCACTATCATTAGAAGCTGCTCAAAACCGTTCTGTTCGATTCATACTACATAACTATCATCGCACATCTAGCGTAACAGCAATGAAAACTACCCTAAGCTTGCCTGACCTCTCCCTACGTAGAAAAATATCTCGTCTATGTTTATTTCATAAAATTTACCACCACAATGCAAATCTTCGTCAGCATCTGTTAACATAACCATCATACGTCTCATCACGTTTCGACCATCAAAATAAAGTTGGCATCCCTCAGTGTCGCACCTCAAGCTTTCATCAGTCTTTCGTACCCATGACATCACTGGACTGGAATCGCCTTCCCGCACCTGTTGCCAGCATAGCCGAGAGTGCCGGATTCAAAGCTGCACTTTGCGAATATTTTTTGGATTTTGGTTGACAGTGTTTTATTTTTGTTCTGTTTTTGGATTTTTATGCTTACCTGCCTAATTACTGTTTGTATTTGTGTGCAATTAGATGTGTGTGTCCACTCCCCTCTATAATGCCTTCGGGCCCTGAGGGAATTAATAAATATATAAATAAATAAATAAATATAGAATCCCGTTTTAGGAATGTTTTTTGCTAGTGTGCCTCAATGTTCTTCTGTTTAGGGTGATGCCACCCTTTGTAGTACCCAATGCCGACAGCCATCGGCCATACCATGCTGAATACGCCGGTTCTCGTCCGATACCGACAGCACGCGCTGGCGGGTAAAATACAAATAAACTGAAGAAAACAAAATGTCGCCATAGCACAGTCAGCGCCACAAACGCGTGCAGAGACACGCTTTTTGGCGCGCTTCTGAACGAAAAAGAAAAATAAAAGTGTGGGACAAAAGGGCCAGGTGTCTCCACCCTAAGCAAAGCGCACATGAAGGCACGATAATTTTTACATTCCGAGGCGCCACAAACGCTTTTTGGAACCGTCGCTTTTTGAATGCGTAATCCCATCGCTTACTTATCACCCTCCCAAAATATTCACAATGACTGGTACGGAGGTGCATGAGCGGGGTACGATATTTCACAGAAGACAGTCATTGCACATGGTCGGAAAGCAGTTCACAGCGCAATAAGAAAGAAATGGCAGCTCACAAAAGGAGATTTACTTGGAATGCTCTACATGGCGGAGTTTTCCTCCGGAAGCTTGCATCGTTACGCTAAAACTGACTTTTCATTCTCGAGAAAAAGCAGTAAGTCTAGGTAGTTAGTCTTGGCATCGGAAAAGAGGACCAAACTTTCGGTCTGAGCAATAGACCAATAGGAACACAAAATCTTTACATCCCCGCTCGCTTCTTTACCCTCCTCCCCCCTCCCTTACCCAGCCTTAAGGCCTTCCAACTTCGCTTTCTTCCCACCTGGAACCTTACTCTCCCGTAGTTTAATAATAAACAGAGTAAAGGCCGAGCGTCGCCACCTGCGTAGATTTACTAAAATATCGACAGGTTTCTTGATAAAATATACACAGATCTCGAGATAGAAGTTCAAAATTTCCATATTTTCCTTTGCGTTTAGAAATCAACGCCATTTTATGCGTACGCGTGATCCCTCCAATATCATATTCAGGCTCTCGGCTGTATGTATGCATGTTAAGTCAATATACCTTTGAACTTCCTACTTTCGGCTCGGTTACGTTGGCTGTGCGTAGTGCGCCGAACCAGCGTAAACGCAAAGCAACCGAATTGGTAGCTTGCGTGGAAAACAGCTTGGGAGAAGTTTTGGTGGTGAGTGACGGTAGGACAAAATAGATTATATCCGGGTTCGTCAGAGTTAAGCATTAGATGGAACTTTACAAAGTCGAGCGCCAAGCTGTCTACTCATGCCCAACTGCTCCGTTTGGCGAGCAAAGTTATTCCATGGCTTATTCCGGTTTTAATGCCTGGAACACATGTGCAACAAATCCAACGGAAACAAAGATACAAGTACAAACACGGTAAAATTGTTACACGCTATTAAAAAAATAATAACGAACGAAGATCGCAAACTGGATACTTTTGAAAGGACTTGCTATTGCCGTGCGATAAAATTCCGCGCGTGAAATATTGTTTTATTCATATCGATTACAATTTAGGTGTGAGTATTGTGTTTTGTTTCGCGCATTTGTTTGGTCCTTAATTTCAGCCGACTTGGCACGCCCCTCGCTCGCAGATTCCAATCACCTCTAAAAGTGTATTCACACAAGGCGGACTTGTCCCCGGACAAGGTCATACGTAACCAGTGACGTCACCTTTGCTGCGGTTCGCAATCCACCATGTATCAGACGAAAAAAAAAAAAAAACATGCAAAAATTAAGAACTGGTCCGCGGACCAACCTGTTAGGGGACACGTCCGCGGACTTGAGGAATGTTCTTTATCATGGGGGCAAGCACCAAATAGGTATGCGAACCTGCGGTATGAATGGTTTTGGATACTTCAAACACGTTCTATTCTGCCTTTTTCCTTGTCCACCGAGGTACATGCCAGGTCCGCGGACTCGCTTAAATCGGAAGTAACCAATCGCACCAAACTTCTCTCGCGAAAAACTGGCTGCATTAGCCGTCTTTTCCTTTTGTTTTGTTTTCCTGGAGACCAATTTTAGCATTCATTCATGTGTTTTTTTCTTGACTGTGTTTGATGTAACGGTTGATAATAGTTGACACCTTATTGAACCGAGTGTGTTTGTATATCTTTTTTTTATTTGTAATTACGGTCTATGACCCTGCCGCATGTAAACAAATTAGAAAAACTCTGTTTTACCGCTTTTTAATTGCAACATGTAAATATTGTTCTTATCATTTCAAAACAGGACCCCACTTTGATGAAAACAAACACCGATACAAAATGTAATAAACACAAAAGGCAAAAATGGTTCTCTAAAAGCCCCAAGCTATATATCTTAACACGTATGTTTTCCAACTCATAGCACATTACAACAATGAGCGCCAATAACACAAACAATATTTAATCAGGGGTCATTCTTGGCTATCAAAAGAAGTAGTGAAATGTGGAATGAACCTTTTATTTCCCTACACTCTAAGAAATGCCTGGGCGTCTACTTTCCCGCAAAACACTCGAAGATCCAATCTCTGCGATCTACGAAATCAGCTGAGCAAATGACGAGGCGGAACATCTGTTTAGACCGAAAATTTATGACTGCGCTGTGGCATTACGCAATGCAAGCATGACGCTTTGCATTGCGTAATGCCACAGCGCAGACTTCATTTTTAGGTCTAAACAGATGCTCCGCCTCATCATTCGCTGAGATGATTTCCTAGATCGCTATGATTGGCTCTTTGAGTGTATTGTGGATAAGTAGACGCGCAGGCATTTCTTAGAGCGTAGAACTGTTAATGTGCTTAGAGGTCTCTTCATATTTGAATTTAGCAGAGGATTATTTATCTAGCGTTCTTAAAATAATTCTTATTTTGTTTCACCTCAATTATAAATGAAACAGCCAAACGCTAATTGAGAAAATTTTTCAGTGTGCTTAAGAATAAAATGCCGTGAAACCACAAGGACTTTGTAGATTAAAACTTTCTGTTCCTACATATGTTTATTGCTTGCGGAGCAATAGGATTTAGGGGAAATAGGGTAGACATCTATTTATTCTCGCATGGTCCACAAGGTGGCGTTTAATAAGTTCCACAGTTTTATGTGATACCGAATAAAACTACTGATCTCATTTAATTTTAACATATGGTCCGCCACTCTACGTCCAAAATTACCAACCAAATTATCAAAGACGTTTGCCAAGAAGCTTTTGATAATTTCATTGAACGCATCTGTGTGCAATTTGTATCAGGAGATTGAGCATTCGGTTCTATTTTTTTCCCTGTTGTCGCGTTTTGGGCACTTCCAAGGCGAGCCTGGGGGCTCCACACTCGAGCCTGTTGCTGCGCACTGCGCACGATGTGTGTGCTGAAGTCGTGTCAATGCAGGATGCTGTCACATTGGCCACAATAAATCTCAACTCTGTTTCACTGCCCAGCTGTAAACAAAATTGTATGCGTTAGCGTGTTTCTTAACTATCCTCGGCCCCTCCCGTCATTTATTCCACCAAACCAGCGTCTAGATGCGCTCCCCGCTCATCTTGAAGGCGTTCTATGTCCCGAGACAAAGTTTATGAGTGTAGATAATTTCCCCAACCTTGTCGCCTTGATGGAGCCTGACTGTGGTGCAAACGTGGATGACATTTACCACGTTTAGTACCTTCACTTGGCGTCTAACTCGCGTTGCAGTAAAACCTGACCAAACCCGTGCGAACGAAATGTCGAAATATGTGCATCATCATCATGGCCAGGTTCAATGTCAGCGCTGCTGCGCAACGCAATAACTATGAGAGCCATCGGCAGCCTTGTTTCGCACACGAGTCAATGGGTTCCATCAATTGGAAGCGAGCGTAAACACTCGTCAACGTAAAACAAGGAGTCAGCATGTCTCCTTATGGTTACTCACGACATGAGGATCCTCATCTTCTCGGTAAATTTTTGTGCATGCCCGAGGAAGCCCAACCGCTTTTTGCGCTTTACGGACTGGAGGCTGCGGTAAAACCTCATCGTATACGTATACAGACTCGTCCTCAATACCTTGTCCAGTTTTTTTTTCTTTTTTGCCTTTTCAATTTCTAGTTACTAGTACAAAATGCGCCGCTTATTCTCAGGAAAACGTCTCACTTACTTTGAAATATTAGACAAATATAATCGGGAAAATAGAACTGCGCGCTTCACGTGCGTCAGTCAGTGTTCAATGAACAGTCCCGTCCTAGGCCCATACCGGAAGAAGCGCGGCTGCATTTCTTTGCTGAAGCCAGAGGTAGCATTTTATATCGTTGTTTCGGTATCTGATCGTATTGGAGGCACCGCAGTTGTAGGAATTTTTCGACGAGTAAATTTAGAAAGAACACCCCATCCTTGCTGGGGCATTTCATATTTACCTTTTTCGCTGTCAGATTAGCCATACGCTAACTGGATGGAAATCTAGCGTCACGTACGCTATGTGATAGTTCTTTCTTAGCTTGGAGTTCAGCGCAATCTACGGGCACAAGGTCACTACTTTGAGAGGTGCTGATCTTGTTTGGTAGCACGTGCAGCGAAAACAGTAACCAAAGATACAAGCTCGGACTCGCAGTCCTCACTTCGCTCCATGGTAACCATAAAATTAAGCACCAGGTCGGCGGTCTCCTGTGGACTTGTCCGCAACGTCATCAAATAAGGTCTCGTGATACGCACAATTCTCTGGTCCGTGGACCAGGTTCCTAAGATTGGTCGGCAATGACCTTTCAGCGAGCGTTGCTTCCGCAAATATGCGCTGCGTTCTTTGCGGCATATTTTGACATTGTGACGTGTTCAGCTCTATACAGCACTTTGCGCGTTCGCTAAACTTAACAACATACAGCTTCCCTGACAACGTCCACACGATTCATTTCTGCATCCCTGCATTCCGCACCTCGAATGACATAAAACTTGCGTCGAGCCTCAAAAGAAAAAAAGAAAGTATATTCTTACACCCCTTGTCCCATATAAGACACCCCGAAACTTCAGTTCGACGTACAGCGCACTGACGTTGAACTGACGGTACCAATTTTCACAAGTGGCTTGATAGCCGAATTGTACAACTTACTAAAAAAGCTAATGTACGTGTGACTCACTACAAAAAAGTAATCGGGGTTTTCTTGGTTCTACTCCAAAACCTCATAGTTTTTATTTTTTTTCTGAAGTCTTTGATACCTAGTTTACACTCTAAAAACTGCCTGCGCGCCTACTTAGCTGCAAAACACTCGAAAAGCCAATCTCTGCGATTTACAAAATCAGCTCTGCAAATGATGAGGCGGAACATCCGTTTAGACCTTAAATTTAAGTCTGCGCTGTGGCATTACGCAATGCAAGCATGACGCTTTGCATTGCGTAATGCTACAGCGCAGACTTCATTTTAGGTCTAAACGGATGTTCCGCTTCATCATTCGCTGAGCTGATTTTGTGGATCGCGGAGATTGGCTCTTCGAGTGTTTTGCGGGTAAGTAGACGCGCAGGTATTTTTAAGAAAGTAGCTGTTTAATACGTTATATCCTACCGTAATCAAGCCTCTCGTAAAAGTTTGGATCCATCAATTCGACGACAGTGCGCTGTACGTCCAACTGAAGTTTTGGGGCGTGGTATATGCGACAAGGGGTGCAAAGGCTACACCTTTCTTCTTTTTTTTTTTTTTTTTAGACTATCCTTGCTCATTTTTCGTGTTTAATTCACGCTTGTTCTTAAATGTCTCCCAAAGTTTTATCCTTCACGTGATAAAAGCAAACTCAACAAGTTTTTTTTTTTCTTGTACACCCTATTAGGCCGGTATGAATTACAAACCAGCATATGAAGTCAATATAAGACAAGCGTGTGCTACTTTCTACGATAGCAACTAAGCTTAAGAAAAGAAGGGCGTGGCAAACATCGCATCTCGAACGTTCGGAACATAGTAATACCTCTGCACGGCCATTGCTATCGCGGCGTTAGCCGATAAGGACGAGAAAGATAAAACCACGAAGCAATCGGTGTGAGCATACAAATACATACCCTGCGGTTACTAGATGTCAGGGATGTTTCTTGGAGCCTATCCTGTCTCTTCTCTCGAAATATATAAAATCCTTAAAATTAACGGAAAAAAAAGTCGATACTTAGTTTTACACTCTAAGAAATGCCAACGCATCTACTTACCCACAAAACACTCAAAGAGCCAATCTCTGCGATCTACGAAATCAGCTCGGCGAATGATGGGGTGGAACATCCGTTTTGACCTAAAAATAAAGTCAGCGATCTGGTATTACGCAATGCAAAGCGTCATGCTTGCATTGCGTAATGCCACAGGGCAGGCTTAATTTTGAGGTCAAACAAATTTTCCGCCTCATCATTCGCTCAGCTGATTGTGTATATTGCAGAGATTGGCTCTTCGAGTGTTTTGCGGGTAAGTAGACGTGTGGGCATTTTTTAGAGTGTACCCACGCTACTATCGCCTGTGAAAGTTCGTTTTCTGTTTTAAATTTACGTTGTATTATACATCCAACTTTGTTTTACACCAGACTGTCTTTATGTAAGATGCAATCGACAGACGCAATAAAAAAAAAAAAAACATAAAATCAGCAATACATTGATTAATCTCTTAAACGTGGCTCTTAGTCTGTAACATTCGATCGATGCTAGCAGTAAAGTTATCTCTCAGTATTAATTAACCAACGGGTGAACGGAAATTTGAGTTAGAAAATAATCACCGGAACCCATGTCTTCTTAAAAACAAACATGTTCATGAACAAACGATGAGCAAACCACAGTGCATTCCCACTCAAAACCAGTACCGGCGGAAAGTAAAACGTTCAGTCATTCCTAGATTGGCGAGAACTTATGTTGCCTATCTTTGACGCCATGCTCCGCCACTTTCTGAAATTGGGTCTCCATAAAAAAAGATTGTTTACGTGATTGACCTAATACGCCGAAACAAATTTATGCACCACTGTTCAGCGGGCCTTTTGGGAATTCCATTTTGTCAGAAAAGCCCTCGTTAACCATTCATGCGGAGGTGATTTTACAATTTTAAAAACCAGGTACCTATTTTAAAGAAAAGCTGTAAATACCTTCTGGTTCCGCTGAATGTAAGAGGCTCTATGCATCAGCTACTTTATTGGTCAGGACACAAATTAAGCTAATATTAAATGTCCTAAATATATGTAAAATGACCTTTCAGTAATGTTTTATGTACATAATGCTAGATTCGACTGTATGACAGCAACTTTTAACGTAGTAAAAAATGTTAAATTTGGTAAATAATTTATGGACAACGCGTGCGCGACCGATTCCGCGCATTCGCCTCTGTTGGGCACAATAGTTCGCTTAGCCAGACGACGCGAAATATTCAGCTGCCATCAAGTTTGTATGATGAAGTTTGTAGAAACTAAATAAGTTTTCCGCCTTGTGTTTCAATGTGTTTAGCATTTCCAGCTAGCAAAATGGAAGTCGGTTGCGGTAGACCGAACTTTTATCTTGTTCGGAAAGTATCGAAAGTTGACTAAACCGGCTATAAGTTACTCGAACTTTTTTAAATAGGCTTCATTTAAAGTTACGAAAAGTATTTAGTGAGTTATAAGGTATGAATTAATTATAATTGTAAAAATTATTGTAATCGTATTGCTTAATTAGCTATTTCACAGCTCCAAGTTTATTTTTATCCGCATATTTCATAGCTTAGATAAACAGGCTTTGTTTGCGACTCATTACCGACGACATGCATTATTCTTTTTTTTTTAATTTTGTATTAACTAATTATGTTTCGGTTGTGCTAGCCTCCACTTGTAAATACCGGGTGTCCTAAACAGCGGTCAGGCTCTTTAAATCAACCGCAAATTTCGGTTTCTTAACCTATCGTGCTACGATTTTGTGCAGCGTTGCCCCCAGATGATGCTTTTTTTTTTTTTTGTAAAATTTGTAAATAGCGAATTTAATTGGGGAAAAAGTAAAGAAAGAAAAAGGCTTAACTCCTTTAGAAACGCAGCGAAGCCACCGGTCTTCGATCAATAGGGCGCCCTATAGATTCAAGACCGGTGGCTTCGCTGCGTTTCCATAGGAGTTAAGAATGTTTCGTTTTTTACTTTTTCCTCAGGCGAATTCGCTCCTGGCAAATTAAAAAAAAAAGCACCATCTGTGGGCAACGCTGCACAAAATCGTGGCGCGAAAGGTTAAGAAACCGAATTTTGCGGTCGATTTAAAGAACCTGGCCGCTGTTTGGGACACCCGGTAGTAAGTAAACTAAATACGTTTAGTGCTTAAGTGAGGGAATCTACTTTCCAAGACGTGAAAAAAGTATGGCCGTATTTTGTGAGAACTTTAAAGGGCAATGTGCGTAATAAGTAAAAAAAAAAAGAAGCCTATTTTTTCCTTGTTTTGAAGGATGTACAACCGTGTTGTTCTAAACCCGATTCATAATGTTCCAAAGTTCGATCATAAAACAAACTTCAGGTGTCACTTCTTTAGTATCTTCTTTTGCTGATTGTTTTTTTTTCTATATAGGTATATTAATATTTTATATTTTAGAAACATACTTTCAGTGAAAAGAATGATATACTTGAGCTTTATTGACGTTCTTAGGAGTTTGCAGCTTGGGATTTTGCTGGCACTATGGAACAGCTGCTTTTCCTTCAATATTAGACTCACGTTGCAAAGTCAATCGAAATTATCTTTCCATTTACGCACCGATGAATACTCTTCGAACTGTCCTCTCAACTTGAAGAACCCTAACGCCCCCCCCCCCCCCCCCACACACACACTTTCTCGCAAAAGGGCAATAATAATATTTGTTTTTGCGAGATATAAAAACTTTGGGTTTGTTTTCGCAATTTTCAGTACCGCCAACGCGAGCTTTTCCCTATCTCAGCTATTTTTTTTTTTTTTGCACTCAGAACTACAGGGGTGGACTCTCAGCCCCGCACCCCCCTATGAATAGCGCTGCTGCTGTTAAGTTAAAAATATATGTCTGATTTTGTCATTGCGTACCCACTTCTGCATTTGACGTTCGGAGTACGAATGTTCATCGTCCTTCGCTACTGAATGTCGTTTTTTTTTTTTTTTTTTTTTTTTTTGCATTGGGCGTTTTTGAAAGTTGAAAGAATATTAAAAAAATATAAATCAGTGAGAAAGGAACGTTCGGTCAACTACAGCGTAAACGAAAGAACACGAGCCTAATGCCTGAATGTACTGTTCTCTTGAAAGCTTAAAGCTGCCCAGAGGAGGTTTCTGAGATGGCGTCAATATGACGATAACTCACTCTGCGGTCTCCAGGTATCCTAGATATTCATAAATCATACCGATGCCGGGCCGATTTCCTTATTAAGAAAGATCAAAGATCGAAATTATCATCGGCGATGGGAGGAGCATTGTGCCGGCAGCCGGGACGACATATGACCAGACTTGTGCCTATCTCAAATACTCTACTCAAGATACTGTATCTTAAATACTTTTTGGAGTATCTTAGTATCTTGCAAATACCTTTGACGGAGAGTATTTAATACTCTATTTTAATTACAGTTCTGAGTATCTTGTACTCATTATCTTAAATACATTTTTGACATTCCGCCATTTTCCGAGTTTTTCGGTAGGAAGTGGTGTGGGCGTGGCACGAGCAAACGTGAACATTCTTTCGAGCAACCGAATCCTGTTGCTAGCTCCGATTAGCTACGGTGACTTTAACTGAGCTCGTGAAGATATCGCTTTTTTGCCAGCTGTGACTCATCTTTCAGCCCAAAGTTCGTACAATGAAGGTTCTCCCCTCGCGTTCCCAAAGGCGCCTTTTGTTTGTATAAAGTTTCCCCCAAAAAAATCCTCAAACAAAAGGTGTGGTTTTACTGAAGTAAAGATGCCACCCTGACCCTGAGGCGCAAGCAGACCGGGAAACGACCAACGAGAACAATGCAGACTTGAGTCTCAAAAAAATAACAAATAGAAGAAAATGAGAAGTGGACTCACAAAAAAGTAGACATTTTTGTTTCGCTTTTTGTATATTTGACCCTGCTAAGGCGAAACGTCGAGGTGTTTTTTTTTGTTTTTTTTTTCTTTGTGTTGTCAGTCCGGCACTTATTGCTCTCGCGAACACTGTCTGTAAGTGAACATTGATAAGCAGAGAACAGTACAGGAAACGAACTAGGAGCTGGATGATTCTCAAAATGCCAACAAAGTGTCCCCCGACGTTGAGTGCTTTTCTGAACGCAACCTACTTGAAGAAGGTGCGACCGCTCTTTGTTATTCATTCACTCATATCCGTGTCCCAAGTTCGTTTATAGTGAACTCCCCGTATAGGGAATATGGATTGTAGTTAAACGATGCGTCTAAGGTGCGCCGCAGGATGTGATATTCAGCGATGTCACTATTGGCGAAGCGCTCTGACCCGTTTGTCACCCCCACACCTCGGTGTTTACCCAACACAAGGCCTGTGCACATGCCGATAGGCCTTGTTGGCATGTTCGTGTCATGTTTTTTAATAGAGCGCAAGGCACAGTAATGAAAAAATACAAACAATTAGTGATGCGCGTTAAGTGCCGGATCTCCCCCGAAAGCAGTCGTCAGGGGATGCGAACTTGACCCACTTGGGCTTTTGTGCTGAGCTGGGCACTGTGCATGCTGCATTGTTCATGCAGGCCGGAGTGTTAACAAAAGAGCCCCTCCTTCCCCTCACCGGAGCACACGAACTCCAGCCGAACGCTGACGCCGCGTTCGGTTAAGTCAGCCGAGCGCTGAGCCATTGTATTTGTTCGCTTAGGGCGCCACGGTCTCATCTCCTCCCCAATAGTTAAAGCGACCTCTTTCTTGTTGTCCCAGAAATGTTTTATAACATCTATCAGTGATATTGCCACGCGCGTTGCCCAGCGAGCGCATGGCCGAATGGTTACCGCTCTTGGCTCTCGCGCGGACGCTCTCGCGTGGAGGCTCTGGGTTCGATACCGGAAAGCCGACTTCTCTTTTATTTTGTTGTCTGGTCGAGTTACGAAGGTTCTACGCGCCGAACGTTCTACGCCGAATGTTCCAGAAACCCACGCGGGTACAAAAGGTGCTCCGAGTGGCGGTCCAGAGTCAGTCTCGTCCCAGCGGTCGATCTTGCTGTTTCGCCGACATCGACGCCTGCGACGCTAGCCTTTCTCTATTTTGTTTTGGGAACAAGTTCGCCCCCTTAAACGTTTAGTTTCTTTAGTTATTCGCCGCCTCATCATTTATCATTCGTGACAATATTTTGCTCTTTATAGTCGGACTGCATAAAATAGCCCGACGATACTTTTTTCCCCCGTTTTGTGTTGTTGCGTGCTAATAAACCATTCTGGTAACCCAGATTTGCGTAGCTGCATATTGTCGTTGTCAATGGCGTCGATACAAATTAAGCAATGCGGAAGTATCTTCAAAAGTAACTGAAATACATTTCTAAGTATTTGTACTCTACTCAAGATACTTTACAGTGAAAGTAACTTGAGTAGTATTTTAAATACTTTATGAAGCAGGTATTTAGTAACTTAACTTAAATACTTTTATCGAGTATTTTGTCCAACACTGCATATGACCAATAAGAACGCAACACGTCTTTGAGATTTCAAATGGTGTTACTTCAAAATGTGTATGCTTTTGCAGGTGAAAGAAACAGAGTATAGTTAAAATACGTTATTTTTGCGGAGGGAACATATTACTGCAATAATAGTCCCAAAAACAGCAAACTTTTTTAGAGCGCAGCTCTTAGGCGCCCGTTTCCGGCTTAAGTGGCGTCGCCGTCGCCGTCGGCGTAACCGCGCCTAACCCTCGCAACCCTCGTAAGGGTTACGAGGGTTACTCTCACGAGGGTTACCCTCACGAGTATCACGAGGGTTGCCCTCGTAACCCTCGTGAGAGTAACCCCGGTAACCCTCACGAGGGTTACAAGGGTTAGTTACCCTCAAAAGGGTCACCCTCACTAGGGTTACCCTCACGAGGGTTACCCTTACGAGGGTTATGAGAGTTGACCTCACGAGGGTTAGCCTCACAAGGGTTACTGGGGTTACCCTCGCGAAGGTTACCCTCACGAAGGTCACGAGGGTTACCCTCACGAGGATCATGAGGGTTAACCCCTGAGGTCACGTGACCCCCCTGATGTCACGTGACCCCCTTGATGTCACGTGACCCACCTGAGGTCACGAGACCCCCCCTGAGGTCACGTGACCTCAGGGAGTCACCTATCCCTCAGTACCCTTCCATCCTATCCCTCAGTACCCTTCCATCCTCCTCCTCAAGAGCTGCGCTCTAATCCGGCGCTACAGAGAGTTGTAAACGGCTTTCTTTTTTTTTTTCGCGGGACTGATGTGTCTGGTTGTCAGTTCTCGATCGCTCGCTCGCTGGGTTAGATGATGGATCGTAGTCCTGGCTGCATGGACACGAGCCGCGCGCATTCGAGATAATGCTCCACGGTTCCACCGGTCGAAAGCGCGAAGATCCTTCGCTTGCTATTGACTGTCAGTGGTCCTGGTTTTGGAACATGGTTCTCCCATCGCCGGAGATGAAATCGGTGAGTGGCAATCTTGGATTCCTTTTAATAGGGAGATCGGCCGCGTACGTTATGATTTAAAGATTTCTTGGTTGCTTAGAACCAGCACAGTGGGTTATCGCCACATTTAGGCGATTGCAGAAGCCTCCTCTGGGCAACTTTAGTTGTTACGCTCGACTACTCCATGTACCTGCGGAGCAAACCTACATGAAGCGCGCGGTCCCCGCGGAACGACTGGGGCAGACCTTCAAGTATACCTTCTTGCTATTCTGCAACGAACATTTTTAGAAGCAGTTGTTCTTTATGTTTTAGTTGTTCATTCAAAATTGGTAAACATTGACCCCGTGAGTGACCAAGTTCGCAGCACACGCGAGTGACACGCGGTGCGCGGGGTTCGATCAACAACATCTAAAGAAAAAGCCGTGGGCTTTCTCACCCCCCCCCCCCCTAGTTTTATCACTAGTACAGACATGATCTACTTTCTGTTAGCGTCGTCGACAGCCCGTCTTCCAGCGTCTTGCCACGAGCGCGACGTTAGCACGCAGCGACGCGAAAACAGACGCGCCTGCCACTTTGCGGCGGTGATCCACTAACGATGACGTAATTTCACAGGCCTTGGATTCTAGGTTTTTTTTTGGTTCGATCCACCTTCCGCACCTCCCCACTCTTCAGCCTTTCATTTTACCTTATTCCTTTTTGGGACTTTCCAGTAGAATATTTCGAAATGAGCGTGTGCTCGTGTCAGGAATTTTCTCGACAGTATAAACCGCTTGCACACGCCCCAAATTACGGAAGCCATTGCTGATACCTTCTCTCATAATATCGAGATACAGAGGCACTGAGGCGTGCTGATGACGAGAGTCACGAATTCCGCTGCTGGGGAGAGGGACACAGTTGAATCTAAAATGGCAGTAAGAACCTGTCCTCTTGAGGTAATGATGGAGCAAATTGGGATCAAACTAAGAGAAAACAAAAACTTGAGGTCGGTTTTTGCCCCGCTCCTGCACAGGTGCTGCAAAGCGTCTTAAGTTGCGTAAAACAAGCTGTGACAGGCAGCATTTGCGTCAGTCGTACTTTCGTAGCCGTCGCAGTAGGGACAGTATATCAATTTAGTTTTAGGCACAAGTTAGCCTTATAAACGTTTATGTTCACTTTGCATTCACCTACTTTTTTCCTTCGTGGCATTTTGCTGGAGGTGCGGGGTATCGCCAGCCCCAGTTCAACACTCCAGACAAGGTACAATGATCTCGAACGATGTCGAAGAAGAGCCGTTACGACGAACCCCGACGCCGTGCCACGCCGACAGCGCCAACAAAGGACAATGGAAAACGACGACAGCGCACAACACCAAATGTAAAAAAAAAAACGAAAAAAAAACGGAAACACGACAAACGATGACGACGAAACCAACGACGAGAGACGACAGACAAACGTGGATAGCAAATGCCAATTGGCAATGACAAAAACAACGTACAAATCGAATGGAACTATAGTCGGTTACAAGTCAAGAAGGTAGGAGAAGCCCTCCCATAAGCGTGATGCATCCGTTTCAAATCCATCCGCAGTCGAAAGAATAGTTCGCTGGAAACGACCCTTGTTCCGCTTCAATGAATAGATAATGCTACAGAGTGACGCCAACTTGTCTCCGACCCCCACTTTTTAAGAAAACGACCTTTGTATTCATCGGAGAGGAGGGAACAAACCACTGAAAGTGGCCTTTGTATCCATCGGAGGGGGAACCTAACCCCTAAAGTCGTTTTTGTTTCCATCGAGGGCGAAATTCTAATCTCCCTCTCGTGGCTTCCATAACGCTAAGTCAAGTCGAAAGATAAAGCAAATATTCACAGGAAGGCGAAACCCTCTCCCGCGTTGGCCACGACGTCACGGAAACGATGGGACGCTATTGTAGCGGAGGTGGTGAAGGGATATGTGAATCCCTTTGAGGGGCATTTGCCGCTACCTTCTTGACCTGTAACTTACTATAGTATATAACTGTGAGAATAGCACGGCATTGTTTGTGTCCCTATTTGGAAAACACTACTTTGTTATATTGCCAGGGTTTCAATACGTAACGGGCCGCTGCTTTTTGGGAGGGGAGCGGCCGAGTTGACAGCACACGCGGGTTCAATTCCTGGAGATTGGGTGTTCAAACCCCGCCTGCAAACTTTTAGTTTTAGATTTTTTTTAAAGAAATATTGTGTTTTATTAGCCCTAGGTATGGGGATCTGTAACGTTTGGGGTGTAGTGTTGAATGTACAAAAAACCGACACCGTAAGCCTTACGCCCACAAGGAACCATGTAAAAATACTTCTTTCCCCGGTAGGATTTGAATTCACCGCCTTGAGATTGTGAGTAGCGACCCGAGCTAACGAGCGACGACGTTTGTTCTGGGCGCTATACTTCGTCTCCCCTTAGCATGGACTAACTGCGAAGGCTGTGCAAGCGCGAGCGGCTAGCCTTGCATGCCTTGACGGGAGTACTCGCTTCACGAGCGCTCGTGCAGCCGCCGAGGCTTCACCCAAAGAAACCACTCGCGCTTTTAGCTTGCGCGGCGGGGTGTCCAAACAGGACACTACAAAACGCACGACTCCGACAAATCGTGAAATTGAAGCGTGAGGCGTCCGCTTCAATTTTCACGATTTGTCGGAGTCGTGCGTTTTGTAGTGTCCTGTTTGGACTCCCCATAACACTGATCCGGCTTTCAAAACCGAGCGCCCTGGGGCGGTCGCGCGCCTCGCGGCCTTGAAAGCTCGTGGCCATGGTCATGCTGCGCCCTCTCAAGGCGTTTTGTCAGAAATGGAGCAAATCTTGGACACATTGCTTTGTAGCGAGGCGGTGCCCCTTTAGACGCCTCTCTCTTCGACTATAGTGGTGGAAGAAGGGAGAGGCGAGCTTATTGGGAACGTAAGGAAATGGCGAAGGTGCAGGAATAACCTTCATTAGGTATACCCGCAAACGAACGCTAATAAGTGGAAGACCTATCACACATTTGTACTTGCCATTGTTTGTCAGAATGATTAAGCTTGTATATGTTTTTTAACATTCCAGCAGAATATTGGAGCCAATCGCGCGTTCGTATTAAGAAAGTGGGCGACAGACTGATCTTGACTAAAAGAAGCCGCGGCTAGCAGCACTTGGCCAGTCTCCTTTTCGTAGGCCACGCAGTACTCACGGTATCTTGATTAAGTTCCAGGCACAGGTTCACCTCAATAAACCTCAGTAAACGTTAAGTTTTGTGTTGACCTGCTCGTTCGCTTCGTGACGTTAAAACAATACATGTAAATCTATAGGCACTTCGTGCCACCGTGACGACGAGAAGCCTAAACCTGGTCCCAGTTTTATTTGATTAGACATTTTACGATGTAGCAACCCTCACTCGCTACAAGAAAACTTGTTCGTAAACACAGGGTAGAGACAACGATTGCGCGAGACGCCACAGAGCTCGTATTGTTTTATAGACGGACGGCTATCGGACGAGGCTATAACAGAGGTGCTCTGGGCAACATGCATCCTGCCGTTTCTCTCTATATTTTTTTTTAACATCACTGTCTGTGGCCAGTGGGGGCGTAAAAGGTTCGTCTTAACCCGCCTCAAGTACAGCTTGCTTTTCGGTGTCATATATACGCATCCTTGGTTTCACCTCAAGTCTGAGCGCAACCGACTATACGAGCCAAGGGACCAATGAAGCAGTACCGAAAGCGAAGTGTCCCGGCCTTCGCCATGTTTCTGTATACGTGCTCATCCGCCGGCTCATTCAATGAACTTAGAGAGCGCCCTTGACTTTACGCTTTTGGTCTGTAAATATGCGCCTGCTTGTCTTTCTAGGCTCTGACCGCGCTCGAACAAAAAATGAAACACATTGTAGTATCCCCCCTGGGCAATTTTAATGAAGTTGTATTTTAAATTAAATGTGATGTATATTTTAAACTTAATTTGAACAAAACCTATTAAGATAGAGGTAGTAAACTGATTCCTCGGTGGGTCTAAACTCTTATACCCCTGTCAGACGGGCGCGTTAAAAGGCCTTCAGAATGCGCTAGTCGGCGTGCGCTGGTTCGCCGGCCAATCGAGCAGTTCGATCTAAAGGCATTTAACGTGTTTGTCTGGCAGGGGTATAATATAACCTGTCAGACTTGAAATTTTATGTCAATTCCATTCAATGACATTTGAGCGATCGGCCTATCAGCGCGCGGCACTCCGGGCGTAGCGCATGCCACAGCGACAGATCGCGAGCTGATTCGGCGATCACACAAATGTCATTCGATGGAACTGACATTAAATTGCCAGTCTGACAGTGAGATGAAACTCTTTCCGAAGGATCATAAATATGTCGGAGGATTATTGCGGTGTAGACGTTAGTTACTGAGAATTCGGGTCGCGCATTATAGAACCACCCCTCGGTCGGGATAAGTCCTCAGGCCCATCGCCGGTACGTGCGATATCTCCTGTTCTGTTGACACGTAAGCCCTCCGAATTTGGCCTTACTACGGAACGTTCTTTAGTGTAGCTTTTGTACACACAGTGGCTGGTCGAGCACATCACTGCATTTTTTTTTAATTGTTCGTGTCCATATTGAGTGCTACGCCACTCGGATTCCCCGAAAAAGATGCTTCGGTGCGTTAGCCAACGCTGCCAATGCTATTGCCACTTGTAAAATACACCGAGGCCACCTTTTATGGAGAACTGAGCACGCTACATATTCCGGTCAACAGGCGCGCCGCTTTTAATGCGAGAGCAATAACAGTTCCATGGAGCGAAGCTCGCGTTGTCTGTAACCGTCTGTAGCAGCGAAACGGCAGTTAAATTCTCATTGGCCAAAAGAACAGCAACGCAGATGCATCGTAACCGGAAGTCAGCGTGGCGCTCAAAGTCAAAGCGGACGCACCTCAGAAAATATAAAGCAAGGAAAAGCACATCAACCCAGATGCATCGTCACGGAAGGCGTGGGGCCGGCGGGGTTTGCTGCGCCTGCGAACTGGGGACGTGATGTCACCGACGGTGCGCCGTGTGCGATAGGAAGACGTGCGCGCTGCTTGTAGGATTGTGCTCCGTGTAGGGAATGCTTTCGCATTCGTACACGTAAGCAGTCTTAACTGTCCTTTTCACTTTATTTCTTCAAATCCTGGTCTTAAGCTGCATAGGGCAGTTTCTTACGGGGAAGTCCCAACTTTTACGTTCCAATAAATTAAGTGAACTCGGCTGGTTATCTGAAGACAATCAATACATAATTTGAAAGACTGCCGCAATGGGAAAGAGCCAACACCACTTAGAATAATCAAAGCTTCCGCATCGCCTCCTCTCCCTTCATGAAACGTCATCACAGTCGGATCGCGCTAACTCGGCAATCGGGGCCCGAGTCGACCATCGACGCGCTGATTGAACACGAGCCCCGGCCGAACACTGAGGCAGCACTCGGGGAAATCTCGGGCCTCGTTCGATCTGACTGTGATGACGGTGCGATGTCGGTGCGGAGCCCTTCTGTGTATCGAGGTGGTGACCGAGCACGGTGTACTCTTTCTTAAAATTCATAAATGAACCAATAAAACGAGTGTTTTTTTGTTTTTTTTTTCATAGCGGTATGGTTATGGTGTTTTAGAATGCAGAGGTGTGTCGTCCCGCGGCCGTGAGTGTGTAGCGATGTGCGAACACGCCGATGAGGGCGCTGTTGAGCGGAGCGCGGCCATCCGACGTGTGGCAGAAGCCTAGCGGTTGCAGCACGGATGCTTTATTCGCCGCGAAAATGGTCGTATTCGTTTTGTTTTTTTCTGTTCGGTTGTGAGAACGAATAAGTTCCATTCTATCTCAAACTCATGTGAAAACGCCTGACTCGCGCGAGTGGCATGGCTTATGTTTGAAGCGCAAATTTCCGTTCGGGAGCGGTTAGTTACTTCCATGGTCCATTTAAGTTTATTTGTCGTTTGCCGGTTATAGAACAATTTTCTGTCTCGCCTTAACACCATCATTAGGAAAGAGAAATTTAATTATGATGCGATATGTGATTCTTTCTTTCCACTTTAGTTTCAAAACTCTTAATTATTTTGCGGCAGCTGTATTTTTCCTGGCCTTTATTTACCTGGTTTTTGTTCCGGTGTTAACATATTTTGTTCTGTAGCATGAATTAATGAAAGCGAGTGTTTCCTTGACTTCTGCATTCTCAGTCAAAGCTTATTAACCAGGAAATGTCTGAATTGATTTGATCTAGTGAGCTTTAAAAGGGTAGATGATGGAACTAGTTTGTATTTAAACATCTAAACGGTATTAGCGCACACGTAGAGATGTGCTCTAATACCGTTTAGGCATCTAGTGATCATCCATCATATAAAGACAAACACCAAGACTGGCAAGATAAATGAAGAAGCTTCAACTGCTTTTTCTATTGAAGAGCAATTCCACTTGAAGAAATATGCTTTTCCGACATTTCCCGCCAGTAACACACTCTCCTTAGACTTATATTTTTTCTATACGTAAGTTTTGCTTTTACCTTGGAATCAGACAATCTCATTTCGCGAACAGAGAGGCGTCACACGGTGTCCGAAATGAGGAGTGTTTTTCTTTGCATGCATTGTAACCCACGTTGCACCCCGGAAAAAAAAAAAAAAAAAAGCAGCACCGATTTGTGCTTTTTTTCGCCGTATTTGCGATCCTTGTGAGCCCCTTGTACCGTCGGCACAGCTAGCAGCCACAAAATATTGTATCGCTTCACACACACCGAAATGCAAGAAGAAATAGTCACTCCAACACGCTGCCGACCGGCCTCCTGGCCCCTCTGTGACTGGCAGCTCCACCTCCGGCCGCTGTGGCCAGAATTGGGGCCACACAGCACTCCACTCCTATGGAGAGGCTGATGCGGTCGGCGCACTTCCCATTTCTAGTGCTCCCAATATGGCTGCGCTATAGTCGCTAAAGGTTCAAGAAACGCAGAGCACGGGTTCGTATGTTCATATTCCTTGCTTATTGATTCGTTCTTTGGCGAACCGTCTAGGCTAATACTGCAGTCTTACTGACAAAGGATCGAGAATAAGAGGCTCAAAGCTGGCCACGCTCTTCGTTTTTAAAGTTGTCAGCGAGAAAAGTACATAGCGGGGACTGAAAAGAAGACAAACAAATCACAAAGTACCCCGTTTCGATGAGGCTTCGAAGTGACCCTGTCGAATTGCCTTATTATACTTTGAGTTTAGATAATTTTAGTTCACGTGACTGATTCTGATTTTAACTTGACACAATCTTAGCTGTTATATAATATATTATATATATATATAGTCAAAGATGCGTACTGTCGGAGTTACTAATTCGAAGTTTATTACGACGTTTCGAGCGAGGACCGCTCCAACGTCGTAATAAACTTCGAATTAGTAACTCCGACAGTACGCATCTTTGACTTATTAACTTTTCCCGGTCCATTGTTTTTTATATTTACCTCACTTCACCTATATATATATAATGGTAGTGATTTCATCTCAACTCAGGCACGGATTTAAGGGTCGATTGTTTAATTTTGACGAAAAAAAAATATATTTTGAGGCATTCCTATAATAAACGAAGACGCAAGCGGCAGTGTCGTCGGATTTTTTGTTCTCAAGTTATGGACCGTTGAAGCGGTCAAGGTGGAAACTGACGTTTTCCAGCTTATCGGAGGTGTCATATTTCACTCCATCCCTTTTCTATACTTTTTACGCTACATCAATATAAATTTTTGGGAACACTCTAGACATAGGCGTTTTCATGCTAATTAAGCGTCTATGTCATAACATTTTTAATGATTTTTTTTTATTTGTCAAACCGCCTCTCTGCGGCGATATTTGACGAAGTTCAGCAAGCTGTGCTGTGTGACCTAATCAACATATTTTTATGATCTTTATATCACCGTAAAGCTCCAATGAAGTTCTTTTTTTTTAGTATACTTTTAATATTTTGCGATAAGAATATAATGCGCTACATGTGTCTGAAAACGAATATTTCGAAAAACTAGCAAGTTTGGAGTCGATTTTCTAAAAAAACCCACTTTTTATTTATTTTATTTTTTATTCACAGTTAGTTGATATAGTAGTCTATCAGAAACTACCAACAGAAATTGCAATATATTGTTTGTATGGCCGCTATTAAGACTCAAATCTCGTGCTATGAGCGTTTTGAACGGGACTTCCTGCAGGCGCTCTGCTGAGCAGACATTTGGCCTATGTAAGGTTTTGTATTTATTGTTAGCAGTTACCTCAATATCCAACCATAAACATTAATAAAATTTGGAGTAGTGTACTTAAAAAAAAATTACTTCAAAGTCCGTATCCACAAGTGCGGGCACAGCGCTTATCCTCCCAATACGGGGGAATGCAGATCATTAGAGAATTCCTCAAATAAACAAAAAATCATTAAAAATGTTATGACCTAGACGCTTAATTAGCATGAAAAGGCCTATGTCTAGAGTGTTCCCAAAAAGTTAAATTGATGCAGCGTAGAAAGTATGGAAAAGGGATGGACTGAAATATGGCACCTCCGATAAGCTGGAAAAATGTCAGTTTCCACCTAGATCGCTTCAACGGTTCATAACTTGAGAACAAAAAATCCGACAACATTGCCGTTTGAGTCTTCTTTTATTATAGAAATTGCCTCAAAACATATATTTTTTTCGTCAAAATTAAAAATTCTACCCTAAATCCGTATATATACCTGGTGTTCCATTCTAAATCGAACAGATTTATTACGAAAATTCTGTAAAAGTTGCACTAATACGGTTTGTGCAGGTGCGTTATACGGCCAGGGGGACATTGTGAGGTGGCTAATCTTTGCGATAAGTCGGCTAATTAATTAAAATTTGTTAATAACTTTTTAATTACGGAAAAGAAAAACATACGGTTCCTATTATATACTTACTGAGCGTCATCGAAAACCACTCAATCAACTCCTTTTAGAACGACTTGAAGCTCGTGGGAAACTCGGGGGCGCACCAAAGTTACCACTGGTGCAGCAGGCGGAAAGCTAGCAGTGGCGGCACGCAATGATAATCTAAGCATCCACGTTCTGCCACTGCTAGCTTTGCGCCTGCTGGAGGAGTGGTCACTTTGGTGCGCCCCTGAGTTTCCCACGTGCTTCAAGTCGTTCTAACACTGATTGATGTGGTGGTTTTCGATTATGCTCAGCATGTTCCTAACTAAAACCATATGATTATCTTCACTAATTGAAAAGTTAATTAACAAATTTTAAAGAACTATCCGACTTATTGCGAAGATTAGCCACCCACATAATGTCCCCGTGCCCGTAGAACTCACTTGCGGAAAGCGGTTTACTGAATCTTTTACGGATTTTTTCTAATCAATTTGTTTAAATTAAAATGTAACACTCGGTATATCTATATATATATATATATATAATATTGAGGAAAAATAGCTGAACTCAGACCATTTCGGGCAGCAATCTTGATCAAAACTGTAAATGAGCGCGGCGAGCAACATAGGATGTTATCTTGATCCTGCTCTTTTTTGATTTTTTGTGACGTTCTGAAACAGGAAAGATACAGCGCTTTTGATGGAAGGCACTAAAATTGGCATTTATATTGTCGCCTCGAGCCTCAAAATGTTTCTAACAAATATTAGTCCTAAAAACTATTTTGTAGGTTTACGCATATAACATGTTGCTGCATTTACAGGTGTGACAGTCACATTAAACTTCCTCTTTTTTTTTTTAATAGGCAAGGATGACGTGTTGATAAATTTAATGATCGTTGGGGCTAAAAAATAATTGCTCCAGTAAACGCAGATATAGATATTGTCACAAATATCCGACTCGATGAAAAATTGCAATAAAGCACATGTTTCTTTCTGACTAAAGTTATAAGTAATAGTATTATTTTTCTTTAGAAAAAAAAAAAAACACATGCTACCGTAAAAACAAGGGTCTTACAACGCATTTTTATACCTTGCTTCGTTTCCTTGACTTTAATTGAAACAAATAACAAAAGCGAGCAGCTTTTCTCAAGACGGAAAGGGAGACGAAAGAAGAGGAGAGGGACTAAACATTGCTAGTGTGCCTGGAGGTCCATCAATTCTCTCGAAAGAAAAAAGAGCAAGTAAAGCAAATATTCCTTCACCATGCAGCCTGTTTCGATGTGCTCACAATAACCCCTTACTCTCAAACCTAAAAAAAGAGACTCGACGGTCGAAAGTTGAATCACAGAAATGGAAGAGTAAACAGACAGGGACGAACTTTGACCATATTTGCATAATTGTTGGGCCTCGATGAACATTCCTGTCAATAAAAGTTCGGGCATCGTACAGGCCGCTGCCGCCCTTTAGAATATTGTGCAAGTTCGGTGAATCTCAAATCACTGTCCGTTTACAATTTCAGATTTTGTGCCGACTTGGGAGGAAAGCGCCATAGAAAATCACACTAAATTTTCACATTTTTTTTAAAACAATATCAAACAAAAACAAAAAAGATGCGCGAAATATTTGCGCCACCATAGCCAACGAATCCAATCTAACACAAGACGTGGATAGAAAAAATAGTCCGCAAAGTTTTGAATAGAATCAGATTGCCCTCATATGCTCAGCAGCATACAAAATCTTGAAAAGCTTCTGGATGGACGGTTCAATTATACGGTAAAGTGTTCAATCAGGTCAGCATTAGAATTCAACTCTCGGACGACACTGCAAACGCTTAGGTCCCTCTTGGCCCGGAAAAGGTGTATAATCTTCTAAATGCTTAGATATTGTTTTATTTCTAGCTAACTTTTATTTACTCGCTAAAACTATAAACTTCGAATATATATTATCTGCTGTCAGTCTAACTGATTTCTATTAAAATAAAAACCATACAAACGCGGATCTTTGAAGGCCTTTAATGAATGTCGATATAGAAATGACAAGGATTACATTCCTGTAAAATTCTTGCTACGTTTGTGACAAATATATCTGAAATCTTGTAGATATTCTAACCTTCGTTGCTGACGTATGTCGTAGAAATTGCTTCCACTTAAAAACAGCTTGTCATTCAAGCTCCGTCATTTAAGCTTCGATTTAGCAAAGTTATTTAATATTTATAACTCGATTTTAGCGGACATGTACACATTACCCCAAAAAAGTAACTAAATACGTTACTCGTTACCGAATCTCAAAAGGAACTCTATACTTTACCTAAAAATTCACGAGTAACTTTTCTCGTCAATTTGACGGCCAAATACACAACTGCTTTTGTTTCATAATTTATTATTTTTTACAGTAGTCGTTGCAATTAAGCTGCAGCTGTCTTTCAAATTTTACATCGATTATGTTTCCCCGCTTGCTTGAGAATAAATACATCTCCGGTGACGCTGAAGCGTCAATCGTTCTATAGACGCGATCGAATGAACGACAGTACTGTGCTTCAGGAAGAGCTGGTGAATCTTTGATTCCCCGTCCCTCTTTTTGTTCTCTCTGCTTCTAAAGTTCTAAGTTTACTATGGGATATGGGCCTTCCCGTGTTGGCGATTTCCAGGTTTACATTCGATCTGTACACGATTTTAGATAGGTTCGACCAACGTACCTTATTGTCGATGATGATAATAATCCCAGGAGAAGGGAAACAAGAGGGACAAAAGAAAAACACAAATTTCCAAACACAGCTATTGGAGATTTCTGTTTGTCTTTTGTCTCCTTTGTTCCCCTTCTCCAGAGATTATTATATACCCCTGTCAGACGGCGTTTTTAAAGGTCCTTTTCACGAAGCTCCTTTATAAAATCGGCGAACAAGCGCACGCCGTAGAGCACGTGCGCACTCCACATCGCGAGCTGATTGGCCAATTTTTTTAAAGGAGCTTAGTGAAAAGGATCTTTAGAACGCCGTCTGACAGGGGTATTAGTCATCATTGTCCAGCTCGCTTCCATATTTGCATTAATTGCATTATCGTCATTAATTATTTTGTTCGCTGGGTGAAGGTCATTCCCAGCTGTAGAGTTCAACTGACCTGTGCAGAAATAAACACTGCTGTGCTGTCATACTGTTTAGTAATTTTTCGGGTCGCCAATCAGCCTTTGTCGCAATAGGCGCATACTCAGGCTATAGAGTTAAAAACGAGGCTGCTCAAACGGTACGTTGTACCTCTTACTCAGAAGTAACGAAATACCGTTGCTCGCTACTTGGCCTTAAAAGCAACTAAGCACGTTATTTGTTGGTTTTCTAAAGAAAGTAACTAAATGCGTTACCAGTTACCAAAGAAGGTAACTAGGTATAAATAACTC
Organism: Ixodes persulcatus; assembly: GCA_013358835.2. Taxonomy (NCBI): domain Eukaryota; kingdom Metazoa; phylum Arthropoda; class Arachnida; order Ixodida; family Ixodidae; genus Ixodes; species Ixodes persulcatus. Next base: position 1,157,328 of record JABSTQ010011399.1, on the reverse strand, counting down.
TTTACTAGTAACGCGTTACATGCATGTCTGTGTTTTAGTACGGTTTTTAAGGATATTGTAACTAGATTTTAGGGAGGTTATTTAGGATGCTATAACTACAGGGTGTCTCAAATAGCGGCCAGGCTCTTTCAATCGACCGCAAAAACCGGTTTCCTGACCTATCGCGCTACGATATTGCGCAGCGTTGCCCACAGGTGGTGTATTTTTCTAAAAGATTTGCAATGTGCGAACTTACATGAGGAAAAAAATAAAAACAGAAAAAGGCTTACGTCCTATGGAAATAGGGCGCACAAATGTGCGCCCTATTGTTTGAAGACCGGTGGCTTTTATTTTTCTTACTTTTCTTCGGATAAACTCGCTTTTTGTAAATTTTAACAAAGGTAATAAATATATGCTTGGTATTTTTAAAGATTTTGGAGTTGATGGGGTCGTCACCAGCACTGGAGGAAAGTTTCAGGTTTTTGATGGCTCTAACAATGCCATCGCATTCAATTGTTTTCACTTACATAGGGGGGGTGATTTAGGATGTGAAGCTCGGGAATTATTTCTAAGTCTTCGTTTGTAAATGCAGAACAAATATTGTTATTGAGGCAATCAACGCACTGCTTATCAGATAAGGCCCGCCCCTTGTCATTATAGTCAAAGTGAGAGGGTAAGGGGATTTGGAGTTGACTACGCTCCAGAACTGTTTCCGCTTTTCCGACAATATTCTTAATTGGTCCGTGCCATAAAATTTGGATTTGGCCTTTAAAATTTCGTTTCTATGTGGTTTTCTTTTTGCATTCCACGTTTTTAGTTTACTTGTCATTTGAGCCCGACACTTTAGCGCGCTTAATAGTATTTTCTTATTATTTCCTATGGGCTTAATTGTTTTTTTGTGTACCAGGGGTTGTGACCGTAAGTTTTGAAGTTAATTAAGGGGATGTATTTGTTGGTCAGGAGGGACAATTTGCTTTTAAACTGAAGCCAATTATCCTCAATAGTGCGGCTATAAAATGTAGCACTGAAGTGCTCATAAAAAGTTCGTAGTTCGGTATTAATGGAATCGTGATCAGCCTTATTATGATCTATTATTTTCTTATGATGAGGAAATATGTGCGTGACTGGGAAAAATAAATTCAAACGTGCTAAAAGATGATCGCTTAGTCCCGGAAGTAATAGAAGGTTATTAAGAACGCTATAGTCCATAGATGGCAAAGATCAAGAATGTCACTGCTGTGATCAGTGACCCTCGTTGAATGAGTAATGAGTAGGAAAAGTTGAAATCTAAGCACATGTCAATAAAACGTTTTGATTCGTTTTTTTTTTTTGTTGTTGTTAACTCGTCCCGGTTGATAGAATAAAAGTTAAAATCACCGAGAAAAATGAGCATTTACTTAGGAAATTTCGATGATAAGTTGCTGAGACACTCATATAATAAAGGTCCGAAATCATTACTGCAGTCTTGAGGTTGGTACAAGAGGCCTATAAGTATTTGAGATGAAGGTGATGAAATAAGTAGCCAAACTGGCTCCAAGCCAGATGATGTAGTCACTCTTCATCATGACAGATGGTTTCTTACAACAATCAATACCCCTCCACCTCTTTTGTTAATTCTGACAGTTCTGTTTAAGTCTAAATTTCTTGTAAGAAGGAAATATTTCCGAGTTAAACTAACTTCAAGAGTAAGCCGAGTTTCCGTTAAAAATCAAAGTCAGCTTTTGTTGAATCGATTAGAGAATACAAATTGTCACGTTTTGAAAGCAGGCTACTTATATTTATGACAAGCGCTGAGTAAGAGCAAAATAATTTGTCACGGCGCTTTAACAACGGGGCAGAAGAAACAAGTTATTTTTCTTGGATCGCAATTCACTTTTGCAAATTACTCATTTATTATTGTGATCGAAGATAAATAAGTTAATATCTACGTAAAGCGTGTCGTATCGTAGCTTAAATTTGCATTTCTTAGGCTTCACGAAAGCGAACAGCTCTCTTCCTGCAGTGCGCACGTTCGCTGAGAATTAATCAGCAACAGATATAGTAGTGCCCCTTAATTTTAATAAAAAAAAAAAGACTGCTTGCTTAAAAAAGAAAAAAAAAACACTTCACGATAGTCGGTTTGCGCCTGCCAGAATTGAAAGGGCCTAGACTATGCGCTCTGCCTATGACGAAGTTTTCCAACACAACCCGAAGTTTTTCTGTGCATGTGGTTCGGACAATCTGCTCTGACTCTGTTCAAGTCCCGGAATTTTCGCCCTCCAGGCCATAAATTGACAATTTAGACTTGCGAGATCGACTTCCTGTGTCATCGCAGCGAGCCTGTAACTGTCTTAGCTGCACTCTAAGATATAGCTGCGCGTCTATTTACCCGCAAAACTCTCAAAGAGCCAATTTCTGCGATCTATAAGAAATCAGCTCAGCGAATGATGACGCGGAACATTCGTTTATACCTAAAAATAAACTCTGCGCTGTAGCATTAGGCAATGCAAAGCTTCATGCTTGCACTGTGTAATGCCACAGCGCAGACTTAATTTTGGGGTCTAAACAGATGTTCTGCTTCATCATTCGCTGAGCTGATTTCGTAGATCGCAGAGATTGACTCTTCGAGTGTTTTGTGGGTAAGTAGACGGGCAGGCATTTATTAGAGTGTGAGACTCAGCGATAGAGGCCTTAGCACCTTTAATGCCTGTTGCAACAGGTTTTGACTTGATGGCTACGAGCTCGGCTTCTAGACTGGTGACGCGGGAAAGCAGACTGGTCATGTGTTTGTCTTAGGTTTGCTTGTAGTTTAGCTGTTTTACTCGGACTTAGAGGACTAACCAGATTCCAGTTTTTGTACCATTGCATGGATGCTTAGCAGCAATTCATCGCTTTGTGCCTTAGTCAGTGGTCATGGATAGATTCCATATCTCCGCACAAAATCAGGAGCAACAATTTCAAAAACGGCACTAGGCATGCCTGTGGGCTCGGCAGGACCATAATGCAAACAGAGTCACTCTTGAAATCGGAAATCTGTTTTGGCTCACCACCCTAGATAACAAAGAGCAACAGTTCAGACTTCATCGTTCTACGACTGTTGCCGAGCCCATGGGCAAGCTGCTGGGACGTAGGGTCTTTCATGCCCGGTGTTGTAGTTGCTGACTGCGCCATGTTTACGAAGTGCCGAAAATCCAACAATGGGAGGTCTTGAAATCTGGACGTGGGGGGAGGATCCACATGTTCGGCGTCTCGTTGTAGCTCGGCAGCCGGAAAGGTAGTGCAGGTGGCTGCGTCAGTTCCAGGCAAGAAGAGGGACTGGATAAAGTCGTATGCCGGGTAACTCAGAATCTGGATAATGAAGAGAAACAGTGTAACCTTCATCGTCCCACGGGTGTTGCCGAGCCAATTCAGCGTTATTCGGGATACTGTAGTTATGTTTTATAACGTTATTTAGTATTCTATAACTAGATTTTAGTAAATGTTATTTTGGATATTCTACCTAGATTTTAGTAAGGTTATTTTGGGTTACAATAACATGATTTCAGTAGGATTATTCAGGATACTACAGATAAACTTTAGCATATATATCTCGAATGCTATAACTAGAATTTATCAGAGTAGCGGGAATGTTACAAATACAGTACATTTACTGGCACTTGATGAGGATGCTCAGCATTCAATGCGACAGGGACGCCAACTTTCGGGTCTGTTCGCTAGCTAGAAGGCGTTTTCTTGGTGATATCGCATCCATCGTCGAGTATAGCGTCGCCAAAAAAGGCTTTATTTACCATATTTTACTGTTTACCTGCACACACCTGATTAAGATCGGATTATGCCGCGCGTTGTCGTTACCGTAACATAAAATAAACACCGGAAAGAACACTGTTAAATCCAGGATAAAATAAATTACATATAAAAATCAGCGACGGCCACGCTACGTTGTTTTCACACGAGCAGCTGCAAATCCTCTCGTGAAGAGCCGGGCTTTGGTTACAATACTCCCCTCTTTAAAGTCCACTTTGCTATCAAAACGATATGTTTTATTTTAATATGTGTGTACCGTTCCAACAGCTTACATAGGGCATCTGGGACGCTGGATAAAAATGTTGGACCTGTAATTCCTCTGAATAACTTACAATGTTTCCTCTTGAATCCCTAAAAAAAAAAAAAAAAATTACGTAAATTTTTTAAAACTTCTTACTCCACTTTTTTGTGTTCTGAACTATAATAACGTAAGAAAGTGAAGCCCTGGGTAAAGAGAGTGTCCGAACAAAGAACAGTAGTTATTAGGAGATGATAAAATATCCGTGTACATGTGACGACAGTAATCGCTCCGCAACGTTTGCTTTAAGGGTGCGTAAATTATCACTGAAGGTTTGAAAAACAAATCCGGACATTATAGTAAAGTCCCGTATAAAACCAGAATACTGATATTTCATTTTCATTGGGCCTTGAAACACTTCAATCATCTTTCAAAGTCATTATCTAATGGTGGTTTAATGTCTATGCAACGATACTGGAGGGGAAGGGTAGGGATTACTTTATTAAAGGAAAACGTATGTCGTAGCTCAATTCCTGCACTGAACACGACTACCGTTTCCAACAATTAGGTTTTAACAGTTTAAGAAAAAAAATCAATGTGTCAATTGGTGGATCAAGTCATAAAATACGTTTTAACATTTTGCTACTTTAGCCGTTGTTTGCGAACTGTTTACCTTACTTAATTAATATACATATATACAGTATACAGAGCAAGGCCACTTTATGTTTTTTAAACAATCAACTTGTTGCTGGCTTTAATATTGTTTGGTTTTACAAAATTTCACATTTGTTACTAAAAGCAGTTTGGATCCAAAAGAACGATCTTTGAAACCAAAGCCAAAGTGGGATGAAAACGTCTTAAAAACATATATACGAGGCTCGTATATCATACGTACCGCAACAGATGCGTGTCGAGATTCGTTTGTTTCAAAACTTGTAGCGACTTCTTCCTTTGGTCCTCGAGATACCTGCAATGGACAATGTACGCCAGCGAATTAAATTACGCGGTCTGACACACGCATGCGCCCCTGTTTGAATTTTTAATTAATGTCAGGATTTCGATTTTGTTTTTATTGTAACGAGTCAGTTCTAATACACTTAATGAGGTTAATTTCGCCAAATTGTTTGCTATTCTATAAAACATTGCATGACGAATAGTCAGGACAGGTTGGAAAGATCCTTTCTTAAAATATTCATACTTAGTCCGCAAGAAAAGAACGACTGGCATCACTGTGATTTCCCTCTATTCAAATAGTACGCTGGGTCCGTCTCAGAAGGCTACACATATTGCGGAAGCATCTACGTTCTTGACGACAGTTTTTGTTGTTTCGTCACTCGTTTATCAACGCAATTACTCGCAGTTACGCTATGCAACACAGTCAAAAACATATCACGATATGCCCTGGAGGCGCTAATCAATACTTCATGATTAGATTTGGGGAGAATAGGGTGCTACATAGAACACGATCTTTTCTTCTAATACAAATTTTAACTTCACGTCGTGTCCCCATGCAGTTCTCTATCACAACGCTCCTAGCGACGTACAGCTAGGAGCGAGGTGATATGTTAGGACGCAGTCACTTACGGGCTCTATTTCTCTTCTAGACACAACAGAGACTCTACGTCTAACGCGCGATTCTGCATAGGCTTGTTAACGCCCGCCTCAGGAGCGAGTTTTAGATCGACGAACGCAAGGAAGTAGCATCGTCGCCGCTGCGTATACGTCGAGCCCAAACCGCATTTTATATTGGCGGATCGCGAGGACGCTATTTCCCCGCGTACGCAATGATTTTGCGTACGCTATTCTAAAACAAGCAAGTAACTTGACGTCTGGAAGACAAGCTCTAGGTCAGTAGTGGCAGCTCCTATTTTGCGCGCGCTTGAAAAGCCTGTTGCTCTCAAGTGTTTCTATGCAGCGCCGGTGAGCAGCAAGTGTGGATAATGTTAGGTCGCGTTTTGATCGTGCGTCATCACGCTCGCTCACGCTGCAATATGGTTCGAGAAAAGTGAATGGAACAGAAATTAGTAAATGAAACCGTACTTAACGTTTAAATATATAACGCTGAAGGCGTGAACTGCATTTTTTTGTGACCTCGAGGCATTTTTGTTTTAACAAGCGCGCCACTTAATTAGCGTCTCGCGGACGGAACAGTGCCACTTTATATTAGCAAAACATAATCTCGTCACGCGGAAGACACAGAGATCCTTCGTGCCACCATTACATGCTGTTTTAATTTATTTCCTAGCGCCAGCCATCGACAGTTCAAAGTAGAAATTGGTACAAAAATAAAATAACGCATTGTCATAATACACACTCAGGCATTACTACAGCACAATCCAGGCAAGGATTTTCCCAAACAAAGATGCGCTTGGACTATTGACAGCACGTTCAGGTATAGGCTATTACAATCATCTCTAGATCTTACATGGTCATCCGCAGGCCGTACATGTGTCACGTCTTAACGTGCTCGCGCCCTATGATAACGAAAAACAAAATAGCAGTCCTGTGTTAATCCAGAGTACGGTCACAGCGATAGCTGCGACATCTCACGGCGAAGTCGTTGGCTCAATTGGCTTCGTTCTCTCCGGCAGCGCGTCCTTCAGCTTTTCACAAGCGCTATGCTAGCACACGGCGACGCCAAGACACCCGCGTCTGCAAGCTTTGCGTCGTAATCTCGTTGAGTGTCAGGGCGTTTGCCGCTTGGGACTGACTAGAGATCTTTTTTCAAGCAGTGTGCAATATTGCAACGCACGCCCTTATACACCAAATACAGCATCAACTACTACCACAACTATTGCAACTACAACGACAACGGACGTCATTGCCACTGGTAGGAAGAGCCCGTAACAGCTATCGCTTGAAAACAAAAGACCATCCGTTCTTCAATCTTTAACGCAGACCAGTGCACCGAGAAGCCCAGTTTATTACTTTCAACGTCGACACACTCCTCCGGGTACACAGCAACCTACGTATATAAATATGATTCATTTACATGGGGTCTCAGTGCATTACGCATGTTTCTAACAGGAGACGACGGACGACAAAGGAGACAAGGGACAAACACACACGAACACGTGTGTGTTTGTCCCTTGTCCCCTTTGTCGTCTGTCGTCCCCTGTTAGATACATGTGTGACATTAACCAAGCTCGACTGTTTATTAACCTCGTCTTCTCTCGCTACATGTAGGTTTCAGCTGCTTTTCTTTTCTTTTTATTAAAACTACCGCTTTGCCTCCATGCCCACCAAAGAGGACCTCGTTGATGCAGTGATCCGCTTTTTTTTTCATCGCTTCCGCCAAATCCCCACACGCTATAACGCGCTCGCGAAACGCTGGTTTTCGAAGTGTGTACTCCACCGGAAGCAAACAGTTGCCAAGAGGCACTAAGAGGTTTTTCGAGAAAACAGGCCTTGCCCTGCACAGCTGGCGGCACAAGGCGAAGGGCCGCATCGCACGCCGTTCCCATGCCACCTCGGCGGAGTGAGTCCCACTTTACGACGGAGAGCACTCACAAAGCACTCAGCGTTGTGGGTCGCCACTTAGGGGCACTCTACCATTGAAGGCTGTGGTCACGGAAAGAGTATGGCGCTTCTATAGGTGGTGGACATATATTCCCCCGAACATCTGCCACTAACAAGGACCGAGGAAAGACGCAAATCGCAGTTTAAAGAACCCTTTGCCTCCATCCGACGATTAAATATTCACATCATCTGGCGGAGTAGAGGGCGCCTCTTTTCGGGGCTGAGGAAAGCCGGAAGAGGTTTCGGGCTAATGGAAGACAAAAGGTTTTTGAGTAGCTTATCGCATCGAGGCTACAGAGCCCCAGAACCAAAACTCGCGCTCTTCTCATAATAATTTATATCCTGTTACGCAGAAAGAAAAAAAAAAAAAATCTCACTCTTAAAACGTGCACTCCAGCCTATTGAATGACACTTCCACTGCGCGGTGTTCCACGACCATCGGAAGACTGAATCGGTAATGCTGGCAAAGAACTATGGGGAAATTAATATTTACGCAAAACATGAAATACTAATATATACGCGGAAATTTCTCGGTAATATTATTTTGTCTTCCCTTTAAAATCTGTTAAACAATGTTGAGTTAATTACCGATCTTTGATGTAATGAATAGTAAAATCAAGAAAGAGTAAGTAAACAGGCGAACTGATTGATGTTAGACATTTAAAAAATAAATAAACGAAGATGACGGACGAAGAAGGGGACATTATTGAGACGTTTTGTATTTGTACACTTTTTCGTCCGTCGTCTTTGGTTTTTTCATCAATGAGTATAATCAAATATCACAAGCAGAGGTTCTTAAAGGGACACTGACAGGATATTTATGCTCGCCGAGGTTTTTAGTTGCACGGAAATTCACCACGTGCACTCACTACTAATTGCCAACACTTAAATGTACAAAACAACTCATCTTGAAGTACAGAACAGCGAGCGGAACAAAGATAACTGCAAAGGAATCGCACGGCGAACGGATCCCGCAACGCATTTCGTCTGCTGTGTGCCAAAGAAAAAAGAAAAAACAAAAACAATCGCAAGGTCGTGTGTAGTTACGTGACTTCCGCCACTCACTCTCTCCTCTCCACTTCTCCGTGCGGTGCGGGGGTTTCGGTTTTGGTTTCGAGCAGTTGCGTTTTTTGCCTTTAATAAAAAAATACGTGACTCTGTAGCAAAATATTAATTGGGTAGTATTCCGACACCATACTAAATCGCCTGGCAAAAAATGAAAAAAAAACACAAAAATTTGGGGGGTGTCAGTGTTTCTTTAAGAAGCAGATCCAAAATCCAGACCACTGAGATAGTGGAGGAGTGTGTCGAGTTCATGCCGGGGGAAGAAGTGTAGTTTTCTGTATTTATTAAATATATTACTTTTTGTTGGCACAAAATTAATACACATCTAACGGTACGTGTATAAAAACTAGCACAAGCTCTAAGCCATTTTTTTATTTGTTTTTAGTCTCAAAACAACCGTTATTGCGGCTGCACACTCGTCTGCCGGATCACGTTGGGTGAATTAAAGAAACTGACTCTTCAGCGAGTATCTTTAAAAAGCTGCTGTGTGAGTCTGCACGAACGATATTAATCCGGAACCATTCGTGGAAAGTGCGCACGAATTCGCCTTCGTGACAGAGGTGTCGGCCCGCTTCCTTTGTCCCATCAGGCTATTTGTGAAACCGAAGGCTTTCTAAGAAATACCATGCAAAAAAAAAAAAAAAAAATAACAGACGAATGTGTTTTTTTTTTATTCCTGTATTGATGTTTTCTCGCGCAAGAAAAACGCTATATATCGAAGTGAGAAAGATCGGTCACGGCTCCCACCTGGAAAAAAGGAAGCACTCGGGCGTCGCTACGTTATAATAATAGAAACAATTGAAGCTCGTTACGGCTCAATACGATTAAATCGACACTGTTTTTTTTTTTTTTTTTTTTTTTAGGGAAGTCACGGGCGTTTTAGCAGCCACAATGTATGGAAAAGAACGTATTGAGAAGTGAAAAGAAGCAATAAATATCTGTTTTTATTTTACGCACGTAAGAAGCCTGGGGTAAAGAGCGTAACCCCCAAAAGCTCCATGGAGGAAGGGATCACCTATATAGGGTAAAAACCCTACTCCTTGCGCTCCGGAAGCAGTAAATCCGTGATAAAATTTCTAATATGTCATACATCCTACAGTATGGAGGCGCTGTTTTGGGCATTCCTTGTAGGGGGGTCCTGTCACATTGATCATGCAAATGCAGTCTTGAGACATGCTCCAAGCATACCAATATACGAAGCATAGATGCTCTTCGAATATGCCCGAGACGTCATCGCGTCTGCAGCAAACACCCTTCTCTTTCTTTCTTTCTTTTTTTTTTTTTTTTTTGTAGGACGTACGTATTAGCAGTGCGACTGGGGCCGAACGGAACGTTTACCATACGGAGACGTTCTTTTTTTTTTTTCCTATATGCTGTAACTGCGTGTTTCTTTTTATCGAGCATGGTTACCTGCACAACATAGGGTAACACGATTCTCCCGTACGCACTGAGCGATATACAGTGCGCGACATTGTTAGCACAAACACGCCATCGGCGTTTTTGTCGTATTTTTGTTCGCAGGTATGGTGGCAGGCCTTTTGCTCGGCGGTTTTGTAGCCGTAGTAAGCAGTTTTCACCACATAAGCATATTAATGACAGCCCTCCACACCTAAAAAAGTGTAAAAGAAAAAAAAAACGGCGACCATTTTTTGCCGTTTAACATTTGAGAGTTTTAGCAGACCGTATACGCTGTTCAGAGCGAGCCCAGAAGGCACGTGCTCGATCCATGCTTCGAAGTGAAGGTACGAGCTCTCGCTAGCGAATCGAAGCTCTAGCGTGCGGTCTTCTAAAAGTCCCGTTTGTCGGGTATAGTGTGCTTGCCCTGGTGTCCGGCCACCTCTCGCTCTGAGAAACGTCAGGATAGAGGGCACATGACCTCGGCGCTGGCAAGTTAGTCGAGTATCAAGTATTTTTGGAAACAAATCTAATCGCCTCTTATACAGGTTACGTATAGGCGTAACGTATAATTGTTACGTTATACATAATGGTTATAATGGCCTATACGTAACGATATAATCGCCTATACGTTACGTGTAGAGGTAAAGTAATCTCGTGTTAGGCGGACACTATGAACTGAAACAGTTCATTGTATCGAAAACCACATTCTACCCTCAAATAAAGTTTCACGCCAGAGACGCAGTGCAACGTCTTTAGTCAACAAAGGATCAGTATGTGTATATTTATATGATTTAACCGCAAAATATATATTAGGGCTATTAAAGTACGGAAATAAAAAGCTAGCCGATGAGCGTTTTAATAACGGGAATATATGTAAACAAGATGATGCTGGCAGGTCGTGTCCTTGGTGCTAAATATCTTGCGGACGTCTCCGCTCGATTCCTTGTGTGTACGCACGTTACTGAAAAAAAAAAAAGTAATCTATTACAATTACAAACACTTTATTAAAAATGTAACTGATTACGGTAATCAATTACTGGTTCAAAGAAGTAGTTAAGAAGTTACACGAAAGTAATAGACCTATTGCTATATTACCCAAGCATATATAGGGATTTGTGTTCCACGCGCCACACGCGCACGCCTTCCCCGTATAAAGGCCCGTTCACACTCTTGCGACCGAGTTCGACCGAGAGAGACCAGACCAGTTTTTAAGCCTCTTGCGATCTCTTAGGACCAGCTCCGCAGCTGCAGCGGAGCTGGTCATAGCTTTAGCTATGAGGCTCTCTCATAGCTAAAGCTATGAGAGAGCCTACTCTGTCCGCTGTTTGTCCGCACAGACGGTTGTGAGCGCGCGCCGGAACAACGGGGTGTCGGCTGCAGCTAAACTTTAGGAAGAGCCGCTGTCGAAGTGAGAACGGCGGGGGTCCCTTTTGAACGCCTGGCCTCCAGCACGGCTTGTTTGATTTTTTTCGAACGCCTATGATTTACCACGCGCTCGTTGCTTCCCGAGGCCTGCTCTGCCGGCGCGTGAACGCTCGAGGCAACGGGAGTTTTCGCAAAGAACAACAACGCAACGGACCTTTTCAAGAAGAGTTCTGCGCATTCGTGATTTCCGGACGCCCAGGGGCGAACGCTCGAATTGCATCCTGTTCATCCGATGGTTGATCGGCGGAAGCGAAAGAAAGCTACGAGTTATCGAGTAGCGTCGCCGCTTCGACAGGGGTCCGGCGTACACCGCCTAGACCTACCAGACCTACCTGGACCCGACTATAGACTCCGTATGGAACTCTTGCCTTAGCCCCTTCATCACGATCGTGTATTACCGGTTTGTAGTAGTTTTGCGAAAAATGCCCTACGTTGGCAGAATACGTGCCGAACTCGTCGTCGCCACCGGGCCAACCGGATCATGGTTGCTTGCACTTTTGCATCGCGGTCACCGCGATCTCGCGCCAGTCTGGCTTGCCAGTCGTGTGCCTCGTTGCCCGCTGGCCACGACGTTGATCATGTGGTGTAAAAATTCCTTGTACCGTAGGTACGTACTCCTGGTGTACCGTCCGTGCCGTCGGTATAAACCGGAAGGGCATGGCAGTCCGTAAAACAGGTCCCTTCAACCACCTAAATAGTTCGTACATCTGCCGCCGGGTTGCGTCTTTATGTGGAAAAGGGTACATTCCCCGGGGAGGTCCCCACAAATAGCTGTTTCTGTAAAATCTGGCTGACTACCATTCTCACACCACTGCGCAAGCAATTGGTGTCGCGTCGATTCCAGCCGCCCTCCTTCCAGACTGTTCAGATATAAGGCACGCTCGAAGGAGTCCCCGTGGGACTGCCGCGAAGTCGTGTTTTCTCGATTACCAAACTCACTGCGCAAGTGCCGGTTCGGTGACCACGACTCGCCTACGCGCTATCCGCATCCAAACCTAAATGAAAGGGGGGGGGGGGGGGGGAAGGGGGCTGCACGCGCTTTGATCGGATGTGAGCTATTGTGCGTGGGACGCACAGTCGTGACCGTCCGTAGGGACTCACTCCTAGCTCAGTAAACGTTGGCGTGTCTCCGCGTGCGTAATTGCCTTTACACCACTTGAAAAAGAAAATATAGAGTGTCCTCTTTCCCGCAAGAAGTTGCCAGAGCAAATAGCTGCAATCATCAAAGCGAAATTGGCGAATTCGAAGGCGGAAACTTGTTTAGCACAATTTAAATAAAACTCTATGCACTGTGACACTGATCATGGCGACACATCGTATTTACACTCTGTCTCACTAAAACCGTGCAGTACAGCCAAAGTTACAGGGGAGAGAGCTAGTTTATGCCAACCTGTTCAAGAGGAGAGAAATGGGGAGCGGGAAAGCAGGGCTGGGATTTCCCGTTCCTTCTTTCCCTCCTCTGGAACAGGTCGGGATCCACTCTATCCCCTGCAGCTTTGGCTGTACTGCACGGGCTTAATGAGACGGAGTATAGAGTTCTGCGCAGACAATCTGCACGGGTCAACCAATATGCGCCAGTCAAACATGTTAGCCTTGTCGCTCGCTCCTTAAATTGCTGTAGGCGCACGAGGTTTCTTAGAGGGATACGCTTAAAGCCAGTCAGTGTGAATACATAGCGATACGCACGACACGCAAAAAATTTATCGATAGAAGTTTTACTTTTCTCAAGCCAACCACAGTCACTGACATTAAAAGAAACGCAAGCCGTTTCTTACAAAATTTGTTATTCACTTTCTAAAACATTTCTATAAAAAATAGTGTATAGAGGCTATTGATGTTTTAACGGAAATATATCCACTTTTCTACACGCTGTCTATAGCATCTTGGCTAATATTTTTTGTATACTTCCTATAGAACTTTGTGTATAGATACTGGACAGAAATTCTATAGAAAACAGGTGAAGAGTCTAACTCTAACAGCATTTCTATCATCATTCTATCTACAATAAGGCAGTCTTCGGCGACAAAAATATTAAAGTCCTAAGCATTCCTTTAAGGTTTTTCACAATGCCTTCACGGAAACATGTGCTCGCCACTCGCCTTGTGCATATACGCAGACATCACAATTTCACAAGCCACGGAGCACTGATGACACTAGTAATTCAGTAGTGTTGACTGCTCCACGGCCGTTGATACCCTACACTTGAAAGTAAATCATTTGAGCGACTCTTTCAGCTTATTATCCAGTCACGTCGTATCGTCAATTTTGTATAGATTTCCTAGAGACTTTCTTTCAACCGAGGTCTATGGAAGACCTTAAATTATGGAAATATGACAAGTATTTTTTATTGCCAATAATGTATACAAATTGTGGTTTCTAAGGGTTGCTGAACTGTATCTCCAACTATAGAGCATTGCAAGAAGCGATAATGATTTACAGTCGAAAACAAAAAAGCAGCCTCCGCAAGGAGGTTCCAACTGGGTGTGATGTCGCTTCTCCCCCACTGCCTCTTATTATGTTATCTAGTCTAATTTATAGAAATACTATAGAAATATATGGCGACAGAAAGTATATTCACACGTAGCGATAGAATGTCTATAGCATTTCTATAGTCAGTACTCTATAGACCTCGGTTGAAATAAAGTCTCTATAGAAAATCTATTCAAAATTGTCAATACGACGTGACTAGATAGGAAGTTGAAAGAGTCGTTAAAATATGAAGAGGGTTTCTGTAGACTTCTGATATATATTGTTTGAAGGAACGCACAACAGGATATGATTGAAGTATTTATATAGTACAAGATTTTCAAATTGCAGAAAAATGACTATGTGCGTCTCAGCCGATGCGTGGTGGACGGTAAAAAATGTGTCTTTCCTATGAGCGGCAAAAAATGTGCGGTGTAAGGCAATAGATGGCATCTCTGACACCTTAACGGCGTTCCTTTAGTGCCTAACGATGGACGAAGTTGGCACATGCGTATCCGCGAAGTTTGCCGTAGCCGGCAATCTCGGAGGCAATTAGACTAATGGTGAATTCTGCTGGCGGACTCCGAGCGACCCAAAAATCAACCCACGCGCGATCCAGCGGTAAATACTAGCTGGCGCACCCGTGCGCATAAAGAAATGTCAACAGAAGAGTGCTCTAATATCGCTCGAACGCTACAAGCGGAATTCTCAAAATACCTCCTTTGTACGATCAAAGAAGTACCTGTACCATAGGGACCTTTATGGTATGGGCGGCGGATCATTTCGTGGTACTCCGGGCACGTCAAGCGTTAGCGATACAAGAGCGCGGGCTGATTCGCCGATGGCGAAGGGAGCTGCGTTATAGGTACATTCAGGCTGCCCGTGTGAAGGAGATACGAAGTCCTTTGATGTGCTCGTTTTCTCCTACAAGTTGTATCAAATGCTCCAACGCACGTGGCCGGTGCCCCGCCAGAGGTAGGAAATGGCGACGCACACTGACTCCCGGTAGATATTCTCGAGCGTTCAAACAACAATGGCTGTTTTTGCGTTCAAGATAAGCGAAGCGCGAATTTGACCAACGGGCTCTACATAAAATACGTGTGCAGAAGCGGATGACACAAATTCGGTTTATGCCCGAGAGTCTTATTATCGTTGTGCAACCAGTGAGCTTTCCCCATTAGCCGATAAGGCCGCCTGAAAACAAATCTTGAAGTGAGAAGCCTGAACATGACACGGCACGCCGGCGGTTTCTTAAGCTCGGCGCTGTTATGCGTCAGTACGATGAGACGAGAGCGCCCCATAAATCGGCTGCTAATTATGGGCTCGGCCAGCAAACTCGTTGATGCGGCGTGCTTTTAACAAGGCGTTTGGTAATGCGAGCGCTTCGTAGAATCTGGTAGTTTTTTTGTTTTTTTTTTTTGTCGCCGTGGAAACTAAAACAAAGGGAGCAAGAAATTTACGCAGGAACAAATATTACCACCTGCTATTAACGTAGAAAACAAATTGTTCGAGGAAAGGTTTATTTTTTATTTTTTTATATTTTTAACCTTTATTAGCGTGACAAACGTTATCCTGGTATGGTTTTTGTGGTATTCGTAAAAGTGAAACCTTTTATTTCTTCAGCTGAATTGGAGGCAGAAAAAAAGTGACCGTAGCAACCCGATGGGGCAACGCTAGCACACACCTCTTAAGTATAACTCATAAGTAATCAGTTACAACAATAAACATATTAGACCACACTAATACATTTCAAGAAGTACAATATTCCCTGATGTTGCAAGTTTGGAAGCCATAGTTAAAACATTAAAAAGCGAGCATAGATTTGACCTCAAAAATATATAAGAGTAAAATACCTTAAGAGAATCAGACTAGACTGCAAATTGCCTAAACATTATTAAAATAAGGATAGCGCAGGAGATTTTACGAATTGCATGAGTATAGATGATAGTCAACAAAGAAAAAACATTGGATATATATAGCGATTAAGCACATACTAAGACCATAAGTATTCATATATTAAAACATAGCGGCTACGAGTGATTTATGAGAAATTAATTATGGTGTTCATGTTATGTTAGTTTGGTCGTTTAGGTAAGACTGGGAGGTTATTACATGTAAATAATTGGTTATCATTTAATGATGCAATAATGGGATGTCTCACCTTTTTGTGTCTTGTATTGTATTGTAAAGTTCCTTCTCAGTTTTAGTAAATGAAGTACATTTATAATATTAGTTTTGATTGCTGATTTCTATAGCCATAAAAAACTGTATTTGTAAATTATATTTAATTTTAACATTTTAAAAACAGTAAAACAAGTGCTGGTGTTGTCTTACAATAGGACATTTGCGATTGAACGCATGGCCCTCTTTTGAGCTAGTATCAGCTAGTTTATGAAGGTTATACTGAGTTCTTATTCTCCATTCTAAAATGCAATATGTTAAGTATGGTAATATAAAAACATTGCACAATGTGTTATTTTTTAACGTTAGTCATTAAATTATGCTACATTTGCTCTACAAACCACTTTTTTAGTTTTAAAACTTGGTTTAAATGTGACTTGCATGATGTTCCCACGTTAAATACTCAGTAAAATAAAAAAAACGAGCCGCTTTACAACACTATTATTTTCACTTTCGTTTGTATTCAGGGAGAGGCTATAGTAGCGATGTTCAATGGTTTCTTTTGGGGTCGAAATATGATAGCCTTAGTCTTATTTACGTTTATCTTCAAATGATTCCTATCGGTACATTTTTTACAAAAGCGAAATCCGAAGTTTTTTTTTTTTTTTAGTTTATAAGCCTACTAGGGTTGTCATCTCTAAGAAAAGCAAGCTTGTATTCTAAGCATATGCAATAAATTGACCTGTGTCAGAAATAGTAAAGAAGTCGTTCATATAAATGTTAGAAAAAAAATGCCCGGGAATGCTTCTTTAGGAAGCTCGTGATGCAACGGTTTTTGTGATTATAAACGGGATGTAGGATTTAACCTTTGTAACTGCTTCCTCTGTGACTTCGTATTTCTCAAATTTCTCCAGTAATACATTATAATTAATATGGTCAAAAGTCTTAGTTAAGTCCACGAAAACACCAAGGAGATACTTTTTATGCTTGAATGCCCTACCAATCAACACTTTTTGGCATTGCAACGCAAGTTCAGTGGACTTCTTTTTGCGAAAACCGAATTGAAAGTTTGATATAATATTGTTTTTGTTTAAAAATGGTTTTAGTCCCACATGCATAATACGTTGAAGACCTCTGTAAAATATGGACAAGATAAATATTGGCCTATAATCCGACAAAGTATCCATATTGTTTCCTTTATACAAAACTGTTGCCTTGGTCACAATGCTCTTACATCATACGAAAGACAGTCTGCAAACACGAGTCACCGCAATTACCGTGGTTCGAATGCCACGTGCCCGAGTTTTCTCCTTGAACTCATTGCCATGCGGCATTCGAAGCTTGGATCTTGCGGTGACTTGCGTTTGAATCCGTACGCAGACTGCGTTTGCACGGTGCCTAAACAGTGTGACTCCGGCTTTAGCTAGGGTGCCTTCATGTGAACTTTGAGGCACCTTATAGCTTAAGCGTGCTGCAATTGTTTGGGAGATATACGAGTTTCGATTACTCTATAGAAAATATTACTTAATATAGGGGCAAGTAAGCCTACAACACATTTAATTGTCTTGATTTGGAATCCATTAATATCGTCACTTTTGTTATTACTAGAATTAAAAAAAAAGAAGCAGTCGTGCCCTTAGTTTTTGAGGTAATAAAAATAAAACATTTTTTTTAACGTTTTAGGTTAAGAGAATTTTAACTACCTGTTGCGTTACCGCAGACGAGCTAGTGTTAACCAGGTCAATGAAATAGTCTTTGAAGAAAACAGCGAGAGATAATCCAGAGGTCTTTACACCATCAATTGTTACTTCTTTTCTTTTTTGGTTTTCAGGCTCAGGGCGTAGAAGTTTATTAATTTTGTTCCACCAAATATCGGTTGGTTTTATAATTTCGGAATTCAACATATTTTTATGGTATCGTATTTTTTATCGCTTCAGTTCAGTAGTCAGTTGGTTTCTGTATTGTTTAAATATATTAGTAAGTTTGGTATTATTAATGTAATCAAAACTTCTTTTTTTTTTATTACAGTCATATGCATTCAGAAATCGCCCAAGGTTTGGGAGCTTCTCTCGATTTCGTTTGCCTATTATAAGGAAAATAACGTTCACAAATCGACTGAAATTAAAAATAAATTAACTTGGATTATCATCAAATAAATTTATCATCGAATCCATTCAAACTCAGCTATTGCCAATCGAAATTTATTTAGTATATTTAACGTTAAACGCTCAACATAAGTTGGATACCAAAAACTGCCGTTAAACTAAAAAAAAAAGGTATTGCTGACGTTGAAATTACAGTGTGGGAGAATATTTACTCAGTGTCTATATTTGTGATGAATAGATCAATAATAATAGATGTAGTATGAACGACACGCGTTGATGTATTAATTTTATTGTAGCATTCATATGATGATATCAAAGATGTTAGTCCGATTCGGGAACTTGAGCAATAAGTCATGTCAATGTTAAAATCACCGGTTATATACGGTCTGTTACCCCTACAACTGGCAAGGTCGAGAGGTTTCTGAAGTGTCACTATAGATCTTGATACATTTCCATCTGGTGGACGATAAACAATGCAAAAGAGAGTCGTTGATTTCAATTCTTAGAATTTTGTAGCCATCAGTTGGTAGTCCGAGCCTCTAAAAAAGAAATAGCCTGTATGGAAACACTACCGCCTCGCCCGTGACAGTGGTTTATCACAAAATTCTGATAATTCGTATAAACAAAGTAGTCTAAACGTACAACATCTCTCTCTAAGAAATGCCTGCGCGTCTATTTACCCGCAAAACACTCGATGAGCCAATCTCTGTGATCTAAGAATTCAGCTCAGCGAAGGATGAGGCGGAACATCTGTTTAGACCTCAAAATAAAGTCTGCGCTGTGGCATTGCGCAATGCAAGCATGACACTTTGCATTGCGTAATGCCACAGCGCAGACTTCGTTTTTAGCTCTAAACGGATGTTCCGCCTCATCATTCGCTGAGCTGATTTCGTAGATCGCAGAGATTGGCTCATCGAGTGTTTTGCGGATAAGTAGACGTGCAGGCATTTCTTAGAGTGTACACTTTAAACAAAGTTTGTGCGTCTATTTTCCCGCACAATACTCGGAGAGCCAATCACCGCAACTTCCGGATTCAGCTCAGCGAATGACAATGCCGAAACATAAGTTTAGTCCAAAAAACGCAGTCTGAGTTGTGATATTAAGCAATGCAAAACGTCACGCTTGCATTGCTTAATGTCACAACTCAGACTGCGTTTTTTGGTCTAAACTATGTTTCGGCATTGTCATTCGCTGAGCTGCCTCCGCAAGTTGCGGTGATTGGCTCTCCGAGTATTGTGCGGGAAAGCAGACGCACGGGCTTTTTTTAGAGTGTATTTTCTAATTTGACCACGGACGCCACCTAGAAAATATAACCTTCCGGAAACACGTGGCGCCCCCAGCGTGTTCTTTAAGCAATGTGACGTTTAGATGTACGGCACGTGAGATCATCCAAGAAGCGAAGCCGTAGTTGATGTTGGTTTAACAATTTGTAATTTCAGAACGCAGAAAAGGCAGGAAGAAAGCAAAGCGGACTATGTGATGACCTCCTTTTCTCTTCGCTTTATTTTTTGTGCGTTCTCTGCTCCTAATGATAACAAAGAATGAATCGTGCCGATACCAGCATATACGAAGTGTTCAAGCAGGCACGAGAGCGCATCGGAACGGTCCCACAATTCCCCTCGTTGTGAGGTTTCCTAGGAAAAGGTCCATTAAACTCCGTCCCACTATAAAACTTAACGAGTTCCCGTTCCTTTTTTGTACGTGTCTGATGTGATGGCGGCCTTCCTTCGTTTTATTTACATAAAAAGAACGCTTTCTTGAACGCCACTCCAGACAACACGACCTTTTTGCCACGCGTACGGTCAACTATATGCCTCTTTGAAAAGACGTGCTAGGCAAAAGAAAAAAAAAAAGTATGAAACAACTAATTTAGCATTATATAAAAGATGTGCTTGTTCAAACACATTCTAGTTGAGGTTCTCGGAAGGCCCTGGGGAAATCACCATAACCTTAGGCGCTTGAAGATAAACACAGGCCCCCAATTCATTCCGCCTTTCAAACTTTGGCCAAAAAGACACGCTTCGCATTTTCGTGCGACGGCGGTTTTTTTTTTTTTTTTTTTTTTTTCTTCGTTGGGTCATTTTACGATTTTTGTACTTTTAGTAAATGCCACTTTGAATTATTCCTTGACATGCACAACGCATGAAACACGCGTTCGTCGTTTTCTTCATGCAATGGCAGTCGCGTGAAGCATTCGAGAAAAACGAGCAGCGTTCACCCACTTAAACGCGCCGACAGGATAAGCGGCCACGTGATCTGTAGCTGAATATCTGCTGTCTATTATAGCAGTGCACTTGGTTTGGCAAAGCACAGGGCACGCGTCGAGTTCCGCACACCGTGAAGCGATTGGGCACGTGCCACTAACCAAGTGCATGTCGTGGCAACGATTGGCACGAGCCCAAACCGAATGGATCACTTTCCGAATTTTCAGTAACTTCGCTTGGGCACTTGCAGATTCACCTTAACTCTTTTACAACAACCTAACTCCTTCTTGAAACCTTTGTGGCACTCTTCCAAGATGCCTTCTAAGCGGAGCGTGTCATTATTAACACCAAATGTCGATATCCACGTCACGTCGCGGATCTGCACCCAACCTCTTCCCAACAGTGATGTATGCGTCTGCATTCACCACGGCTTGTGTCGACGTTCATTTCTGTTGACAACAACATCCGCGACGCCACAGAAGCTCTGGATTTGTTCTGAGCAAGAGCGTGCTTGGTCCCAAAATGCTCCTCCTTACGAATATTCAGTTGCACTTGCAACTGCTTGGACGAAATTACCGTTACCGTGGTACCGGTGTCCACCACCGTTTCAAGCTTCACATCATTAATGTAGGGCCTAAACGTTCCTTCATGGGTGGAACTGGCATCGATTCCGTGTTTATCCGCAGATCCACGTTTTCGTTCGCTCTCTTCCTTTTTCAGTGTCGCATTCTTCCGGTTCCTTTAGTAGCAGGTCCCTTCACGTTTGCCCTTCACTTTCCGGATTTTTGTTTTTGTGTGAGCCACTTTATTTGCAGGCTTTCCTCAGGTGACCCTTTGTCCAAATAAGGAGGATTGGTGGCCGAGGGGGCTAACGCGTCTAACCTCGGTGCGTGGAGCGAAAGCTTGCGCTGCAGAACCTTTTTGGGCTCGATCCCCACCCCCCGCCTGTTTCGATCTGGATGAGTTTCGTACCGGCACCCGTTCCTGTAATCACTTCTGCGTGATGCACGTTAAAAAACCAGGTTAGCGGTTGTACTGCACTTGCTAAATTTCTCATCTAAAGTTAAAAGACAGGTCACTCATTGAGGCGTTCTAGATCAAGGCTGTATAAGCAGACAAGCAACACAATTGTTTTTGTCCATAAACATCGCAGTAACGACGTATATGGACATTTGTAGCCTTTGTAGCGGCAATCCTGAGGGTTGTGGTTGGTTCTTAGATAACGCCAACAGGCAGCTATTGTATACTTCCTATCTGTATAGCGTCATCTTGAGCAATGGCGCTCGCATTCTTAAGACTGTTTATTTGATCACCTTCCGCCTCCGTCGATCGGCTACCAATTCCACAATTCGCGTCAAAGTCAGATTTTTAAATGTTCAGCACTGCTTTTGTGCAACCATGTGTGCATGGTTGCATGTGAACCATGTAACCATGTGCCGCAGCTGCGCACGGTGTGGACACCGTGCGCAGCTGCGGCACGCGTGGTGTCCACACCTTTATTTCTTACACCGTGGTCTGGGGTTGACCTCCATCCCATCCTCGTCGCCACACTGTCGTGAACTCCGGTTTATGAATAACTCGCAGACGTTGCCTTTAAGACTTCAATAACGCTATACTCCAACTATGTACAAGATGCAGCCCCTAGGGTGCCTCGATAAACGCGCCTCCGTCCAGAGTGGAGACATCTCCGTCGGCGCCGCCATCTTGGTTCAAGCGCATGCCGATGCGCTATTGCGAGTGAGCTACTTTTAGCCTAGGATGCGCGTACGTAGGCTTACGTCATGCAACTTCTATTTCGCGTTGCATTTTCCAACTCAGACGCTTGTCTCAGTATTTTTACTCATACAAATAAAGACTAAATGAGCGGATGTGACGCAAACATTATGACAAGCGAGCGCACGGGCTTCAGGTTCTCACGTCTTTTTTGTTTTTTTGATTGCCACACTTCTTTCTTTTGCTAAAGAGAGTGCAGCACTTTTAAGTGGCAAACCCTATGTGTACTGATCGAGATATAAAGTAGCACATAATGGCAGAATATTATACATTTTAGCGACTTTGCGACGGGTTGTTAAATGGAGCAGCTGTTCTACCATTAGGATGTGCTTATTGCAGACCTCGGTTTGTATATTATGCACTTGTTCAGTAATTTATTATACTAAATATGTTTACTACAGTCCGTTGCAACTCAAGAAGGTAGGGCGAGGGAGAAGAAGGCCGGGGAAGAGGAAGCAGACGAAAGGTTGGAGAGGAAAGGGGGAAATTTCCTCCTCTCTCTAGCGTTCCGCCTGCTTTCTCCTCGCCGGCCCTCTTTCCCTCGCCCTACCTTCTTGATTTGCTACGGACTATAGCACATGCCATGTTACAGGAAAAAGACACAAATACTTTAACTCAGTATACAACAAGATTTATTTCTGCAAAAGCGAAAGCTGCATCTCACTGCAGGTTGGTACCGGCGACCGTTTTACTACCGTAGCCATCATCCAACTCTTCCGGCTGACTTAGCCAATGCAAGTAAATGCGCAGGCGCATTACGACAAAACGCTCCAACAACCTGCGCATTAGATCTGGGTGTTTGCTGCACTCAACATGGGGAACAGGAACAGATTGCTCAATAATTCGTCTCACGGTCTTCATTGGACTCTTCAAAAGACAAATGTCCTCTTCTTCTGAGAACGCTTTAAATACCCCCTCACAACAAGAAACCAAGTTGAAAACTTCCAGGCTGACGTAAGTGAGGTGTTTTCCACCTTGAACATATTCTTTCATAAGCACCAGAGCATGCTCCTCGGAAGCCTCTTCTGCAGTGAGCATTTGTGTGCAGACACGGCACGACTGTACAGCGGAGAGCAGAGGTTTAACCAAAAACCCTGCCAAATGAGCAACAATGTCGGACTCGGCTGTAGACAGTGGTTCCATTTCTATAATCTCATCCTCCCCTGGAGGCTCTTCAACTTCCTGCTGCACTTCTTTGATTTCTGCGGAGAGGAAATCTACCAGGTAGGTGCTGTCGTCAATGTTGTAGCCTGAATTTTTTGGGACTTTGATGAACTGGCTTACTGTCACAATTTTGAGTGCATTTTTCACGTCATATGCGTTTGGCACTGGAGCAATCATTCTGACAACTGAAAACACGTTCTCAAGACAGTCTTGAGCTAATCGTCCTGTCAGCACAAAATTGTAGCCACACTCTTTCAAAACAACAGCGTGCAATTGCAACACTACAGTTGTCGACATTAGTACCCCTGCCTGGCATGGCTTCCATACTTTCTTCACTCCGATCCCCAAGCTCTCAACAACAGAAATACTGAGCTTCAGAGTTGAAATGGCTTCCTCATACTTGCTCTCATTCGCTAAACTCAAAGCAACGACAGGATGGCAAGAGGTCATAAGGGTGTACCATTTCAACACCAGTTCGAAAAACCAGGCAGTTGCTTCGGCCTCAACTGGCAGTTTGTTCTGTTGGATACAATACTGAATGGCCGAGGGAACTTCCCTGAATAGCTGCACCGCTATTCCGACTTTCATTTTCGTGAAATGGCCATTTGACACATGAGCACTGTTTAAGTTGGGTGCCACACGCAGCTGCTCAGTGTCCAACTTTAGCACCATTTCCACATGCTCTATTGAGACTTCGCTGCTTGGTAAATTGAACTTGGAGAATACCTCGTCACTTAGGTGCATTACATCTTTTCGTACGAGGTGCCCTCTTATATTTTTCAACACATGTGCGGGGTCTGCCATG
The DNA here is from genome assembly GCA_013358835.2 of Ixodes persulcatus. NCBI lineage: Eukaryota > Metazoa > Arthropoda > Arachnida > Ixodida > Ixodidae > Ixodes > Ixodes persulcatus. The sequence goes on along the minus strand of JABSTQ010011399.1, from coordinate 1,133,283 downwards.
AAGAACAATGGCTTACCATCATCACAGGGAATCACAGGGAATCACAGGGAGCCACAGAAAAACTTGAGCTGTAGTCCCTTTCGTATGGTGTCAGCACTCCAAGCACAGCCTCTTCTGTTCAGTTTTTCCAAAACACGTTTTTGGTCCTCGTTTAGAAATTTCAAATTTCTGGTCAAGGTGGAAAGTTTTGTTTCTAGCTGCCTTGTTTTTCTTAAAGCTCTCTTTAACTTCTTCCTTGCAGCTGACAGGCTTTCTTCCAACTCGCAGTTTTTTCCTTTTTGTGTCTTGCAAAGTTTTCTGGAGTTCACTTGTATGCAGTGTCACGATATCAACTGTATCGTCCAGGCGGTCGTGCACATTTTCTTCTGAAATGGGGTTTGCCTGAGTGTCCTCCGTGCTAGAGTCTTCCTGGTCTGAGACTCCTGCCGCAGAAATTGACGAAGGACCTGCAGTGGTGGCACCTCCACGATCAGCCGGAGGAGCTCGCGGTGCGGGGGGCTTTCTTCGCTTCGGCTGCGCTGCGCAGAAAAGGGAGAGACAGCACAGATCTAAACACAAAATAAAATTGTACGCAAACGAGCAAGGCACAGACAGTCATAGCACCTCATATAGTAATAGTAACACTTACGTCTGAAATCAAACAACGTAGGTACAGCTATCCGCTTGAGAAGTCGCCGCCCATCTTGTCGGTTCATCTCGTACTGGTCTTCTTCGAAGTGGCGCTGAAGTAAACAAGAAATGAGATTGTTATTTATGTGTAGATTGGAAGGCACAGACGTGAGTATCAACAAAAATTGAATATTTGCATAATATCTCACGTCAAAACAATCCTGAATATATTTTCAAAATGTTACCGTAAAATGCGCTTTATTTTATTTAATTTTTCGACGTTGCACGAAGGGAGCGATGTAAGTACTAATCAAACAGGGACAAGGTCATGTCATTTCGTCAAGCCCGTCGAGCTGCGACATGACCATGAAATATATCACACGCCGACTACCGAGATATGTCGCGATTTTTGCATTCGCGAGTATCGTCTCGAAAACATATTATTGATCATGGTCGAGATTAACCATCAACGATTATGTTCACAGACACACAAAAAGAATCAAACTAAAAAAAGAAAAAGTTGGTGGCCAGTCGCGAATCAAGGCTATAGGAGGTATTCACTGGCCGCCATATTTGAGGTCACTGTTTAGAGCGCATGCTCAGAACGAGCTCGCATTAATAGGGTGCCAAGACCGGCAATCTTGGTGGTGCGGAATGCACGTGGCGAAGGAACTGTGGAAGCTCGCGTTCAGCACGCGCTCCGCAGCCGAGCACACAGCTATGGCCGCCAGTGAATACTCCCTATTGATCGAAAGGCGAAGATGGCATGCAGTCACTGAACTACGGAAACTTGGTGTACGAGCACGCGAAAATATTCCGCGCTTATCAGATGGTTTCAGGCTCTTTGAATAGTAGAATAAGCACAAAAAGTTATCACAAAGTTGTTCACGAGCGAGAAACTCGCACGCTGAAGAGATACCGCCTCAATCTATTTCAATCGGGAAGTCTAATTAGTGAATGTGCTCTAACGGCAGAAAAGGGGTATCGATATAGGTATTACCATTAAAACTCGGGATGGGGTGCTTTAAAAAATCAATTCCTTACGTCACAACTCCGATTGATCGCTCGATCCGACCGGTGAGACGAAGCGAGGGCTGATTTTGAGTCGAGCAACTCCGATCATGAAGCAATCGATCGGAGCTGCTAAGACCATTTCTGAATACTGCCTAATATCGTGATAAAGTGGTCGCGCTTTTGTGACTTACCTCGCAGATCCTCGAGGTGTGACTTGCCTTCCAGCGATCGCGCTTGACGCAGGACTCCAATTTCCTTCTTCGCGCCTTTTCTTGGGGAAAGCGGAAGCATCGGACTCCCTTCGCCGACGAAGCGGCACACAGCGGTACAGAACAGCCGGTCATGCTTGTGCTCGGACGACTGCTGTTGAGATCAGTAAGACCCACCGATCTCTATGAGATCAATGGTAAGACCAGAAAGACTTTTTCGTGCACAGCCCGGCCCACGGTGAAAGATAGTCGCGCCGCACGTCCTACCGCACGCACCGCACGCATACGCATACTCCGTTGTGTACTCCGTCGTTTGAACCAAGATGGCGTCGTGGCGAGGAGGTGGCGGCGTGGCGTGGATCAAAGGATGTCCTCACCCTGCAAGGCGGCGCTGACATCGAGGCACCCTAGCAGCCCCACCCCCCCCCCCCCAAAAAAAAAAAAAAAAAGTTACAAGTTTCTTTTGTTTGTTTTTTATTTACAGAAATAGAATTTGCATTGCTGAACGCTCATTCCCCACCCAAATATAGAAGTATCATTCCGAACCATGTGCTAAGGGGATTTTCTGAAACTTTTAGTGGGGAAATAGGGATAATTTTCGGTAAGTGGCGCCATTCAGCTGTATTCGAGAGCTCGAGAGCTCCGTCGGCTGCCATTATCCAATTGAAAATTTCAATAAGGCACTTATAACATTTGAATATGATATCGGTTAGTTCGAAAACTTTGGCATCTGGTTCGGTCCGCTGGCGCTTCATTTTGGAGTAAAATAAGCATTCGCCAATACGTAAATTATTTTATAAACATTTTTTTTTTGCATTTTGCGTGTAACACTAATCGCGGCGTAGGCAGAGTTAGGTTGGGCTTGCGCTTCCGTTAAATCTTATCGTCATCGTCGAGCGTCTGCTTCTTAGACTCAACATGTGCTTGTACCTTCGTGTACTGTGAAGTAGGCATTGTCCCGAATAAACCGCTTTATCCAGGATGAAATTCGGGGATGTTGACACAGAGCTATAGCGGCACTGATTGATCAAAACACCACGGTTTGAAAATTGGTGCAGCCCTTTCTCTATTCGCGAATCCATTAAACATGTCCGGCCGTTAACGACCCGAACATTCAGCCGAACAAAAATATGAAACGTTTTGTTCATGTTTTTAATAAACATTCAAAACACGATTTGATTCTTGAAATACTGGGGAGGGAATTTCCGCGGAGTTTATTTATTGCAAAAGAGTGAACTATCACTTTCGGTAGCCAGATCCCATCAAAAACAACCATCCGCATTAAAAAAAAAAAAAAAGTTTTATGTATGATTTTTTGTTTTGCACTACGCAATGTACGACGAAATCCTATGGTGCGATTTGGCTCGCGATTTTGATGTTGTGACATCGAGCATCGCAGCTTCCACCACTCTATTTGTATCTTTTACCAGACGAGCGACGTCGCAACTGCAAAATCTCCAGGCTGGCACACATACGCAAAACAATTATCGAAAATCGCACGGAATTCAAGACTCTCGAAATTTATTTCGTGCTATTGAAGAAAAACCGGGATATTCACTGAACTAAAATATACGTTATTTTTTTTTTTTTTTTTCAAACGCATATTAAAGATTTTTGTACGCGCGCCAACCGGTGAATGGTGTAAGACTATTCTTTCCGTGTTCCAAAAGTTCTGCGATTCCCGTGTTGTTTCTCGCACACCTGCTCTCTCCCCTAAATTACACCTCGTGAATAGGGGCGAGCAGAACGAACTTAAGCAGAACCACAAATAGCCTTTTGAACAGTGAACTCCCCTCGAGTGGCAAGTTTTACTTCCGTTTTTGCGAGTCTTGACGTGGGGAAGGGATGTCGTCGCGGCGTATATTAATGAGGCACGCGCCTCCGCTCCACGCATCCCCCCTCCTTGCGACAGAAGGCGGCCTCAGTGCCTCGCTCAAGGGTGGGCAGGTGATTTCTCTCTCTAGACTTTAATCGATTGCGATGCGCGCGATCCCTCGCCTGCAGGCGCTTTGTCACGTGCGGCGACTGGTGTGCCCTGGTGTGCCCACGTTCCAGAGTGTTTGCGACTGCTCTATCGTTATCACGTGGTTCGTGGGCCGCGTTCTCAATGCAAGCTGCGAGGAGGGTCGAGCCTTCAAGTTCGGAAGGACAATAGTCGTGATTCCTCCGGTCACCTTACTTTTACTTTCTTTGTCGGGCGAGGGGTCTTTCCTCGTGGACTTTCTGCCGACCACAGGTTTGTCGCGCGCGTTTTTCTTCTAGCGCCGGGTGTAGTTACGTGTCTGCGAGCCTCCTCCTGGGCCGATGGGGTTTCAACAGAGGCGTCGGGGTGGCGGGCACCCACAGCACAGCGAACCTCATGGTCCTCGTCAGGGCTGTCGGCCGGGATCCGTTGCATGCTTGACGGATGTCAACGTTGACTGAGTGTACCGCGCGCACCAACTCCTCTCTATGACGTCATGCTACTGCGGAGGCGCTGCTGTTGGCAGTGCACATGCTCGGTCGCTTCATCTCGCGTGGATCTGGTCTCTGCGCATGCTCGGTGCCCACACCTTGTGTGGGCAAACGAGGCTTCGTTTTGTGACCAGCGTGTTGAGGTATAGCATGTGCGCACGAACCCGACCTGGGCAGGAGGCATCGACCATTCGAGTGTAAGAGCTGTTTATGGTTTGAGTTGATTCCTCTCTTGAACCTGGGCTCCCTAGCGGCGACATCTGCGCCCAGGAAGCGCCGCCGCGGCGTGGGGCCCCAAGAAACAAGAGAACGGGGGTTAGCGTGACGCCATATGCGGCCGTTCGCACGACAAAATGCCGGGAGCTACCATTTCGCGAGCTAAGCTAATTTAAAACGTCGAGACAGGTATTTCGTGTTGTTTTGTTTTTAGGAATATGCGTAAATGCGGGCGTGAACTAGGGCGGAGAAGAAATAATATTACGCGGAAGGATGCATTTTAATGAGCGTAATTTCAGCTGTTTCTTTTTTCTTCATTTGAGAGCACGGTTAGCGTCATAGGGAGGGATGGGGAGGATGCACACCTCTAGCAGGTTATTTAATTTTTCAACTGGACTTTAAAAAAAAAATAAAAAACATATTAACGACTACTGAAGCCTATCTTTTGTACGTAATCTTTGTCGCTAGCACTGTGGACGAAAACAACATTCGTAGAAGCTGTTTTCGGCGTCTCGTCCAGGACGGAAAATCAGAATTTCCCTAGCGAACACCTGACATGTCCCTATTTCTGCCAAAAAAGTTCCCTCGCTTGCCCAAATAATTATACAATTATAAATATGCATTGTTGTTGTTTTTTTTTTGCATCACTTCCATTTTTACGATGCGAAATATATTATGCAGCCTTTAAGCCTCGCACACGTTTCGCAAAAATGAGTTGATCGGGTCCAAACCCCGGCCAAAGAAAATCTGGCGAGGGGAAGTGTTACCGGGAAATTCAAACTGAAGAATGAAATTCTATATTCGCCTTAGATGTCATGCACGTCATCAAACATGGTACTGCTTAATAACCTCAATAGCGCTTTTTTTGATAGTCAGTCCAAAACTAAAGGTGTAACACAAGCGAGAGTACTTGCATTCGAAGACAGAGAACACGACGCACAGGAACTACCATTTCATGCACGAAATATTATTAGTCATGGCAAGTCTGTATCTCCAGACATCGCAGTATTTCATCAAGTACTCAGGCCTTCTTTTCCGAGAAGGCACAGCGGTGCTCTCAGAATATCCCCCTTGGCTGATCCCTTTCAATATAGCATTCACGGGGGCGATGAAAACCTACGAAAATTGATTCAGCTGAAAAACGTTATTCGAGTGCTCCTGCGTGTTTCCAGATGGTCGCACGACAAAACACAAGACGGCTGGAGGGAATAGCCTAAATGTAGCCAAAACCGCTAAACTTCGATGTTATCTCGAAATAAAATCATAATTAGCCCATAAAATTTCAGATATAAGCAGTGCCCAAAATTTCCCTCAAACTGGCAAGATTTCTCTGATTACCACGTAGACCCGAATGTTACTTTAATCTGGGAAATTTCCCTCGGGTTGGCAGCCCTGGTCTGGTCCGTCGTGTTCTTTACCTAAAATGGGATTCCGACGAGAGAGAAATCCGACGGATTTCTCCGCGGAGATGGCATCACGTGACGAAAACGTTACGATTTTGCGATACGGCGCGGTTAAATTGGCTCCGTAGTAGAACGTCGGATGAAGATGCAGCTCGGGTGGTAGAGATATTACCAGTGTGGCTACGATTAAATTTGCTTTCAACAATTTTTGTTTTTGTCGTTAAAATCCTTCGGTGTCAAGAGTAGGAGCCGCTGCATTTCTCTCTTAATTGCGATGCCAGAATAGAAAACCGCTAGGTTCGACGGCTAATGCTGACGTCACGAACCCCGGTAGAAGAGACGCGTAAACATTTCAACCATCCAAGTGGCACCGGCGTCAATCCCGCATTTTCGATTGTTTGTGCACTGTTGTAAAAAAAAATGTACAAAGATGAAAAAAAAAAAAGATATCTTGGAGATGCTTGGCTGTGGAACGTCTGTCTGCTAACTACCGGCGCCGAGGTATGGCTTCTACCCAAACACACGGCGTCATAGTTCAGAGCTGTAGCGCATGAGGCCTCTGCGCAAGTATTGTAGAACTCACTGACGCGATGACAACGTCCCAACGTCTCTTTCCCAGGTCCGGCCTCCAGTACGCGCACGCTACGCTCCATCGGGGAGTGACTGCGCGTACTCGCTTGATGCTCACGGGGCTGCGAAGCCTCATCGAAGGCTCCCGCTGGAGTAGAAGCAACTGAAAGAGCTCCCTACCCTTCTCAACCATTCAATGACTCTATAGCCTGCGTATATTTTTGGAATATATCTGTCAAACCATGAAGACCAATGCGCGTTTAAATATGACGCTTTACCTATTTTACTGCATGTGTTAGGCGATTCGGCCAATGCATTAGGAGTACTCGTATATTCCATAGCCTGTCGTCAACGTGCCCACCGCCGCCCATTTCTCCCTCGAAGAAACATGACGCGCGAAAACATACATCCCTCCACGGAGAGTGTCTGGGCACGACAGCTTGATTTCGGCTCCCTGACCGTCGGGACCCGGCCCAGCGAACGACGCTTTTAGCCGTAATGTTCCGAGTCACATTAGACTTCTGCCCATGTATACCGGGGCAGAGAAAAGAAATAAAAAACGGTTCCCCGAAGCCGCGCTGGTTATCCAAGGAGCAACGGAAGTAAGGCGTAGTCGTATACGACGATACTTTGGGCTCTGCCAACTGCAAGAGCTCTAAGTACTCTTCCATGTGTGCGACAGGCGGTCTTGGACGAACAAAGCGTTTGGAATTGCATCAGCCACACGCAAACGGATACGCGTGAGCGTAAGTGGCGCGTGCTCCATTTACATTCCTTAGTTATATACTCACGCCTGATCGCACTGTAGTCACTGCACTGTAGTCACTTTGGAAACGCAGGACGTCGCTTATTATCTTCGCGGCAAAACAATAGGACATTCAAGACCCTCCATACCTTGCCTTTCCTGAGCAGTTTGTGACTTTAGGTCACAGCGGCATTTACAATTGAAAAAAGCGGGTTTTTGTTTCATTCATATTTTTGCTCATTTTATAGTGTGTAATTATTTTCTAGTCGCTGGACCTTAATAATGTTAATTTTATTAGGAACGAAAGCATAAGGGCGTATACCATAATGATTTTAACTGGAGACTTGGACAGAAGGAGGGAAATGTTTTTACATTTGACGAGAACGTAACCAGGCAACATGTTTACTTAGAGATGTTGTCTGTCCCTCTTACTTTTTTTTTTTTTTTCAAACTATAAAAAAACATATTTTCCTCCTTCTGCCCAGATTCGGGTAAAATCATCATTGTAAACTTCCACCAGGTCGCCAGCGAACTGGATGTAATTTCGATAAGAGAATTGTCCCCACAGCCCGGTGTTTACCAGAGCCGTTTATTGAGAGAGTTTGGCCATACATTGGTTTGAATAGGCGAGCATCTCGGGCCAACCACAGGCCGCGAAACAGCCCCTAGCGGTGGTCGCGTGCTCTAAATTTGTGCCACGACTATACTTCGTCTCACCTTATGTGCGAGCGAAGGCAAAACTGGAAGCGCGAGCATGGAAGCTCCGTGCGTTCAGGCTTTGCTCGAGCGCGCGAGCTGGGGAGAAATACAAAAAGCGCTGGTCTCGCGCTTCTAGCTTTGGCTTCGCTCGCAGGTAAAGTGAAACGAAGTATAATTTGAGCCGTGCCGAGCGGAACTCCGCGTCTCAAGACGCTCGCGCACCCCACCCTTTGCACTGCTTTCTTTCAGCCAGTCTCAGGACGCTGTTCTAGCAGTGCAGACAAAGGCATGGGCACGAGCGCGTGGCTTTGGATAGTGCCTCCTATGCACGAGGTCTCGTACAAACAATTAGCGTTTCACTGAGCTAGGCTCACGCGCCTGAGCCTTTGTCTTCACTGTCGACATTTGTGAGATGGAGTAGAGGTCTCCTGATTGGTCGACGCTGTGTCACAAATTTAGTTTACGCTCTAAGCGTGGGGGGAATATTCGGCGCTGGCGGCGGCCTTTGCTCCGCCTATTGTCCAAACTCTCCTAATATACGGCTCTGGTGTTTACCAACACAGCATAACAAAGAAATTTAACCTGGCCGAGCACGGTCTGGGCACGAGCGCTTCGCTCTGACCAGTGCTTTGGTCGCACGAGGAGTGGCCTTCGAATCGTCATCTTCGATTTCTCGGATCAAAAACAAACAAGAAAATACGGTTTGTTGTCCCCACAGCTGAAGCGCACCGCTAGAGGCGTGACTGTTCGATCTCCTCCCCAATAGCCCTTGATAAAATTCACGCTTACAAGTACCGCCAACCATTGTTGTGGAAACGCGCAAGACACGTGCCACGAGCGGGTGCTCCGCCTCCATTCGCTCCCCCCCCCCCCCCCCCCCCCCAAAAAAAAAAAAGGGTTGTGTGTATGTTTATACAGCCTAGAACTTGGTCTGCCTCAACGGGCGACGAGTCTCCCAGCTGTAGATGAGCAATTTAGCCAGTGCAGTACAACCGCTAGCCTGGGTCTTTAACGTGCACCACGCAGTAGTGTTACACGACCGCACGCCGGTACGATGCTCATCCAGATCGAAACAGGCAGGGGTGGGGATTGAACCCAGGATCCCTGGGTTCTGCAGCGCGAGCTTTCGCTCCACGTGCTCCGAGCTGGTGTGCGCTAGACCACTCGGCCACCGATTCCCCCCATTCGCTTCCAAGTATCGCTCATTTCAGTGCTGCACCGCCATTTGCTTCCAAGGGCCACTCGAGACACGGGCTTTGTGCACTGGCGCATTTGAGGCTACTTGCAAGACAAACGCGTGCATATCGAGGGGCTTTAAGTATACACCTTTTCCACAATGGCGCGGCCATCTTGAATGTCGTAACTCCTGGTATGCGGTAAAACATTGTTTTGATCTCTCCCCGCCGCTGGAAGGTGTTTACGAAAACTACGTGGATTGTTACACATTTTTGTTTTGCCTCGCCTATATTTTCTCGCATATTTCAGGTTGAAATGTTTTATTATTTTTTTCGTTCCGCATACGAGATACGAAACCCACGTGACTGAGAACGACAGGAAACAGAAAACGCCTATAGCCACTGGCTGCCATAGCTGTGTGCGCGATTGGTGAGCGCGTGCTGGAAGTGATCTTCCGCAGATATTTTGCAGCGTGCATTCTACACCATCCAGATTGCCGGTTCTAGCAGCCTATTGATGGGAGCGTGTTCTGAGCATGCGCTGTACACTACGCCCTCAAAAATGTCGTCCGGTAAATACCCTCTATACCATCCATGTAATAAAAACATGTCATGCCGCCGGAGCTAATTGTACTCGGTTATGACAAATAATCCACGCCGTGTCTATATTCAGTTTCAGTTCTTCTTGAGACTATGATTTAGTGTGCGAATGCGAGGCTACCACGATTTCAACAGCAATGCTCTAAAACTCATTAACCTAAACACCACTCTACGCGGTGCTTAATGTTTTTTTTTTGTTTTTTTTTTAAACGCACTCACGAACATCGCAGTTCAAGCGTTTTAAAGAAAAACCATAATCTCGATAAAAGGTGCCTCCGTCCCTTCCTGCGAATTAATGAGGCTCTAGATGAGGGTTTTTCCCCTCCCTCTCTGATTTTGTTTCGCATAGTTTTGCGCCTTTAATTAAGCGTCCGAAGGGATGTCAAGTCAGGAAAGTCCCTAAACAAATAATATGTAGTCGAGACCGCGGTGATAAGCGCAGTTGAAAGAGCTGCAGGCGCTTCTTATGTCCCTCTTTGAATATTGAATCTGCGCAAATACACGGTCCCCCGCGTAATTGGACTATAGACAGCTTGAACGTATATATTAATTGCCTCTGCAAGAAAAACAACTAATATTTTTATTATTTCTTGTTTTTAATTTTGAGTCTGTTTATGCATTTGGGTTTGAGTCAGAAACCTGCTCGCTCCAGACGAATTAATTACAATCTGATTAAGACAGCGGACCCATGTCATCTTAAACTAGACGTTAGTTTAGCCGCCTGGGCGGGGATAGTTCTTCCTTATCTACAGAACCGTGCGTAGGCCATTTCAATGTTTATAAATACACTACCCAGCGGGCAATCTTCAGAGCCCAGCGAGCGCCTGTTCGCTCGATTGGTCGGCGAGCAAAGTACGTGCTTGGGTCATGATCACATTACAGTAGTTATATCGCTGTTCCTTTCCACCTTTTTTTTTTTTTTTGTAATGTGTAGGCGTCGTTTATTATTTTCGCCTAAAAGAAATCGTAATAGACCCTTTTGAGAACCCCGTCAAGTATCACTGCCGGTCGCCATTTGCTGAGCACGAAACGAGTAATCGGATCCAAATCCTAGCTGAACGCTGTCGCAGCACTCGTTCTCGATGCCATCTGAGCCGAGCTCACTCCGAACGCTGTCACAGCCCCTGCCAAGAGCGCGTGCCCAAACAATGGCGGACTCGGATATGTAGCTCAGCGGCTACTAGACTGCGCGTACTTTTCAAAAGGGACTATCGTAATCTCTCTTGGTGGTTGAACAGAACATAGAACATAGCTTTATTTCCCCAAGTAATAATGCCCAAAGTACAATATCGAGCCGGTATAGGAAGTATTCACTGGCGGCCATAGCTGTGTGCACGACTGCTGAGCGCGTGCTGATGGCGAGCTTCCACAGTTCTTTTGTAACGTGCATTCCGCACCCTCAAGCTTGCCGGTCTTAGCAGCCTATTAATGTGGGCTCGTTCAGAGCATGCGCTCTAGATATCACCCACAAATATGGCGCCCAGTGAATACTCCTCATAAGCCTCAAGGGCTCGTGTACATAGATCGGCAGGTGGTGAAGTCGCAGTATACTCAGATTGGGTGTGTCGGTTTACCGTCGAGAATACAATTCATACAGACTCAGGAACTTTGAAAAGCGATACATTCGAAAAGATAATAAACAGTAATACATTTGATGGATGATGACACCGTGAAGACCGAGAATGCCGTATCATTGGTCTAAGTTTCGCGGTGCTTTTTTAACTTTCTTTTGAGATGTTATAGCAAGCAATGATTCTGGTAGGTTGTTGAAAACGTGCGCTACATAGTACAATCCAGCACGCTCACCATATCTTGTTCTGATTCGTGGTTCATCAAAACGAAGTGATGGTCTCATTGGTCGCGGCTGTAGATATGGCGTTTTCAACATAGAGTTTAGAACTGCCCAAGTACGACCGTTTTCTTAAAAAGCCCATCAGACGTTGGTAGTTGAAGTTCGTGAAATATCGATTATTTAATAAGACATCTGGCCCATCAAACGCAACACTTTTCAAAATACCTTTTAACAAAGAATTTGCTATGGCGCGCCAAAAAAGGGAGCAACCTGAAAAAATGGTTATCCCGTAACGTAGATAACTACGTATATGCCGAGGCTTGGGTTATTTTTATTTTTTATTTGAATGATAATGCCGGCCTACTTTTGTGGGCCAAGGCATGTGAGTACAAATGTGACAGATACACAAGCATAGCTCTAGTTATACATGGTTTCAAAAAAACTTAGTTGAGAAAAAGTAAAAGGCATATAATACAAACGCTTCCCAATAAACAGAGGTAACACTAGCAAATGATTAGTCAAATGGATTTAAAACTCCATCTAAGGAGCTGACAAACGAGTCGAAGGTGGCAATGTCTGCAATGTTGTGAGGCAGGCTATTCCAGTCTCGGACAGTTCTCGGAAAATTCTCATTTTAACGACAGAAAAGAGCAAGAACATTTTAATATTGTAAAGTAAACATGACACACTTCTTAGTCGTTTACATAAATGCGTCATATGAGTACACACTGACAAGTCGTTGTCGAAGTAAATTCCCAGATATTTTACCGAGTTGACATGCAGTCACAGTCACAACTCAAACCAGAAAAAAAACGCAGTTTGAGTTGTGACATTAAACAATGCAAGCGTGACGTTTTGCATTGCTTAATGTCAGAACTGAGACTGCGTTTCTTGGTTTCAACATATGTTTTGGCATCATCATTCGCTGAGCTGCCTCCGTAAGTTGCGGTGATGGGCTTTCCGAGTGTACTGCAAAAAAGTAGACGCACGGGTTTTTTTTTTTTTTTAGTGTGGATGTCGAACGTGGTGCAGTGGAGCGACTGTCCAATGTGCACAGCACTCGCGTTAGCGTCCAGGCCACGATGGAAGAAGAAAGAGGTGTCTGAACAGCACCACCTCACCATAGAGTGAGGGTTTCGAAAATTCTCTCGCATTTCTGGAAAAACGTCGCGATATAGCCCCGAGAGCGAACACAAGCGTCGCTGCAGTCGCCGCGCCCTGATTGGGTGAGGTGTACCGTGACGTCAGGGGAAGGACTCCGCTCCGCGATCTCCGCATCCGGCTCGCTTCCCTGCACCGGTTTCGGGGTTTGGCGTTGTGTGCCGCAAGCAGTTCAAGGAGCGAGACCTCGTTTACCCGGTGTACAAGACGCTGGGTTAGGCCAATACAAATCCCGAAAACTATCGGCGGAGGCAGTTTCGCCGATGGACCTCGCCGTCCGTCCACACGGCACAAGGCAATCTTGCGAGGGGTCGGTGAAGCAGCGGCGTAAGTGTTTCAGACGCTGGAATTATGTTCCTTGCATGTTCATGATTTAGGAGAATATTACATCCCGCTTTGTAGGCATTTGAAATTGCATTTATATCAAGGGCCTTTTTGCGGGCGGCAAATTAGCTCGCGACCCAGACTCGGCGCGTGTCACGCTGCATGCGCTGATTCGCAGATGTTTTAAAGGCCTTGGGTCTGGAGGCCTTTGAAGTACTCGTGGAACAGGATTGGTTTACATAAATGTTGCTTCTTCGTGACTTAATGATATACTTCATACACGTATGCTGGCATGTTTCTTTTTTTAGAAGATGCACAATTACTGGAAATTATACTCTGTTTCATACTTAGCGTGCAACGCTGTCAAAGCTACTGGCGCGAGCGCGGGGCTTCATCTATGGTTTTGTTTGCGCGAGAACGCGTGCAAATGATCAACGAGATCAAGCCCCACGCTCGCGCCAGTAGCTTTGACTGCGTTGCACGCTAAGTATGAAACAGAGTATAGTTCGAATGAGAGCAGTAAAAACTGCCGAATTGCCCCCGGTTGCCTGTATGAGATGTATTGAACTGCCCAAAATATGCACAGCAATAGTACTGTAATTTGTGATGTTTATATTTTTTCCCGACATCGTTTTTTTTATTCCAGCCTAGGGTATTCGGAAAATACACCGTTTAGTTTGAATTGTCACTTCCAATTAAAAGAGACTGCTGCAGGTCCCCAAAAGCTTCCTCAGCCTCCAAACTCCCTACAGCTGGACTCTCTGACAACAGAGGAAAACTGGGGGAACAGCAAGCATTCGAACTGCTGACCAGTGGTAGATGCTGCACTAGTAGAACAAATGTGGAGCCTGTGAAGGGTGATAGTTTGTGTGAGAAAAGCTTTTGGTATTTTAGATTCAGGACAATTTGATTCAGCTAAAATCTCAAATTTAGAGCCTAAGGGACTAATAACGGGCTAGACACCTTCGCTTATGTTTGTTGTACATTACTTGAGGGATGATATAAACAAGTCCGCAGATACCACCAGTGGAGTCTATTGAAATGCTATCTGAATCCAGCAAAGGTCAAATGCGAGTATAAATATATGTTCCTTCATTCTTTACTTTGCCCCTGTACTTGGGCTGTATCACTTGTGACTCTCTCTCCGTGGCCCAGACTGTATTTAACATGTTGCTCGAACAGCATGCAGCTTTTCTGCTTCGGCAATCTTATTTAAAACAAAAATACAAAAAGATACGAAATAGCATACACAACCTGCCAGTCCATTCAGACCATCTGCAGCATTTATTGTGTGAGATGTAAATCTATAGTGATGCTCCTGCAATTGTGGCCGTATTTCTTTATTTTCATATGCCAGCTGCGATTCATGCGTTGTCTGCCCTGTCAACCATGCCTGAAATGTTGGTTGAAGTTTCGACAGCTACAGGCCATACCTCAATTAAGTCCCATATGAAAATTTACACCTCCTACGAAAAACACGCAGAAAAGAAGTTTGAATTGAAACGAGCACGCCGACAGCTATTATCGTCACTGCCTTCACAGGGCGAGCGGGGCGAGTCGGGGAAAAATTCTGTCCTTGCCGTGACGTCACTCCGGTTCGCCGTAAGGGGGCGCTACGCGAACTTCTCGGGGCTAATATGGGCTCGAGGAACCGTCCTCATTCGCGCACAGCTCTTCAAGTCCGCGCGGCGCGCGACCGAAAATAACAGCGCCTCTTCCGGGAGATGTGCGTAGAACGAGCCGTTTTTTGCCGTCTTAGCCGGCTTTGCTCCGGCGCCTGTGTCTCCTTCAGCCGTGGCCCAGATGAAGCGAAAGGGGGTGCTTCTTTTATTGTCAAAATTAGTAAAAATTAGATTGAATCGCGATATGTGCATTGAATACCGTACCGCCATTATTTAAGTCTGCTATTACAGGACAGTTACCACCTTAAAATCTAATGCTCCGTCTCTCTTTAATTCTCTCAGGGCCGAAATGCCCTGCCAGGCGAGTTTTACTTTCCATTGAAACGGTGAAGTCAACATTAGCAGATTGCTTATGTTTGCGATAAAATAAAGCAATCGAAACGTATTATACTCAGATCTGAATCACATAAACCAATTAAAAGAGCTTTTTAAAACAATTAATAGGGCTGGTAATAGAGCTGGCCGACGGTGCTCTCGAATACATGGAGCTGAATGGCGCTAGTTACCGAAAACGGGCGAAAAGAAAACGAAAATCACATCTAACTTTTGAATTAAATTATGGTTAGTTCTGAAACTTCAGCATCGCGTTCGAACCGCTAGCGCCGCATTATGGCGGAGAATGAACGTTCGGCGATGCGTAGTTTATTTAAACAGTAAAAAAAAAAAAAGTAAATTTGCAATTTTTTGGGAGGAAACATCCTGTACTTGAGAATATAAAAGAAAACAAAAGAAAGCTTGACGGTTAAGAAAACTTTGGTTTAAAGCTTTAGTTTGTGTCGACCAGGAACACTCCACCCAATGAACTGTCCGCAAGGCTCCATGTTTGTTTGTTTTTTTGTTTTTTTTTTGGTACGGGGACGTTTTTTAGGTCTTCGGGACAAGCGTGTGTTCCCTAATGGTTGTGGAATACCATGCACGCGTGTTCTACTTGCCAAAGCGTTAGCGCCTATAAACCTTGACTTTATTGCTACCACAAAAATGTATACCCAAAAGCGCCAAATGTGTGGGAAAAAAGGAACCCTAAATCTAGGCATGTACGGTGATCGTTACAAGTCAACAAATCACTTGTACTGGATTACTTTTTGGAGCAATTTTTAAATCGTCTGGTTCGAATGATCACAATGTGATCACAAGAATAATCTTGCTACATTTGAAACTACTAAAATTAGTTGTAACCGTTAATAGTTTTCCTTCCCCCTTCTAATCGCACCCTTTGTTTCTACGAAATTACTACACAGAAATTCTCAAACTAAGCCTCCAAGAAGAGGATGGGTTACCAAAATTGGTGAATTAGAAACGATAGGTAGCCTGTAATTCGGTGATTTTAATCCAATAATGGAGAGTATGAAATACCAGTTCTGAAACTGGCAGAAAACCTGTCGTTTAAAAAATCCGAAGTAATCGAAAAAGTAGCGGTTACTTTTTTCAAGTAACGACCAACTACTTTTCTTAGCAAGTAACCATGTAATTTAATTGAATACTTTCTTAGCAAAGAGTAATTCATGGTAATCACGTATTTTTTTCAAGTGACGCCTGCGACTGCCCCTCGCCCCCCCTCCTCTCCCCCCCTTCCCCCAGCACACGAAGCCCTACAATTACAATCTGTACAAAAATAAAACAAGAGGCAGGGACAGAAGGAATGGCATCATTCTGCTAACTCACACTGTATTCTCTCTCTCTCTCTCTCTCTCTCTCTCCCCCCCCCCCCCCCCCCCCAATCCTTACCGACTTCTCTTCCGCGAGTCTTTCATTCGTCCAGGAAGGTGCCATTAAAAGCATTCTCTTATCTTCGCAAAATAGAGAGGATTGACTCGTGATCTCGGGGAACCGAAGAGGGTTCTCTTTTGTATTATACTTTGCCTTTTTATTATTTTTTATTATCTTGTCTCGCACCTCCAGCCCTCTTTTGTCCGCCTTTTGTTCAGAACGGTGTCCGTCTTCCGGGCTTGCCCGTTTCGATTGCTATTGAACCCCTCGAACAACGGGCTCTGGGAATCTGGGACGTGCTAGTTCTCCTCGAGAAGGGCGCTCTTCTTCGCTTACGTGATTAGCTTACGCTCTCAAAAAAGAAAAAAAAAAAAGCAAGAAAAGCAAGCAAGTTAGATCGAGAGCTTCTCGATTACCTCTCATTATTTGCCCGGCGAAAGAGCACCGCCCCGGATAAATCAGGTCATTTCTGTGTTTAGACACCCCGCCTTCCCTGGCATGGCAATATTCGATCCCCTGGCCGCCTTTTCCGCGTGTGTCCTGTCGAGTCTATATCGATTTTCGATTTTTTTTTCTACACTTTTTAATACGCGTTTTGGTGATTTTTAGCTTGCATTCCAGGGCTATACTTGAGCAAACCTTCGATGTTCTGAGCAAGGTGTGGGACCGCTATTAATTTTTACTAGTTTTTTTCCTTTAGGACTCAGTCTTAACAAAGCTTCGGCTTACTACATGGTCAAGTTTTGTTAATCACCTTCAACCTAAGACCGGAGGGTCGATCGAAATCCGCTTCATTAAAGGCGATTTCATCGAGCGCCTTTTGATCGAACGCCATTTCATCGACAGCCGTTGTAACAAAGTCACTCGTTTTACCGTTTTCACGTGCTTCTGTTATTTTCAGTTCCTTGCACTGCCCAATCAGAGATGGCAGTAATGACATTACTGTAATGGAATTACAGTAAATAAATTACTTTTCCAAGTAATGAGTAATGTAATGAATTACTTGTCTAGACTAGTAATTTAGTAATGCAATGAATTACTTTCAGGCAGTAATTTCGAGAACATTACTCATTACTTTTGAAACTACTTTTGTCCTAAATTAAAAAAAGTTCGTTTGCAAGCTTTAAAAAAACAAGAGAAAAATTATTTCGCATGGTGAAATGTTGTGAAAGAGCATCGGAGGAAATAAACGACGGCCACCTGAGCGCAAAGTCTCGTACGAAGAGCTGGACAAACTCACAAAGGAGGGCTGGATAGATGAAGGAGAAAAGCTTACGTGTAGACATCGCTGGAAAGCAACGGCTTACAAACTCCAGGCATGACAGATTCACGGCGTCGCATCATCATGACGATACTATACTTCGTTCATTCCGAAGCTGGCAGTGCGGTGGGAGCTGCAAGCTAACCAGAACCAATCAAACACCTTCTTTTAATCACGTGCCCCGTCGTATGAACGAGAGCGTGGTTACATGGCGAACGATGGACAGGTGACTGCTCCAAAGAACCCGTAGCTTCCACCGTTCATCCCTAAGCTGCCGTGCTGTCAGCTTAGGGATGAACGGTTCGTAGTCTACAAGGCGACGGGCACATTACAAGTGAGTTAAACATAATTTAAAACCTGAGAGGACTGGACAAACAGATCCCCAGCCTTGTACTTTCGTCAAGCAAGGTCAAACCGTAAGCTTCGACCATTGTGAACAACAAACGACCGGAATTAATAGTTAGTTCCAAATGCCTTGTCAAAGCCCCAGAACGTTTCGGGCGTCCTCGAGCAAAGAATGTGCCGCTCGTGGTATTCCTCGTTGCCTGCCTTCCCTTGGGAAGTTTATTCGGGAATAAGCCTACAAGCAGATATCGCCCTCCGTTTGTTGGGAAAGTACACAATTTAGGAAACTCGCGCCATTCCTCAACTGTCGACGCTTCTGCTTAGCAATTATCCAGGCCCTTTGTGTGACAATGCGCAAAAACTTGGGCTTTTCGGGTATTTGGGAAAAATGCTCCTTGAAAGGAATGAGCGAGAATAGGTCAACTCTACTCGGCGACACGTTTTCTTGGCAATGCAGTGGAGGGTACAGGCACGTGTTCCCTTTCCCATTTTGAACGCTAAATAAAGCTGTGCGCGGGCTCTCCTTCTCTCCACTGCATTGCCAAGAAAAGTTGTCGCCGAGTATAGTGCCTCTGGGAGAATAGAATTAGATAGCGTCCGAGGCAGAAGGGACACATTTCATGTGACGACTCCTTGCAAGAACGAGCTGCCATTGCAACTTCTAAATCAGGGAGACGGAAACATATCACCCTTTTTGTAAGAACCTCCTCCGTTGAATGAACAAAGAAACCGGCGAGTCGACTGTCTTTCTGAGTCACACCTAAAGAAGCAATTCATCATGTTTAACACTTCTGTCGTGTGCGCCAGCAAAACCACTGTTCAGTATGGTTCACTTTGAGGCAGATAAGGTTGTTGCGGTGTAAACTGGAAGCTCTGAGTTTTGGTACATATAGACAAACTCAGCTCTTTGACATCACATCACTGCAGTAGCGCTACTGTCGGCGCTGCGCATGCGCAGCGCCTCGCTTCTTTCGGGTTTGGTTCCTGCACACGCGCTGTGTGGGCAAACGAGGGCTTGTTTTGTAAACACTGTTGGTTTATATGGTGAATAAAACTAGCACAAATTACTGCCTCAAGGTATTCAAAAGTAATGTCAAAGTAATTTCAAAGTAATTGCATTACTTTTTGAAAGTAATTGTAATGTAATGTCATTACCTTTAGTCTGCGGTAATTTGTAATGTAATTTAATTACATTTTTGCAGTTTCAGAAAAGTAATTAGTAATGTAATTCAATTACTTTTTGAAAGTAATTTTGCCATCTCTGTGCCCAATGATAGGAGGAATGATAGAATATTTGTCTTCCGCACGATAATCGGATAAGCACATAGTGTATTTACGCAAGTAGTGTTTTTTTTTTTAATTGAGCTGTTTTTTTGTGTGCCACTGTAAGGGGCAGTGAGGGGTGCCTCAAGCTATCTTACAGTTTTTTTTTTCTTTTTCGACCTCCTCTTTCCCTAAATGATGAGAGAACAAAGTTATATTATTGTTTCGTATTACGCGCACTGTTTATAGACCGTTCCACTAGCAAAAGCGGAGAGAGAAAAAAATGTCCTCCCCCTCTCACCCCGCGCGTCCTTTGCTCCGCCGACTGGGCTATACCTAACATCCGGCTGGCGTTCAAGCTCGGTTTAAAATCGCGTCATTATGAAAAGTTCAAGCGCACATGCGAGGATTTCATTATGCAAGTTATCGTGTAATACTATGCTCGATAAAAAGACAGCCGAGTCTAATTGCAATGTTACCTGCGTGCGAATGAAAAAAAAGGAAACTGTGTCCGAGTGGCCGGTCGCTCCGGCGAAAAGTAAATCCGGTTGCTGTAGCTAATTTGCTATACGAAGTTCGTACTGATGTAGGCCTTTAGCGACAAAACTGGAAGTCTGGAATAATGAATGAAAACGTGCTCTCCTGGCGCAATAGACGCAGTGGTTGAGTTGCCGGCTGACTCCACTGCTATTGAAGTAACAGAACAAAGATACGCTAGTTGATCATTTACTGAAATAAAACAACAGAGCTCTGAAGGCTAACTTTAGAGTGGCCATACATATTCTAAGAACGCGAACCACTTCATAACGGCAGCCACGAGCGAGAGTTCAATGTTCGGTACAGCCCGCCGGTACAGCCCAAAGATGAAGAACGGGAACCTCCCGGTTTGTCGTCTGCTAGCAGAGTCGGGCGACTGCCCTCTCTCTCGTTTTTCCCCGCCGAACCTGCTGAACTTCCCGGATGTGTGGAGAGGGCGCTGCGGTCTAACAAAATAACAAAATGGCGCCGCCCTGAGAGTGCCAAATGGAATGGTATATCAAGAAAGCCCGTGGGTCCGCTTTTCTGCGGAGCACACGAATAGCCAATCATCGTTGCCGACAGAAAAGTATCAGCGATTTGGAAACAAAAACATTCTACCTGCTCAAAATATATTTTTGAGACAAATCGTCAACAGAAAAATGTCAGAGATTTGAAAACAAAAACATTCGAGAAAAATCGTATTCTCGGCATCGTCATTCAATCGCAAGTTCCTTTTGTTTTTGTTTTTTTTTGTTTTTTTTAGTGCAGGACGGGTTGTGTGGTTGTATGCGTTGCAAAAAAGTAGACGCGAAGGCCATGTTTATGAGTGGTACGCTTATTAATTAGATAAGTATGGTAGCTTTTTTTTTTTTTTCGATGGCGATCGTTGTTGCATAAACGGGGATGTCCTACCGGAACTAAAAAATGCTAACAAATTTGAACATGCTCCTCTTTAATTATTATAAAATGTATCTCACCCCACTATAAGGAACTGCGTTTCGCTACAGTTTTCTAGTAGACAATAAGCGCACCGCCGCAGGCATGACGGCCATGCGGCTGTTTCACTGCCGTGATTTATCAGGCGTGGCACTTTTCACACTCTACTGTTTACAAATATTCTGGGTCTGTATTATAAATTATTAGAAAAAATAAAAAGTAAAAAAAAAAAAAAATGTTGGATACAGTTAATGTCGCCTGCGTCGACTGAGCGAATTTCTATGTGGCTAAGGGTAGATACGTACCATGCAATACCGGCAAAAGCAAACGAAAGAAGAAACTTAGTATGGTAAAACGGCATTTATTCTTCACTACTCACGGAATCAAGTAAAGGCTCTGCGGGAGAATATGTCACTTTTTTGCACAAATACTATCACGTAGTTCTTACACTCGGTCTTGTACACGTTGCTTGGAGAAAACGTAATCGATGATAATTAGAATTAAACCTAAACCTTTCGGTGGACATCCACCTGGTTAGGAATATATGACAATGAATGAAAGGAAAACTCTAACCAAAAAATTGATACGGAGCCCGACGTTTCAATTTTTTGGTTAGAGTTTTCCTTTCATGCATAATTAGAACTACTCTTCGTTAAAAAAAGTCTTCAATTAGATAACTTGATAAAATAAGTAATTGACCTTTATTAAAGAAGTAACCGTTACTTTCCCGATTACTTCAAATTTTTAAAATGAGAGAGTCATCTAATTATAAGCTACTTATCGCTTTTAATTTACCGATTTCGCTAAACCACCTTCTTGTCGGAGAGTTGGTTCTAGAATGTATTTCTAGGAAGCTCGTAGAAACAATTAGGGCGTCATTAGAAACGGGAGTAAAAAAATATGATAATTACGAGTAATTTTACTGCTTCCAGAAGTAATCAAATTGCACTCCCGATTACTTCCTGATAACTGCATTCAAATAATTACAAAACTACTAAAAAATCGGTAAGCCTTTCAACTACGGTGAAGAAGGAAGAGCAGCGGAGCTGCACTATGTGCCGCCGTCGCTCAGAGATGGCGGTAGCTGTCCAGACGATTGTGTCGAGATTTATTTGTCCACGGACACGAAACTGGGGGAATTAGCTCTTAACAGCTCCGCTGTAAAAACTTACCGATCACAAGTAATTTGGTTGCTTATAATGAGTATCTTACAAATCTAGCTTACACTTCAAGGCAACCCCACGCCCTTTTTCCCCCTGCAATTCTTTTTTCTTATTGCGTCTTGTATGTCACGATGCATTTCTTTAAAAAAAAAAATATTGACCGCGATATTTACGCTGCGCGACGCGATTTAGACAGAGCGATGCACGCGGCCTGTGGTGACCCTCCATTCTACAATTTTTACTCCCGCGCCTTTTCTCATCCAGCTTGAACGTAAGACATAACGCTGACGCAGCGTTCGTATTCAATCGGTGTCCCTCCCACGTTGCATTGCCGCCTCGCATGCTTCGAGACCGTGTTGTTCTCTCGTCTAAGCCAAAGTCTTAGCGCGCAGATGCAATGCCAAGGGAGAAGGGCGAAAAAGGGAAGAAGATGTGTCCTGTGGGGGTGCTTCTCCTCCACGCTCCTTTCGGGCCAATGGAAAACTTAGGAAATTGCATCGATTTTGACGTCACTGTGATGTTAACCTTCAAATTAGGCAGTTACTTTTTTTAGCCGGAGCCAGCGAGCAGGCCATTTCACTCCGAATTTTCAAATGTGCACCGCGGCGTAAATATTTCGTTAATAGGCAGTTTTCGTAGATCGTTTTAGCAGTCCCCCAACCAGCTACCATACCCGCGGAACTCTACAGTCAAGGCCATGGGAGCGGAGGCGCAGTAGCGGCTTCTTCGTTGCGGAGGGCTTAGCGGAGGGGGAAACGCGGTCTACAAAAACTCCCTAATTAAGGATAGCGTTTGTTTTAAACGGTACGTCACAAGAGGCACTTTTTATTACTATCCTTAATTAAAACTACAGTGTTTCACCTAGCAACACAATTCCAGGGCAATTCGCGATACTTTTTTTTTTCGGTAAAAAATGTAGGCCAACATGCGCTTTTGCGAAGCGAGCAGGCACTTTGTCGAGACAATTAGGGGCGATACCAGTTCTCAAACTGATTCACGCAAAGTCTTCAAGTACGAAGCGTTTTAGTGCCGATCCACACTCGGAATCGTGAAGATCCAGTTCACATTCCACCCGCAGTCACAACTCACCTTATTCCAGGTCGATACATATATATGCATTTTCTCAATACTATTTATTGTTTCACAAACTCGAATTTTATCCGTCTTTTTCACTCGTGAATATCAGTCAATAAGAAATGAATAGAGAAGTATCTTATCATTGGCCAACACAACAAACCAGGAAGGAGTTGGGAACTGAGAGGATAATTTGCAAAATCAGGTAAGATATAGAAGAAACATGGTGATCGGTATTCTTGCGATGAAATAAATCCTAAAAAAGTATGGTGAAATAAAATTTAAAAAAAAACTAAATTTGTAAATGTTGCATTTAGCTTTCCAACAGCAAAACATGTAATGCACGACGCTTCGTTTTCTTTTTGTTTTCGTTTCTTGCCATTTTGAACTTTATCGAAAGCTAGGAGAAGTATAACTAAAGAACAAAACGTTTTTTTTTTCTTTTAGCTGCAATGTTTTAAGTTTACACATCAGTGATGCCCCTAGAATATTAATTCTGATTCAACAACCACGATGACGTTAGATAAATTGTAGATAAACCTTCAGCAGGTAAAGATATTTGCGTATATAGATTCCTGCATTGAAAACACCCTAAACGCTGGACCCCGTGGGGCAAACGTATGCTAAGAAAAATCGCCGAATTTCGCATGGCGGCTTTCGCAAAGCGAGCGTACCGTTGTTGCGAAATTCGTCAGTTCTTCGTCGCATAATTAGCTCCATGGTGTTCAGCCTTAATACCAACCAGGCTGCGGACTTGATCAATCAAAATCAGAAAGAGGACAAAAAATTACACCATCTTCCCGAGGGGAACCATGGGGTGATGCGGAGCATCGTGTTGGTTCCGAGGAAAGAGTCAGTTGCGTGCTGACGTCGAGAGATGGCGCCACCGACTGCCCTAGCGTTACCCCCTACGCGAGCCTTCGTCGCGGCTCGCGGCAGAGAAACTTGGAACGCTCGCCGCTCGCCGTTTATTTTTTTTCACACTTGAAGGAGAGGAGACTAGAGGAGGAGAGTTGCGCGTGCGCGCGCGGTGTGAGGAGAAGCGAACGCACGCGCAGTGCCAAGCAGTGCACGCAGCTGGTAGAGAGAGAGAGCGGAAAGAGTAACGCACAGCTGTTGGAGAGAGGGAAGGAGGAGAGTTGCGCGTGCGTAGTTCGAGTGCCGACTACAACGCCGACGCCGCGGGACATAGACCCGAGCAAGAGATGCTCCGCATCTAAAAAAAAAAAAAAAGAACGACGAAGTGGCCTGTTTTTTAAGGCCAGTAGTGCTCAGCCAACATGAGAAGGATGGGTGAGCAAAGCCGGTAAATTTAAATGATGGAAGCGCGCACACTATATAGGGGCTTAAAGTGGTCTCTATTCACGTAGTATGCTAAGGCAACCTTCTACACGTGAAATAAATTTGGAGTCAAGGCGCCGCACCATAAACCACTTTTCATATTCATGGAAGACGTCAGCTTTAATCTCTTTAGAGCAAACGTGATTCCCGGATCTTTCGATAATCTTTCCTTTCGCTTTAACGCGCTTCGTATGTCATGCACCGAATTACTCGCTGGCAATGCGAGAGATAATCAGCCACCGTCTGAAGTTCTTTTTTCTTCTCTTTTTTGCTTTTTTTTGAGCCTTCTTTCCTTCCAGCTTCAAGAAAGAAATTAACAGTGCAGTCTTTGTTTTCTTTATTTTATATCTGAGGGAGTGCGATTGTGTTAAGTTTGAAATTGCCCCTTGCATATCATTTCATCCCAGGAAGAATAAAGAAGTGGAATCAATCACGGCGTACGGGTCGAATGATACCCTTACAAAATAGTGAAAGGCCAACGAACGGAAACGTTCCAGAAAAAGACACCAAAAAGGCGCTCGAAAAATTAAAAATTCCGAGCGGGGAGGACTCTGGAGGAGATGTGCTTGAAATAAAGGTCGCACAAATATCCAACTTGTCATACCGTGAACTTGACAAAACCTAGCGAAATAAAATAAACGTTTCTCATCTGACGAGCTCCTAGGCAAAAACGAATCCGGCTCACGTTCATTAAAACGCTGCCCAACAATATTTCGAAGCTTATCGGCTCGCGTCCAATGCGTTTTGATTGAGAGACGTTTGAGTCGCATATAAACCGATTTCACATAAACCAATTTTTCAGATTTTGTGTTTTTTTCTATCTTCGAGAAATTACATTTCTTTTTCCTCGTCTTTATTTATTTAATAATTTTTCAAGAAAAAGTATGTTTCCGTATTTATATTTTCAGGAAAATCCTAATATTCTTTCGGCGAAAAGAATACAATCATGAAGAGTTTTTCATAGAAACGAAATTGCACCAAATTCTCGTTGAAATCTAAGGGAAAGTGACATTCGGCATGAAATACAAAAATTAATTTAATGTTCCTAGCATTCCGTTGTGAATTCCTGAGGAAAGCCACTGGCGGGTAAAGGGGCCATGAGCTACGTTTTGGGTTGGAATAAATAAGTTTAGATTGGGACTTTACTAATCGCATATGATATAGTGGGCCAAATGAAAATGTGTAGAAAGTCAAAAGCCGGCTTTTGACTTTCGCGAAAGCCGATTACCACGTCTAGACGTCTCTACTGTATCGCATCAAGAACTGGATTCTCTGGTTTCGCTTGGTCACCAGTTCTCTGACGACGCCATTTAACATTGTGCGCAAATATTTCGAGACAATCCTACGAATACGTTCTATCAATACGTGCTTTTATCGTGGAGCGATTTGACTCGAATCTCTTTTTTGTCCCAGGTCAGGAGAAAACAAAAAACTGGGCGGATTCTTGTCGTGTTCCGTTTAGATTTAGCGGACTCGCTTCCCGCTATTCCTTCAATGAATGGTGTCGATGCGACTCTGTGACGTCACTTGTCACGTGATACATTCACGTCACGAGACACTGTGACGTCACAGGACAATGTGACGTCGCACGACGGCTGAATTTCCCGAGTAAACTTTCTCGCTAATTTTAGCGAACATCTCTTACCGCGAAATTTAGCGGGCCTCTACTTGCACACAAAACAGATGCAGGGATCCGCTGCGAGACTTCGCGAATGACGGCAACCGCCCTGGAAAATAATAATAATTAATATTATTATTATTATTATTATTTAGCCTGCAGGGAAATTTTGCCAAGAATTCTAGACTAGAGCAAACCGAAGGCGCGTAGGCTATTGAAAGTATTGTTCCGTTTTGCGATCAAGCACGAAAACCATTCCCTTGTACTCGCACGGGAAAATGTCGAGGGCTGCTCGTTCGTTCTGGGCAGTCTTGCACGCGTTACAGGAAAAAAATAATAACCAATTACATTTACTTTATGGAAACATGTAACTGATTACAGTATTCAATTGCTACATCATAAAAAAATGGCAAAGTCACCAGAAAGTAATTTCTGGTGGCATTTCTGATTCCTTTTCGCGTTACTAAACGTTTTCTGGCGAAATAAAAAATGCATTCACATGTTCAGAGGGGTTACATATTTTTTTGTCATTCACACCTTGTGAAGCTTTAACAGCAGTTGTCATTCGACGTTCTCGTCAGTCATCTTCCCAAGTTTCCTGCTGAAGATATCTGCCGCGACGCTGAAGACCCTCTCGATGAATGCGCTTGAGGGAAGAGCGGTGTTGTTGCACACACGCACACTTTGCGTACCAGTTTGTGGCTCTGCATGTGCTTCGACGGTCACTTCCGAGTCCTATATACTCTTAAAAAAGCCCGTGCGTCTACTTTCCCGCGCAACACTTGGAGAGCCAATCACCGCAACTTAAGGAGGCAACTCAGCGAATGACGATGCCGAAACATATGTTTAGACCAAGAAACTCAGTCTGAGCTGTGATATTAAGCAATGCAAGCGTGACGTTTTGCATTGCTTAACGTCACAATTCAGACTGCGCTTTTTGGTCTAAAGATATGTTTCAGCATCGTCAATCGCTGAGCTGCCTCCGTAAGTTGCGGGTATTGGCTCTCCGCGTGTTGTGCGGGAAAGTACACGCACGGGCCTTTTTTAGTGTAGGAAGCGAAGCGCTTCACTGTTGCGAGGCACTCTTGACTGATCGACAATCAAAACGCAGCGGAGCCCGTTGACATTCTAATCCTTCTGATATCTTTGTATCTCTTTATAGTTGTTTAGAGGTAAACAAAAAATGTCCAACGTTACTGCAAGAGGCTCATGCACGGGAAAACAAAGCAATCTTTTACGTAAAAACAAAGCTTAGTTTAATAATTTTCAGCTTGATCGGAAACATATAATTAATTACTTGTAATTGATGACAGAAACATTGTAATTGAAATAAAGCGAACGTTACCGAAAAAAAAAAGTGATTGAAAACTTAAAAAGCTAAAACAAAAATGTAATCGATTACAAGTAATCAGTTACTTGTAACCCGTTACGTACCAGTCTGGTTTTGGGTGCTTCGAGCATTTCGTTCGAAGACGTCGCGCAAGAAATGCGAGTCGAATAAGCATTGCTACAGGATCGAGGGCTTTCGGACATATTATGGGTTTAATATCAGGCTGTCTAGCGACCGCGGAAAACCGGGAATTGTCAGGGAAATTTTATTTACTGGGAACAATCATGGAATTGTCAGGAATATTGTCAAAAAGCGAACCCAGTCAGGGAAAATGATCCGGAAACGCCATCGAGTGCCCTGAGCAAAGACTTGAGGGCTTAGGGGCAGAAAAATAGGCAATAAATTCTCCTTAGAGCGAAGCGCGGGCTCTGTTCACCCGATGTAGAGTGTGCTACCCGATGCTAATAGAACAGCCGACAAATCCAGTCCAAGCCTTGGATTGGATTGGATTGTACTGGATTGAGGGTGCGACACTAGGCTAGATCCAGTTTGAGCTACTAGATTTAGTAATAAATGGAAAAGCCCAGGCCCCAATCCAATCTTAGCCTTGAGCCGAAAGTATCTGAAAGTGTTCATCTGGCGGCCATGCTGCCATTGGGTATTGAGGCGTGTGGTTGATCGTCGTGTTTTCATCGTGTTCCGGAAGTGGCCTCTTAACTGACGATGTCGGCGGCAAGAAAGTGCTCGTTTAATCCGGACTGGACGAACACGAATATTTCGGAATGTGCAAGTTGGATTAATGCCGTGCTAAATTATCCTCACAGTGCTCAATGCTCAAGACGTTGTGTTGTAATCGTTTTATATATTTAACCGCCACTACAGTGGTCAGGAAATTTCACCTGAAAAAACCTCGAAAAATCAGGAAATTTCAAAATACTTCATTTGCTAGACACCCTGAATATATTTTACGGCTTGAAGGTGTTACCTTTTACCACAACCAAAGGGTCGTCCTTCAGAGGCGTAAATCGGCTTTCGCCACGACGAGCTAAAACCCCAAAGACAAATTTGACATTCGTGTTTAGATAGCGTATGCTCGGACTACCTATGGGGAGCGGCGACGCCGGTTTACGCTGCAGAAGAGAATTCTAGCCATACTGTAGGACAGCTAACCCGGCGTCTTTAAGTTATTCGCGCCGCAATAGTATACGTTACTGCACGCCGCTAGGATGCGCATCTTGACGGAAACCGGCAGGGCTGTTCGCTTCTTCTTTCAAAGCACAGTCTCCAACGCTACGGAAGACCCATTCTACGATGCAGTTTCGAACGGCTGAACAGGGTTCGCGTTTTTCTCCCGGCCCACATCGTTAGGGTGAGGAACTAATTGAACCTTTGCTCTGTTATCTGCTCGAAAGGAACGCCTATCGTCAATGACAGCTTAATTAAGCAAGGCCAGACGTGTCGGGTCCCGCCCATATCAGAGAGTTTTAGGGAACCGTTTTTGCACATCCGATACGGTACGATGAGCCCTCCGGTAACAACTGCGCATGTGCTAACCGCAGGAGACTCGCGCATGCGCAGTTCGTGCCGGACGGCCCATGGTACCGTATCGGATGTGCAAACACGGTTCCCTAAAACTCTCTATTATCGTGTCGCGAATTCCAGTTTTCTCCGTTTTCATTCCTTCTGTCTGTTTATCGTATCTGTGGCGGCGTCAGAAGGTCGCCATATTCTGGGGCGCGCCTTTCTTCCCTTTCGGGGTGGAAATCTGTGGAGACCGCAGGAGAAAAGGAGAGTCGCCTGTGGGACCGGGCGCTCAAGGTCGCTTGGCCGGCGCGTTTGTCGGGCGCTCTGGGGAACAATTATTGTTTTCCCGAATTGTCAGGGGTGGCTGTCGGGTGAAGGAAGAGCGTGGGGAGCCCAGGAGGGCGCCGACATCCGCGGATGGCCGAGGTAAACCGAAAGAATGTTGTTGTTGTTGTTGAACCTTGAAGTTTTGTTTCCCACGCCTCGACGAGCGGTGGCTCACACTCGGACGTACAGGGTCGGTCCAAGGTCGATGTATCTGGAAATGTGCTTGTGTTGTTTTACTTTGCTTGGGCAAAACTGAGAGCGCTGATTGGTTCTAAGGAGCTCCATCCTGATTCGCCAACTTATGGCCCGCAAATTGCTCGTGTTTTGCATATATAGACGGGGTTTGGCGGGAACGGGTGGTTGGTCGTGGTTGGTTGGTCGTGGTAGAGATACCACTTTTTGGGTAGAAGTTGGAGACCCCGGAGCTGGCCGGGGCTCCGCTGGTAATCGTTTTCGTTTTCCGCGTCGGGATTCTTCTGTAGTTCGGAACGTTAGGCCGAGGCCTTAGTTAGCCTCCGGGAATTGTTTTAGCCTAAGGGGGCGTGTGTGCTTGCACTGCGGTGCGTGTTTTTTGCCTGTGGGCCTGGTTGTGGCACTCCGGTGCGAGTCTGTGCATGGTACGGTGTTTCGTGTGGATCATCTCTCCGATCACCAGACCAGTCTTCATTGTCCGGGAACCCAGGTCGACCTTCGGCAGCGTCTGGACTTGGATTCCGCTCATATAAGACTTTGATGTTGCGCTTGCCTGTATTGAACGCTTTCGAGTTCCTTATCTTTAGTTTTGTTTAATTTCATTTCATTGTCTTTGAAAACGTGTGTTATTGCTAACCGGGAAGTTAGTGCCTGTGCCCCGAGATTTTTTGCTAGACTGCTAACTGTGTTCGTTATTTTTTTTATCTCTCCTTCGTGGCCTGCCGGCCGAATGATGTGGGTTTTGAAATATTAAATTTGTTTTGTTTCATAACTCTGCGTGTCGTCGCCTCTCCACCGGCCTCTACACCAGGCGTGGACCTATCGCCTGTCACCGGTCCAACCTAAATCTTCTGTTCTTTTAAAGTAATTTTTTTTTTTTTTGTTAACATCGGAGTGGATTATTATCATTCTTTTATGCCTCCCCACTTCGTGACATATCGCCACCCCGCAGCCAAAGATTTCGCGCCACTAGCCTCCAAGAACGCGGAAGAGTGACCCTCGAAACATGAAGCGTGAGCACAATAGACGAGGACTCGCGTTCGTTAAGCCGGGGTCACACTACTCATACAAAAGACAGTCTGCTAATACAAGTCACCGCAATATCCGTAATTCGAACGCCGCGTATCAAGTTCCCTCCTTGAACGCATTGCTACGCGCCATTGGAAGCACGGATCTCGTGGTGACTCGCCTTCGAATCTGTATGCCGACTGTCCTTTGTATGAATATAAGTGCGACCCCTGCTTTAGTGAAAATTGTTCTCCCCTCAATGGCGCACGTTTGATGCGATCCTACAATATAGGTTATCATATTGTGCAATCTTCGCGCTAAAGCCTTCATGAAATTTTTATAATCGACATTAGTGAGGCTGATTGGGCGAGAAGATCATACAGACATAAATTTAACAGGATTATCTGTCTTTGGAATTAAAACAGTATACGTTCTTAGCTAAGTTAGGGGCATTTATTTTTTTTTTGTCATAAGCTTCTGTTAACACGCCGTACAAAGCCTCACTCGTTTAACCTTTGAAAGTATTCCAAAAGGCCGGTCCTAAGCCAATGGGTCCAGTCGACTTGCCTGGCTTCTGCTCGTCAATGGCCAGTTCTATTCCTAGCACAGTGATTGGCGCCTCAAGACTTGCCTCAGCATCTTCATCCAACTTGGGCATGACGCATGAGTGATAAAAACTCGCTTTGAAATCCTTCTTTCACGTTGTTTGATTAACAAAAGAGTCTCGATAATGTTCGACAAATGCACGTCGGATTGTCTTGCTGTCGCGTATACCGTAACCGTATTCCCGTTTTGAAATTCTCTTACTTTTGCTCGCGTCGCGTTTCTCCTCGCTAAGTGGCCGCTTTGTTGGTGTTTCTCCCGACCCGAGTCGTTCAGCGCGCACCCTTATCGCAGCGCCTCGATATTTTTTTAACATCGATAAGCACCGTACCTCTTCTCACCTTAAGTCCAGACGCTGCCGACGCTACGAGCTTATGAGACCAATCAGAGAGCATCAAAAGTGCTCCATCATGGTATTCATCAAGCTTCTCTGTGTTTTATATCATCGCTGAACCAAACATAAACAAGAAAGGCCTAATGACTTGCGCTTCTGGCGCTGCTGGAGTGGTCCAGTTATCTCGTAGCGACGGTTGTGTCTTTGACATATGAGTCTGTTTATTTCGCTGGTGAGCTCTATTGGCTGCGCGCTATCAACGCTTAAAGGGGTACTCCGGCGATTTTTTGAGCTACCCTAACTAACTTTATTTTCGTAATCACCGGCCTTTACCTTTTCCGGTATGCTATTTAGTATCTCGTAATTCAAAATAGTTAGTGTGAAGTCGGCAACTGAAAATGATGCCAAAACCAACATTCAAATATACCCGCGCTTTTCAGTGCCGTGACGTCAGTGGAAGGCAGGCTTGCAAGACCAGCCGTCAGTGCCGAGCATTGGTTTCGTGCTGCTGTGCGGGTGCTGGAACGAGCTTCCAAAGCATTCATTTGACACCATTAAACCGCTTGTAATCAGTTGCGAACAAAGTCTACAGTCCAAAGAGTGAACCCCGGCCTTGTGCTGACATCACTTTTTTATTGTTGCCAGTAGAAACTTTCAGTTCGAAAAAACGCGGTGAGGACCAAATTGTAAATTCAGTAACTTCGTTAAAAAAGATATAATATAATATATATATAATATATATATATATATATATATATATAGATAATATATATTATATATATAGTATATATATATAGAGAAAAAAATACTGTTGCGTAGGACGACGAAAAGTGCATAGGAAAGTAAACGTACCTCGAAGCTTTTCGTGGGAGTTTTATTACATATAGGTCGCGTTTCGGCCTGAGCCAGACCTTTTTCGAGACTGGTACATGAGATGTCA
The DNA here is from genome assembly GCA_013358835.2 of Ixodes persulcatus. Lineage (NCBI taxonomy): Eukaryota > Metazoa > Arthropoda > Arachnida > Ixodida > Ixodidae > Ixodes > Ixodes persulcatus. The sequence goes on along the minus strand of JABSTQ010011399.1, from coordinate 1,101,145 downwards.
GATTGACGCTCCTTGACTACGTCACGTGGTATTCCAAACATCTGGTTTTCTTCAAGAGTTGAACGGTGGGGGGAGGGAGGAGGAGCACGGCTCGGACACCGCTCGAGGCATTTTTTCCCGAAAGCTGTTGTTGTTGTTGGTTTTTTTTTTTTTTTTTTTTGCGAAAGTTGGCGCCTGCTGTTCTTGTGGCTGCCCCTCCTCCTCCCACCCCACCTCCTCCTCCCCTCCCCCCACCGTCAACTCTTGAGAGAAACCAGATGTTTGGAATACCACGTGACGTAGTCAAGGAGCGTCAATCTGACATCTCATGTACCAGTCTCGAAAAAGGTCTGGCTCAGGCCGAAACGTCGACCTATATGTAATAAAACTCCACGAAAAGCTTCGAGTACGTTTACTTTCCTAATATATATAGATATAATATATATATATATAGATATATATATATATATATATATAGATATATATATATATATATAGGGGTGTTTTTTTGTTTTTTTTAAGCTTAACAGATTTGTTTAAAAAAAGCCGGAACGTTACACTTATGCAGCTTGTGGAGGTGAGTTATACGGCCAGGGGGACAGATTATAGGGGGCTAATCGTAACGATCAGTTGCCTAATTACTTAAAATTCGTTAATTAACTTTTTAATTAATGAAAATAGACATATGGTTTCAATCACAAATTTGTTCAGCGTCGTCGAAAACCCCTAAATCAGTCATTTTCAGAAAGACTTTGAGCGCGTGAGAAGCGTAGTAGTGAACTGAAGTTACCGCTCGTGGAGCAGGTACAAAGCTAGAGGTTGCGATAAGGCGCCCGCGCGATTTTTCCGTCTCTTATCTAGCCCCAGCCTTGTACCTGCTCCACGAGTGGTAACTTTAGTGCACTACTACTGCGCTTCTCACGCGCTCAAAGTCTTTCTGAAAATGACTGATTTGGGGGTTTTCGATGACGCTGAGCAAGTTTCTAATTGGAACCATATGTCTATTTTCATTAATTAAAAAGTTAATTAACGAATTTTAATTAATTAGCTGACTGATCATTACGATTAGCCCCCTATAATCTGTCCCCCTGGCGTATAACTCACCTCCACAAGCTGCATAAGTGTAACGGCTTTTTTTAAACAAATCTCTTAAGCTTAAAAAAAAAAAAAAACACCGTGTATATATATACCGGGTGTTCATTTTTAATTCGAACAGATTTATTACAAAAAATTCGTAAAAGATGCACTAGTACGGTTTGTTCAAGTGAGTCATACGGCTAGGGGGACATTATGTGGGTGGCTAATCCTTGCGAGAAGTTGGCTAGTTACTTAAAATTCGTTAATTAACTTTTTAATTAATGAAATAGACATATGGTTCCAACTAGAAATTTGCTCAGCGTCGTCGAAAACCCCTAAATCAGACATTTCAGAAAGACTTTGAGCGCGTGAGAAGCGTAGTAGTGAACTGAAGTTACCGCTCGTGGTGCAGGTACAAAGTCAGAGGTTGCGATAAGGCGCCCGTGCGATTTTTCCGTCTCTTATGTAGCCCCAGCCTTGTACCTGCTCCACGAGTGGTAACTTTAGTGCACTACTACGCTTCTCACGCGCTCAAAGTTTCTCTGAAAATGACTGAGTTAGGGGTTTTCGTCGGCGCTGAGCAAGTTTCTAATTGGAACCATATGTCTAGTTTCATTAATTAAAATATAATTAACTAATTTTAATTAATTAGCCAACTTCTCGCAAGGATTAGTCCACCCACATAATGTCCACCTAGCCGTATCACTCACTTGAACAAACCGTACTAGTGCATCTTTTACGGATTTTTTGTAATAAATCTGTTCGAATTAAAAATGAACACCCGGTATATGTATATATATCTATATATATATATATATATATATATATATATATATATATATATATATATATATATATATATATATATATATATTTGCCCAGTGTTGGGCTTGTTCCCTCAGCGACATTTGATGGTATGTTCAGCAAATTTTGAAGCAAATCGGGGACTATTAAAGGCACACCGGAGTACTCCTTCGAAAAAGAAATTCCAGCTGACACTGCAAATCCTTTCGTTTTTTTTCTTCTTCATATCTTAAGATAGGGGCTCTTTTGATGGCGCTTATCGTCTTCTTTAAAAAAAACCTTCCACCTTTCCACAAAGCCGTGCGATTCAGCTGCTAGCATCTTCTCTAAACGTTCTTTCACAAAGCTGCATGTCACAACACATTGCCGTGAGTTGAGGTGTTATTAACTTGAAACGTTATTGGTCTAGGTGTTCAGCATTTTGTTAAGCTCACATAAAATCGTTCCCGCGAGGCCACGCTTTTGTCTGGGCTGATTTTTTGACGGGTGAGGTGCTCGACGCCAGTTGGTTAAAGGAGAAGTCATGTGACTAGAGAGTAAGGAGAGGAGGACTGATATAGGCGAAGATGAGCTCGATCAAAGCTTAACCACCTGTGCGCAATCAGGGAGAGGAGCTCGAGAGTATGGAAGGCTCCGTAAGATCGCCAGGTTTATCGGACCAATTAGCGGCAGTTTCGCTTCATTCTAGGAACAACTGTCAAGTGTTAACATGGTACGCCTTAAAGAGGTTATTGCACGAAAATTAAACTGATAGATTATTCTTGAAATGGTATGCTCATAGGCTACTTAGTGCATACACCAAGGTACGCGATTTTTAGGGTTCTGGTAGTTGCAATATTCAATTTACGAATTTTTATCATTTTCATCTGACGACCAGGCAACACTTCTAAAGTTAGTCACACCATGGTGCCCATAAACCACGCGATCATGAACGCTCTCTCATTCTAGGCGCCCCCTTCGGCGCGGTACGATCATCGCCCAAGCTCTCCTCGGCGCGGTACGATCAAAACCGCTCACACAACTCGGTAACCTGAGTTGCGTGAGCGCTATTCTCGCTCTCACCCCCGGCCCGTTGACCTTCCACCTGCATGCGCCTGCGAGATATTCCCGGACGACGGCGACCACGGCGAGTTCGTCCGTAACCCGTCGTCGCTGGAGCTGATCGCCAGCGGGTCGCAGTCAAAATGAACAGCTTCCAACATCTCTTGAAAGCAGTCACTCTCATCGCTGCTGCGATCAATGTCGAACACTTTGACAAGGTTAGCGATGCCGTAGACGTAATCGTCACGGAGCGCATGCTTGAAACGCGGAAGGTAAACGAGAAAGCTGGAGCTCGAGACGCCAAGAGAGCCATGTCTGTGAATGCGTGCAGGGAAACACCGCGCGGGAGGCTGGCTACGTAACCAGCCTCCCGCTCCGCCTGGATCCGCCCCTCCGAGGGACCCGCATATAAATCGAATTATTCACGAAACTATCGCGCCATTTTCAAAACAAATTGAGCAGAAATATAGGAACATACAATGGGTCCTAGCAGTATAGTTCTCTCATTAATATTTTATTTTTGGCGTGTCATAACCCCTTTAAGCTATCTGATGAAGAGCACCGTGAACGCAGGCGTCTGGAAACACGGAGTATCGCTCAATGTTACGACGTCAGAACGTTTCACGTGCAACAGAATTACCTTGCAATTTACCATAATATTTTTAGTAATCTTGCAGTAATTGCAATACGTCTATTAGGAAGGCATCACAAGTGTAATCTGATTACTTTAGGAATTACTAAAATAAATTGTAACCGTCACTGTTTGTACCTCACCTTTCAAAATGGCTTCTTGGTTTCAAAGTTTCCTCAGTTTCCTACCGGGGAATCTTCGAACCAAATCTCCGACGAGAGGATGGTTTCCAAACATTTATGGATTGAGAAAATTTGTCGTTCATAATTCGCTGACTCTAATAGAATAATCGACAGTGCGAAAAAAAATGGTTCCAACCAGCAGAAAAAAAAAAAATCGTTTAAAAATATAAAGTAATCGAAAAGTAACGGTTCTTTTCTTAAGTAAATGGCCAATTGCATATCTTCTCAAGTAATCAGGTATTCTGATTCCGTACGTTTTAGCCAAGGGTAATTAAAATGCAAATTTTTTTTTTATTTGTTTTTTTTTGAGTAGCTTGTACAAGGCCGGTATCAAAATCCCGAAATCTTGACAAAAAGAAAAAAAAAAAAAAATTAAGACGTTTGCAATTCTTTGTAATGCCGAATAAGAGCGCAGCGTTTGAGAAGGAGGAGAGGAGGGTACGGAGGTGAAGGTATGCCCACCTCTTCTCCCCTACTCCTCTTCTCCTCCCCCCCCCCCCCCCATTAGCGGGAAATGTTCGATAATTTCCCGCTAAATTTAGCCAAAAAATTTCTCCACCAAATTTAGCGGGAAATTTAGCGAAAATTTTCCCGCTAAATATAGCGGAGAAACTAAATTGGTATTGAGATCAGGTGACGTCAATTTTCCTGCTAAATTTAGCAGAAAATGTTCCCGCTGCATTTAGCCGGGGAATTTTTCTGCCAAATTTCCAAAAGGCCACGCGCGCAGTTAAGCCGACGTCGACGCCGGCAGCGACGCCGCTCAACCCGGAAACGGGCGCCTAAGAGCTGCGCTCTAAAGCTAATATGCATGTTGCTTACATCGTCTACTGACAAATATTATCAGAGGCTTCACTCGACTGCCGCTTTTTCGCTCGCATAAATTAACGCTTCACTTTCCCGCCGAATCTTTCTTCGCGACTGTTGTTGCCTGCTTTAGTTTATATTCCAGTGTAGTGTTTCCCTTTGAACGAGCAGTTAGTTGCGTACCTTTTTGCTTTCCACGGTCCCCTGCAACAGAGAAGCCCTTTAAAATATTTGTCCTTTTTAAAAATAGTAGCACTATGTGTAATTTAAACGACACATTTCTTTACAAGACAGACTCGTCGTACGCCCGGTACGGCTGGGAAGACCTAGAGCTCATAAATATTTATCCGCCACCGAGCCGACATTGCAAAAAACAACCCAAGTTAAAAAAAGAAAAGAAAAAGATAGACGAGTTTAAGATGTTTATACGTGTTGTCACGTTTCTGAGAGCACGGTTGTTTGGACGGGAGTCTGACCTCGCGCGCGACGCTGCGCATAATGTAAACTTGGCCGGGGGCATTCTCTACCAAAGCTAAAAACGTGTAATACCCCGTAAAACACGGGCATTTTAAAAGCCGTTAGAACAAGCTCCTTTATAAAATCGGCGAACCATGCGCATGCCGTGGGGCACGTGCGCACTCAACATCGCGTGCTGACTGGCCGAATTTATAAAGTAGCTTAGCCAAAGAGACCTTTAGAATGCCGTCTGACATGGTATAAAACTATAAAAAAGAAAAGAAAACACTACTTTTGAGCACGAAGTCAAGCGACGGAGAAGGATTCTCAAGGTACGATAAATAAATGATATGGTATCGGCGTAAACCGAGTTCCCTACTTTCCAGGTCTCGGGAAACCGCAAGAGCTACCGTTAAGGCACGCTCGCGATATATTCCGTTTTACCTTGCGATGGACTGCAGCGGAGGATACGAGCTATATCCCAGCCAATCAAAGCGTTGTGAACGTGTTACGCGAGTACGCGCCTTGCGTGACGCTGCGTCCTTTCTGAAAGTCACGCCACACTTCCCCCCCCCCCCCCCTCCCCTCGGCATTGGATTGGTTCCGGTGGCTCGTCGTAACTTCCGCTGCGGCCCATCATATAAGGTGAAGCGATGTTACAGGCGCGTATAGAGGAGCAATCGGGAATGTGTAGAGTTTTCTGTCCGTTTTGCACTCGCCCTCCTCCGCGTCGACTCGTCGATGGCCGCGCGCACACGTCGTGGACTTTTGGCGTCGGGGACTCGAGAAGATTGGTCACGCCTATAGACGTGTCCCCTGACGACCCGGGAGGCCCTGGCTCCCGGGTCGACGGCGAACCGGCTCCTCTTCTTCCGTGGCTGGTCGAAGGGTTGTGGGTACTTGGGTGTCGGGAAATACCGCGGTATCCGAAACACGTCGTGTATGGCCCTTTATTTATTTTTTGTTTGGTGCACGTTTTTAGGATGTAAGAAAGTATTGCGCGACGGCACTGCTTTGGCGCGCTGTGAGAAGTGTCTAGGGACACCCCACTTCGGGTCTGCATATAACTCAGATGAGAACCCCCGTACTTCGCATTAACACTTGTAAATTAGGCTCATGAGGCTATCTCGATAATGCGAGGGGTTGTTTACTGAATACTACTCTCAATTTGATTGACTATAATGAGGGTGCGTAGCGATGAGACATGCCATTACAAGCGACATTTATCTAAAGAAGTCCTATCATTCATCCAATCCAGTATTTAAGGAACGATGATTTGCATGTGTTTAGAAGGCACGACACATTACAAGAACAACGTATTGGCATGTTCATTTCACCGGAACTCCTTTCACTTGTGCTGAAAGGGATAGGGCAGTGTACTTCCGGTATGTGTATTGATATATGATCGGAAGTACTTTTCTGCACCGGTGCGTGAGATGCGGGAAAATCGAACGAGCCTATTGTTTGTTGATTTCAACGCTAACTTTATGGGGAAACGTTTCGTCACGTGTCATCGTCACGGTATCACGTGACACCACTGTTTGACACTGTGACGTCACACGATACTATGACGTCACGTGACTTTCATTCGCTAAATTTAACAGGAAAATAACGTCACATGACCCGATGACAGTTTACATGGTCACGTGACGTGTCGTCACGTTGTCAAGTCGTGGTGTCATGTGATACGATGACTCTTGTGATTTAAACGTTTCGGCTGGAAAATGCGTGGACAGGTGGAGGGATAAATGTAACGGAACCCGCACGTGTGAGCTGATAGCCTCGAGGAATGTTATCATAACCGGCGCTCTTCGTCGTATGAGCAAATATTATAAGCTCTGGCCTTGCGCCCTTACATGGCCCAGTGCCCGTAGAGCATCGTGGGTATTGGAAGCCCATGGCAACAGTCTGTGGTTAAGGGAATGGAGGTCGGGCACAACAAGGATTGCGGGACAGGCCCTTCAAATGTAAAAATAAAATAGACAATTAGCAAATTATCGTGAAATTGGTTATAATTGTAGTCAAAATCAGATTTAGAACATATTTTCACGAATGACAAGTGATGAGGCGGCAAATAACTGAGTAAACTAAACGTTTAATCGGGCGAACTTGTGCCCAAAATAAAGAAGGAAACAAAAGATAACAGTAGAGCGTCGCGGGCGTCGAAGTCGGCGAAAGAGCAGAGTCGAACGCTGGGGCGAAACTGACTGCGGCTCGCCACGCGGAGCCTCTTATGTACACGCCTGGGGTTCTGGAAGATTCGGCGTAGAAGGTTCTGCGTGTAGAACATTCCGACCTCGATCGAGCAACACGGTTCTCGAATTTACCAGAACTTCGTCAGAGTCAGAGTCAACAAAAATGCGTCCACGCGGCCAGGAATCGAACCCTAGCTTTCTGCGTGGAAGGCACGCGCGATAACCGTTAGGCCACGAGCGCGCTGCCCGCTTGGTCAGCTGCGCTTGCGGCATTATGCCCTTGAGTGGTTCCGCGTCGCCTGTCTGGCTGTGTTCACCAGTTGGGAGTGGTTTTCAGGGCTGGAAAAACATATATATCTTGGTTTGATACGGCCGTGGCAAATTTAAGGGGACCACTGAAAATTAAAATTCAGCGGTCTAATGAATAAAGTTCACCGATTCACTTTTTAACTATAAATTTTAGCAAAGGCGTTCAAGCTATACTTCGTTTCAGCTTAAGCCCAGACGGAGCGGACGCTACAAGTTAATGGGGACAATCAAGCAGCATCAAAAGCGCAAGTCATTGGGCTTTATGATTGGTTCAGCGATAATAGAACGCGTTCAGAAACATGACAAACACCTTGATGGTGCCCTTTTCACACTGTCTGATCGGGGTCCCATCAGCTCGTAGAGTCGGCTGCGTCTCGACTTCAGACAAAGCGAAGTATAAAGATTTGCAGCTCTCCGTTGAAGTACGTCCTATCAGTCGTCATAAATCAAGGACCAAATATTAGCGGAGGGGAAAGGGAGAGAAGGAAACTGGGAAATTATTTGCTGCCCGGCAGAAGACGGTTCTGTAGATCGGCTTTTAAGACGAGACAGACACAGCCGGCGAGTCTAGCTGACGGGATTAATCAGACAGCGTAAAAAGCGCACTGTCATTGCGTTTGTTATGTTTCAGTGTGTGTCCTATTATCGCTGAACCAATCACAAAGAGACAAGGCCTAGTGACTTGCGCTTTTGACGCTGTTTGATTGGTCCCATGGCCTTGTAGCGTCGACTGCCTCTGAGCCTAAGCTGAAACGAAGTATAGCAGAATATTGTAGCGTTTACCATGTTCCTGGATAGAATGATCTAGACTAGGCAGTATGTATTAGAGGAACTGAGTCTGGCAAATTCTGACTAGTCGCCCTTCCTCCGCCGACGGAATATACCTTTTTCAAAAGTCACGTGCCGGTTATTAGAAGGTCGGAATCACTGGACAATGGCGAAACAACTGACATGGTTGAATGTGCAAATCGATTCATGAAATAGCAAAGGTCGGAGCGCTGCCAATGCTAGGAACCGACAAACCATTAAAACAGCGCTGAAAGTGTAAGTTCCCTGCACTTATCACCCTTTTCTGTGGGTGTGTTCTGCCTTCTAATCCAACCAAACAAATAAGATGTGCTGTGAAGTTGCGGTTTTAGTCGGCCATTGTGCAGGGATCTAACAGCTGCCAACAGAGGGCAGCCTTACGAAAGGAGTTTATGTGAGTTTTACCTTTTTCTTTAAGTTTGTGGGCACAAGTTCGCCTTATTAAATGTTTATTTTCAGTTCCTAGGTTTCTTCTTGCTGCCACTCGTCTCGGAGAATGACACAATGCACTGGTTCAACAACACATATATCATCTATTGACTGTTGTCGGCACGCGCCGCGACCCAAAAAGTCCTTGCGCGTACTTCTGCACCAGCCTTTTATCAGCGGCGGAGCGCTGCTCGCGTGGCCGATTGCACGTGGCCACCTTGCGGTGAAAAATGGCCAGAAACGATTTCACATGCGGGTAACAACGCCTTGGAATACGAGGTCGCCCACAAGTTCTACATTCGTCTATCATTTTCCATTATTCACAATATGAAATTAAAACAGCCATTGTACTTGCTTTCTTGTCAAAAACAATTCCACGTTCATTTTAGATGCGGAGCATCTCTTGCTCGGGTCTATGTCCCGCGGCGTCGGCGTTGTAGTCGGCACTCGAACTACGCACGCGCAACTCTCCTCCTTCCCTCTCTCCAACAGCTGCGCGTTACTCTCTCCGCTCTCTCTCTCTACCAGCTGCGTGCACTGCGCGTGCGTTCGCTTCTCCTCACACCGCGCGCGCACGCGCAACTCTCCTCCTCTAGTCTCCTCTCCTTCAAGTGTGAAAAAAAAATAAATGGCGAGCGGCGAGCGTTCCAAGTTTCTCTGCCGCGAGCCGCGACGAAGGCTCGCGTAGGGGGTAACGCTAAGGCAGTCGGTGGCGCCATCTCTCGACGTCAGCACGCAACTGACTCTTTCCTCGGAACCAACACGATGCTCCGCATCACCCCATGGTTCCCCTCGGGAAGATGGTGTATTTGTTTTGCTTTTTTTTTCTAATAAACCAAGCTTATGCTCATTTCATGCAACCCAGATGTACTCACAATAATATTTTATGCTCGGCACGAAAGGTTACGGTCGATGAAAACCTTTTGAATATCGCACCCAGTCTCTTCCAGCGGCTGGCTGTCAAGACAATTTTGCGGACGGGAAGTTCGATTTCATGTCTCCCGGCTGCTGGCAGGCTTAGACTTAATCCTGCCTTCTTTAGTATAAAATAAATAACTTAGGAATTAGGAAGTAAGAAAGAGATGAGCTTCAGGCGCAGCAAGGTTTTCTTTCTACCCAAACTCGAAACCGTGTGTATAAGCTAACCTCTTGATGGTGGAATGAAGGGACATTAAAGAAGTCCGTCGGAATGGCCGGATATAAGAAGTCCTCCATCTGGCCGCAGGTTTGTCAGTAAATTGAGCCCGCCGTGGTTTAAGAGGGACTTCCTTTGACGTCCCCATTACACGGGTGTCCTTTACGCAGTCGACCGTTGACGACAAGCGAAAAATCTGCCGCGATTCCGCCCTGTTGTGCACGTCATGGCGCCATGTCACTGAATGCGTGGCCCTACGTACTGCAGAAAAAAACATTCCCGTTGGGGCGTTGCCGTGTAACCAGGGTGTAACTGTAGTAACTGACAACTTAATAAACACTTGAGGAGGAGGGGGGGGGGGCGAGTTTCCGAGCACCTTACTGCCGCTCTGCAACCCCTTTATATTGCGGCACTAGCCGACAAGATGATCTAAGTATACGAATCACGACGCTATAGAATCGTGAACATGGAATCCACGCCCTGCGTTTCTTAAGATGTCCCTGATTACGCGTAGCCCAAAGTTCGTTTGCTTCTTACGCAGAAGTTGAGCTGGCGTCAGAACGCCGAGCTCTGATTGGCTCTGATGGAGGGATAGTGGGTAGGGTTCAATGCTAGCTCGCTTGGGGTCTACCCACTATCCTTCAATCAGAGCCAAAAAAGAGCCCGGCGTTCTGACGTCAGAGCAACCGCTGCTCATGAAGCACACAATATTACGTCCGCACAGCCTCCGACTCTGACGCTGTCTGTCAGTACTTCTTCCTAGAGCCACCGTAAGATGCTACGCTTCGGGGTATGCCTATACACTTTGGCCATCCTTGCGTTTAATCTGTTGCCATTTATCGGAATCTTTATCTGAAACCGTAGAAAACTGTTTTCAATCTTCTCTACAGGTTAGAAACGACCTCGACATGGCAAAACGATGTCGCCTGAGCTTCCCGACAGCTCACGAGGTCGCATTTATGAATTGTATGATCGCCAGTGGCGCCCTCTCTGTACTAACCACCAAAATCGTTACGCCCACAGGGAAATCAGGGAGAGTGCCGACGCTCTATCTGTAAACAAGTTAGTGGCTCTCCTTATCCATTGCCTGTCCCCTTGCTGAGATGGGTTCTACGAAAAAAAAAAAAAAAGTAAAGCACCACAGCACAGCGCCGCATGACTTGTTTTTCTGAGTCCCTACCTCCAGAATGAACAAATAAACGTCCATGCTTGAACATTTGCGAAAAATTAAACTTGCAATGTACGGTCGTGTTAGGCGAACGACGGGGACAAAAAAGCCGTTTTTTTTTTGTTTTGTTTCTTTTACATAAGTATGATTGATGTCTGTAGTAGAAGGTGATGCTCGGTGTCAGACTGAGCACCACGATTTCCCTACTCCTGTATGTTCAGTGCAACCTGGCAGACTCATATTTTCGCTAAAAACGCTTTCTAAGCGACGACAATTTGCCAAACTCTCACCCCCATACTGCGCTGATTGGCGCTTCGTGTATTCTGAGACACGAACGACGAACCGGCAGGTTATAATTGCGCGGAATGTGAAACGCTCCCAGACTGCGTGTGTATACCGCAGTTATTTTATTTTAGTTTAGAAACACTCTGTTTTAGTGCTAGAAAAAGTTCCACGTGCGAGGTACTGGCGCGCCAGCCATGGTTTCTCATTTGTAAAAGAAGCCACGATCATCTCCCACTTTATTTAGCTTTAAAGCCTGCCATTGTTTTCACTTTTTTTTCTTTATGGTCCTGAATCGTTAATACGAAGAATCTGCGCAAATTATGTAATGTTATTGGGTCACCAAAACACAATGGAACTCCTTTTGTTGCCTAGCTAATCTGTCTTCATACATCTGACATCGTGTTCTCTTGTGTTAGTTTTCCTTATCTTGTTTTAGTGCGCAGCTCTGAGGCGCCCGTTTCCGCGTTTCGCGGCGTCGCCGACGGCGTCGGCGTAGGCGTCGGCATCGGCGTTGCTGTCGCCCTTGCCGTCGGCGTAATCGCCACGCCAAATTTAGAGGGAATTTTAATTGGTGTTGAGGTAACGTGAAATCCATTTTCCTCTTAATCTGGCGGAGAAACTGAATTTGTTCATGGGTGACGTGACACGAAGTCGTGTGATGTCATTTTTCCCGCTAAATTCAGAGGGAAAACTGAATTGTTGTGGAGGTCACGTGACGTCAATTTGCCCTCTAAACTTAGCTGGAAAACCTAACCCGCTAAATTTAGCAGAAAAATTTTGCCGCTAATAATAGCTTAAAGTTCTCCCCGCTAAATTTAGCGGGTAAAGTTTTTCCGCTAAGTTCAGAGGAAAGTTTAGAGGGGAAAATGAACGGATTGAGGAGAGGAGGAGGAAAGGTGGAGGAGGGTGGAAGATGCGGAGGAGGGGGGGAAAGGAGGACGGGAGGAGCAGGAGGATAAGAAAAGGAGGGGAGGAGGAGGGAAGGGTACGAAGGGGTAGGAGGCGCATAGCCTCCCATCTATACCCTCTCCTCATCCTCCTCAAGAGCTGCGCTCTAATTTCGCATTACACAGATTTGTAAACGTCTTTTATTCTTTTTATTTAACAAAACCTTCCGGAAACACCAGCGGCATGCCTCTTTGAAATAGTGCATGATATTAATCTGTCGCGTCCAATGAACACGTTTCGTTGTAATCCTTGGAAGTTGTGTTTTTTTTTTTACTTTTTGTCTCTTTTTAAAACTCTGTCGGAGCATTTATGCCTATCTGTGTGTATGATCCCTAACAATTTCTGATCTCGTGCTGTGGCGTTGTGTTTACCAAACGTAGTCCGCCATTTTTTTTTAATCTCCCGCTTCCTTTTTTATGTTTAATAGACCCGGTTTATGAAAGAAAATCAAACCCAGGGTATCTTCCTGCATCAAGCAACTACGTCTTGAATAAAGCTTTTATTCAGTGTAAGATGATACTAGCGGTGCCGATAGATTGCGAAAGTGGGATTACATAACGTTACCGGATCAAAAGATAAAGGAGAAAGACAAACTTTCTCTATAATCAGGCTTCTATGCTTTTATGACTGATGTTCGTCCGTTCAATCCCCCGCCCCTGCCCGTTTCGATCTGGATGAGCATCGTACCGGCGTGCGGTTGTGTATCACTACTGCGTGGTGCACGTTAAAAACCAAAGGCTAGCAGTTGTACCGCAGTGACTAAATTGCTAATCTACAGCTGAGACCAGGCAAGTAGCCACGATTTTGATTGGGGGGTGGGGGGCGCCCATGACAAAATGTTGTATGAGGGGGAGGGGGGGAAAGAAGATCCCAACAAAACGGTAGATTTCAGAGAGTGCCAAGGCACCATGCCTTCAACCCCCCCCCCCCCCCCCCTTGGATACGTGCCTGGCTGAGACCACAAGACGCCCATCGAGGCAGACTATGTGTCTCTATAAACAAACACAGATACACTTTTTATGTTCGTCAACCAAATAGATTGCATAATGGGCACCAATAAAATTTATTTCAGTAAAAAAAATGAAATACCTATTAGCAACAAAGATACTCTTGTTTAAGTTCTTGCCGAAAATAGTGTTTTTTTTTCTAAAATAAATTTCAAAGTGCTAATTCATAATTTGACAAAATTAGGCTTAACAAGACCTCAACCCGTAAAGAAATTTCGTCTTTGCTACCATCTTGTTTTTGTTTGTTTTTCAGGTAACGCCACCTTTGTGAACTGTATACCTTTCCAACACCATCGCTAGCGTCAGATTCACGGAAAATGTCCAACTCTGCAATGAGTAGTTTGTTTATTCGGGTCGAAAAAACCGTGTTTTTTTGTGTTTTTTTTAGCGGAACTCAGTAGAAGAGAGTTCGTTAGCTTTAAAGAACAAATTAGGTGTTCCGTTGATCTACCGATCGAAACATTCCGCATACAGATTGCATTATTAACAGCAATAGCACGGAACGTGACCAAGTCACTCATGCGTAAACCACGCCTCACAGAGAGGAAAGATATGTACATCGTAGTTGTCTGTTCAAAGGGCAAAATAAAAACTTAAGAGCGTTTGCGGTAATTAGGACATTATTCATTTTGTGTACCGCATTCTCCTGGCTATTAGGTTAACTTTCCTGCGGTCGGCGCGGCGAAAATGCATTCAAAAGCGCGCATATCTGTGCTATGATCGCAATATGTGCGCAAGCGACAGCAAGTTTTATCGTTATCGTCAGCGCATCGAACGATATATACAATTTCCATAGAATAGTTTTCAGACTTAGACAATTCTAGAAAAAAAATGTGCACAAATGTTCGCACCGTTGTGCGAAACAAACAAAAATAAATTATAGAAAACAAAACTGCGGTTTATACACCGGTAAATACAGTTATTATTTTGGCTAGTACAAATAAAGGTTTGGTTTTACTCATAAACTTACTGCGCTGTGCTCGAAAATTTCTAAATCAAGACAGGAATCAGGCACGTGTATCAATTTATAACGTTTGAAAAAAAAAGTTTTTTTCTGGACGCGCGTTGATGTTTCGGTTTTCCTGCGGGAGCGCTTCTTTGCACCATCAGCCATGCTCCTTCTGGCCACGTGATCGTGGCCAAGAAATGTGCGCCGCCACTTGGCTTGGTTGAAGTGAACCCTAGAATCAAAGCTTATTCTTGCGATATCATTCAACAGCACAGCTTTTTATTCCGCCGACTCGCGCCAAACTTGCCTTTCTCGTATAAACTTGCCTTTTTACACATTGACGAGGCGGTGGCTGCACGCTTTGTCCTTGTGGAGGAGGACAGCTGGCGCAGAGGTGCGTTCGGACAACAGATAACTGCAGCTTGTTGTTGTTCTTCCTGTTTTGCTGAAGGGGGGGGGGGGGGGGTGAAAAACGTATATTTCTGCGCACGCTTCATATTTTTATAAAGATTTAGCGGTTTCGATGATGCCAAAAAAGTACATAATGAAAACCACGTCATTAAATCTAGTAATTAGATAAGCTAATTAAAAAAAAAATTACCTGCATCTTTTGGCAAAGGCAACTACGACATTAGCCTTTTTTCTGTGGGATGTTTTCTTTCGCAGGAGCTATATTTAACCGGCGTTCGGTAAAAGAAAAAAAAACAAAGTTGAGACGCGAGCTGGTTGACGTTACACTTTCCTCGCAACGTCACGTCACGTACCATCAGGGTGTCCGATCGTTGCGTCACGTGACGTCCCATCACGTGGTGCAGTGTCACGCGACATTGTGAGGCTACGTGACCTGACGTTACACTCGTGGCCGCGTTGTATGACGTCACGTCAGGCACCCGGTCTCGACGCCAGCCTTCAATATAGATCTAATAACCTTGTTGAGGCTGGGACCGTCACGTGGCACAACGACTTCGCACCGTCGGTCACGTGTCAGTACGACGTGACACCGCGACGTCAGTCACGTAACTTTATGCTTTATGTGGCTTACACACCTCACGGTGCCACGTGACCCCGTAACCTATGCAGAGAGTTACTGAAGAAGAGGAGGAGATATGAGTAGCGCGCCGGGACGGTAGAACTCCGAGCTCTTTTCCTCTCTCCAATCAGAGCTCTTGTTCGGTCTGATTCGAGGGCCTAGCCTTTGCGTTTACCCACTAATCCTTCCAATCAGAGCGCGGCACCCTGACGTTTCCGTGAGCTTTGATCTCCTCCTATCTCCCAGTTTCTCATAGTGTAGTGCCGTGCCGCAAAGTTTAACGCGACGTTCCCGCCGAACTTTAGCTGACTCGAGAACACGATAGGGTGACGCCGACGGCGATGCGACAGAAATCTCAACGTCGCCGAGTCCGCTAAAGTGCATTCTGCTCAGCACACGAAGGCGCTATGCCGTAATCAAACAAAAGCTGAGTTTGACGCTTTTGCGCGCGGCGCGGGCTTCTTTGACGCGCTCTGCTCCCACTGAGGCATTATTACTTTTTACTTTTACGCTTGTCGACGATATCGTTCTTCGGCGAAGGGCCATAGTTCTGCATACTAAGCTTCGTTTATAATCCGAAACAATGACGAGAAGATAAAGGGGCAAAAAGCGAGAAACAAAATATGTCGAGGATATTCAGTGAGGCATCAAAGATGTGGGGGGGTAATTCCACGCTGCTTGTCCCGTGCGCCCCAGAGGAACGCCATGCTTTTCCTCGTGCCACCTCGTCAGGAGTGATAAGAAACGATTATGTCCGTTACCGTGGAGACGTGCCAAACTCTATGCGTTTCCATGAGAACCAACCGCGCCGAGGAGAGGCAAGCGCGCTCGGGACTCATCAGGGCATACCGACCATCCTCCACCTAACTTCTCTTCCCCATTCAGAAAGTTTGTTATGGCTTCCGTCGGAAAACTCTTTTTGCCTCATAACACCCCGCCCTAAACTTAAATTAACAAGCTCAAGTAGCTGAATCATTAGAATCAATAAGATAGCTGCCGAGGCCGCTGACTGCATGGTTGCCATGATTATTTTCAGACCAAAGTGAAGATTATTATAGCTGATTCTGACCCATGTGCTCAACCTATGCACCAGAAAAAACTTTCCCATAAATGGGCTTTTGTTCAAATTGACTTAAAAGCCTGTCCTAAACAAAATCGATAGTTTTAATAATCCTCATCATCCATCATCTGTCAGTTGGAGAAGGCATGTGACTGTTCCCTAGAACTTTTCCAGGGACTGCACTCTAAAAAAAAGCCCATGCGTCTACTTTCGCGCACAACACTCGGAGAGCCAATCACCGCAACTTACGGAGGCAGCTCAGCGAATGACGATGCCGAAACATTTGTTTAGACCAAAAAACGTAGTATGAGTTGTGACATTCAGCAATGCAAAACCTCACGCTTCCATTACCTAATGTCACAACTGAGACTGCGTGTTTTGTCTGAACATATATGATTCGGCATCGTCATTCGCTGAGCTGCCTCCGTAAGTTGCGCTGACTGGCTCTCCGAGTGTTATGCGGGGAAGTAGACGCACGGGCTTTTTTTAGCGTGTGTCCTAAACAAGCGCATGCATTACCATCACTAGAAATCGGTCATAGGATTTTCTATTCGACTCCCATTCACGTACTCTCGTCATGCACGCTTGCATCAAGTTGATATCTGTTGACATGTGTTGTTTCTTTCCGCTCGGCGTATGGGACAATCAAAGGCGAGAGTTGCGCCACACAATCTTTATTTTTATTTCTTCTCCATTCAATTACTCAATTTAAGGGCCTAAACGAGGGACAGCAGACTAGTAATCGATAAACAATAACCAGCCTTCTTCGCTCCTGAAATAAACAACAAAAAAACTTTTCTTATTGCATGGCAGGATGCCCTCATCCCGCAATGTTTAAATTTGAAAGCAAAGTTGTCAACCTTAGCTGGCCCGCCTAAAAAAAAAAAAAAAAAATGGTGCATAATCCGCAAATTAAACCATACTCATAACAAAAATAAGTGCAATAACGAATTACAGACAGCTGAAATCAGGATGGTTCTCCATCGGGACATTGAGAAACGAACACGCCACGCGAATGCGCTGCAGACGCCTTCGCGTCTGCAGCGCATTCGCTTTGCTTTGGCGAGGATAACACACCTGCGTGCACGAGCGCGAGAAGGGATATAATGCAGAACTTCGAATCTCGGAGTCGGTCGCACTAAGGTAGCACTATAAGCTACGGTCACAGTGACAGCACTTGCTGCTTAGAGCAAAGCAGGCGCAAGTGGTGATCCCGTCGATTCGAAAATGCTACTTCCAGAGCCTTATGGCGAATTCAAATATTAGTCCCCGGCAATCTCTTTCCGGCAGTTCACGACGTGACCTGCACCACACAAAACCAAAAGGCCAGTAACTGTCGTCTTTGCCTTGATAGCGCGCGAGAATTATCAACTTCTTTCTTGATTAATCTATAATTAAATGAGAATACTGCGTGCATTAGCAACATAAAATTGGAATCTCTGAGATGCGGGTAGATCAGTGTTGGGAATAGTAAGATACTGTGAGAAGTAAGATACAATATTGCCGGGCGCACAGCTGGCCGAGTAGGCAGCGCGGCCGTGGACTAACGATTATCGTGCTTGCCTCTCAAGCGAAGAGCCAGGGTTCGATCCTGGGAGTGACTCGTATTTTATTTATTCTTTTAGTTTAATGTTCTCGTGAATTCTAGAACAATGTTGTTTATTCTAGGTCCCAATGTTCTACGCGTCGAGTCTTTACGCCGATCATTCCAGGAGCCCACGCGTGTACATAAGGGGCTTCGCGTGGCGAGCCAAAGGCAGTCTCGCCCAAGCGCTCGATCCTGCTGTTTCGCCGACATCGACGCCTGCGACGCTACACTTTTTATATCTTTGTTTTGGGCACAAGTTCGCCCCCTTAAACGTGTAGTTTTTTTTTTTTTTTCAGTTATTCGCTGCCTCATCATTTGTCATTCGTGACAATATAAATGAGGGGTTATATGCACTTCAAGGAAAGCACACCGGGCGAAATAAAATAAACTATAAATGCAATGTACTTAAAAAGTAAAGTACAAGTACTTTTTACAACAGTCTTTAATGACACATTTTCATACCCTTATTGGCGGTCCGCGTGAACTACAGGGGGCGCTTCTCTAGCTATCATTATCATCGTTTGTGGCATCGCGGGTAGGACAGACCGCGCAGGTCTTGGCAGAGATCCTGGGTTCAATCCTGACCCTTTTCTGTTTTGATTTGGATGAGCATTGTACCGGCTTGCGGCCGTGTATAACTACTCCGTGGTGCACGTTAAAGACACCAGGCTAGCGGTTGTACCGCACTGACTAAATTGCTCATCTACAAAGGAGAAATAAGTCGCCTGTTGAGGCAGAATAAGTTCAGGCTGTATAAACATACACACACCAATTTGTGCCTAAAACGGTGACGCTGAATCTCGGCCCTACATCTGTACTTCCACAAGACTTGGCGTGCTAGTATCACTACCAGTTTCTCGAAGTGATTGCGTGTACGCCTTTGGAAATGAACGCGGATCCCAAACACTCGAGTCACGAAAGTGCAGAATGTGCGGGCAACTGCACAAGTGGTGAAAACATGCTCATTTGTCTTTGAGAATGTACAGTTGGGGCAGATGTTCGTCGCGGTAACGCCCCGATGTAACAACCTCTCACTTGTGGGCAGCCCTCCCCACCCATACGTCCAGCCTGTGTCGGCAGCGTCCTCTGGTACGTCTACGGTTAACGTGTCATCCCAAATTACCTGGGAACTCCGGGCTTGGGGTCGGATAGACACGTCAACCCCGCAAAGTGCTTCGCACATTCGCGATACAAAACTCTCATCAACACGTTTACTGGGAAACTTTACAGTTACTCGACGCTGTATCTAGACAACAGAAACTTAATAGAGAGAGGGAGTTTCCGCCTCAGAGCACTGGTTGCCAAGCCCCCGGGGCACGAGAGTTCGGCGCAGGTGACCCAACCAATACAGTATACAAGGTGGCGACCAACATACTCCGTGTCGTCCAAAAGATTGAGCACACCTTATAAAGCTAGTAACCGCGTAAACGTTTGAAGGCACGGAATGCTGCAACCACCACTTGGTCGTGGTAGGCATAGTGCCGGTTGGGCCACAAGTTCAATTTCTCCATCCCCAAAAAAGGAGATGACAGATGTCATTCTACGAGTCAAAACTGGAGGTAGGGGTGCGACTTTAGCTACAAACCACAGCTTCGCACACGGTGCATTGTTTATAAAAAAAAAAGCTTTATCCTTAAACGAAAGCTCAAACATAGAAGCAAGCACCACTTGACTCCTCGCCTGATCGAAATTGTCTTCCCAGGCGAGACGTGCTACGCCATTTTTCGAAAAAGGTAATCCAAGAACACGTAGAGTTGAAGCAAAGAGAAAACTAGTGGATTCGACGGAAAATAATCCAAACTGCACTCCAGAAAGTGCGGCGTCCCGCGAAAATACGCTCGACTGCCAAAAAGCTGCCAGAGTCACGCAAAAACAAAGACACGACGTCCGCATAGGCAGAGACAGACACTGTGCCCCGTCCGGAAATGGGGAACCCTCGTACGAGCTCACTCTCGTGGATCTTACGTAACAGCGGGTCAATATACTAATTGCAAAAAGCAAAGGAGACAAAGGGCAGCCTTCTTCGTAACTGAGAAAGCGGAAATCGGACGACCATCAACAATAAGTCCGCCAGACAGGCCCGTGTATAAACGTCCAAGCAAATGTATAAACAAGCGAGAAAATTCAAATGCCACTAAAACACTATAAAGAAAAGAGTGTTCTACCTGATCAAAGGCCTTTGCTGATCGAGAGATATGAAGGCGCCATTCAATGCCGAGACGTAGCATACGCGAACAAGTCACGGGTCAGTTCTAAGACAGAAAGAATGGTACGTCCTAGACCACTGCAAATCTGAAAGGAGCAAGCTATCATAGACAAAACGTCGTGGAGTCGTCGAACTAAAACTGTTGCAAGAATCTTTTAATCGGCATTGAGTAGTGTAATGAGCCGCCGTGCTCGAGGCTCGAATGACACCTCGACGTTCTTAGGGAGCAGGGTCACTCTACTTAGTCTAAAAGAATCAGGCACGTATCCGGTTCGAAAGAAGATATTGATAACATTAACAAGAGCAGTCACCCAGCACATTCCAAAATTTGGAATAAAGTTCATTGAGTACATCATCTGGATCTGGTGCGGCATCGGTCTTCATGGAACGGGTTGCTTCGGAGACCTCCAGGCGAGACGTTGGGCGTCAAAGCCCTCAGTTTACTTCAGCGGGGACACCGTGCAGATATACAGAAATCTGTCGTACGGCAGAAGCAAGGCAACAGGAGTTATCGTCTTGTTTGGAAGTATAAAAACGAAAAAATATGTTCTAAAAACATTCTAGGCATCCTCCGGCCGAGGTTACTCGCGGCCGTCTGGCAGAGCAACACACGGTATCCCTCCCGAGGCCCTGCCTCTTGTGCCGGACACGTGGAGGTAACGCAGCACTTCGGGGACAGACACGGGCCTGCCCTTAAAAACTGGGGAATGGCTGTTCGCGAGTTGTACGCAGACTTGTACGTAATCCGTTACAAGTAACGAAATTACTTGTAATCTCTTACATTTATCAGTAATTTAGTAACGGCATAATTACATATTTTCTAGAGTAATTTTAAAGTAATTCCCTTACATTTTTACGTAACGGATTCCTTGTAATTCGTTACATTTTTTTTTCAGGACCCCCCCCCCCCCCCTCTTTTTAAAGAAAGGGTTGTTTTTATTTTGGTAAAGTCGAGCGCAGTGACACCGCAAAGGGAGGCTTGGCACTCTTCAATTCCGCAAAGCCTTTTTTTTTTTTTTTTTTTTGCAACACTAAGCCCCTGAATCTAATTTTTTTAGACCCTAACAACAATATCAAAAGTCTAAACAAACATTTCTACAAATATAAGAAAAAAAAAGGGGGGGGGGGCAAGTTATGTCCGCTTTTTTTAGTCCCTTTGTTTTTTCTTTGCCATTGAAGGCGGGGCGAGGCGGACACCAAGTGATTGTGTGCCTCTTCGAAAAGCTGGAAGCGGTAAGTGCACAGACAAGAAGTAACAATGTCCTTCTCGGTTATAGTGACTACGACCATTTTCATAATGTCACAACACGAGACAGCGCTCCGACTACCCTAAAATCCCCTAAAAGGGATGAGATAATATGTGAAGGTGTTATTGCCACAAGCATCTTCGTTCGTTGCTGCACCCGTATCATCTTCTCTTAAAAAACAGGATGTATTTTTTTCTGCTTCTTTCACCTTATTTGACCCATTTTTAAGAGCTACTTACTCTTTTGTAGTCCAACTTCTAGGGTTGGCCCACTTTATCTGTGAATTCCAGCCACGTTATTTGCATCTCAGTCACCATTTGTGTGAGTAAGCTTTTTGCGAGCACTTCGAAAATGGTAATATTCTTCCTTTTTTCTTCTGCCTGTTTTTACCCCAGCAGGACGCATCTTATCTCAAGCAGGTATTTTTACAAATAAAATATAATGGTGGCTGACGTAGACTTGATATTCTGGGCTTGAGGAGAGAGTGAAACTCGTGAGTGGGGCCATAGCGCGGCTTACTTAGTTCTCTGCCCATCGCTGCCCGTGGCATCAGCACCTATCTGGAGAACATCGGAGGTAAACTGCAGTCGGTTCGTGCTCCGTGCGTTTTTGAACGGCATCAAGAAAGGTACACACGGCAAACGTGCGTTTACATTTCCTTGTTTTAACCGACGATTAATTAATTGTTGTTATCAGTGTCCTTTTTTTTTATTACTTATATTTATATACTGGAAACCTTTTTTTATTCACCAACGTCTCAACCGAGGCTCGACCGGTTCATAACCAAAGGAAGAAGAATATCGATAATACCTTACTGTTACAATTATGTTTTGCTATTGTCTGGCAGTATATGCCGGTATACTAAGATGAACATATATTAATTCTTATTCTAGTTTTGGCCAGAGGGTTGGGTGACTTCTACAGCTTCGCTATTTCGACAATGGAGAATTTCAATAGATTGGTCCGATGACTCCGATAACGATACCCGATAATCCGCCGCCGCACATACGCATTCATTATAACGTCACCGGGGGTATGGAGGTATCGGAACAATCTTCTAAAACTCTCGAATATCAGGCAACGGCTGCTACGCCGAAGCTTTGCTCTATCTTCGAAGTAAATAGTACTTCCATTGCTTCGCTAAAGAAGCTCAATGCAGAGCATAAAGCATCCGTGAGAAATAATATGCCACTCCCATACAGTGCCTCAGTTCAAAGGGTGTTCACCGTAACAGTCGACATCTTCAGTAAGAAATAGTGCAAAATGTCTGACGAGACTTTCGAGAGTCAGCTGTTGCTCAAAATACTCAAGGGCATTAAATGGAACAGGTTGCAACAATAATAACTTGAATAGCCCTCTTCCCTTTGTTTCTTAATTGTAGACAATATTCTTGAAAGTAACGCCACGAAAGTAACGGATTACTTTTTGGGTTAACGGTCACTTACTTTTATGGGAGAGTAATTGTAATTGTAATAAATTACAATTTAGCCTTGAGTAATTGTAACTGTAATTCATTACTATTTTTCAGTAACGTGTACAAGTCTGGTTGTACGGAAGCAAGTGGCTGTACCGCGCTCGCAGCACTTCCAGGTACTCCTGAACAAGCATGGTACCTGCCCCTCCGCATTGTACAATGCGTATGCGCATGATGACATCGTTCAGCATCGCAGTTTGCTATACCTTTCGGCGCTTTTCCACCAAAGCCAGCACCGCCAGGCTGGTTTCAAGCCGTCCCATTTGGTGGCATCAAGGGACACTAGAGACAGTGTCTGTGCAATGCTTTCGCGCAGCTTAATTGACTACAGCCGCGGTGTCGCGCAGGAGACTCACGTCTAGGCGCCACAAGGCGCTTCGCCCAAACTGAAACTCTGGAACCGTTAGTGCCAGAGTTTTTTTGCGCTGTGACACTTAATGTAGAGTGCATTCGGCGGGAGAGGCAGGATCTTGCAACGGGTAACCGTGAAAGGAAATTTGACGGGAAAATGAACTCTGTCTATACAGCTAAAAGTACCGCGACGAGACCAGGTAAATCCTCAGATGTTAGTGTGCAAAACCCTCCAGGCATCCCCAAGCTGAAAAGCCTGAATAAGGCGTTTAAGTTCTCTGGCGTTTCGTGCAAATCGGCCTCGCCCACGCCCTTACACATTTATATCAGAGTCGACGACTCAGTTAAAGTACCCAAGAGCAAAAAACGGCTGCCGTTCGAAGGAAAAGGCGTCCAACTAACGAAAGAGAGAATTCGAAAACGACGGTTGCGCTGGCGCATTCACATTAATCGCGCGGACGCGTTGCCGCCCCAAGTTGAAATCAAACGCGATAAGAAACGCCTGTCAAGGTCAAACATATAAAAACTGTCAGAAAAGAGGCACTGCCGAAAGACGATAACACTCACGCCGGTGCAACGGGCCGAGTTATAAGAAAAAAGACAAAAAAAAAAAACATGGAACACAGAATCGAGTTTTAAAATTCTCAACGTCGTGGGCAAAATAAAAATTCGTCTCTGTTATGAAAATCAAATCACAGCCCACACTTCGGGCGAAATGAAAAACTTCAGGCTTCTCGTCTGCCTTGCGGAAACCCCTCCCGTTTAGGGATAATGGACAAAAAACCACGCAATAAATAAATAAATAAATAAAGCATATTTGGCAGGGACATTGTTGCAACAAAACAAGGGCTGCGACGGGAATTAAAGCTACGGGGGGAGGCGACCCTGAACCAAACAGCACTCGTCGCGACGTACCTTTTTCACGTCCGGCACTCACGTGTTATACCTTGGGGCGTCCGAGTCCGACATGCTAGGTAGTGCACTTTTGGCTACCTCCTTGCGATCCGGTGCAAGGGCGCTCTCCCCGTCAGACGTCGACACCTCATTATCGTCTGTACACTCCCCCGTGAACTCCAGGGGTATCCGTGGCAGCACTCCCAGGTCGCTCCTCGACGAAGTAGTCGCCCGCCGGTTGACGACTCTGGGCTTGCAGGCGACGCGTCCAGCTCAGGTTCGTCAATAAGGAGCGAACCGCCGGATTCGTCGTCCGTGGTGTCGCTGACGCCAGCAGCTGCAAGGTTGACTGGAGGTCCACCGGGTCCACCGGGCGCAGTACCGGCGGCACGATCAATCACTGAGTAGCTCCGTGACAGGGTGCAGTCCGTCGTAGCGTGGTTACGACCGCACCGCCGGCACGGCGAACTGCAGCAATCGGTGTTGTGGCCGAAAGTGCCACACCGGTTGCAACGAGGTGTGTTGCATATGCTGTCCCGAAGTGACCCTCAAGGCCGCATCGCGCGCAAACTCGCTTCATGCCGCGGTATGCACACATCACGCCGTGGCCAGTGACGGTGAGGAAGTTCGACATTGTCTTCGTCATCTTCATTTGGAGGACTCGCGTTCCAAACGGTGTACAGGCTGGGGTAGTCCTTGTACGTCGGGTGCAAAATTTCCAGCATCTTGACGTACGCTCCGAGGAGCACACGTGTGGTCCTCAGAGCGTGCGTCAAGATGCTGGGAATTTCGCACCCGACGTACAAGGACCACCCCAGCCTGTACACCGTTCGGAACGCGAGTCCTCCAAATGGCGTCGTCGGAGATGTAGCGCGGGAGCCGGAATACCGAAACGTAAGCGATACCCGGGTCCACTTGCTCGAGGGGGACCGTGACGTTACTGAGCGACAGGGTTTTTTGCGCTACAACTTTATCAGTCAGCTGAGTGGAATTTACAACAGCGAGAAACTTGCTCCACCATGATGCAGGAGGGATATCAGGCCTCCCTTGCCCACAAGAGAATCCCAGTCGTCGATGATAAGGTCGACTGGAACGTCGGCTGACGCCGAAAACAAGAACGAGCGAGCGTTCAACGGGCGGAAACACCGGTGACACGCGCGACGGAGGAACGCGGGCCACAGGGAGCGTGTACTCTGGACGACGCTGACTGGCAGAAGGCGCAAGGAGGCAGTCGCTGCCGCGGCCCCGACGGAGTGGACGATAGAAAATGCTGCTTCAGCTCCGTGGGAGTTATGACCCAAACCACGAAACGCGGACCCCAAATACGCAGTTGCACCTCATGTTTCAGAAACGATTTCTTGTCAATGTCACCTTTCCTGGATCAGTAAACGCTAAGTACCCTGAAACTGCCCTTTTCCACCAATCTCTTAGAATTACACATTCGTGTACTTTTAACATCATCCTGAAACAAAAAAAAAAAAAAAAACCTGCGCCGCGCTTCGCGAATTTTTCGAGGTCATCTCAGCACATTCTTTCTTCGAAAGTTTATCACGGGCGGAATATGCGGCTTTGGTGGCGCCGCCGCTTTCGCCGCTCCACCCCGGCTCCCGCCGGCTCCTTCCATCGACTAAACTCTCTCTCTATACACGGCTCTGGGTACCGGCGCCATCGGCGTCATGAACAAGTGTCATGCCTTCGATTTTATTCTTGACACCAGACTTGTACGCAGTTCAACTACTCTACTCAAGTTACTGTAGTTTAACTACTTTTCTGAGTAGCTAGTAACTTACTTTACCTTGAAATATATTGTATTTATAGGACGTTGCTTCAAGTACATTGCACCCGGTGTATTTACTACTTTACTTGAAGTACATAACCTCTCATTTACTTAGTACTTTGCTTCAAGTACTTTTTAGATGTACTTTACGCAACACTGTAAACAAGCAAACACTGTCTAAAAATCAAGCAGTCAGGCACTCAGGCAGTGCTAACCCTCAAAGTAGAAATGACACATTTGCAGTACATAATTGACCAAACTAACAAGAAAGTACAAAACAATTAGGCACGCATCAATCCGATGCATATTTAACTAGCACAATTTCGCTAACAGATCAAAACCGATGTACTTTCTTTTTACCATAAAAAACATATAAAAGTAACTTCAAAAGTAATTCGCTACTTTTTAGGGTAATTAGTAATTTTCTCAATTACTTTTCATTTGAGTAATTTCTACTCTATTCAAATTAGTTTTGAGGTGAATACTCAGTAACTTAACTTAATTACTTTTTTTGAGTAACTTGTATATGTCTGCTTGACACCCGCTCCGTTACAGGAGGCGCCCGCGAAGTGGCGCCACCAAAACTTATCTTTACGAATAGTTTTTTTTTTTTTTTAACTGGTATGCATTCTTTTAGGAGTACACGGGGGTTCATTACTTATTATTGAAAATGGCGGCTAACATTGGATAAAACATGTGACTTCAGAATTGACACAATATAGTTTTCTGATAGAAATTTGGTAACAAAATTTTGGAATGTACTTTGAAGTCGGGTGTTGTGCTTTCCTCGGAAAGTACCAGAAAAAAACTACTTTACGGAAAGTATAGGTATATACTCAGGGAATGCACTTGAAGTAAAGTACAAGCATTCTCAACCTCATTGATATAGCACTTTAAGTACAATGTACCTAATGTACATTCCAAGACTGGTGTAAAAAACTTATGTGGCTTCACAACAGTTTTTGAAATATTGACATTAACACGGTCCGCACAGCTTATATGATCTTAAACTATGAAAATGATGAAAGGCCAGATTACTAACTATTTGGTGCCGCTCGCACACGCGCCGAATGTCAATACTGTAAACGACTTATTTTTCGCGGGCTCAATATTTCGATATTTAGGTCAAAGGTGAAGTTTTGGAATAATTCGTAGGTTATAATTTTTGCGACGCGGTAGGATGTCAATATAGATTGTATAATGTGTTTACATTTTACGGGAATTGTTCGCTGGACCTATTTTTCGCAAATTGTAGCCGATCCGCGAAGTTCGCGAAAATTAGGTCCTCGCGAAAATTAAGTGGTTTACAGTATATTATATTTGGATTTCCGGGGAACGGTGGCCAATTCCACAAGGCTTTCTAGAAGAGTTGCCAGCGTCGCTGTTCTTATTATATTGTCAAGTTATCTTCATTCTGAGCTTCTCAGCTTACTCATTGCACGCGCCTACCTTTAAATTGTAATGCATGTTCAAGTGTCAAGCTGCATCGATAACCATACACCTTTTGTTTTTACTGTGGGAACACGTTTTCTTTCTTTTTTTAGAGCGCAGCTCTTAGGCGCCCGTTTCCGGCTTGAGCGGCGTCGCCATCACCGTCGCCGTCGCCGTCGCCGTCGGCGTAACGCGCGCGTGCATGATGGGTAAATTTCCCCGCTAAATCTAGCGGAAAATTTTTCCCGCTAAATCTAGCGGAAAATTTTTCCCACTAAATCTAGCGGAAAATTTTCCCCGCTAAATCTAGCGGACATTTTCCCCGCTAAATCTAGCGGAATATTTTCCCCGCTAAATCTAGCGGAAAATTTTCCCCGCTAAATTTAGCAGAAAACTTTCCCCGCTAAATCTAGCGGAAAATTTTCCCCGCTAAATCTAGCGGAAATTTTCCCCGCTAAGTCTAGCGGAAAATTTTCCCCGGTAAATTTAGCGGAAAAGGTTCCCCGCTAGATCGCGGAAATTTTCCCCGCTAAATTTAGCGGGGAAAATTTTTCTCCGCCCCCACCCCTCGAGCTCACGTGACCCCCCCCCCCCCCCCCCGTGCCTTCCCCCCCTCCTCAAGAGCTGCGCTCTAATTCGGCGTTACAGGGAGTTGTAAACGGCTTTCATTTTTTTTGTGCAAATTGACCTTGCGCAAGCTGGACGACTTCCTTCAAAAACGTCTTCCTTTTTTATGGATTTTCAATTTTTTATTTCTCCTGATCATTGGAATGACAACATTCATTATCTTTATCTTCGTTGTTTTTGCTATCTTTTCTTAGAGAACAAAAAGTGTCTAGCACGATGGTTTCAATTACAGCTCGAACCCGACATCGGCCAGCTTTGTTTGATTTTCTCCTTTTCCCGACTCGGATATCGCGATACCGGGTATATTCTGGCTGACAAGCTGCCAGACATCTTGGAGCTTGGGCAAAAAAATTGTGCCGGAAAATCGCCGGCTTGCGCCTTATAAAGCGCCACCCGAACGGCTTCCACTTGCTAGCCTTTGACTACGCGACCGCCCTTGACGAAGATAGGGCAAAATAGTTTGGCTGGGAAATGACCACCTGAATTGGCCATTATTCGCGGTGACGGGAAGCTCAAGCGATATTGTTTTGCTCAGTCGTGGACCGCTTTAACATTTCCAAACGGCGAAAAAGCGTTTTTCCTGATTTCGGATAAAGATTCCGATATCTGGAAGCAATTATTTTAAGCATCTAGGTGACTGAACCTTCGTCACTTTGAAGGTTCTGTTTGTTGAACTGCTCCAGATCGCACAATTATTCCATTCAATGCGGCGTCAACATCGGCTGCGCTACAGAGCCGAAAACAAGTACAGAAAGAGCCACCGGTTTCGGATAATCGATAAAGAGATCGAAGCAAATGTACAGCTCATAGGGCATTCCTTCCATGGAAAAAGAGCACAAAAAAAGAAAAGAAAAGCAAGAAAGGCCGTATATATCCTGGAATCACTCGACATTCACAGACGTCCTCTCAGAGGAGTAGACGAACAAAGGTCCTCATTAGCCTTATGGGAATATCGACCAGAAGGCAACATCTCCAGTCTTCGGTTCTTTGTCGTAGGGGGCTATTTCTCAAGCAGTCTTCTGCCACCGTAGCCGTGGAGTGAAAGAAAAATAAACAAAAAACACAACACGCAAGGGCCCCAACGAACAGCCTAAAAAACGTAGTGTGGCTGATCATGTTTACGCTCCTTGCTTCCTGATTTTCTGCGCCGTCCTTGTCGGGCAATTGTCACAATCTCATTGGCTCATTGAGCTCAACTTAGTTTTCCGGTGTTACACGCTATATAGGCCTAACGACCGCAGTTGTGATGCTCGTCAATGGACGCAGCTCAAATCGAAATGAAACCAAAAAAAAAAAAATTAAACCAAAAGAAAGAGTAAGTACACAGGCGAGCTGGTTGACGTTACACAGATTTGAAGAAACCGGTGACGACGGACGAAGAAGGGAACAAACACAAAACGTCCCACGTTTTGTGTTGTGTTTGTCCCCTTCTTCGTCCGCCGTCTTCGTTTTTTTTGTTTGTTTTTTTCAAATACGTTGTCAAGTACGATGGGTGTTTTTAAGCAATACAGATGAATTATATGAGCACTTTTTATTTATTATAAACATTTAAACCAAAATAAAATTAACTTCTATGTTTATTAGAGTATGGAAAAGATAATCAGAAAAAGAAAAGAGATTAGTCGTTAGTTGTTTACACAGCAGGAGTTTAGTCTGCCGGAACATGGCGACATTGTTACCCACTGTAGATGAGCAATCCAGCCAGTGCAGTACGACCGCTAGCCGAGGTCTTTAACGTGTACCATATAAACTTTGGCTTCCAGGACGTTCCGTTCTAGCGGCAGCTCTGGCCCCGAATTATACATCTTCCGGCAAGATTTGCTGCTACCATATTTTCTAGATACCTCCCCCAATCTTCCGCAGTAGTAAGTTCTTCGCTGGCACACCATGGGCGGTGATGCGGCAGACGCCGCCATCTTTAGCTCTATTGGGGCGAACCCCGATCAATTAACTGAGGTAGGTCAGTTCAGTTGAACTCAATGATTGTTAGCGGCTCAATGACAGTTGTCGCCGCTGTGTGACTCCGGCCGATCGCGATTGAGTCAACTGTCGTTGAGTTAATGACAGTTAAAGGGATACTGAACCAAGGACTTTAGTGTCCATAATAAGTGGCGCGCGTTCTTTCCACGATCCAGCAGCCGCCGATGTGCACGAGCGCACGCAACAAAATGACGTCAAAGACCTTCATTCGCGGTTAACATGACAGTGAAATGTGTGGGCTTCGGGTCAAAGGAGAATAAAGACAAGTTTTTCATCTACACAGTGGTGTCTGGTGTAAAAGGTAAGCGATTAATTGGTCTAACAAGCACGTAGCTTTCACTTGTAGAGATGAAAAGCCTGTATTTATTCTCCTTTGGCCCGAAGCCCATGCATTTCACTGTCCTCTTAACCGCGAATGGAGGTCTTTGACGTCATTTTCGTTGCGTGTGCTCGCGCACACCGGCAGCTGCTGGCTCGTGGAAAGAACGTGCGCCACTTATTAGGGACACTAAATTCTTTGGTTCAGTATCCCTTTAAGAGCGCTATAGTTGATTGCAAGCTAAGAAAAAACCGGAAATGCCTCTCAGAGGAAAATGTATCCCTACGCCGAGAAACGCCAGCCAATCGTTTTCATGACGTCACGATTCCGTGGACCAATCGCGATCCTTTTGAAAAAAAAAAAAGCTCAACATGGCTGCTGGCCTTAGCAACGCGACGCTAGTTTCTCGTGACAATTATTCTGCTTTTTTGCACCGTGTTTTACGTGCCCGAGGTTACGCCACGAAATCTTAATGGTATCGGCTTGCGTTTGCAGCAGTTTTTGCGCGACAACATGAGAATCCAGTGACGCTATCGCCAACGAAAATTTCGAAGCGGGCGCGAGGCTTAGCACTGCTGAGAGGTGAGAAGCTACGCCGGACGTCGTCTGCTTCGTTGGATTTCTGTCGCCTCTGCCCCACGTTGCTACTCAACATAGTACCGGCACCGCTGCTTCAATTCGCTGTGGTTTCCGCGGGGTGAGCTGAGATTGCCGTGCACCTCAGTGGGATACATGACGGAAGACAAAGAGAGCGGGGCGTAGGGTGCCTACATGTCTGTCTGTCTCAGGGTGAAGACATCCATTGTTGCACTGAATGTTCAGCGCCTGACGCTCTCGCGCACTCGTTGCGTGACCTGGGCGCTAAAATGGCGTCTATGCATTAGCCAAAGCTACGCGCTCGAGCTGATTGACACCGGATTGCGCGTACTTCAAAATGCATAAAAAAACGATTGGGCGTAAAAATGGCTGAGATGTCACCACTCAAGCAAAAGCGCGCGTGTGTATGAAGGCACTCTAGCGGGGCGCGGTGGTGGTGTCGATGACTTGGGAGGGTGCCGATTTGTCAAAACCCGAAAAGTATAATTATTCTTGTTTTCTATTCATCCAACAAAATAAAGGCACACATTTCGTGCGCAAAGCCCACAAAACTAAGTAAATCACTAAATATTCATTATTTGCAGGAACTATAAGTGCTTTGTTATTTATAATTTTGGCGAGAGAAAGGTTGGTTTCGTTTTCGCCGCTTTCCCTCAATCGAAGGCGCTGGAAGACGGTATGTTAGACAGTATCTTGGACAGAAAATGAATTGGGAAGACGGTACATTGGACATGACTTTCTTTCTTTACTAAACAGCTATTTCGTTGACAAAAACGTATTCTAACTTATTTAAACGTCCTGAATGAATTAAACAAATATTGTAGTAGTTTAAGACACGTTTACTGGAGGAAGAAAAAGCAACGTTGCTAGCGAACTACTTTCTCGACGGCGCAGGCACTTCAGATGGGCGCAATGCGCTTGTGGGTGGAGCTAAAAGATTGTTCTTAGGTTGCATCGGACTATAGTGTAACTATTGTATAAAATGCCGTATTGTAGCAAGCCGCCCATGTACCTGCGCATTGCCTCAGAAAAGAAGGGGGGAGAGGTATTGAGATCCAACTCTGGACTAAAATACTGCAAGAGCACATTGCGAGAAAACTAGCTGCACAGATACCCCATCCTACGGCTTCAATGACCTTTACTGGTTTGCATGCCCCTTGAATGGTCCTTGAATCAGCGGCTTCCCCCCCCCCCCTTCTTTTATTCCTCCCTCTGCCGAATACTTACGAACCATGATTTGAAAATCAATAGTATACACGAACACCGCATTAAGTAAAACCTAATCATACGTACATAGTTTTAGCTGTTAGGAAGCGGGTAAGTAGCGGCTTTTGCCGATTTTCGTGCCAAAATGTTTAGTCGTTTTTCTTTTGTTAGCATGGTTACGAAATCCGCCGCACTAGGGTAAATTATCTTAACAATAAGGCTATTCCAATGCTGATATAGCTCGATTGAGTCGATCTAACTGAAGATTATTTCAATGTATTAAAGGCAACCTAAACTGTGTTGAATGCTTTTTATAAAAACGAAAAGAAAGAAAAGGTTATGCTTAACGATCAAAGCACTGTCAGTCTTTCTAGCCACGTGTGCGACGTTGCACACTGCGTTACACAAATCATGTAGGCGTACGTCATTTGCACACGCTATAATTGCTTGCTATTCTTACCTCCGCCTCTCTCCTTTCCAAACCTCTTCAAATATCAGGTTTTCACAATTGCCCGGGAGGTCGACCAGTACTCGTATAATGTCGCCCTCCCCCCTTTCCAATTTCCTTGCGAAAGCACCACAAAGCCTTTATTGTTCAAAGGAAAAAAAAACTATCGGATAAGAGCAGTACACTTGTTTATAAAAGAAAAAAAATATATATATATATGTCCTATTATTTCGGATCTCTAATCAGCATGGAAAGCGCCCGGCAAAGGTGAAACGATTGTTTAAACAACACCGCTTCATTTCGTGGTTTAAAATAGCTCGCATTGAGTGCGTCTTGTGTGTCTCCACGTGCCATGCCCAGGGGCTGTAGACACTTTACTGTTAATGAGACACCGTGAAGTACTGAACAATTTCGTTAAGAATCATTTCGCTACCGAGAAACCGAAAAACTCATTTTCTTTAATTTGAGCGACCTTGTGGACATTGGAAGATCTTTTTTCAAGCGGGAACATCGCAGAAGAATGTTGGGATAAATTTTGTAATCGCGTGTTTTCTTCGTCATTAATTTGTATTTTCTTCTTTTTTTTTCGTGGAATCAGTGTTTGTACATTAGGCTATAGACCATTCCACCGAGTGCACCTAGACCTGCGACATTTTATTACATTCCGACCTTTTACGGGTTCTGCGGGGTAAAAGAGAAGAGGGCGAGCTTCCGATACCAATAGCAGACGACAAACCGGCCATTAAAAGGGCCATGAAACAATTTTTTTGCTTTCGCGAAATACTACTCGGAATAGCACCCTCACGTTAATAACCGAATAAACGTGTCTTCGCTTTTCTTTTTAAACAATGGCAGTCGGCAAATAAATTAGAGTAATATGAAAATCGTTCATCCCCTCAACTTGGAGCCAGAAGTGGCTACGTGGCCTGATTCCTATCCTATGCCGCCAACGTTAATTAAAGCCACGCGCTGAGGTCGGCAAAGTAGAACACGCGTGGTGAGCTCCAGGCATTGTGATAATTCGGTTATTCTCATCACCGCAGTGGTTGGACACGAGCCATTACCCGAGTTTCATCCGAGTCATTGATTGTTATGACTCGAAGTCGAGTGCTCACGCAATTCTCGTGTCCAATTCATGAGCCGCACTCAACGGTCGTCAGGCAGGTGGTTTCGGTACCACAATTACCTCATCAAGCTTTGTGAATGCAAGATTAAAAGAAGTAGCCCCCTTTTGTCCTCACAATTTCACCGCGATCAAGTAGTTTTTGAATGGGTGGCGGTTCTTGCGAGTATACTTTGGCCAGACTAGGACCAGTTCACCCCTGTAAAGTCATAAAGATTCCTACCCGATATCGTTTCATGACCCCTATAAAAGGGCGGTGCAGTTGTATTCAGTTGGAATGGTTTTCACTTCAGACGAGCTTATTGTCACTAGTAAGATCCAAATATACACGCACGTGACGCCACTGACCAAGAAACTTATTCTGTAAATGTAATTTTAAGGATAAAAGCGAGCGTTTTCTCCCTATTCCTCTTTTGCAAAACTTGATGACGTAGCTTGGAGGAAAACATGTACATGTTACCGAAGAAATGTAACTATATACTCTTACTCGTTACTGGCCCAGAAAGTAAGTAAATGCTTTACTCGTTACCGATTCTCAAAAGGAACGCGTTACTTTACCCCAAAAGTAGCGAGTTACTTTCTCGTTACACAACTGCTTTTGTTTCATGGTTTACGCTTTTTCTTGCAGTAGTCATAAAGTGTATCATCATCAGTCGCTGCGAGACCGTTTCTTTACATTGCCGAACTATTACTCTTCCCTCTGGACCATCAGAATAAAGTTGGGTTAACACGTGGCCAAACAAGCTCTTTTTTATTTAATTATCTCGCATACATCAAGCGACTGGAACCACCTTCCAGCAGATATCGCAACTATACCCGATTAGTTCCTTTTTTTGCCAATCTTTGTTTACATTTCTGTTTTATGCGCTAACATGAGTCATTTTATTTTGTTTATTTTGTTCGTAACAGATGTTGCTTACAGCTTTTGCCAATCGCAGTGTATTTTTGATATTTTAATTTCTTGTCGCATGTTTTTTGTTTTGTCATTTTGCTTTAATTTTGTTTGCTTTGTTCCTCCCCTCTACAAGCGCTTCGGCGCTTGAGGTTATGTAACATACATAAATAAATAAATAAATAAACTACCTCTCGAAGTTTTCATTGGTTATGTTTCCCTGCTTCCTTGAGAACACATCTGGGACGGCGCTCAGGAGTCGATCTACTGACGCACTCGAATGAACGGCAGTGCTGTGTGCTTCAGCAAGGGTGGTGAATCTTGGATTTTCCTCTCTTTTGTTCGCCCTGCTTCTAAGTTCGGAGTTGACAATGGGTTCTGTGCGTTCCCGGGTTGGCAACCTCCGGGTTTATACTCGGTCTGTACACGATTATGGAAGGTTCAACCAACGAACCTTATTTTGTTCGCTGGGTGAAGGACATTCCAAGCTGTAGAGTTCGACTCGCATGCTCAGCGATAAACGTTGCTATTGGCGACGTGCGCTATCGAATGCGTCGCTGTGGTCCGCCTTCGGCGATTGCCGAATGCTGACTATGACGTCAGCAAAGGATTTCTCATCGACGGAAATAAGAGGAATGGAAGAACTTCAATTTCGACAGTGTTGTATAGTGTTGCTTTAAGAGCGCAATGATTTCAAGCTTCCACCATGCTCCTTACAAACACCATCGAACTTGTTGTTCGCAAGGTAATGACGTCACGAAAGGTAACCATATGAGGGCGCCACTAAAACATCTCGCCGCTAATACTGGCATACTGTTTGTTTGTTTTTTGTTTGTTTGTTTGTTGTTTTTTTTGGGGGCGGGGGGGGGGGGGGGCGGGTTGCCCATATCCCTTTGTTGCAATGGACGCATACTCAGGTTATAATTAAAACGAGGCTGTTTAAATTTTGTTGCACATGTTATTGCTCAAAAGTAACGAAATACCGTTGCCTGTTACTTGGCCTTAGAAGTAACTAAGTACGTTACTAGGTTCTTTTCTAAAAAAAGTAACTAAATACGTTACTCGTTCCTGAAAAAAATAACTAGATAGAAGCAACTTGTTACTAATAACGCGTTACGTACAGGTCTGCTCAAAAGTAACGAAATACCGTTACTCGCTACTTGGCCTTACAGGTATCTAGGTATGTTACTCGTTTCTTTTCTAAAAAGGTAACTAAATACGTTGCTCGTTACTGAAAAAGATACTAAGTAGAAGCAACTTGTTACTAATAACGCGTTAGTACATGTCTGCTCAAAAGTAACGAAATACCGTTGCCCGTTACTTGGCCTTAAAAGTAAGTAAGCATGTTACTCGTTTCTTTTCTAAAAAAGTAACTAAGCACGTAACGTCACTGAGAATCTAGATAGAAGCAACTTGTTACTAATAACGCGTTACGTACAGGTCTGCTCAAAAGTAACGAAATACCATTACTTGCTACTTGGCCTTAAAGGTATCTAGGTATGTTACACGTTTCTTTTTTAAAAAAGTAACTAAATACGTTACTCGTAACTAAATACGTTACTCGTTACTGAAAAAGATACTAAGTAGAAGCAACTTGTTACTAATAACGTGTTAGTACATGTCTGCTCAAAGTAACGAAATACCGTTGCCCGTTACTTGGCCTTAAAAGTAAGTAAGCATGTTACTCGTTTCTTTTCTAAAAAAGTAACTAAGCACGTAACGTCTCTGAGAAAGCAACTAGATAGAAGCAACTTGTTACTAATAACGCGTTACGTACAGGTCTGCTCAAACGTAACAAAATACCATTACTTGCTACTTGGCCTTAAAGGTATCTATGTATGTTACTCGTTTCTTTTCTAAAAAGGTAACTAAATACGTTACTCGTTACTTAAGAAAATAGTAATAGAAGCAACTTGTTACTAATAACGCATTAGTACATGTCTGCTCAAAAGTAACGAAATACCGTTGCCCGTTACTTGGCCTCAAAAGTAAGTAAGCATGTTACTCGTTTCTTTTCTAAAAAAAAGTAACTAAGCACGTAACGTCACTGAGAAAGCAACTAGATAGAAGCAACTTGTTACTAATAACGCGTTACGTACAGGTCTGCTAAAAAGTAACGAAATAACATTACTTGCTACTTGGCCTTAAAGGTATCTAGGTATGTTACTCGTTTCTTTTCTAAAAGGTAACTAAATATGTTACTCGTTACTGAAGAAGACAGTAAGTAGAAGCAACTTGTTACTAATAACGCATTAGTACATGTCTGCTCAAAAGTAACGAAATACCGTTGCCCGTTACTTGGCCTTAAAAGTAAGTATGTTACTCGTTTCTTTTCTAAAAAAGTAACTAAATATGTTACGTCACTGAGAAAGTAACTAGATAGAAGCAACTTGTTACTAATAACGCGTTACGTGCAGGTCTGCCCAAAAGTAACGAAATACAGTTACTCGCTACTTGGCCTTAAAGGTATCTAGGTATGTTACTCGTTTCTTTTTTAAAAAGTAACTAAATACGTTACTCGTAACTAAATACGTTACTCGTTACTGCAAAAGATACTAAGTAGAAGCAACTTCTTACTAATAACGCGTTAGTACATGTCTGCTCAAAAGTAACGAAATACCGTTGCCCGTTACTTGGCCTTAAAAGTAAGTAAGTATGTTACTCGTTTCTTTTCTAAAAAAGTAACTAAATATGATACGTCACTGAGAAAGTAACTATATAGAAGCAACTTGTTGCTAATAACGCGTTATGTGCTGGTCTGCTCAAAAGTGACGAAATACCGTTACTCGCTACTTGGCCTTAAAGGTATCTAGGTATGTTACTCGTTTCTCTTCTAAAAAAGTAACTAAATACGTTACTCGTTAGTGAAAAAGATACTAAGTAGAAGCAGCTTGTTACTAATAACGCGTTAGTACATGTCTGCTCAAAAGTAACGAAATACCGTTGCGCGTTACTTGGCCTTAAAAGTAAGTAAGTATGTTACTCGTTTCTTTGCAAAAAGTAACCAAATGTGTTACTCGTTACCGTAAAAAGTAACTAGGTAGAAATAACTGTTACTAATAACACGTTACGTACAAGTCTACTCAGAGGTCGCAGCGTTATCAAGTCTCCCGAGTGACGACATTTGAATTCGGTTCATAGATTGGACCCGAGCATTGCGTGAGCACTCCATTTGGGCTCGTGATAATTAATCGCTCGACGAGCATTCAGGTATTGGCTCGACCCGTGTCCAATAACTGCAATGTAAATAGTCGAACCCTAACAATTTCTGGAACCCAGCGCGTACGGGTCATTTCCTTTGACAAACCCCAGCGCATGGCTATGATAAACATTATCCGCTTGTTCTGGTCGCCAATTGAACTTTTGATAAAATACCCAAGCACCAAGGAGCATGCTGCCAGTGTAGGTGCCCGCGCTGCACGTGCTGGCGTCTGCAGAAGTAACTGTTATAAAGTAAAAGCCTAAGACAAATTGCAGCTTGCACGCGTGCTCGTGAGACTCATAATTTCGGAAGGGCAATGCTGTAGAGGTGTTGTGAACCCCAGTCGAAAGAGGAGAATTTTTCCGGCTCCCGAGTCTCCCATCCTCAGTCTTTTGCTCGAAAGATGGGCGTCTATGAGCTCGTCGGCCGTGTTGTGTAGGCCCAGTTTTAATAGTTTGTCGGTGGCCGAGGGTCTGTTTGTAGGCTTTTATGACCATAGCGCCTACCTTCTTGTTTTCTGCCTTGGTTTTGGTGGGTAAGGTATAGCGTAGAAAATTCGGGAGATTATGGATGACTGGACATGGCGAAGCGTGTCTGCCTCGCGAATTCCCCTCATTTTGGTGGTTATACGTCGCATCATTAGATGACTTGGTCCGTTGTGTGTTTGAGCTTACACTCTAAGAAATGACTGCGCGTCTACTTACCCGCAAGAGTCTCTAAGAGCCAATCTCTGCGATCTAAGAAATCAGCTCAGTGAATGATGAGGTGGAACATTTGTTTAGACCTAAAAATGAAGTCTGCGCTGTTGCATTGCTCAATACAAAGCGTCATGCTTGCATTGCGTAATGCCACAGCGCAGACTTAATTTTGAGGTCTAAACAGATGTTCTGCTTCATCATTCGCTGAGCTGATTTCGTAGATCGCAGAGATTGGCTCTTCGAGTGTTTTGTCGGTGAGTAGACGGGCAGGCATTTCTTAGAGTCTGCGCATGAGGAGGGTGTCTGCACGATTGGCGTGAAAGGTCATACCAAGGATCTTAAGACGCGGAGGGGGAACGATGGTCTGGCCTTGCATGTGGATGGTGACGGTGGGTGAGCCCGGCAAGGTTGTTTTTTTTTATAAACGAGGAGGAGTTTGGATTTTCGCAGAGCACATTGGAGGACGCAAGACTTGGCGTAATCAGTGATCACCTTGGCTGCCGTTCGCGGGCGATCCTCGATTTCTCCTAGAGATACCGTGCCTGAACACAGACCGCAATGTCATCTTTTCTCTCTCCCTCTTCGTGTATCTTCCTACTTTCAGCTGGCGTATTTCAGAACCCTGAATCATCAACTAGTTCAGTATCGAGGACGCGTGCTCTACGAGCCTAGGAGCACGCGCGAGGAACCTTTCGTGATGTCATATTTCTTTCCCCCCTCCATTTACCGCTCCTCTCTCACTACCGCCGAGGGGCGTGGTTTTAACGCAACTTCAAAGGCATCTTTTTAGGTAATAAGGGCACGAAATTGCCTACATTTCGTCATATTTGTAACGCTTAAAGTCGGATTAAAAAGAATCTATACCCGTTTTCACCTCAAGAAAAAAGCAAGTTTTGCGCATTGTTCATACGCGGTGCGAAGTAGTTCTTAAGAGATTTGGTTTTCGGAGGAAAAAGCGACGCTTTTGGCGTTTGGAACGTGTGCGTCTTGGTAAGATAACATATATCTAATCTAAAATTCACCTACATATGTCTTAATTATCCACATGAAGTGGGAAATCAGTAATGCTCCGCGAGGAGCCGGACTTGTTTTACTTCGGTTCTTGAGGTGCAAACAGGTATAGTGTTTTAATCAAATTCAAAAACCGCTTCGGCTTCCTTTTAGGTCCGACCATGGCCGATGCTACCATACGAAAGAACCAATCAAGTAGCCTCAAAAGTGCACCGTCACGGCGCTTGCTGTCTTTGTTTGTTCACCAACCTGACCAATCATGCACAGTGAATGCGCCACTGTGTATGGTTCTGTGCGTTTACGCAAGCGTATACCTTCACATTTTCGGTAGCTGCAGGTATACATTAACGGTGTTATTCTTGGAACACGTGCAACGCGGATAGTTGAGTGAGCGCTGACCAATATTCGTATGCGGAGCGCAAGTTCGTCTCCTTCTTTTGCAGGGGTTGCTGTGACGTCAGAACGCCGAGCTCTGATTGGCTCCGATTGAAGGCTAGTGGGTAGGCCTCCAGGCAGCTTGCTTTCAGGTCTATCCACTATCCTTCAATCAGAGCTCGGCGTTGTGGCGTCACCATATCCCCTGCAAAAGAAGCAGACGAACTTGCTCTTTCCAATGGAAATAAGTAATGACTTTGTTTTTGTGACAGCGCTGGCAAAAAAAAAAAAAAAACACAAAAAACAGACTGTCGCCGTGGGTTAAGAAAGTGTAAATAAATTTTCCATATGGTTGCGTACAAACTGAACATAAAATATTGTCGCCGATGCTTGTGACTTGCAAAATTAATATGTAAATTTGGAAATAGCAATAGGGACGAGTGGAAGGCGCTTCGACACTGCTGAGTGCCCGGCAGAGCATTCCATCGAATTCCTATTAACTGTTAACTGAAGTTTTTTTTTTGTTTTTTTTTTGTTCTTTTCAATTTTAAGGGAAGCAACGCCACGCAGCGGAAAGAAAAAAACGCGAGAGAGAGGCGTGGGAAACTACCGTCGATCCAACTGTGAAGCGAAAACTTCCGACGCCAAGCGACCGAATATTGAAACAGAGGAAAAAGTAAAAAAACAAAAAGTTGGAGTTGCAGATAACAAAAAAAAAACGAAAGAGGTCCAGTACTCCGCAGTTAAAGACATTCTTAAAGTAACGTTTTAAAAATATATATATAAAAATTGCTTTGACACAACGGGATTCAGTCAATTTTTGACCTAACTCACTCTGCATTGTTCTAGAGGACCCCGATAAAAATTCCGGCCATGTACTTCAACA
This sequence comes from Ixodes persulcatus, assembly GCA_013358835.2. Taxonomy (NCBI): domain Eukaryota; kingdom Metazoa; phylum Arthropoda; class Arachnida; order Ixodida; family Ixodidae; genus Ixodes; species Ixodes persulcatus. The sequence goes on along the minus strand of JABSTQ010011399.1, from coordinate 1,060,514 downwards.
TCAAAATTTATTTCTATTTGACTTACTTCGCCAGCTTTTTCTACACATTTTCATCCATTTCCGCGCAACAAGAGTCAGTCCTCTTATGTATACGACAGGGCTTTTAGTGGACAGAGAGTCATGAGTATGGATGCCTTTCACTGAACGCCGTTCATACAAGAGGAGTTAACAACTCGTAGAAACGGTCGGGCGCGCAAACAGGGAAAGGCACTATAGGGGAGGCACCGATGGAAATCAATGTGAACATCGGCAGCGTCAGAACCTGTGACAGGCGAGAAAATCACGGAGAGCGAGCGAGACCTTCGAGCTTGGTCAATCCAACCTAAGGAACGAGGCCTGCGCGTGACGTCATCGTTATTGGATCCAGGGCCCGCCCCAAGCGGCTAACAGGCTGCAGCTCGACGAGAGACCCCGCAAAGAGGTGTAGACTCGTCCTTCTTGGCGTCACAGCGTGCTAGCGTCGCGCTCGATCTTAGGCGCGGCAAGACGCGATGGCGGCGATGCTGACGCACGATGGGCAACGCTGCGTAGGGGGTCCACCGGTGATGACGTAGGGGGGGGGGGGGGGGAGACACCGGCCTTATCTGGTGTAACTGCTATTGGCTTAGTTCCGCGTTCAATAGAGCGCTTGTCGTCTAGGAACCATCTCTGTGAACACGGGAGAAGAATCCAAGACTGCATTTAGCACCTAGTGCTCGTCATGAAACAAACATACGGGTTGAAACACCTTGGCCCTCAGGTTTTTTTTCTTAATTCTTTTATTTTTGTTTTGGACGATGTAAACATATGAACGAACTTCACAGATAAATGGCTCTGTTTTTTTGTTTTTTTTTCCCAATTTTTTTAACATACTCGTGTTCCTTTTTTTTATGTGAATGCGGCATAAAAGTCATGTCTAGTTCTCTTATAGCGCTGACTTTAAATTGTCCGGGCAATCGGTTCGTGCGGATCGGCCACAGGTTCTCCTTCTTACACGCTAAGCACAACTTTACAACACGCGCTGAATGTGGGATCTGTACAAATAATTGCATCATCACCCGCGCAGAAGAAAAGTGTCTTAATATCACATGGTGGCGCCTATTCTATTCACAACGCTGATTATATCTCGTAAGCTGACAAGGAAGGCGTTGCTTGATCACGAGAAACAATAATATCCACCTTACCGTCCCTTTTTGGTTTTAATTTGTCATATGCACAGCCGAAGTGATTGCTGTATCCGACTGACATTGAAGAGATAAACAACCTGCGACGTTTTCTAAGCCTTTCACGCTCCTAGTGTCTCTTTGAGTGCACCTATCGTTGACAGCTTAAGAAACGCAGGTTATGGCTAAGTCGTGGCTAATGCCACCAAATCAGCTACGCTTCAGAGTAACGACACTTGCCCAGATTTTGGCTTAAAATCATGGTTGTCAGTTATCTGAAGCTTTGTCTGAAATCACAGGAAACGCTTTTCCGTCCTCCACAAATGTGTAAACAGTTCGCGACAGAGCAAAGTAGTATTACATGAGTTTCCTAACACCGAATCTGTAGCTGAGGAAGTAACACTTTCAGTTCACGACGGTCGGCAGTTGCGTCTGCTCCGTACTAAGCACCAAGATAGCGGCGCCCACGACAGTATTGGGGAACAGAGTGCCGATACTCTAAGCGTAGCCATTTTAGTGGCTCTAGTCGTGGCAAGTCCCAAACATTATCTTATCGCACCGCAGCCAGCGAGATTGTGGCTTTAACAGGTAAAAACACCGAAGAACAAATTCCACAGTAAGAAAAGCGTGAGCATAAGAAGTCACGCTTTGCGTTTTTTAAGCTGTCGGTGACCCTATAATAGACTAATCCTACTGAATTCAACCGATAAATGATTTTATTTGCGACCTTCTAACCGTACCGCTGTAGGTTTCGAATAGTTCCGAACGATAAATATAGAAACACACACACACACACACCACACACACACACACACCACACACACACACACACACACACACCACACACACCACACACACACACACACACACACACACACACACACACACACACACACCCACACACACACACGCACGCACGCACGCACGCACGCACGCACGCACGCACGCACACACACACACACACACACCACACACACACACAAAAAAACAAACAAACAACAACAAACAAACAAACAAAAAAAAAAGCTCGGCGTTTTCATATCCCCGCGCGGTTTCGTCTCTTCCTCTCGCTCAATTTCTGAACGCATTGCGTTTTTAGAAAAAGCGGCGAAGAGAGAATGAGAGAGAGAGAGAGAGAGGGATAGAGGGAGGACAGTATGTCACTATCGCGTTTTCAGTTTCACTTTAAAACTCTCATCCTACCTTAAGAGGCCACTGAAATTTAAAAAAAAAAATCATTTTTAAAGGGTTTATGGGACCCGTACTTTCTTAATTTTTTCCACAAAAAATAAAGAAAAATTGTATTACTTAGGTCCAAGTAGCCCGTCCTGTGCCCCGCCCAGGAACGTATTGAACTACGCTCTAGTTCTCGGCTCTCATTGGTTGGAGAGATGATTGACGTGTGGGTTGTTCGTTGTAAAATTGTTTCTCCGTGCCGTAATAGCATTTTTATCGTCAATATGTTTATGTTTGAGAAGCATATAATTTAGGTAGAGGCATTATTTTTCTCAGAAGTATCCTAGCACAGTCTTTTCCGCATTTGTGTGAAACGACAACAAACATGGCTGCCTGCGTCAGCGGAGTTCTCAACTAGCACAGCTCGTCGAGCTCGTCTATTTTTGTGAGCGCGAGTCGTTTTGCGTTCACCGAGGTGTTTAGAGAAAGGTCTTATCAAACGAAGTAGTTTGCAGCATACAACTGTCGCAAGTACGCGTCTTCAGAAGCGCTGTACGGGTGCTTGTGCTCGTAGTGAGACTGGCCTAAGCCTAGCGTCCCCCGTAAACTACAGCGTGTTCGAAAAAAAAATGTTTTCTTTTACCGCAAAAATAAACTATGCACGGCCGAAGGCTCATCATCCGTCGAAAGGTAGCGCTACAGTTCCGAACCAGATGCCGAAGTTTCAGCATGAACCCGTATTTATACAAAAGTTATCAGAAATTTTTTTGTTTTTAATTTCAATGGGAAAATGGCGCCCATTTACGCCCTTTTTCAGTTCCTGCGTCATAGAGCATTATGTCTTCGCGAGCGCCGTCGCCCACCATTTTCCCATTGCCATTTTCAGAAAATAATTTATAATTTTTTAATAAAATGTCGTTTCGCGGTGAACCTTTGGTATCTGGTTCGGACCTCTAGCGCCACCTTTAGCGGGGTACAAGAGTTCGACAATGCGTAGTTTAATTTTGCGGTGAAAAAACCTTGTACATTTTTTTGGGGGGACACCTTCTATGGTGCTCGATCTGGCTTGATTTTTTTGCTTGCGCGTGTCGATGCTGAATAAAGATGTTGGTTCCCGTAAAAGCGACCCCGCTGCTTTGTGAATTGTGCAACCGTCGTGATTGCCACCATGATTTCAATGCCGAGCAGGTACCTACACAGGTAAGAATATGCGAGCCATTTGGCTGAAGGCAATCGGGCGTTCGGCTTGCATCAAGTTTGTTTACGTACGTTCCTGTCATTTCGCTTCAAAAGGCAAGGAGTTCTCAAGTTTTGCAGTTCACCTTACCTACGAAAGTGAATATTTTAGGCCGCGTTTTAATTGTGCTTCAGGACGCTTACTCACCTTGCTCGCAAATACCATGCGACGAGAAATAATAACAAAAACAGAAAAGCTAAAACGACTGCATATTTTTTTTTAGTTCTCTTGGCTCTTTTTTATCGCATATCGACATACGCTGAAAGACGCTTGTATGTGACCGCGGCTCGTGCATAATGAAACGCTAGAACGCCGCTTTCATGATCGCCTCTTTTGATCGTTGAAGAAGTCTTTAGACAAAGGCATAAAAGCAGACGGGCGAAGGCGAAAACGGACGCCGACGCGATGCTTTCATGTCCGCGTCTTACAGGCCATTGCAGACGACGATAATCGGTGGTGAAATAGCAGATGATTTCGGGGGCTGCCGTACGTTTGGTCGCACTGCAGTGGCTTAAAGGGGTAGTCTAACGAATGAAACCGGAGAGGCGGCACAGCGTTGGAAGATGGCCGTGGGTGGCGCTGGCGCTTGCAGCACCGTCGTTCCGGCTATGGCTCCGACTTGGCCGCTTGGCCAGCTTAGTTAAGGGCAGCTCCGGCCGATTCGCAGCTGTCGACTACACTGTTGTCTGCTAGTTTCACATTTTTATTCACTTACGAACACAGACCATGTCCTTAGAAGTTCACTGGAAACAAAAAATTGTTTTTTAGGTATTTATATTAGTTATGAAGCGTGTAAGGGTGCCTCTATCGGCCGGCCGATGGAGGCACCGTAACGGAGCTGCGGATTGAACCGCCACCTACACCGTCTTCCAAGGAGCGGCCGTTCTTGATGCATGGTGGAGGCTACGCGGTAACTACACTACCCCCTTTAAGCCACTGTAGTCGCACGAATAGCGGGTGGTGTCAGGCGCCAGACCAGGTGCACTGCGGATGCCACGAAAGGGAGACACTACAGGCTTGTTAGAGGAGCTCGACCGAGCAGCCAAGTCAATCCAGTAGTAATAGCGGGGCCACTGATCTGTTGGTGGTGCCAAGAGCGGGCCGTGACCTCTGTCTAAAATGCCTATAACGGCGTAAATATTGTGAAAAGAGAATCTGTATTTAGTGGAAAAATCACAAACAAATATGTGTCTCTTAAATATTTTTTTTATTTCATTTTAGTATTTTTAAGTTGTTTTGGACTCCCCGGACCACTCATCTTTTACCTGGCGCTTCGCGTTACTAGAATGCAAATACGTTTTAAAAAAAAAGTTTTTTTTTTTTTTGTTTTGCGAGAAGTCACGTTACAAATCTCACGTGAATCGAGTCTTGGTCTTTCGCTGCTGTGTGCGCCTGCGCGCTTCCAGTGCACCTGTGTATCCTCCAGTTCCTTCTTCTACAGCACGTATTCCAGAAACCATCAAAAAGCAATAAGACCTTGCCTTGCAGATAACCGGGTTAGCACTGCAGCCTCGGGTAATAATTTCGGCTAGCTTTGTGGCTGGTTTTGTGAGACAATGCTGTGTTTGCTCGACGTGAGCATTTTCTTTGGAATTGCTTCTTTGTTCCTGGTTTTAGGAAAGCGACCGCTTAATGAGACATCCGCATTCACTCGCCTAGCACGAAAAGGAAAACGTACCCGCAGGGATGTTTGTTCAATTCCCTCGTTAGACGGCGGCATACAATAGCATTATTTCAGATTCGCTGGAGAAAGTATGTTGCACAAAGAAAGCCCTAGTAGCCTCTTCGAAACCGCCCCAGAAACCCATATTACAACTTCAACATTAACATGGTGCATGAAATTTTGGTATCATGCAAGCTAACTGCGTCAATGCTGAAGTTATAAATTGTCTTTGCCATGATTATGTTGTCTCGAGTGAAGATAAAAAAATTGGTAAGCACTTCCGCATCCCGGAAAGGAAGACACAGCGACAGCTGAGGTGAGCCGTCGGAGTCGCTAAGGAGTCAATTCGAAGAAGATGGACTGAAGGAACGCTAAAGGTGCGAGAACGCACCACAGAGTCCGCATAGGCGTTTCATATTAAACCGACTAACACACCGGATTAAAGTTTTATAAGGTTTTGAAACCAATGAAGGTGCATTCAGTTGAGGTCATTTCGTGGGGCGGTTAAACAATTTTATTGGTCAAAAACTATGACTGACTTGTGCTAATTCAAGAACACTTCGAAAATCGCGCGCCGAAGTTTGAAATTCAGGAAATGAGGAAACTGTATGTGTATGCATGCAGTTTCGTCGTCGTTGGTGTGGCTGCATGTCGTTGGTGTGGCCACCTGAGCGTCTTATGCAATGTTATTGGGCACAAACTAACACAGCCTTCTGGTCACGGAAGAACACTTCCAAAGTCGCGCACTCAAGTTTCAAGCGTTGTAGCTCCACCTAATTTCGCGCCCGTGGTTTCGCCGACTTAGCACCCTCCTACCCATGTCCTATGGTCGGCTATAGAAAATTCTTTGTATGGTCGGCTTTAACTATTGGCCCAATTAGCTAAAGAATTTTCTATGGCTCTCTTTAGCATTTTTTATGGTCACCTTTATGGGCCTCTTTAGCTTTGTCTATGGCCCTATCGCTGTCCTGCCATAGCGCTCTTTAGCTTTTCTAATGGTTGGCTAAAGACTTCTCTATGGCTTTCCCTATGGCTCTCTTTAGCCAGCAAACTCCAAAAAAAAAACTTTTACTTCAAGTTCCCCGACTTGTGAACGCTACATGGTAGATATAGCATCTCTGAACACACAGAATACGCAGAACACAAGCAGACCACTCCCCCACACAACAGCAACACCGCAGCGACACCGGATTCCGGCCCCTCTCTACATATCCTATGTTCGCGCTAGCTGTATATATGGCAGTCTAATTTTTGAATCCGACTTTGCCGGTGACCCATATCATTTGTCGGAAAAACACGGAAAGGCGGAGCAAATATTACTTGTACTTAATAAATTATTTGAATTGTCTCTTGGAATAGCCCCCATCTCTTAATTCAACACCCTGAGCAAAGGAAATGTAGATCATTAGGCTAATTAACTAAAATTTATTAATTATCTTTTTAATAAGTTTGATGAATCGTGTAGACAATGAAGTGTTGAAATGCAGTACACTGATGGTGAACATTGCAATCAAGCTATTGCTTGATTGCAGTGTAATCTATTTTCAGTTTTGGTGGGGTAATAATAATTTTAATTGTTGCACAAGTATTTTAATGGATGTTGCAAGCAAACAATATTACTGGTTTTCAAGACTCGTTGCAACAGCAGAGAACATCTTGGGTCATGCTTCGTTATCGGTATTACAGAACTTTAGTATTGCTTTAATTTTCTAACCTGGAGCGTTTTTCCTATAAAAAGTAGGTGCTGGGAGTGATAAAGACCCACGAACCATGACTTGGGTATCACAGAAGACGACTAAAATGAGACTGTCTTCGGTGATATAATGCGACCGTTTGAAAACACAAGTTGCCCAAGTCAGAAAGTTCAAAAGCCCGTGTTGGGAGTTTTAGTAGATCGTTTAGCAGACCGCCGCTGCCGCCGCGAGCATGGAGGAGGAATTTTTAGACTCGTTGCCATAAAATTTTCAATGGACGGGTAAAGAAAAGTATTTGGTTCCCAGTCTTTAGACGCGGGGCCATAAAATTAAAAAAAAAAATAGGCGGGTAAAGAAGATTTATTGCTTCCCTGTCTTTAGACTCAGGGCCGTAGAATTTTCTATAGGCAGGTAAAGACAATTTATTAAACCCCAGTCTTTAGACTCGTGGCCATAGAATTTTCTATAAGCGGCCGGTAAAGAAATTTTATTGGCTCCCAGTCTTTAGAAACAGGACCATAGATTTTTCTATAGCTGGCTGTAGCTGTATTTATGAATTTCTATGGCCGACCTTAGAAGGCCATAGGGGGCGATAGTCTGCCATAGAAGTTTCCATAGACGACCATAGACCATTTTTGTATGGGTAGCTTTATTGGTTTTATCGCCCAAGAACCTTTCTGGCATAATTAGGGAAAACGCTTTGTTTTTATTGTTTCCATTATCAGCAGTCTCATGTTTATGTCTCTGCGTGCCGTTATTGTGTCACATGACGACCTAGTGTCACGTGACGTCTTATTGTTACATGACGTCACAGTGTCACGTGACTCACTGTGTTGCCTGACGTCATTAAGTCGCGTGGCGTCACTTTGCAACGTGACTTGACATGACAATGTCACGTCATGGTGTGAGCTGACGCCAGGTAACAGGTGACGTGATGCGCTGCGTGACGTAAGAGTTGTATCAAGAGGCGTGACGTCATTGTAAAATTTTTTGGCAGAGTGCCGAAAATTTATTGAATGTTTTTATTTGATCTGAGAGGCTGAGCGGCTGTACTGTCAACTCTCTCAACATGAAATTGAATTTTGCAATGTGGGTCAAATTTGAGCACTACAGCTTGTTCTCCGACGAGTTACAAGAAGTTTATTTGTGTGAAGTGAATGCTGAGAAAGCTCAGAGAAGCCAAACAAACAAAAACGTCCAAAATACTGCCTTTTTAGTCTGCCTGCTCGACAATCAAGTTTAACAGCCTGTCACGTCACCCCACTAAAGGGCGCGGAAGAATTCAATGCTGATATTGACATAACCTTCTTTTGTTGTTTTCCCAATAGTTATTCTTAATTTCGAGATTATGAATATCATGCTGGGAACAGCAAAATCTGTCTCTTCCGAAATTGTGTTTTAGTTGTGGTAGCTCAAAAATTCAGCTTTAAATAAATCTGCGAAGCTTTTCCATTTACTTTCGACGAAATTCAGGAGGTTTTTCTCATGTTTGTTTATTTATAAAATTTAAAACGTTGTTTTTTCTCCAAACTGGTTGCTTGCATGGACTTGAATTATTAAATCTTCTACCTTAGTTTGCAAGTGCTTTGCTTGCAAAATAAATTCAGTTATTTTGCTCTTTTTGTTTTGGAGGGGGGGGGGACGGGGGGGGGGGCGGAGGATTTTTGCCTTTTAGAGTAAGCGTTTATTTGAAAGAAACAAAGCGCTAAGAAACCAGGCGCACTCGTTTGTTGTTCAGTAGCTCGAAATCGACGTATTATGCCCGACTCCTTGTGGTATCTATGTTGTCTAGTCACTGCTAGTATTCGTTAATCTTGTCAGTGCGCCTCAAGCCTTCTTTCCTAAACACAAAAAATAATGTTTGACATTTACTAACCTAATTGATTCTTGGGTAGATATTTGTAAAAACTGTGTATGTTCGTCAAGAGCACCCGACCTCGCACACTGTATATGACGCGCCCCCCCCCCCCCCCCCCCTCCCTCCCTTTTTGTGTCAAATGATCTCTTGCTGCCCAAGCCATTCAAGTACCTGTATAACAGCGCACGTAACGCATGTGTTGAAATATACAAGAGGACACCGAAAGATGCAACGCATAGGATTTCAAACCAAACATGAGCTGATGTTCTGCACCTTAGACAGCGAATTGCGTTGTGACTTGTGTTATAACACGAGTCGATCGATAAACCTTCAGGACATCGGTGATCTTTGCGTTATTTTCCTTAATTTAAATCCAAATATATTTGCCGGACAGTGTTAACAGTATTTTTTTTAAACTTTATCGAAAACACACGACGGCTTTTCTTTTCTTTTTATTTCTCCCCCTTTTAAGCCTGGTTCAGACATTTTAGTTTTGAGTATGACTGACTGCGTCATCACCTCGTACGCCCCCTCAGGACGAGACGCTACTATGCGTGTTACCATGGCAACCAAAGCCGCGCAATGTGTTGTAGGGGAACGCAGTTCAGCGCAATCGACGCAGATGTTTGAACCGACCTTTATTCCCTCGTCTTCTCTCCTCCCCCCCCCCCCCCCCCCCAAGAAAAACAACAAAAAGCAAGAGCCTGGAAAGTACCGCTCAGAGACACAGACTACGACCCGTAGTCGCGCTTTTACCAGCGCAAGAAAGCAACACTACTGCTTCCCGTAACCCGCAGGCAAGAGGAGGGTGGGAAATGGCAGAGGGAAACGCTAAAATAAATCACGGAGCAGACAGGTTTATCGAGTGGCGCTATTCTAACCAAATTGCATTAAATGAATAAAAAAAAAAAAAGCAAACACCACGTTTTTTTTTTTTTTAGCGAGAGGCATGAGTCTTCTCGTTTAGGGGAAGCTTTGTACAGATTTGTTTGTTTTTCCTACTTTGAGCTTGCGTTTCTTGCGTGACAAGGAAGCCGATGTGAAACGTCAAGGAAATAATTGCAGCGTTTTCCGCCATGTAGCAAATTTGGGCTGAAAATAAAAGTGCTTTTGATGGATAGTCCACACCTGCTGTGCAGTATCAGTATCTTTGGCGCATTAAAACACTGTCTCGCTCGGCGCAAAGGTTCAATATGAATACCAAAATATGCGGGCGGTAAGAGTTTTCTATGCCTTTTAATTGACGTCTGATTAATAAGTGATGCACTCAAAGGATTCTCGCTATCGTCTAGTTTTGTTGGTGAACCCCGAAGCGCACACTGAACATTATTATGGTTTCGTCGTACTATAAATATAAATATATATAACAAACACGCTCCCAAACATTCTACATACGCATTTCGTACGGTTGAGAGAATCAAACAAGTTGCGAAGGAACATCTTTATGAACATTTTCTGCTGGTGAAGATTGATCGGGCGGCCAAAAACGGCTTTTGTCCCTTAAACCTTTTTTTTTCTTATGTTTGTTGCGTTTGTTGCATTGGATCGGATAGACGCAAAACCGCTATTCATTTTGTATCAAATAAACGAGAGTCTAGATTATACTTACTTTATGAAACGTCGAATATTTTTGTACAGGTTACCGTGCCAATACTGGACTCCACCGCCCAACCCCTGCCATTTGCCTTGATTTCAGCAACGAGTAATCTCTTCGAATACTTTCCCATTTATGCCTCGCAGAAAATCGTTCTGCCGATACTTTTTTTGAAAAGGGTGAAAGAGTTCAAACTCTTTTAGCCCTTGTTTTTTAGGCGAGCATTCAGCAATATCTGAACGATTTAAGTTATTTTCTCCCTGAGATAAAAAAAAAAAAAATTGAGAAGCTCGAAGCGTGGGAATTGCCATTGTTTCACTGTATTATATTGCACAGCAGTCAATTTTATGCCGCGGCGAGCACGTTATAATAATTTCTTTTATTTATATTATTAAAACATTTGCACATTGTAAACAAAATATTAAGAAATATAATAAAATATTTTTATGTAAAAGAAACATCTACGACACACGTCACGTAAACACGTTTTAGAGATACATTCACAAATTATTTACTGACCAACATCTTTTTATGAACGCCGTAAAATGTATATAAATCTGCGTCATTAAATTATATAAAAATATAAGCTTTATTGCAGATTTGTTATTAATAAAGAAGCGCAGTTGTTTCCTTTAAATGTAAAGTCAATGTTTAAAAAAGAAAGAAAAGAAAACTCCACCTTTTAATATTTTTAGCTCCCTTTAACAGTTTGCGGCGACTTGAACTAACTTGCGATGGCAAAATATTCAGTAACATCTGACGTCCTCGAGAGAAATGCGACAACAAAGCTTCACTAAAATCGAGCAAGCTTGTCTGTTATAGGCGTCGACTCCAAAGATATATTTTCTAGAACAGAAAGAGGCTCTACAGTGGCGCTGTCTATCGCAGTGCAGAAGGTAATGCAGCGTCTAGCGTAGTTTTATCTTAGTGCTTCTCTGCGTCACCTCACAATTGTCGGCGGACTTCACCGTGTATGTACGCGTTGTAACCCTTTTGTAAAATACGTTAAAAAAAATATGGACGTTTACAATTTCCTGCAACGCCAAATTAGAGCGCAGCTCTTGAGGAGGAGGAGGGGAAGGTACTGAAGGGAGGGTATGCCCCTCCTCCTCATCCGTACCCTCTCCTCCTACCCTCCTCCTTCTTTCCCGCGCGACATTTCGGAGTGGTGCCGAACGTCATGTGACGTTTCGGTGAAGTCACGTGACATTTCATCACGTGATTTCTATCAAAACGTCATGGCGACGTTTCGTCACGGCGACGTTTCGTCACGGTGAAGCTTTGGCACGGTGCATTATGGCATGTTTCCCATAATACAACGCGCGGTTACGCCGACGACGACGCCGCTCAAGCCGGAAACGGGCGCCTAAAGGCTAAACGCCATGGAACGAAATATGTGACGAATAACTGGCGAACGCCGCCCGACGGCACGCTCGCTTTGCGCGCGACGTAGCAGCCACTGTGTTGATTCCACGCGCAGAGCAAAAGCCGCCGGGCAAAATTCGTCGGTTATTCGCAGCATATTCGTCCCATGGAGTTCAGCCTTAAGAGCTGCGCTCTAAAACTATCACAACGTTCGTTGTGAAATTGGCGATGTGCAAAGAACAATAGTGGCAATGTCCACGCCTTGTTGTTGTTTTTTTATTTTTTTTTATTTTATATACAATTTGGAAAATTACTAACAACAGTGTGTTTCACGAAACGTGGTCCAAATGTCGTTCCTGCGGAACGTGCGCATCACACAAAAAATGAAGGTTGATGTCGTATTGATCTGTGCCAAAAGGCTCATTTAGGAAAAGGCATATCCTTCGAAATTAATTAGGTTAATATTAAACTCTTAAAAATTACCTTTACTCTTAGAAATTACGTGTGCATCGTCCAAAATCACCAAATCAGTGCACTTTACAGAAAAATGAGGCAGGGGCTACATTCTATGGCGTTAAAAAAAACAAAAGCAGAAAACCACTAAATTTGAATGCGTTTCGAAGTTTTTTGGCTTCCTATCGGGGCGCATAACAGGGCCAGCGACCCTGAGATGTGGTCATATGTTGCTCAATGTTTTGCCATCACAAGTTAGTGCAAGTCCTTGCAAAAAGTTGAGGAGCGTACAAAAAAAAAAATAAATGATGCTTTTTTTTTTTAATCTGGACGCGAAATTTTGTCCCTTTTAGAGAGGTAAGTCATGTTTCTGCAATCATTACAATACTACAATAATAGCTAAGCATTACTTCATATATTCTTAAAATCCATTTAGACATACACATTTTATATATTTTTCATCGTTTTATTGGAAGCATAGTTGGTAAATAATTTGGGAATGTGTTTCTAAAACGTGATTACCTAATCTGTTGGGAACCTTTTTTTAGCACTAAAATTGTTTAGTGAAGTTTGTAAGACTTTGTGAAAATGTTGTAAACCTTATGTAAAATAAACTAAAAAAAAAGTCCCCATACGTCCATTCTTCCGTGTAAAATTTACGGTTGTGCAAAGTGCCATAGAGAAGCCTTGGCAATGTCCCCGCCTCGAGCTTCGCAATTTTATATATCCAGCAGATAATTAGCCTTGGTATTGAAATGTAGCTGAATGCTGCTCCCGGGAACATAACTTTAATTTAAAGTTTTCACGTAAATATTAAAAAAATATGACCCCGTGCTTATATTTCAACGAGTATCATGTAAACACATATCAGACATTCGCTCTCTTATATCCACAATGAAGACGACACAATGAAGACGTGTTGAGTGATGGTTAAAACGTCTTGATTGGTATCGAGACCTCTGACCCTATGATTGTCCTGTCGGGCCAGAGAGGAATTGGTCTCTGTACTTAGTGGCATACAGTGCGAAAAATACGGGTCTATTTCGTAACCTTACGTTGCAGGTAAATGTTTGTTGTTGTTGTTGTTGTTTTTTTTTGTTGTTGTTTTGTCTTGGGGGGGGGGGGGGGGGTATTTATAATATACACCGGAATTGTCATGCGTGCTTATTGCTGCATTGTCGACACGTCAATTTGAATTTCATTTAAATTTGCAGTGTGGTTTATCCAGCTTACGGCTCTCTTACCCGCCCCTAGCCGTTGTGTTTACAGCCTTTGGTGCTCTCAATAACAGGCTGAGTATCACCTGAATCGGTGTGCCTTTGAGGTGCGTATTTATTCTTCTGTACTGATTGAAACATTTGGGCTCACTTCATTTCGCGAGATGCAGCGTGTGAAGGTTCACGTGAAGCCTTTAGAAACCTCGATCATAATGGGTACATATTTTGAGACTGTTTCGTGCCTATTCCTGCATAAGAAGATTTACTCGTTAAGAAGTGTTTTGACGTCTCATGAGTGCCGTCTCAACAAAGAAGACGCACATGTGCCAGTTTGAAGAGGTTTGCGAACTGTGGTTCAAATCGGATTGTACTGCGTCATTCATTGCCTTCCCTGTGCTGAGGCAGACTATAACATACCTGCTCCTTCCGAAGTGTTAAAGCTGGGGATGATGCTCCGCCATTCGGTACAACTAAGTATTTGCACACCCCTGCCGCTTTTGTGAAAGTCCTTCTCAGTTCTAATACAAATTTTCCCTTGTTTTTCGGCAGGTGTTCATCTTTCGGGTGCAGCGGGGTCCCTTCGAGGAGGAGTTCTACCAGTGCGTGACGTACGGCTTCTACTCTGCCCAGTGGCAGGAACAGCTGTACACCACTGTCAGCCTCGTCCTCATGTTCCTGCTGCCCCTAGTGACGCTCATCACCACATACATCTGCACCTTTTACACGATTCAAGTGAGAACCGTTTCTGCTTTCATTTCTGGTTGGGCAGTTTTATCCTCCGCATTTCTTTGTTCCTTAGCATACCAACATCGCCGCAAGGGGCATTATAGTGAGGAGGGAACATACACACGAAAGATATATCACTGTACGTTAAAGTCATAACACGCAACTATTCATAGACAAAACATGTTGATTTTACGCGAGACTGGTTTTCTAAGAGAGGACACAAACACAGAGATACGTTTCTGTTTCTATCGTCCCTTAGAAACACCGCCTGGAGTAAAATTGACATGTGAAATATTCACCAGTTTGCTTGCTACCTGATATATTGTTTTTTTACAGATAAAAGTACAATGTTTGAAGTATAAGTATTAACGTACCGAAAAAAAACATACACTAATGGTTGCACACTATAAAACAAAAACAGTTGACAATTTCATTTTTATTATGTGACTGCGAAGCATATTCAATATATAGCAGAAAACAAACAATTTTACTTTGAGTCATCTCAGACAATGGGAAATATACACATATCGCGACACTTGAAAGGAATCATGCATCACGAAGGTTGTGCTTCTGAACACAGCCTTCGTAATGCGGATCGAGTAATTCTATAGGCCAACGCGCTGTTTCCAAACAAGTTCTCACGTGGTGTGGGCAAACGCGCAGTTTCCGCACGAGGCGTGGGCACTGCACATGCGCAGGAATCGCGTCAAGTGGAGCGTCTCTGCGCATGCGCTCTGCCTAATAGCAGCGCCACCGCAGCGTAGAGAGGCTATAGTTAGGGTGGGCGCAACTCAAATCTCAGAGAGCGTTTGCAATTTAATTGCGGCGCATGAGGGAGAGGTTTGGAAAGGTATGCGCCAATGTTGCCTGCACCGCCTGCGCGGTCGCAGCTAAACTGATCGCTCATGCGTTTTCGCCGACACCGCTGTAACCACGAGAGCAGACGCCCGCTCTGTTGCCCCATGTGCCTTTCCTCCTCTCACCTCCCATTGCAAGCAACGAACGCCTTGGCGTAGCCTTTCTCGCTTCCGTCTCGCTCCAAGAATCGCAAACGTCGAGAGGAGAAAACAGGGTTACTACACAAGCAGCAACGTCCAAGATGGCGAAATTTACCATTTTTCGCGTTAAACAAATACTTAACCTACCCGAACAAAACGGGTGGCTATTTGAAAAGTAACCATTTATACGTTGCGCATTTTATTCAAACACATTAATGGACTCTTATGACCCGAGTTTGGACATAAAACGACCCTTTGCTCCTTAGACTCCCAGAAATATTTAGCAATTACATGGCGTCAATATCTCGTAATCCCTGATCTAGCAGTTGCGCCCACCCTCACTAGAGCTTCCCTACGGTAGCGGCGTGACGTCAGCGCCGCGTGTTGGTGTACACAGCGTGCAAGTTCGTATGCTCATTGCGTACCTCGTGCTTTAACTTACACCCAAATCCGTTCACGTGCCTTTAATTTCCCCCCGACCTCAACCAACGACGGCGCGTGCGCTGTGCTGCCTCGCCATTGTGCGTTCCCTACGCGCATCGAGGTAGAGGGACTTAAAGGGGCCCTCCAACAGTATTTGACCGTCTACTTTTTTTTGCGGTTTCTCCACGCTAGTGGTCCCGGAAACCCAGTGGACAACGAAAGAGTTTAAAAATATTAGCGCATCATATTTTAATTTGACAACTCGGAAACACCTCCTCCGACGGTGGCACCACGAGGTGCCGAATGCGCGCGCATAACGGCGCTCCCTTTCACTATACGTCACATTCACTGGGTTTCGTGATTGGCGAGAGCCATCTCCAAGAAATTTTGAAGCGGAATAACGTACATCACACGTTAACCGTCATTATTTCTCTAAAAAGACGTTTTTATAGAGCTAATAAAGTTGCAAATTAAAGTTCAAAAAGGGCGAAAACAACGCCTCGTCGCTCATGCGCGCCTCCCAGCGGCGGAGTACCTCCTACTCGCCGAGGTGGCTTCGGTGGCGGAGTTGCGGGAGACGAGGCTTCCGCGGCTGTCGAAGCGGACTCGTCGCGGCGCTTGCGTGGTGTGTCCTCGTACGGCGCGACGCCCAGCTCCGCACTCCTTTTTAAGAATTCGGCGCTCAAAATCCGATAAGCCCGGTAAATTCATCGATGATGACAACCCGATTCCAAAGCTACGATGGTTGCAGCGAGGCCTAATGGCCGACCGGGCCGACGGGCTATCAACCAAACTCGCGTCCAATTGGCCAACCGCTTTGCTCCAATCGCTAAACTGTTTCATTTTACGTCATGAAGCGCAATGTTTTGCTTATTTAAAGTTGTTTTCTGCAATATTTAATTTGCTAATAACTCACAAAATATTGCGAATTTCTGTGATATTTTTTTTTTCCTCGGTGTTCCTGCTTTCATGGAGCTCCGTTTCAGCGCGAACTTCAAACCAGTCAAAAAATTGTTGGTGGGCCCCTTTAAGGCCGGTTCAGACACTTGCGTTTGCGCGCGTTTGACTGCGTTGCGTGGAGAACCCAAAGCGAGTCACCGGCACATCTGTGCTTCGTATGAAGCGTGGAATCCAATTCAAGGAACCATCTTGGCACGCGATATAAGCAGCAAGGATGTTCTGGTTTCTCGCAGCCGCAACGCAGTCAAACGCAACTGTCTGAACCAGGCTTTAGAGCGATGAACTGGCAGCTGGAAGTGACCGCCAATTGGCGGCCGCCATGTTGCGCATTTTGACCACTAGACACGCGACCTTATAGTTTTTTTTAACGAAGTATCCCGCAAAGATAAATTGCCTATTGGTCTTTAAAGGGGCACTAACACATCAATATCTTTTTTTTTTATCATCCGACACGATTGAAAACAATGCCGGGACATTACCCTCAAAATTCGAAACTTGGGAATTCAGTATTTGTGAAGTATAAAAACAATTTCCAAATGCCGAATTCGAAGTTCCCGCGCCAGTGCAGTGACGTCAAATATTGCGGTCTCGTGTGAGCCGACTTTCTTTCGCACCTCCGCTCCACGCTACAAAGCAAAGCGCCGTTGCCACCGCGACCCTAAAGGTACGTTTATACTCCAACGTAACGTCGACGGGCGCGGCGTAGCGCAGCGTGCACAGACACTGATTGGTCGCAGATATTGAGTTCCAGGTTGCCGGCCAATGAAAGGCGCGCGTTCTGCGCTACGCTGCGTTCACTGCGCTCAACGTCGGAGTATAAACAGCCCTTAACCGCTCATTCACACTGGAAGCGGATCCGCGTTCGCAAAGCGGTTGCGAACGCGGTTGTATAAAGATCCAGTACAATCGCACGCGCACTTGATGTCATCGAGTGCGCGTGCAAATGTACTGGATCTTTATACAACCGCGTTCGCAACCGCTTTGCAACGCGGATCCGCTTTCAGTGTGAATGAGCGGGAAGCGAGGAGCGGGGGAGAAGGGCACCGGGCGGACCGGGAAGCCGGTTTCTTCGTCCGGTTCCGCGACTCACCGATCATCCTCTGCTCGAGCGCCGCCAAGTTTTCCCAGGGAGGATAAAAATCCAGGACGCGACATCACAACGGACTCCGATTTTGTGGTATTTCAAAAAGAAGGGCCGTAGTGCGTTCGCAATTACGTTAGAAAACATGTTTTACGATTGCCGTTATTAAATGTAATAGAAATGTCGCCTACAAAGCTTCTAAAGTTCCTGCTTCTTGACGTCACGAATCAAAAGAAGCGAGCAGGCGAAGAGCGGGAGAGGAGAACGCCAAAAATAAAAAGGCGCGCGCTAGCGCGGGTTTTTCGCCATGCGGTTTTGTTTGCGTGTCTATGACTAGAACGTGCATTGTTTTCGACAATAAAAAAAGATACGACTTTTGGGGTGTCAGTGCTCTTTAAAGAGACAATGAAGACGATTTTATTTAATTTTTAAATGGTGTTTTTAGGCTTCTTGGGAACCTAGCACGCTGCCTAATTTTTTGTAGACATTTGTGACGCGTTTCTGTCCCTACGAAAGAACTGAAGACACCGAAACTGAACTATCTATATTCTCATTTCTGGGCCTCCAAAAGCGGTGGTGACGCAGAGGTGACGTGAAGTGTGAATAGTCGGTATTGGTAGTATTTAGGAGATCGAGACTCTGGCTACCGCGGTGGGTACAGCAGCGCGGTGGCGCGGTTGTTTCGTCGAATCTGTCAACATGGACGACTATGCCGCTCTCGCGAGCGAGTTCGATCTTCCATTCAGTGACCTAACACAAATGGAACGGGAGTACGTGTGTGGCGGCCTCCGCCATCACCCGACGGAGACCACCCAGCCGGCAACGAGCGGCCCGCAGGCTTCGAAGCAGTGAGCAACATTTGCGCGGGCGAGACGAGAGCGGCGCGTTGCCGAAGGGCGGGGCATGGCCTCTGAGATCCCGAAAGCGCTTCGGGATCTCGGAAGCCATAGATAGAGACGCGGGGAAGATGCCGAGGGGAATGCGGCAGCGACCAAGCCGTTCCGGGATCCGGTTCCTCCGCGGGGGACACTCCCCCAAAAGGAGAAAATAAACAGCACCATTTTTGGTTTTCACCAAAGTCGGACGTCCTCTCTTTTCGTCATCAAAGAACACGAACAGCAACCCACACGTGAAAACCAGCGTCGCCCGAACGAATACTGGTCTTCAGTCGACCGTTAGAACAGCCATCTACAGCGCAAATATTTGGCATGACTACCATTTCGCAGAATCCTTCGAGTACCGTGTTCCCAAAGTAAACACGGCACCGACATCTGAAACCAAAAACAAAACGCCTCCCGCGTGTTCTTTTTTTTTATTTTGCTCGCCCATAGTTGCCCGTTGCCCGTTTCGCGTCCAGCGTAGCAAAGAGAAAAACAATTATGCTGTTTTATTTACGGTTCAGTAATCATTTCCGGTCCGATTTATACTTTTAATGGTTAATCAAGCGGAAATTAGAACAGTATTTCTAAAAATCGCGAACCAAAACGTGACCGAGGGCACGTCTCTCGTTTCGACCAGTCGCTGACGCGTCTCTTGTGACGTCGCGCTTCTTGGCCCCGCATCGGTCAAGTGAGCTCCGCTTCCCCTGGCCTCTCCAGCAACTCTCGGGGCGTCGCCCCAGTCGATCCCGGCACGATTATTACCGCGACTGTTTAATTGATTTGCGCGGCACACAAGCGCCGGTTTCGGCTGAAATTTGGGGAACGTGGCCTGAGACGTGCCGGAACCCAGTTCAATCACAAAAAAAAATATCCGAAATTGCCTTTATTGTCCCTTTAATAACAGTACCGTCGAGATAAGTTATGTTTCGTTTGATCTAAGTCCAAAAATGTGCTTTAAGGACAAAAATTTGGGCACCTTCGCAATGGCTCCGCTGGATGCCGTCAGCCCCGGTGCTGTATTTTGGGTTTTTATCGGAGCTAGACGCTGATCTCTGGGACGAACAGTATTGAAAAAAATAGTTTATCGTGTTTTTTACAGCGATCGCAGTACAAATCTCGGCTCAGTTTTGCGTTCAAGCCTCAGGATTTAGAACGGTCACGTGTCTAGTGGTCAAAATTGTACAACCTGGTGGTAGTCAATTGGGGTTCACTTTTGCCTGGTGAACGGGGTTACTCGTTTATCGCTCTAAGCCCCTCTATCTCGTTGCCTACGCGTTACCTATGTTGTCCTTTGATTGGCGTGCCCCTCCTTCCGTTCCGATGCTCCGAAGGCGTATTTTGGAACACTTGCTGGCCGTACATATACTCTGTTTTACATCAAGTCTGACCCGCAGCCAATGCGCACCATTCGATGGAGCCAAGAAGGATGGCGCTCGTCGTCTTTGTAACCGGCTGAATCATGTGATTAGTTTAGCAAACGCGCAAGGATGACGGGCGCCGTGACGATGCATCTTTTATACCATTTGGTTGACTCCATCGGATTACATCGTAGACTGTGGTCGAACTATAGGGGTGAAACTGAGTATATAGTCACGGAAAAAGTCTAAGAAATGCTCACTCTTCTTTCTTTGTGACTCTTCCGTTGACGCTCTTGTCGGCTCTTGTCGCAATCTCATTGGAGCTTCAATGAGAAATATTCCGAACTCACCACGCTTTGTGTTGTTTTTTTTTCCCCCGCGAAACTGAAGATAATAAAAGAAGATGAGATAAGGCAACTTAATAAAACCGGAAACACAGAAACAAAATGTTTCTAATTTTCGATAACGAAAGAGCGACATTGAAGACAAACAGACAACACAGGCTTTCGACTTTCAACAAAACGTTTTGTTGAAAGTCGAAAGCCTGTGTTGTCTGTTTGTCTTCAATGTTCCTCGTTTGTTATCGTAAATGAAAAAAAGGACGACCACAACCAAAAGGACGTAGTACACAACTTGTTGTGTCGGTATCGCTGCTGTTTTATTGAGGTGCCTAATATTCACCGGCTCACCCGCGCCCTTAAATCTTCTTTCTGGATTTTGGTTCTGCCGTTCACCGGAGCAACTTTCTAGCGCTCCCTGCCTAACTTTTTTTTTTATGCGTGTTTATACGCATGTGCTTTGTGGCTAAGTAATAATGAACCAATCTTTTTGTTTAGCGGGCAAAGCGATTGCGTTTTTTTGTTATACTCATGGAAAAAAACAAATTTTCGCTACTCGCTATTCTTTTTTTTTTTTTGTCGTGAAAATTGTCACTATTAGCCACTCGTGCACTTTATCTGAATTTTGCTAATCTTGTCCAATGTTTTTTGGTTTTTTTTTTTCATTTTTTTTTACATCTCCCGTTTTATAGGTTGGCGAGTGATTGAGCACTACCTTTGACTTACCCTGTCTCAAATAAAACTCGCGAACTCAATATCACTAACACCGCAAGACCAGTGGTTCGGTCAACGACCACAAATATTGTTGGTCTTTTCCAAGGCTTGCCCCCAGCGTTCAACTCACTCGGAAAACGTTCGCGGTTAAATTAATTTCATTCCAGTTTAGACAGCGGGGATTGCTAATCTGTGTCGAAATGGCTCGCGGTGTTTCCGCTGAAGAGAATATTTAATGAGCGTTTTTCGTCTGCCAGCCTGCGCGCTTTAAAAGGACTGTACACGCTGTTACAATACCGGTTCATATTGCACTAGTAGGGCTGGGGTCAGTGTTGGCGGTAACCCGTTACAGGTATCCGCGGTACTGGTAACGCGTTACGTTTTTTGTTTTTTGTGACGTAGTAACGTACTCGTTACGTTTTAAGAGATTAACGGGACGGGTAACGTACTTACGTTACTTATTTCAAGTAACGA
The DNA here is from genome assembly GCA_013358835.2 of Ixodes persulcatus. Lineage (NCBI taxonomy): Eukaryota > Metazoa > Arthropoda > Arachnida > Ixodida > Ixodidae > Ixodes > Ixodes persulcatus. The sequence goes on along the minus strand of JABSTQ010011399.1, from coordinate 1,039,162 downwards.
GTAACGTAGTTACGTTACTCCTTACTTCTTCTTCCCAAGAAACTGAAGAAAAGTACACGGAAATTGTTTTGTCTTAATTCTACACACAGTCGACGCTACGAGCTGATGCTAATAATCAGAGAGCGTAGAAAGGGAACCATCATGGTATTCGTCATGTTTACGTACGTGTTCTGATATCGCTGAACCAGTCATAAACAAGAAAAGAACCAGTGATTTACTCTTTTGACAGTGCTTCTTTCGTTCCATTAGCTCGTAATGTCGGCCGCGTCTGGAAGGAAGTATAGGCCCCAAGTCAGTAAATATTGCAGTAATTCCACGTACCTTCAAAATTCTTCCTGTTTTTTTCCCTACACAAAAAGTCACACTTTAAAAAAAAAACAGCGCCCACGCCCTTTGTCCCAGTGTCCAAAAAGGCTGTTGCCAAAAAAACAAACGCTGTTACCGTTAACTTATAAATAGAAAGTAACGCAAAATAAACGTGCGTTACTTTTTATCGGTGACGGCAACGTTAACGCGTTCCTCTTTTTGAGAAAACGTAGGTCGATAACGCCCTCCTTAATTCATGCGAGTAACGAGTAAATTATTTCGTTGCTTTTTTTTCGGTAACGCCTACAAGATTGGCGGGGGGGGGGGGGGGGGGGGGGTTAGTACAAGATCGTTGATTTCTGCAGTGCGTGCTCTGATCGGGTTCCGGGCATGCTCCGAACCGCGGTGCACTAACGGTCTCGGTCATCGATCCCTTTGAGAGAGAGAGTGGAAGAGGGATTTTCGAGGCTGAAGTTGGAACTCGTGTATATATCTAATTGAGGCGTCAATCGAGCGTGCAAACTTGCATACTAAAATATTTTTTTTTCTTCATACATGGAGGGGTGGGGGGAGGGGGTGCCTTCGCTTGGCGTTGTGAGATGTACATTTAACCTCAGTCCTAGCATTTGGTCAATCGCCCACTGTCACTGACAGTTAGACATCGAAAGGGCGTGGCAGGCACATATCATTCTATTATCCGCTCTCTCTTCACCCTTAAATAAGCGTACGAGAAAAGAAGAAAAATAAATAAAAAGAAGCTACCCAAGTGAATGCTGCGAACCGTTCGAGCTAACTCAATTCCCGGAGCGTGACACGTGAACTTATTTTAGGGAGTCACTGAACTCAATGACAAGAACCTGTTTACCGCGTGGCCCAGGATTGACCAACATTGTAAAACAGGGGTGGCCAGAATGACATAGGGTTAGTGCCGCAGACAAAACTACAAAAGTTCAAAGAGCCGCAAGAGAAAAAAACAAGGGGGGGATTGAAGGAGAGGCTACTTTTAACAAGAAAGAATATAAAGGGAACAGTTTGTTCCACAGGGGAAAAGTATAATTGTCGATTACAACAAATAACATTAGGCAGAAGAACGTTTCTTCAACCAGCAAAAGTGAATGCTTGGTTCGCTAGCTTGCCACATTGTGCGTATACTATTCGAAATTATTTCTAGAACAATAAAGGAAACACGATCACTGGACACATCCATGTGACAAAAGGAGGTTCGGCTGTATGTGTGTACCTAGTGTAGTACATGGCTGCCAAGACTGTGTACATTTTTAAATTCTAGAACTACTTTCGTCTTGGCTACAAAAGAGGAGAAGGGGGTACGCTTATAGGGAGCCGCGAGCCGCACTTTGAACCGCGAAAAGCCGCACGCTGCTCGCGAGTCGAAGTTTGGCCACCCCTGCTCCGAAACTTGCGTCTATTTTTCCGCGAAACATTTGGAGAGTCCACCACTGAGATCTACATAATGAGCTGGGCGAACGACCCTCTCGAAAGCTTCTTTCATAAAGATCTTAGATCTGCAGTATATCACTTGGCATGAGGCTTGGCATGCTCATGCGCACAGCGCGTATTGCAGGCAATTGAGTTTAAACTCTGGCGTATTTGTTAATTTTATTTTTTAACAGAGGTTGTGTGCTGGGTTTCATGAGAAACGCGCCAGACTACGCTCGACCGTTACGCTCCTCGACCGACGCACAGGCCAAGGTCGCATAAGCACCCCAGATGAGTTAAATTTTTGTATCACATCGAGGTCAGGTTGTCACATGAAGCCATGTGACCCCCCGAATTCATAATATCATGTTATAAAATCAATAATAATAATAATAATAATCTTTATTTTCTTAGGAGAGCCGCGCCACCACAGATAGACAACAGTCCGCCTGGAGGCCCACGGTCCCACGTCTAGTGATCATGATTACGTGACGATGTAATATACACGATGAAAGTGATGGATATGATATGTGCGTTAGGCCTAGCAGCAGTCTTCGCGGGGCTGGCATTGGCTGCTTACTTCTAGCTGGCCGGTCTCGAGCTTCTGGGGAGTGTTCCCCGCGTGCCCGACTTGCAGACGAGCCGACCAAATTACCGGCGACGCAGGGAGTCCAGCATCTCCGAAGAAGGGGGGGGGGGGGGGGGGGGGGGGCTCTAGCGGTTGGCTTAGGTGTTGGCCGGACGGGCCGTCTTTCCGAAAGCGGGACTTGAAGTCTTCCAGCTTGCGGTTGGGCCTGTAACCGAGCAGCGTGAGCACGCTGTCATTTGAAGACATGGCCTGTGCCACGTGGCTCCGGCTGGCTCTCTGATGAAGGGAGAAACACATCTTACGCCCAGCTGGCTCTTTCTTTATCATGACATCATGTCATCATTGGGTAACTTGACTCTCACGTCTCGTGGCGTCATGTGGTCGCGTGTCATTCACAACACATTCGGTGCTTCTCAGAGTTTATCAGATATGATCAAAACCAAAACACGCTTAAACCTTTTTTATCTCGTCACTGTGTTCAGTTCGTAGGTTGAAGCGATTGACCATGTGTGCTCTGCTGTCAGTGAGTCCCTGAATGACGGGCTTTTGAAAAGCTCTCAGATCGGAAATATTTAGGCAATCAGCAAATAAGCGCATGTCGAGGAGCACACGCGTATTCGGGATCCCGATCTGGTTCGTCGATTCTATAACGCCCGTTCAACGAGCGTATCGTTATACGCATTACTTTAGACTGCCATAGCTTCCGCTGCAGAGGTTCCTGATGCAGACAACGTTTTTGTTCTGTCTTATAATTGTTTTAGGTCTTGCTTTTGTTATGGTTTTGCATTTTCTAGACATATGGGAGTTTACGTGTTTGGCCAACATTTTATAGTGACCTTTTTATCTGTCGTTTATTTATGCCTTTACATTACCACATACTAACTGCGTTCGAAGCAAGAAAAAGTCGCTTTTCTTAAAACAGAAAACAAATAAAGAAGCTTAGAAACCACGCGAACCTACGTAGAGTGCTTCTATGTTTGTTTTTCCTTTGCATCACACTTTCTGGAAAAGCAACCCGGAACGCAGCAAGCACCATGTAAAATAAATACCTTTAAACGTTGAGAGATCAAAAGGCGACAGAACAGATTATGAAGCTGCGCAGTCGCGTGGAGCGAGACGGGCGGTATGAACTTTGCTAAAGCAGAAAGAAAAACAATAATAGACAGAGTGAAAGTTCCCGGCGTCATACCCTTTTTACTAAAGTGAATAGAGAAAAGACCCTCCAGACATATGCAGGGTCCGAATATTTTGAGAGCCTTAGAATCTTTAAAATGCCTTCAATGTGGAAACGACGTTATGGACGGCTGAAAATCACACAGTTATACTTAACATTGTAAAACCCGAGACGTATGACAAAAGGAGAAGAAAAAAGGGGACAACACAGACACAGCTCTCAAACTCAGCTGAACATTTATTCCCCCAGCCTCGCTTATAAGGATAACAAACCACCATCCCTCGGCGCATCACTTCACACTCTCAAACACTCTCTTACCCACCCTTTCCACAACTCCCTCCGCAGTTAGTAAACAAGATCAATAAGCCAACTCAGACCCAGACTGAATCACTTCCCCCTAACTTCAAACTTGACGCCGACATCAGGCGGGAAGCAACAACCGCTCCACAGATCGCTGAACCAAACTAAGCCTATAATTTTAACCTTGAGGACTTCGGTGAAACACGACAAGGCGTGTGACCTCCAGAGGCGGTATTTCTTAGCCCCCCCCCCCCCCCCCCCCACACACACACACCAAACCCCTCTCTCTCTCAAAAAAAATGTTGAAAGTTCACCAGCTCGCTTGCATCTTCTCGTAATTTCAGTTATACTTGTTCTTTTTGTTATTTTGTTTTGATAGAATATTAATAACTCTTTTTATCTCCCTCATAAACGATGACGCAAAAGGGCGGTTGACGTGTTGTGTTTTTTTCTTAAAAAATGGTAATATTGGGTAAGCCAATGACTCCTTCACTCATCTACAAAGCATAGTTACAGTTGCGCACACAAGGACAAGGACAGAGAAGAGGAACACGTGTGCGCAACTGTAACTATGTTCAATATTCACCAACTCGCCCAACTGTCTTCTCTACTACATCTACAAAACGTTTTGCGTTGGAAAAAAAGCGCATATTTCTTGCGCCTTTTTTTAAAGATATGTGCCATTGTTCCTGGGGTGTTGAATATTAATATTGCGGGTATATCATTATCGGTTCAAAATTACACAGTTACAGTAGTATAATTTGCTATTACATAATATGGGGTCGCTGACCTTTTTCTGACTTGCTGTCTCTCTCGTGTGAAACAATGCAAAATGGCGGTTGCCGTCTTGTGTCATCGAGTGGGCCAACTTCTTCACTCGTCTACAAAGAGAGATTGCGAATTTTTGTGGAAGCGTTTATTATAAATTGCCCGAGAAGTGTGTCGGGAAATTTCTCCTCGGGAGTTCCTTTTCTAAGTCTGTTTTCCTAACCACAGAGCGGCTCTCTCGCATAAAAAAAACATCACCTTTATACAGCTCTTAGACGTAACACGTTGCCAGTAGAAATTATATTTCGTAACAAAACAATAAATAATCCAACCCAATCCTTGAACAAGGGTCCCAAGGTTTTGAAACCTGCTTGGTTTCTTCTTCAGGGATGACTAAATCGCACGGAGAAGCCCCACGGGGAAGCAGTTCCACCCAACCAGACAGACGTCTGTTGAACATTTTTACGTTTTAGACCTCACATTTAGCACGCGTTACTTATGTAACGCCACAAAAGCATTTCTTGTACCCGCTGAAATCACACAAAAATTCGAAAAAAAAAATCCCGCTTTTCACATATAATTGCGGTCAGAAGCGCGGTATACAAAGACATCCTTGAAATGTTGCTTCATGATTCAACGTGGGGGTGGCCGGCAGAAAGCAGCCCATCCTAAAGCACGCGTTTTAACAGCTATCTTAAACCTCACTTTTGTTCCGGCCACTCCCACGTTGAAACATGCAACGTGACTGGCACTTTCGCTATCGGCGCGCTCAGGAACAATAGCGCCGCGTGTCGCTATTTTGCCGCTCCGGCCATAGGTCACTTGTGCCACTCTTTTTTCCCAGGATCGCACTGGTGGATACACCGTTGCGATCCTGGCGGATCGCAACACACAGTTGCGATCCTGGCGGATACACCGCCAGGATCGCAACTGGTGACAGCATGACGCGATTCTATGACGTGATAGGGCGGAAGTCCAGGGACTCAACTGGCCGCGGTAAACACACCGCTCGGAGAAGCCTGCACTTACCGCCATGACCGTAACGACAGCTTCAAGTCACGAAAATCTGCAAGTCAAACTTACCGTTCGCGTCCGTTGTATTTTTCAACTCCAACGCAACATTTTTCTAAGCGCGTTCACTGCGACATCGAACTGTATAATGGACCCTTTCCAATTAACGATGGCACTGATGCCCACTTGTTAGGCCTAAACGTGTGATTGGAGCCGAGTCCTCGCCCAGCGCTGACGTAGATCCGCTCGACAAATGCATGCTCAGGGCACGTGCCCAAACAACGGGGGACGCGGATGATTTGGGCAGCAACACTAGATAGTGCGCACTTTTGAAAAGTGTCTATTGCGCTGGTCTTCAAGTTACTAATTTTATACTTTTCTTCTATACAGATCGTGAAATAGTATTTGTTGCGGAAAAAAAAGAGAATTTATTCTGCTCTTAGTGTTAGGTTGTTTCGGTAAATATTTAACATAAAAAAAAAAAAAAAATTAGCAGATGTTTTTTTTTTTTTCTTTTTTAGATAAGCATGTAATTACAATTTTTCTTCTTGATGAAAAAAAAATATAGTCGCGAGTAATTAATTGGGTCGCAAGTTTGAAATTTGTGCAAGCTCAAATTCTCCCTCAGGGGACCAACAGCTACCTTCTTGACAGAAAAAAAAAAAAAAAAAAAAACGTTTTGGTCCACTGTCTTTGCCCCGAAATGCTGAATCACAGCCCCAGGGAATGCTCAAGTGACGCAACTAGAAAATGAAAACCTATAGACTGGGCAGCAAAATAAAGAATCTCGAAAAACAAAGCATTGAGGAGAAAGAAGAAAAAAAAAAAAGGGAGGGGGGGAGGGTGGAAAGTCGTTAGGGGCAGCGGCTGCGACATTTGATGATCCGAAAGACCAAATGGGGGTGAGCAGCGCGAGTTGTCGTCGAGCGCACAGTCGAAATTCACTTAAATGCAGCATGCTCCCAGACCATGGGCTTTGCGCCGCTCTCTCGATGCAGCACTCCTTGTCTCTCCGCTCTGTTCTGGAGAGTTTAACCGTTCCCACGTGGGTCTTTTGTGCTCTCCGTAACAACTGTTTCCCCTGAACGAGTCTCTGCGTCACTTTGTAGTACTTATTGCAACGGTGCCGAGAGAATTACCAACCCGCGTGTGTCTGCAAGCGAGGACCATACATTTTCTTTTTTTTCCCCAGGTTTCTGCTAATCTATTACAGAGTCCTCGTTCCCCTCCTTTTCTGTCATGACGGTCTTCCGCAGTCTACCGCTCTTTCACATTGCACAAATTGCTTGGACGGGCTGCGGAGGTAGAAAGGAGGTTGGAGTGCAACTAAGCGTCTGGAAAAAAGTGGAAGCAGAAACGATAAGCGAAAAAGTGGGATTCGAGACTGCGCCTTGTGAGAAAAGTTTGCAAAAGTCGCCCACCGGACCACGCGAATGATTAGTGCTGCATTCGAGACGCGTTCAAAATAATTTGCTATAAATTACTGCGTCAGATTATTAGAAAGTACAGCATTTGTAAAAATTGAGAAAATAAAGTCGCTCGCGTCAAGCACTGCGCGATAAACAAAATAGTATAACGCAGTTGAAATAACTCTTCTTTCCTGCCGTAGACCACGACTCTCTCGTTTTAGAGCGCAGCTCTTAGGCGCCCGTTTCCGGCTTGAGCGGCGTCGCCGTCGCCGTCGGCGTAACCGCGCGTTGCATTATGGGAAACGTCCCATAATGCAGCGTGCGGAACCCTAGTGACGTCACGAGGGTCACGAGTGACGTCACGTTGCATCATGGGACGTTTCCCATAGTTTCTCCTCCTCCCTCCTCCTCTCCTCCTCCCCTTTTCCTCCTCCATTCTTCTCCTCTCCTCCTCCTCCTCCATTCTTCTCCTCTCCTCCCTCCTCTCTCCTGGACTTGAATGCTGGAGGAGGAGGAATAGGGGCATACCCTCCTTTTAGCACCCTCCTCTCCTCCTCCTCAAGAGCTGCGCTCTAATTCGGCGTTACAGGAAGTTGTAAACGTCTCATTTTTTTGTGCTCTATACCTGTCTACTCGAGGAACGTCATTATCACGTGTATTATTTATTTTATCCTTCATTAATTTATATTGTTTTATTCGTGATTATATTTTGAGACCGGTTTATTCAAAACAAAGGTGGAGATGAGAGATGAAACGTTAAAATCGAATATGCATAATATTTTATCGTGTTCAATTCAACCAACAGGCGAATATTTTTTAACGCTTGAACTCTGATGCTTAGTATATAACGGCTGAATAATATGACTGCGGTGTGAAATTGTTCATGAATTATAAATACAAGATACTGCTGCTTATGCAGCAACAACAAAAATTAAATATTCACTAAATGAAATATTTATTACAACAATAATAAAACATGGTTCACGCATTCAAACTCCATGTTAGTTGAAGCCATTGTACACACAATATTTGCGTATGACTTAATGCCTGAAACATTATAGAAATATTTAATTCGTTCAGCAATTGGGACAGAAACTTCGGAGTAGGTTTGTGACTTCTTTATTTTGTTTCGCCGTTAAAATTTTTATTTTTGATAAAAAGTGGCTCTTGTCTGATGGGGTTCGATTCATAGTCTACTTCTTCATTAAACAAAGAGTCAGCAGCTCATGATATGCTCAACACTCTTCATAGAAAGACCGCACTCAATGTTTGGAGACTTTAGTAGTCGTATATTAAGGTGAAGAATGCTTACAGACTGTGCGCTGTCGCGGTGAGCAGGCGTAGAAAGCACAGCGTAAGTTCGGACCGACCTGACGCAGTAAAGTTTTTCTGTGATGTCAAAACATGCATGATGCTCTTTTAGTACTGACAAAAAGGGAATTTGAAGCAAAGAAGCTATTTGTACTATTTGAGCGCGTTGGTGGCAATTTTAAACGATTAGAAGGAGAAGACACATAAGGGGCATAGAGAGCGACACATGTGTTGTCGTTCCCTGAGTCTCCTCGTCCTAATTGTTTAAAATGAAGAAGCTATTGTTTGTGTATATCATTATTGAACACTGCGGATATCAGGGTACGATTGTGTCGTTGTAATTGAAAATAAACTGGAACATTCCAATCAGGAATTTGTACCCGATCGTCGAAAAAAGCCGCAAAAGCTGTTATTTTCTTTTTTTTTTTGAAGTCTAGATATCGATTAGTGCTATTTACTCTCAAATCTAAGCTGTGAATGACCCGGAACATCGAGACTAGGAAGCACTAAAGTAAAAAAAACCTCACGCTCCGGTGGCCCATCTCGTGCCGGTGGCATGCGAGAACGGTGGGAGTGTAATTGCGAAGCGAACCGATATCTGGCAGGGGCGTCATGCCTGTGTCACGAGCTCCCAAAACCACTTATCTCTATTATAGGCGGCTGGATGGCGCATAGCCGCTCTTCGAGCAGGGCGCAAGTGAAGCCATCGGAAGTTTGATGCTTGTTCCGGAAGTCGGGAGTCTGCTGGGCTTCCTAGTGCATTCAGTCGATGTTTTGGTCCCTACTTTCCGGTCTTTTTGAGTGGGTTTTAATTATCATGCTCCATATAAAATCCAGAAAAAGAGGCAGTTGAAATTGGGACATACGCACACTTGATCAACTAGAATCTCAAAATGTTTACATTGAATGGCTTCTCATGTTTTCACTGAATGGCTCTTACTGCGCAACAAGCAGGCTCTCTCGAGGTGAGAAGCGGAAATCCAGCGCCCTCGACGCTTTTCGAACCAGAACTCGGAAGGGTTACAAAGCCTGCCAAGCGCTCACTTCCGGGACAAGCCGCTTAGTTCCGGTGGCTTCATACCTGTTTGCTGAATGTGCCATCCAGCCCCCTATATTAGAGATCAGTTCTCAAAACCGACACACAACACACTGATGTCACAGTAAATGCAGAGATGTTAATTTAATTTTGGTGCGACGGGTTACACGGAACTTACATTTTACAGTAAATAGCACAAAGCAGGACTTGTTTGAAGAATAAAACATTTGCTATAGATCGTGCGTTGACGACGGTTTACAAATATCTGATTGGAATGGGTCGGCTAGGACAAATCTTTCAGCCGTGAATTAGGGCATTTTATGTAAAACGTGTTAATATTTTTTTTTGTTGTTGATAATATGCCGGTTAGAAAAAGATTAACTTCTCGTCTAAAACGTTAGTTCTCTAAATTCCGTTCCACAAAACTAAGAAGTATTGTGACTGATCTAACTAGCATAATATACAACGTCATAAACGTGTGCGGGTTCTTTATTTACATTGTTTTGCGAGCTGCGACCCCTAATGCGTGCAAATACGAGCTAACCACTTTTGTCATATGGTCATCATATCTGAGACCAAGTCATGCATTGCTCCAAGATCATTGATCTCACACGCGCGTGGCAACATTTCACAATAAATTTTTTAGGCGTGAAAAAAAAAAAAAAGTTAATGTGTTTTTTTTTTAAAGAATCATCACTTCGGTTTTATAAGAGCTGAAAAGAAGATTGTTGAGAAAGGACCATAGATAGAAGAAACCTGCACCCTCTTGAAACCTTGTGGACTACTTCAGTGTTTATATGTTTTGGTCAAATGTTTTAATATTAAAACATTTCAGCAATTAAGAAATTATCAAAATGGGAAGGTATTTACAAAACAAACATTGAACAAAAAAAAAAGGAGGCATAAGGCATCTATCTCATTATTCGAGGTTCCCCTTCTGTTTTTGGTGTACACCAGAGCTTTCCCTATACGCAAGAAAAATGCCATAATATTAACACGCACGCAGGCTTTCCTATTTTTAAATAACTTTTAGTTCACAGCGTATACTCCGTAGGCAGAAAGCTTCGATCAGAGATGATAATGTGATTAAAAAATGCCAAGGGTCTTACTCAGATCAGTTCGAAAACGTATTTTGACCTTTCGTACGGACCGGTCAAAAACCCGTATACGTAAAAGTTTCAAGATTTGTAGTCGTCGACCTGCTGAACATTAATACAAATTTACTGTGGCTGGTTAGGTTATATTTCGAATCTAAAAAAGCAAAGATTTGATACCCGAGCGTTTCAAATAGTTTAGAAACATAAATAAGAGGTATGTCTTCAGTAGACAAGAGCGTCGCCATAATTTCCCTACTTGAAGGGCGAAACGACAACGCCTATTTTGCCACACCTAAAAAAACGACTTCAAATCTAAAAAAAAAATATATATATATATATTTTTTTTTTAATGGGCATTGTGCTGGCTCACGTTTATAGAGCACACTACGTTCCTGTACTATGCACGTTTCTGTGTATAGCACGGCAAAAACAGAGCACTATGAGCAACGTGTGCGAGCTGTACACATTCCTGTACAGTTCGTTGTACTGTTCAAGAATGTTGTTGACTCCGCCGATTTTCTGATAGCGAAGGTAGCATATCAATACCAATGATTCGATTCGAACAAGTGTTATCCCCATCTACCATTTGTTTTGTTAAGGTCAGTGACGCTGCACTTGATGCGACTATTCTGTATATCCTAATGGACGGTTACAGTTTTTTTTTTTTTAGATACTGCTCCAATTTTTTTTTTTTTTTAATAATTTGTTCATGTTGATTGTTTAGAAGAAGGTGACTTCTTTCTTTGGCTCGAGGACTAGCGGGATCCAATCCAGGCGATTATTCTGCAGTCGAGGTTTTATACGTACTCACAGCTTAAAAACGGAGAACGTGGTATGGTACTACGGTAGACCAGAGTGAAGGTCACCTTTAAAAAATTGAGAATCATCTTCACGGAAAATATCAAAATAAATGCAACAGTCGTCAGCATATAATCGGACACGGCTAGAAGCATGCACAGCAATTTTTTGTTTATAAAAAACAAAAAGAGAAGAGACTCTAAATCAGATCCTTGCAGAACACCCGATAACAGTAACATTTTACGAGAACCATCTAGAACCACGCACTGCTTCCTTTTAGCAAGATAAGCATCAACCTAGGTTAGAAGTGTGTCAGGGGTAAAAAGAATCGACAACGTTTGCAACAACAACACGTGTCAAACCGAATCAAACGCTTTACAAAACGAAAAAAATTGTCAAGGTGCAGGCGAGCTGGTGTATGTTGATCATGATGTTTAAAATCCTGAGACTGGGAAGGAAAAATGAAGAAAAAATTGTAAGACAGAAAAAGGGGACAGGACAAACGTCCTGTCCTCTTTTTTCTGTCTTACAATTTTTTCTTCATTTTTCCTTCCCAGTCTCAGGATTTTAAACATCACGCTTTACAAAAGTCTGAAGACACAATCAACCTGGGTACCACTCTTAATTCAAACAGCAATGTCACGAATAAATTCTACTAATTGAGTATTACAAGTAATGCTTGTCCTGGAACCATGTTGTGAAGGAAAGAAAAAAACATTACTTCGTAGATGACGAATTAAATTACTGTAAATAATGTGCTCGAGCGTATTACAAAAAACGCTTTTTAAAGCGATAGGCCTATAGTTACAGGTTTATTTTGTTTAATCGTAACTATTGTTCACTCGGACAGCATTTGCGTTTCACTTTATTCGAATGGCTCTCTGAACAACGAGATTAGGCATTGAGATACAGAAGCGGCACAGTGTTTTTTAAGATGTGGTTAGACACGTGATCTGGGCCGGGAGCAGGGCTTACTTTATTCTCCTGTAATAGAGACGCGACGTCGCTCTTTGAAAGTATGTGGTTCATTTGTAAAAACTAATTGAAATTGGGTAAACTATTACCTACACTGACCGACTGAGTGAACGCAGATTGAAAAGAAAGACTAAAAGTTTAGGCTTTACCTTTTAGGTTCGTGCCATAACTGAGGTACCTGTAATGTCGGGAACAGTCATGTTGGGATTTGTTTTTGCATTTTCCCAGACCTCTTTAGGTTTGGTTTTTAGTTGGTCAGACAGTGCGTCCAAGTAGTTTCCTTGTTCACTCCGCATCTATTTCTCTATATGTTAAGGCGAAAGCCTTATATGTGCCATCGTGCAGTCGACCTTCAAAGTCCTTGAGCGAAAACACGTCGGCTACACGAAAAGTGCGAAAACACGTCGGCCACACGAAAGATAGCAAAAAAGAAAGGTACCAATGAAACGGCGCCAAAAGTGCGTCGTCAGAGAGCGCGCTGTCTTCGGAGGTTCGCTATCACCGAGACCACAGCCAACGCCACGATCGAAGTGAGCCAATGAAGCGGCGCCAAAAGTGCGTCGTCAGAGAGCGCGCAGTCTTCGGAGGTTCGTTATCACGGTTACATCGGCGATTGGGCATTCACCTTCATGTCGTCTTAGGGATAACGTAAGATACCCTGTGAAGTTTTGCTTAACTCTTTCGTCTTGCAATATAGCGTGGGCTCCTGCGAACGGCAATGCCTACCAAAACAAACGGTTATTGTTGTTTATCAAAGTTCAAATTTTTCTATTTATCCACGGCTTATCGTTTCTTTGCTTGCCTGATAACACGCGCGATGGGACGTGGGCCTGTGTTAAATATAGTATTTTGTTTTGAATATAGATTCCCCGCAGCACCGTCTCGCGTCGTGGCGCTGCGAGTGTGTCCCACACGCGTTGACAGCATGTTATGACGAGCGCAATGCTACAGCAAAACGTGGCCAAGCTAGACCAGTTTTCCGATCTGCTGCATACTCTCGAGGAGTATCAACGCGTTTGCGGCATGGCGTCGGTTGATGATCTACTATGCTTCGTTTCAGCTAAAGTCGAGACGCAGCCGACGCTACGACCTAATGGATCAATCAAGCAGCGTCAAAAGCACAATTCACTAGGCCTTTTTTGCTCCTGATTGGTTCAGCGATGATAGAACACCATGACGGTGCGCTTTTGACGCTGTCTGATTTGTCTCATCAGCTCGTAGAGTCGGCTCCGACTGAACTTAAATTGAAACGAAGCATAGATCCCTTTGAACTTGACCCTCTTCTGGCAGAGTAGACCAATACTCCGAAGTGTCGTACACTCCAAAAAAGGGTGTAGTCTTACACTCTTTGTCACATATAATACACCCCAAAAGTTCAGTTCGACGTACAGCGCACTGAAATCGAACTGACGTCCCCAACCTTTACGAGGGGCTTGATAGCGGTACGATATAACACATTAAACAGCTAACTACGTATCAAAGACCACAAAAACGAAACACTGAGGTTTTGTAGGAAGGCCAAGAAAACCCTGATTATTTTTTGTGCACTCAGTCATAGGCACATTAGTTATTCCAATAAGACGCACAGCTCGGCTACCAAACCGCTCGTGACTGTTGGTACCGTCGGTTCAACGTCAGTGCACTATACGTCAGACTGAAGTTTTGAAGTGTATTATATGTGAGGAGGAGATTAAGAATATACCGTTTTTTTTTTCTTAAAGCGTATGAAGAATACAAGCCCATAACGTCTGTAAGATTTAGTTCTCTAGTCAATTCTATATGGTCATAGAAGCGCATGTTTTAGGTCCTGGTGGTTCCGCTATGTTGCAGTACTGATTTCACAGCTTTGAGCAGAAGCTCCTGATTATTTTAAATGGATCTGTCGTTCTCAAAATATCTGCAGGCATTTTTTTCTTAAAAAGCCCTGAAAATAAAAAAATACAGTTTCTTTTTAACAGTCTGGTTGGGACACGCGTCTAAAAAAAATAGTTTATGCGAAAAAAAAAAAACTTTTTTTTGGGCAATATTGAAGGCGCGAGACGCGATTTAGTCGGCAGTCACCTCCTTTCCACTTGTTTCCTCTCTCGGCATTTTGGGCGTGTGAAGGAGAGGTGGATAGGGGCCTTAGGTGGATAGGCTTCGCCTTCACGGCCTAGATGGTCATCCCGGAATGACCCGTGACGTCATGGACTTCGCGCGCAGAATTTCAAATAAATCTCTTGCCGTCAATATTGCTCTGAATTTTTTTTTTTTTTTTTTGAGACGTGTGTCCCAACCAGACTGTGCAAAAAAACATGTTTTTTTGTTTTAGGGGCCCTTTAACGGTAATTTGACGCTGCTAAATTCACTCTCTGTCACGGGAGATTTTTGTAGTTGTGGTTCAGGAGTCAAGTGGCTAAGTACAAAACTCCGGGAGATGAACTTGAGCTCTTGGCAAGAGTATGGTACCTGAAGGTATGGGAAGGTGGGTATTGCCTTTTAAGAGGCGCGACCCAGTCGCCAACGGTCATGTTTTAATCCTCAGAGCTTATAACGGTCATCGGCTTCATACTTTTCATTATTTAAAAAGTTTTTGAATAGACGTTTCCAGGATGATCAGAAGAACGTAGGTCCATTCAAACCCAAAACTAGGGTGTAGTAGTGTCTTGAACGTATTAGGTACACATAGTGGGAAGGACGAAGAGGAGCAGAAGGAAGAGGCAGAAAAAGCGCAACTCAAAACTTCGTCGTCCTTTTCGAAGTATATTTTTGTTATTGTTCCCGCATCTCCTAGCGCCGGTACACGTTCGTCTGCCCGACTGACTTTTGGATCGTGATCGTTTCCGGAGTCCCTTTGACGTCGGCAAAGAAAAACAAAGCACCGCCACTGCGTCACACACCGCAGACGTTATTTTCTTTGTACGTTCAGGTGGCGGCACTCAGACCCCCAGAATTAGCGCAAGTCTCCGTAAAAAAAAAAAAAAACAACAAAAAAACTCTTCTTTCTATGAGGAACAAAATACGAAACTTTCCTCAAGAGCGCCACACTCTTGTAACGTGATTTATATAGTGAGCCGCACAAAGGCACAAACGGAGAAGTCTGGCTATCCTATCAGCCAAAAAAGAAAGACGTGCTCGCAGATTCATTTTAGTGGGATGTTCCGTAACCAGAATTACGTGCCTCACAACGCGAGAACCCATTGACTCTATATACAGGTATAGCAATCTCGAGCAAATTGCTTCCGCCGTTACCGGATAGTAATCGAGAACCAGCAGTGAGTCGTCTGCAAAAAGAATTTAGAAATACGCAACATCTTTTTTTTTTTTTTTTGTTTTAGCCAGGGGACCATATTGACTCTGGCTCAAACGTGCAGGTACCCCACTTCTTTGTGGGAACATCAAGAGACGAAAGTGAAGTGCATAATGGCTGTGGCAGTTTAGCCGCCGTCTGCTATCCAAAAGCACTTAAAAACCAATGGTATATGTTGTACGTGCTACGAGACTTCTACAATAATGTTTTCTAACGATATGATTTTTTACTTATTGCTTGATCTGCGAGAAGGTATTGTAGCTTTTGTAATCTGTCTTTGAATATTTGGTTTGTAAAAAGCGCACGCGAGGGGACGCTAGGTTGTGTTGTTCTTTTTTCCGGGGGAAACGAAAAATCGAGAACAGATTTGTACGCACTTCAAAGGAATTGCAGAGTGGACGGGCATAGCTTTCATCGACGCTCAAGTTGTGCGAGCTACTCTATAGCAATTGCAGTATTCCATGGATAATTTTCTTTTAAGTAAACAGAACTTGATAGTTGCTCTATAGTCAGTTACAAGTTAAGAAGGTAGGAGAAGCTCCTCCCACAAGGGTGGTGCGCCGGTTTCAAATCCCTCCGCAATCGAAAGAAGAGTTCACTGGAAACGCTCTTTGTTCCACTTCAATGGATAGATAATGGCCACAGAGTGGTGCCAACTTGTCTCCGACCCCCACTTTTTAAGAAAGCGACCTTTGTATTCATCGGAGAAGGAACCGAGCCCCTGAAAGCAGCCTTTGTTATCAATCGGAGGGGGAAGCTAATCCCCGAAAGTCGTCTTTGTTTCCATCGGAAGGGGGAAGACTTAATCTCCCTCTCGTGGCTTCCACAATGCTAAGTCAAAGTCGAGAGATAAAGCAAATATGTACAGAAAGGCACGACCCTCCTCGCGCGTTGGCCGCAACGTCACGGAAACGATGGGACGCTATTGGATGCGGAGGTGGCGGAGGGATATATGATTCCCTTTGAGGGGCATTTGCCGCTACCTTCTTGACTTGTAACCTACTATAGTTGTTCTCATTTCTGACATCTCGTTGCACTCCCGTTGTAGATAGAGCACTATTTTCTGATTCGGCTGCTGTTAAAATCCTTTATTCGTCTACATATTTTGAATGTATGTATAATGCTTGATTTAAGCTCTGCGCAGGTTTATAAATTATAAGTTTCAAAAATTCATAAATTAAGGGTAAAGATGCAAAATATTTGTTCAGTTTATAGTGTGCGCGTATGGTGTAAAGCAAATATTATAAAGCGAAGTACAGAACATTTTCGAATCATATACGGTGACATTGGCTAAGGGAGGAGCGTTCCAGGTCCTGGTTTCAAAAGAAAGTGCTGAGTGAATAAAGGTTGTTATTGAAACGAATATTCGCTTTCGCTTTTGCTTTCCTTTTTGCTTTGTTGAAGAGGTACTTTGTAAGGGGATTTTAAAAAGGACGAACAATCTATAATTGGAGTAATTACGCAACCGATAAAATAAAGAAAAAGGCATAATCAGCGACAAGTCTCTTGAGAATTAAGATGAATCAAAATATTTTGCTTATTCGGGGAGGCGACCTCCAATAGATACGATGATAAGGATATTATAAATACATAGCATCAGTGTTTGGGGTGTATTCTAGAAAGGTACGACCGTAGATTTTCCGTTGTTTATTTATAAATAAAATGGGCGCATATTTTTCCAGTATTTATTCGTTATTCAACTATCGGTGTATTCCGGTGATCTGTTCAGGGCAGACGCGATCCTAGTTTGGGCAAACTTTTGCAGGAATCGGTGTTTTTCGGCTTACATGATTTCATATTCTTGACACAAACTTTGTGTTTCGTGTTCTTTTTAATTTTTTTAACTGATTTGTTTCTTGTTTTTTTTTTACTTTGACGGACGGTTATCTATTATTTTCGGTTAAAACCGGAAAGTCTGCGGCCTATTAATCGGGTACTCCTAATCAGGGTTTTAAGTCAATGAAGCGCATTCAATCATGACGTAGATTTTTGTTCATGTAGAAGTGCCGCTCCTAGGCAGACTTGTAGAAGATGCAAAAAAAAGTATTTAAGCTACTGACTGCCAGGCTAAAAAGAAACTGAGTACACTCTAAGAAATGGCTGCGCATCTACTTTCCCGCAAAACACTCAAAGAGCCATTCTCTGCGATCTACGAAATCAGCTCAGCGAATAATGAGGCGGAACATCCGCTTATACTTAAAAATTAAATCTGGGCTGTGGCATTACGCAATGCAAAGCGTCGTGCTTGCATTGAGTAATGCCACAGTGCAGACTTAATTTTGAGGTCTAAACAGATGTTCCGCCTCATCATTAGCTGAGTTGATTTCGTAGATCGCAGTGATTGGCTCTTCGAGCGTTTTGCGGGTAAGTAGACGCGCAGTCATTTGTCAGAGTGTAGAGTACTAAATACCCAAAGTTGAAAAGTGTCTGACTAGAGTACTAAAAACTCACAAAAGTAACTCGTTACTTCCAAGCCACTCACAAGTTACAAATTGTTATAAAAATAAGTCACTCAATTTTTCGAGACAAAAGAAGAAACATAGAAAAGAATGCCTTCAGCAACAATGTGTTTTCACTCGAAGGAAGAGCTGCTTCTCAAAGTTTTCGTCGGACAGCTTGCCCCTGCTATTTTCGAACAGATTACTGCCGACGCTGAACAGACGCTCCATGCCCCCATCTCTCACCCAGGAGCGCCTTGTGTCAGTGGATTGTCTTGGGTGGAACAAAAAAAAAAAAAGGTCAGTAGGAAGGAAAAGGAACAAGCTTACTTGTGCTAACTAGGGGACGAAAGATAAACCAACATGGACACAGAAGCAATGTCTCCGGAGCTGATTCTAGGTCACAGTCGCTTAGTTTACCCAACAGAATCGATACTCCGTCTCACGAAAACCGTGCAGAACAGGCAAAGCTACAGGGGAGAGAGTGTACCCCGACCGGTTCAAGAGGAGGGAAAGGAGGAACGTGGGAATCCTAGCCCTTCTTTCCCGTTGCTCCTTTACCTCCTCTTGAACAGGTTGGCACACGCTCTTTCCCGTGCAGCTTTGGCTGTAGTGCACGGTTTGTAGTGAGACGGAGTATAGTCAATTTTTTCGAAGGAATATTCGCGGGCCCTCGTGCCACGCCCGCACATCCTGAAGCTCCCGAAGCTGCAGCGGGAGCTCTCTAGGCTCCCACTGTGGAACTAAGGAACGGAATTGATCGATATTTTTTTCCACTTTCTGAAAAAAAGGCGGAAGCAACTAACTAGTAAGTTAAAAAGGCAGTACAAGTTAATCTTGAAAAGTATCTAAGTTAGAGTACTGAGTACTGGAGTTTGAAAGTGTTTGCAAGATAACAAGTTACTCCCAAAGGTATTTAAGAAACAGAAACTTGAGTACAGTATTTAAGTTACAAAGCACGTTTGCTTTTAGGTTCCGTTTTAGTTAACCAAGAACTAGGTAATACTCCAACGGTAATTGTGTGAATAGGGACGCCATAAGCAGGTTGCGAAAAATAGACCAATTGCGCCAGGTGGCGTTCTTTGTAAGCGCATCGCCCGAACAGCGAGCGCTGCGTCTCGAAAAAAACGAACGTGTCGCCGAGCAAAGTCCGTCACTTGTTTGAGTGGCAAGTAGCATAGTTGATCCGGTTACACAATAAGGACAGCCTTTTCAAGAGACACAAATTATCTCCCGCGATTCCTCATAATTTGTTTCTGCAGCAAGTTACTGAAAATTACGCATAGAACCGCCTATTTACACGGTGTAGTTTATTTCTTGGCGGACATTGCTCCAACATCATAAACACAGATATGCATTATTCTCCCCTTTTAAAACCGCCGTGTCGTAACTATTTGTACTATTTGAGCGTGTTGGTGCTTTTTAGACATTTAGAAAGTGGAGACACATAAGGAACGATACAGACAGGACAAACTTGGCCCCTAATCACAACGATCCGATAACTTTGTATTACGTCTTTATATGAAAGGCCAACGATTATATAATATAGATAGGATTAGCCCTCTACACTCTTAAAAAAAAGAGTCCCTATGACTCCCTCTGGGGGGTACTTGTAGCGCTACAGATTCGACACCTTTACGACTCCAGTTTGTAGAGTCCCTCGACTCTTTTTTCAAAGAGAGTCTCCACGACTCCCTTGGGGGGTCTTTGCGCACCACACATTTGACTCTTTCTCGACTCTTGTTTGTAGAGTCGCTTGACTCTTATTTAAAAAAGAGTCCTGCGACTCTCATCACACTGGAGTCATGGTCGTGTATGGGCGACTCCAGGTGACGTAGTCAACTGCGACTCTTTAACGACTCTTATCCAATGGAGGAAAAGAGTTACAGGACTCCTTCCTGGTAATCCCCGTGACTCTTTAACAAGAGTCGTGAGGACCCTCCTTTTATGAAGAGTCCCCTGACTCCTATCGCAAAAGAGTCATGGAAGTGTATGAGCGACTCTCCGAAAGATAGTCAGTGCTGACTCTCACCCTGTCTGGAGTATAGCAGCCCTAGTCAAGTGTCAGTTTGTTGAACAAAGGGAGGCATTGTGATCGTTAGGAGACTTCTTGCCGCCTGCGAGGTTCAACTTTGATTTCCCTAAAAAAAAGAGTAGTAACATCAACTGTGTGAAAGTATAAAAGTTCAAATGGAAACTTCGATTCTACCTAAAAGAAGCTGTAACATCAATTGTCTGCAAGTGTAAACGTCGAAATGCAGAACTAATATCTTGCAATTTCCTTTCCTGAAACATGGAAAAATGAATGATGACGGTCTTAACCATGCTGAACTGAATGCTGCTCTAAAATTTATCATGAAACACAACAGCTTTCAGGACAGCATTTTTTTGTTACATTGGAATTTGCACACAACAGAAAAAAGTGAGTTTTTTTTTTAATCGGCAGCTTAACTTTTTATTAGTTTGATTGCACTTATCATTTACAATAGGTTGTATATCTTTTTTATCAGATCTCTGGACTATTGGCAAGAGCTGGTGTGAACCAGCATGTTTTGTTGCTTCATGCCTGCTTTGCGTGGACAGGTGGGTGGCAATAAATTGCAGGAATCTTCAAATTGAACAATAAAGATAGCTGTTTTGTCTCAGCTCATATCACTGCCATTTGTGCACATGCAACTTCATGAGTCCTACCATGCAGGTACTGCAAAACAAACCACAAGTATTTAAAACAATTACTTTATTAGAAACTAATGCGATACATATTGGCTCAAAAGCCTGCTTCGGCTTATCACGGGTGTTTTATCACAATAACTAAACAAATAATATCATAAGAAATAATACTAATACACAAAACTGGTTTAATTATTAGACAATAATTAAAATAAATTACAATGACAAGTTTTGTGAAGGCTTGCTTTGCCTGCTTGGTGTTGCAGGATTAAATTAGAATAAAAATAAATTACAACAAGTTTCCTAAAGGCTTGTTTTGCCTGCTTGCTGTTTTTTCAAAGCTTTGTTTTTCTTTCTGCAGTTTTTTCTTTTATGGTTTGGATCCTCAGATCAACAGATGCACAAAAAAAGAAATCTAACAGAAGTTTGGATACACAATGGAACACACAAACCTTTGTATTATAGCTGGAATATTCACCAAATACACATGGAAAACATAAAAACAGTAACCGTTATTGATAATTCGTTTTCCCTGTTCTAGGAATGTGCTTCGAGTGCTGTCACAACTTTCACAGCTCTCACCGAAATCTTTGTATTTTTTACCCATGAGGTGCTCAAGCACAAAAAGTGTGCTTCGTCGATTCCCCCCCCCCCCCCCCCCCCATACTGACCTTTCTACGCTCAGTACATGGCAAATACCAGAAAGATTCCTGTTGAAAAGTCCAGGACGTCGATTCATAGGTCCTCGCAGACAACGCACATGCTGCCAGATGTCCATGGGTGCTTTCCAGTGAAAAGTAACGTCGGGTTCCCGAAAGTCTTTTCTGGGTCCTGGGAGAAAAAAAAAAGCCAATGATAAGAAATAAGTTCTGGAAGTCAGACAAAGTTGCAGGTGAGCAAAGTAAAATTGTCGAGGACATGTTAAGTGCCCACAGTGTCATAGATGGAAAGTCAATGCAGCAGAGTGAAGACAAGTGAGGCAGACGCCTGTTGCTGCCTTTCTATATTTCGCTTTCCCCAATTCTCACTTGATTATGAAGTGTTTCGTACGGTGGAACCAGTGCATCAGGGTGTCTATCAAATTACTGATTTCAAATTCCCTGACTTTTCTAGAATTTCCCTTGACTATTTTGATAAAAACTTCCTGACCACTTCTGGATCGAAGGATCATATTTCGGAAACGTTATTCAGCATAGTCATGCCCATGCGCAACCGTCAAGCATTGTTCCGCATCGCCGTTCCACTTTCACTGGTCATTTTCCCTGATGAAGCCAACTTTTTGACTGATTTCCCTGAGAATTCCAGGTTGGGAGACACCCTGATGATGTATCAGGTTACAGGTGGACACCACAAAAATGCAGACCATTGCATTCAAAATTAATTTAGCCATCAGGAGGAACCTAAAATATTCCCATGGAGAGAGATAGAGAGTAGAGGGGCGGGGGAGGCTGCTGCTGCTATTGTCTACTTTTTTAAAAAAATATATCAATTTAAGGCTTAAAGGGAATGTAAGTAATACATCAGCGAGTGCACTGAGAGCACTTGAAGTACAAGGGGCACGGTCCTTACTGAGAAAACGGGGGAGGGTACGAAGTCTAGCTCTACCTGTTCTGCAGCATCTTGCATAAGCTAGGTGCTAGGCAAGACTGGGGCTTATCTACTGAGAGTGTCTAGTACAGTCAAAGAAAGCATAATAAAATTCTTTGCTGGGCAAGCTGCTTCGTGGCTGCAATGAAAAAAGAGTGCATTAAGACAGGGACAAGGAAGGAAGGGAAGACTTTTTTTCTGAATAAACTAGTTGGTAGTGAGCACTTGTTTCTTCCTTTCTCGTCCACGTCTCATTGTGCTCCCTTTTTAGTTGTAACGAAAGCAAGCCACGAAGGAATTTAGAGAGGGCTAAAAGCTTGCTTTAACATCTGTGTGCATGTGAGGGAACGCTTCATGTACAAGGCCTACTACAAGGTAGTAATCATCACAATTTTCCATCTGAGTAACAAAATAATGCATCTCTGCATTACAAAGTATCCTATAACTTTTCGTGTGCTGTACCGATATAGGCATCTTTTGCACGCAGAAATGGCTGGACACTAAAACTAATAGTAATTAGTTTATCATCTTTGCTTAGATAAATGTTACTAAAGTTTGGCAGGAAAGAACCGCCTTCGAATATGAGCCCGAATCTGGTCTTTGGTTTGTTTTAAGTCATGGCCAAGTACTCCTAATAAAATATTTAAATAACCAGTTGAGAAGACAGCGGATGATACTTATCTCACTTGGTCTCCAGCTTTAAAAAAAATATGTTTACAGATTGGCATAGCGAAGACACCCTTTCAAACAGATTTATCTTAAACAATTATAGTTACATGTGATTTATCTTTAACATGAGTAGTTACATCGACCACGCAAACGGCACGGCTTTCCTCTGCTCTTGTCCCTTCCCCTATCTTGTTTTCTTTTGCGAAGATCGGCATCGATAAGAACAGCGTAGGCCTCGACGACAGCAAACAGAGCTTGTTAGTGGTTGTCTGCACCAATTTAATCATAACAGTCTAACCCTCTTTTTTAAGAATGCAAGCAAAAAGATGCTTTTCCCCTGCAAAAAAAAAAAGGAGCAAAGTGGATTAGAGTACGACCATAGCACCTCTATACTCACAAAGCCTGCCAGTTTGACGACGGAGTCATAGAGTGCCTGGTCACAGATTTGGAGCGTAAGGATTTGGTAGCACAGAGCATCAAAGAGCCATTCCTCAGAGAACCTGGACGTCAGCGCGCAGCTTTTGCAGTGGCGAGGACCCGAAACATACTTCTTTTGTGTCTCGCGTCCGCTGTGGCGAGACTCTTCTCCGTTGTATGCCACTCCACCTTTTCCATTTCGGCGGCCGCTTCTCGTGGCAATCTGCCAGGCTTTGTCAGTATAAAGGAGGCTATGATACGACATATGCTGGTGCTCTGTAGCGGGGCGCCATCCTGCTGTGTAATCTTTGGGCAGCCCCTTAGTCCACAGAACTCTGAGAATGTAGAGGTTATCTATCCCACCTGTGACATCATCTGCAACTCGCAAACTTCAGTGCTGCATTGGATTGTTTACAGCAAGGCATGCAAGTGAGTCATGTTTTTTTATCCGCAAAACTTTCAAATGGCCTAATTGTTTACCTCGGCAAAAACTGCACGGTTCGGGGCACAGCCACGCAGGCGGCAAGGCGTTGACACCAAGAGGTCCCGTTCCCTTTCCCTCGCTGGCTCTTGTGGTACCCTTGTCTCCGTCGACTGAAAGGAGTATCCCGTCAGTGTCGTGCATACTTGAGCCTCTACTGAAACCAAAATGATTCCATATGAACCGACTTGCCATTAAAGACCAAAGTTCACTTCTTCACTCCTATTTTCTACCCACCTAATACAGTGGTTTGTTAACAGGAACACCACCGTTAACTAGAAAACTCATTCGTAATGCAAGTCCTTCGTAGTAATGAATAATGGTCAAGGTCTAATTAAACAACAAGCATGGGCGCTAAAGACACCCTCCTACATGGGCGAGTATTAGTGGACCCGATTCGGCTAACATTTGCGAGGCCTAGCTTGACAACGTAATAAATGACATTGTTTCTGGTCACATTAATTTGTTAAGATGCCTTGGCATTAGTTCTGACCTTGGACTGGTTTTGAGCGCATCAATATAATGTTTGCAACTTCGCCATGGGAACCACAATGTTCTTTCAAAACTAAAGTGCAAGCTTTAAAATAAAATAACAAAAAAAGTTGTACCGATGCACGCATATAATTACCATTGTCTATGCCCGTACCCTCTGGCACCTGTTTCCAGAAAAATCAACAAATACAAAAGTAATGCACAAATTGTACATCGTGAAGAGGCCTGCCGACAACCTGATGAACAGTGTTTTGAATGCCAAGAACGCATGAACTGTTAAGTTATCCATTCACGCATGGTTCTCTAAGACTCAAGTTTTTGCCAACTGTGTTCATTTTCTTTGAATCTTGGAAAGTGCTTACAAGATAGCAGTGCCCATGCATCCTCCCGAAGTTGCTGGTGCATGCTTGGGACGCCCTCGGAAGCTTCTGCTGTTGACTTTGGAGACCTGGCTTTGGAGACCTGTCGACGCACACATACTGCAATTCCATCCTTCGGCCTGCCATGACCTTGTTGACGCGCAGTCGTCTCACGACGTCACCGGGTCCTAGCGCACAGTGTCGTCGTCCCTGTGTGCACCACACATATTGTTATATCTTTGTTTGATTATTTTTAAATTACGCGATTTTGTTTATTTTTGTTGTAAATTATTTTATTTTCATGTAAACTTCGACTTAGCTGGTCTTGACATGTGCAGTTTCAAAGAAATAAGAAACAAAAATTTTGGTTTCTTTTTACTTACTGTAAACGATTTAATTTTCGCGGGCTCAAATTTTCGCGAATCGGGCCGAAAATGAAAATTTGAAATTATTCGCGGGTTCTAATTTTCACGAATCGAGTGTAGCTTCCGTAGCGTTCACATATTGCCCGAATTATTCGCGGGACGTATTTTTCGCGAATTGTAGGCGATTCGCGAAAATTAGGTCCTCGCGAAAATTCAGTCGTTTACAGTATATGAAACAAAATAGCGCGATAGCAAGCGGGCTTGCCGAGGTACTTGCATGCCTCCTGCACTTGTCACTTCTCCTTGGACCAGTCGTGGGGTAATTAACACGCTCTTACTTAAAAAAAAGAAAAAAAATCTTAGTCCCTCTGGTTGTCTCATAGCGGTAGACATCTGTGCAACACCACTTTACTAACTCCGCCTTGTTACAAAGCGTTGAAAGAGACCAACAAAACTCAAAACACTCAAAGTTAAAAAAAAAAATATATCAAGAGTTTTGTATAAACGGACTGATAGCATGTGTACTAGAGTTCTGTCCAGACCGAACGATAGCAGGCCCTGTAGAGTTCTGTACAGAGGGAACGACAGCAAGCCTTGTTGGGTCCCGTCCCGAAGGCTGAGCAGAAAGGATTGTTCCTTTTCGTCGAAGTTCGACTAACAATAACAACCTTTCGGTCAACTGTTTTGTGATGCCAAGGGTGTTTTTATTCTTGCGATTATTTATGAGGTGGAGCCACAATACCAGGTTATGACTATGTAAACCCAATTACTAAATTAGTCGCCGCAAACAAGGACAAAATGTCTTTGAAAGTTGAAAAAAGGGAGTGCTTCTGTATTACGACAATGCACCTGGCCTCAGGTCTTGGATTACAATGGTTGCCATTCCTAAAAAACGCTTGCCACTCCTAAGAGCTGGAAATGATATCACCCTATTCACTGTATCTTCCTGCAATTAACTACAAACTCTTAAAAACAAAAACAAAGAAACACCTGCATGGGAGGGGATTTCCAATCGGTATATGGTGAGGTAATGAGGCCTGCAGATGCGTTGTTTGCAGAGGTTCGACAAACGTTTTTTTTTTTTTTTTTCAGGAAGCAATAGAAATGCTATAGGATTGCTGGGACAAGTGCATTTGACTTAAAGAACACTACATTAAAAATAACACACGGACATTTGATGTTGGCACTCCGGAAATGAATCAAGGGTGGAGCATAGGGATGAACTCTCGTCTATGCTGTACGCCGCTTCAGTGGCGAGTTTCTCTTCCATCTGGACGGCACTTCACTGGTGCCCAGTGATACACGCGCCGTCCGACTTTCTTTCGGACGGCACTTGAAGGCGCGAGTGGAGTGCCGTCGGACGGCACTTGAACGCTCTGCAAGAGTGCCGTAGAAACAGCCTTTAAGAAATGGAGTAACAAAATAACAGCGTCAATTCACTACTTACGGCGGCCATCTGCAAATGAAAGGCGTCTGGGCAACGCAACTGCCTAGAGATGTATACTGCACGAGGGCGAATCTCACGTCACCTACGCAATAGAAGAAAATAAGCACTCATGGCGCCAAAAAGTCGTCAAAGGCCGAACAGAAGTCAAATGCGGGCGGGTACAAGAGCGTAGAGAACACGCGGGAGCAGAAAGTATACTAGGACGAGTAAACGCACATGCTTATAGACAGTTTTGCTAACTGCTTCAACGTACCTTTATACCTTCCAATGGGCTTATGGCTGGTGACTTGGAGAGTTCCTATTCCATCTGAAGCACGTCTGAGAGCACGAAAACAACTTTGAAACGGAAGCTTTTCCCCGGAACACGCCAACGACGCACGACGAAAGACGGGACACGACCCCCTCTCTCCTAACGACCACGTCATATGAGCGTTCCATGTGCGAGCTCCTGCTCCCGGTGTAGTCCGCGCGCCTCTCACCAGGCGGCGCTAAAACTCAACCCTCCTGCGCAATGGGCACGAAAGGTTTTCAGCTATTTATACATGAGGAGTATAGACACAAAATGGAGACAGCGCACTAGGAAATTAAGAGGAAAGTTTTTAGGCTATAGTGGGGTTACGGAAGAGCAGGTCTCAGAGAAAGTTAAGGCCACAGAAGGAGATTGATGGCTAGAGGGAATGCAGACAAAGAAGGCTCTGGAAGGCTATAGATTAAAGAAAACAGTTATTGCCAAAGAAAGCATCTATGACAATTCTAGGGGAAGCTCATTGTTGTTTGAGGCAAGGACAGGTGTTTTGCGAACCAGAACATACAGAGCGAAGTACCAGGAAATGGACACAGTGTGCGCTGCTTGTGGAGAGGAGGACGAGACGGCTGAGCACTTGATACTCTACTGTAAAGGGCTTCACCCTATGCATACCGAAGACAACATAGATTTAATAAGGTTATTGGGTTTTAGAGACAGCGAAGGAAAAGTGGATTTCAAGACAGTAGAGATTACCAAGCAAAGATTAAGTGAATGGTGGCAGAAAGCGAGAGAAAACTAGGCATTTTCTTATTAACATGGCAAGGGGGATTTATAGCCTCACTTTATTTTCAGTACGGAGTGAATATAGTTTTCACATTTAAATATTCTAAGCTTAAAGGGTAAGACAAAATGGCTAGGTGGCGTAAGCTACCGCCCGATTCAAAGAGCTCAGCCGTATTCATCCATCCATCCATCCTGATAGTCGTGGGGGCCGTGGGTATTCTGCAGGATACCACTTTTTCTCATCAAGCGAGATTTACCATATCTATATGAGGTTATTAGTAAAGCA
This sequence comes from Ixodes persulcatus, assembly GCA_013358835.2. Lineage (NCBI taxonomy): Eukaryota > Metazoa > Arthropoda > Arachnida > Ixodida > Ixodidae > Ixodes > Ixodes persulcatus. Next base: position 1,011,421 of record JABSTQ010011399.1, on the reverse strand, counting down.
TAATACCCTTAGGCTATGTTCCAAATCTTACCCGAGTAACATGCCTCCTACGTCCGCGGAAAATACCACGTGAAATCGCGAGTAAACGGAGTAAACAGTACTTGTGTACTCAGTACTCGATCTTGGAGTGGCCTGGATACTATGCAGATTGACCTTGTCTTGGGCTACGGCACAAAGAAAATATAGCAGTGATGGCGGAAAATAACAGACGATATATTTTGATCATGGAGAAAGCACTCGAAAAAACAATAAGATTAACCGCTTCGATTTTTTTTTTTTTTTTTACATTGACGTGTTTTTTTTTTTGTTTTTTTTTTTCTTTAGATGGTTCCACCAGCTTTTTTGCTCCTTTTTGGGCTGCATATCAGATCACATGACGTATTTACTCGATTTGATCCTACGTCACCTCCCGATCGAGGACGGTGCGTGAGTATTTACTCTGGAGTAAAGAAACCGCTTCTGAAACGCGAGTTCTGATGTTCTGACTTGGAAACGTTCAATTTGTCTGGTTCTTAGATGAAAGCTGCGTCCTCTTCTTCAAGCATTGAATATTAATGAAATCGTCAATGATAAAAATTTATTTTAAATCCATACGGTATACCCATCCTTTGTTGCCCATAAAAGTTCCCAGCGCCTGGAACATAGTCTGGCCCTAGTGGTTCAGGTTCTCTCTGGAGCAGGAGACTGTCAACGGGTACTTTCGGTTTTCGTTTCGCTGCTATCGTCTCCGCACCGCTATTGCTTACGTCGTCGTAGATTGCTCCAAACTATCTCGCGATAATGTTCGCGATGCTGTAAGTACCCTAGCTGTTCTTCTCGTCATAGCAAAGACACAGCGAATAACGGAACAATTACGATTTTGCTGTCAGGGGAGCGGGTAAAAACCCAGCAGAGGCGAAGTGAACGCAGGTCGACGTACGCCGAACGCCGTGCCAGCTCACTGCGTCAATTAGTTCGCAACCTCTAGAACAACCATTTATACGAATAGTACTGCACTTCTATAATACCCTCGTTCCCTTGGTCAATTTCGTCACAGCGCCGTAGCAAGAGGTGCATGTTTGCGCCTGAACGCCTTCTCGGACAGCGAGGGTCGTCATTTCCGCTTTAGCCTCATTGAAAATAGCGAACGGCGACGAAATGGTTTTATAAAATTTGAGTACTAGTCTTAGTGGCTGATCTCCAGCTTACAAACAAATGCACGCATTGATCTTGCGAGGCGTTCGGCGTACGTCGACCTGCGTTCACTTGACATCGTCGGGGCGGCTTTTTCGCTCACTCCCTGTGCGATCAAAATCTTAATTCTTTCGTTATTAGATGTATCCGATAAGTAGCCATCAAAAGAAAAGAGTGATTACTGCATAGCACGCAAGTGTGCAGCAATTCACGATGACGACGTGAGCAATGACTGCGTGGAGACGAATCTTGTGACTTTTTTTCTTTTTTTTGTGACATGTGGTTTCTATGCAATGCTATAATATTATAATAAATAAAAAATAAAAATTGGGTAGCGTTGGTTGGGTGTGTACGTGTTGATGGCTAAATTGTCAAACGACCTATTCACAAAATTTATTAGCCATTGAATACCTGGAAAATAAATTAGAAAACGAATACTATGCGCCAAATGCTGCTGACCTGTGACTCCCGTTGAGAAGTGGAAGAGTCAAAACAGAGTCACACGAATTATTGACTCTCTAAGAGAGTCGTGAAGTGTCAAAGGGAGTCATGGAAGCAGCGACTCCCTTTGGACTCCTTTTTTTTTAAGAGTGTATGCAAAACAAATTAAAGCTTTTTCTTTAGTTTAGTTGGCGCGTTGAAATTATTTTTTTCTAAACATTTGAAAAATAGAGATACGTAGCTGCTGCAGGGAGAATAATTTTGTTGCTCGTCTGAGTTTGTGATGTCCAAATTGTTATTATAGTAGAGAAGTTATTGACATAAACGATAACACTATCATGATCATAATTGTAGTGTGTACTTTTTTCATGTTTTTTCGATACTTAACCGGTTTTGTTAGGTTTCCCTTTTCCTACTGAAGGCGGTGGTGAGTAATAACGGTCATTTGTTTTCTTATTTTATTAAAAATGCACGTAACACGAACGTTCTCATCCCTCTTCGCGCTTCATTTGGCCCTGATAGACAAGAGTCAAAGCGACAATTTAGAACTGGTCCCAGCAAAGTTCTAGGATCGAACTGGCAACGTTTCTTGTTGCGTACCTCGGATAAATAGATCCCATTTTTTCGACCAGTTGATTCCCGAAAACTAAAATACATGCTTGGTTTGTTTGATTCGTACACAGTTCAGCCTCGCTTTTTTATTATTTTGTTTTTATTTGTACAGCATATATGTTTTCTAGCTTCTCTACGTTTACCAGTCACTTGAACTTGAAAATTATCAAGCAAAATAACGCTTTTCTTTTTTTTTTCTTTTTTTTTTGCGGGGGGGGGGGGGGTGCTCTACATTGGGAGGCGTTACATTACTTTTTTTTTTTAACTGTGAACATGTTTGACTACGTCCAAATGTCGCGGTTCTCGGAGGCAAGGTTTTCTAGGGACACTGGTCCTCCGTGAGTTGCGGCTACCCCAGCGTCGCCCGTTCAGTGGGTATGAAGCCAATGTCTCATGCTCCAAAATCTATAGACTGTATTTTATATGAAATGGATCGCCAAGATACTCTCCTACACCGATAGTCGCGATCAGATCAGACAGGTATTCTAACCGGCTCGTATCGAGTGTCGGAGGATGCTTTCTGTGAGAATAATTGGGCTTCAGACAACCTTGCGCAGTTCTCTGTACTGTCTCCAACTCAAAAAAGCTAGATACTATGAGACAAACACGAATTAGTGTCTTGTGGGAGATTTGCAACCCAAAGTTCTCGCAGTCAAAGCGAGAACCATACCCTTAGACCAAAGGTCTCCAAACCCCGGCCCTCGGGCCAGATTGGGCCCCCGGAGGCATTCCTGCCGACCCGCCTCTGATCGCGGTCTTTCCAGTGACGCCCGGCTCGCAAGCAACTGCCTCAAAAACAAAAATTATCGAGAAAAGAAAAACGGCGCCGCAATGCGCTTTGAAAGCGCAGACGAAGATATAAAAAAGATTGAGAAAAAACTGAAATAAAACAAGGGGTCTCTCGCCATACTATGTATGGTGTACATTGTCAACACGAGCGTCACTATTTGTTTCATATTTTCAGGGCTACAGTCGCTTCTGCTGTATAGCCCGCATTGGCGAATTTTGGGGTGAAAATAAACGTTTTTGCTTAGATTGTCCGCACATGGTGCAGAGTCCTCACGCCGTGCACAGTTTGCATTTGGTGCTCAGTCGACACGAAAATCCTCTCATACATGGCACACCATGACAAATGCCTGCTTTCTTAGCTCACAAAAAACCTTGTATTATGCGTAAATAATCATTAACATACACTTTTATTCATTCACAAGATCCGTCGAGTTTGTTCATAATGAACGATCTTGAAAAACAAAATTTCTGTTAGTCCGCACGCGTAGGAAGTCCGCACAGCCTAAAATTTCAACTTTAAGCATGTATAGTCCGTGGACTATAGCCCGTAAAACACGGTAATTTCCTGCATCACGTCTGCATAACTATGATAAAATTACTTTCCGCTTTTATGAATATTGTGCCTAGTGTCCTGTATCATAACTCTTGGATGTTGCAACAATCAGATCTACCATTCACGTTAATCATCTGCCTGTGTAAATATGCCAAATTCCTGCGCGCTTTTTTTTTTTTTTGAAGCCTGGTGAGTTTTCTGGGTCACAATTATTTTGTAATGTCATAATTAGCAACATAATGCAAATAAAAACTAAGTATGTTCGTTCATCCACCTCGTTTGTTTACTCGATTGTTTGCTCTAGTTTTAAATTCCGAATTTTTTAACTTATTTGGGCTTATTTATTTCGTATTTTTGCATCTATATACTCTTATATATGTTCCAGCCCTTCCACTGCGAGAGGTCCCGAATCCAGCCTCTTATCTAAAACTTCCCGAGACCTCTGCAAACCAACGGTCCATCGGAAAAATTTGTCTCATCTTATGCATCTGTTTCGTGCCGCTCTATTAATGATCTTAACTGACTTGAGCAGGATGCCAGGGGCAGAATAGGTTTCAGAGCACTGCCTGAGAAAGCGGTTCCTAAATTTCAATCACGCTTAAATTTTTGCTTTTTTTTTTTGATTTTACGAGTATAGGATTTGTTTTTATTCACGCCGTGCTAGAAATGTAGCCTTTAATGTCTACACTACTGCTTTCGGCGATACTCTTGTTATAAATTGAGAGTAACGAACTCTTCAGAAAGTGTTACTGGGAATTTCGAGTATTCGCAAACAATGTTGCTCCGATGATTGCACTGAGATTGCAGTGAAGCCTTGAAAGCATACAATGAAGAAAAGCATTTTTTTTGTTTAAGCTTTTTTAATGTCTTTTAATGCGTTGAAAAAGCACGATAACTGCTATAAATACGATTTTCTCTGTCGTCTTTCTCTTTGTCTCTCTCTCTCTTTTTTTGCTTGGTGTTACAGGTTTCTGGCATAGACCCTCGGTCTTTCTGCTCTCGCTAGCATCTCTTTCTGGGTGTAAAAATTAATATTATTATGTTTTAATGCGTCCTCTATCTGCCAGACGCCGTTGTGTATGCTGCGAGCACTGAACAGTTCTGTTATGGCTTGCGACATGTAGGGATGTTCCGAACCCTACCAAGGTTCTAGTAAGACGAGGCTCGACTTTTTAGAATCATTTACAAAAATCACGACAAAAGTGCGACCGAAGTTTGACGGTTATGCGCATACACAGAAATCGTGAACGAGTTGATGCCACCTCACGAAGAAGTGTAACAAATTAATTAAATTATTAATATATCTTACGTCGGACTTGATAATGCGTAAACATTGCTAATCGTTTTTTGAAAATTTAAGCGAAACTACTGCACGAACATTTTTTTTAATTTAAAATATTCGTGAAATTTTTCCCGAAAGTTAAAAAGTCGAACTTTGGCTCTTAAAAAAGTATGTGACATTCCTAATAACCACACGAATGCCTTGTCACCCGATATCAAATATAACTATGTAAAGGGACACTGACAGGGTATTTATGCTCGCCGAAGTTTTTAGTTGCACCTGACATATGAGAGTGCAGCTACCCAGAACACAATTTGCGGCTCGAAATTCGGTTTCTTTCCGCCCGAAAACCGCCGATCAAGAACTGGCCGGTTCGGGTCTCACTCACTCTCTTTTTCGTGGTCACGGGCCATTTTCTAAGGTTTCGAAGCGACCACCAAATTTAATCAAAGTCGTTGGTCACTGAAGGCACACACTCAATATTAAAAATAGAAAAATATATGAAACCCATTTTTTGTGGCTTCTAAAAAGCTGCAAATACGTTGATTGAAAAAACAAATGTTCCACAGAGAACCGGAAGCATTCTGTGCGTGCGTCGTTTCGCGTATCCTGGGACTCGTGGGGACTGGCGATGGCAGCGGACGACGGGCGTGGGACCTCTTACTTCAGAACTGTCGTTCGCGGTACCGGTGAATTTTGTCTGCCTTTAAAAGAGAAATTTGGGACCGATCAAAAGATTTGGTATTCATCCCGTACTACAGGCCCGACCATCAAGCCGATTTGCACGAAGACGTTGCCGAGCCGTCGCTCCCTTCTCGTGGCTGAAGACATCGCTCGCGCAAACGTCAAGCTGTCAAGCACGACGTGTCTACTTCGAGTTGAATATGCACGCGTACGATTCCTTCACTAGGTGCGAATGTCGCAAATGCGTGGTGCTTCCCGACTTCTACCCGGGAATACTTTTGCTGGAGGAAAATCGGCAGCAAACTTTCCAACTTACAGTTTATCGGCTGTATTATTAGTAAGGAAAAAGATACGCCGATAAGGAAGGAAAGACGTCCGCTTCATACGCGGCAAGTCCGGGTTCGATCCCCAGTGAAAGTGTACATTTTTTTTTTCCTTTTTCAAACATTTTGGGATGTTTACATTTCTTTTTTTTTTTACAATTATCACTGAAGAAACAAAAAAATGACAAACAAATGTTGTGGGCGAAACGTTGCTGAATTAAATGGTATGGGATTTCCTTTTTGGCACCTGCGAACTCAATGTAATCACTTTCCACAAAATGTAAGGAGCATATAAATCCGGTAGCGTCCGCTTTTCGAGGTGCCCGTAAATGTTCGACAGGAATTGCAGCCAGCCATTGGTCCCGATCCCGTTGATCTTTCGGAAACTCTGTCGCACAATGCCACTTTTTTCGGGCGCAGGACATGTGAACCAGCTCTTCACGCAACATCTTGGGTGTATTCTTTTCGGAGCCGATCATGGAAATTCACCCCAAGCAGTCACTACTCATCTCCAACTCCTCAATGTACAAAACAACTCATCTTGGAGTACAGAACAGCGAGCGGAACAAACATAACTGCAAAAGAATTGCACGGCAAGCAGTTCCCGCTACGCCGCCTCGCATGTCGTCTGCTACGCAGAGGGCGAAAAAAAAAAAAAAAGCGCACGGTCGGGTGTAGCCACGTGACTTCCGCCACTCACTCTCTCCAGTCCACTTCTCCGACCTCCGTGCGCGGGTTTCGGTTTCGAGCAGTTGCGTCTTTTGGCTTTATTAAAAAAATATGCTACTCTGTTGCAAAATATTAATTGGGTAGTCCTCCGACACCATAATAAAACGCCTGGCAAAAAATGAAAAAAAAAAAAAAAAAAATTTGGGGGGTGTCAGTGTCCCTTTAAAACCAAATATCGAAAAAAAATATGTTAAAGTGCAGATGAGCTGGTGCGTGTTGATTATAATTTTTCAACCCTGAGATTGGAAAGTAAACTTGAAGACAAAGTAGAAGGATCAGAAGTGGACAGACAGCATCTCAATTGAGACATTATCTGTCCTTTTTTTTCGTTTCTTATATTTTGTCTTCACGTTTCCTTCACAGTCTAAGGGCTTTAAACATCTTCATTAAACGAACTAAAATTTTTCTGGGGACTTTAAAACTTAAGTTGTTTTCTCTATTGCCAAAGTCATTCGAAAATTAAATAGGTCGCACGGAAACGCTTGCCAAACCTATCCATTAATTGTAAAAGAGACACAGTTTGACCTTTGCTTGAAATATAATGTAAAACTCGGCAAATATTAAAATTCTTTCAGCATAATATTTCCAGTTTCAAAAGTGTCTAAAACATCCTAGCCCGAATATTTATAGAAAAAAAAAGTCAAACACGTGATTCCAGACAAGCAGAATACAAGTCAGTTTTCTCCTCCGTCGATTCAATCATCAAAAAAAAAAAAAAAAAACGCCGGTCCTCCGGTTTTTGGCGGCTTTCATTAAAAACAAATACACCAACACATATATTTCTATGGAAACTGAAGATTAAACCCTTGCATCACGACCACCGGCAAAATCAACCAGTAGGCATTAATTTTCTTATTTTTTTTTTAAAAAAAGCTGTCTAAACTTGAACCGCCTAATATATTTTGCAATATTCCTAAAACATTTCGAATAACCTTCAACTTAAACTTTGAATTTCCACTGATGCAGACTAAGAGAGAGTATGATTTTCTTTTTTCTTAGCCACACCATGCTGCTCCTATCTTAAAACCGGTAACGAAAAATCCATCCTATTTATGAAATTGAGCTGCTAGCCACATGATCCGGCATGTGGCTTTTTTTTAAAGTTCCAGCTTATAAAAGTTTCTAAGTTCGGTTTAAATTGATGAATCGGTATAACGTAACAAGAGAGCTTCAATCATATTTTTAACATATTGTTTTCTGATTTAAAATGAAGCGTAAGCTCTTAAACAGGCGCGCGTCAGGATTGAAGAAAGAAAAAAAAAACATCTAGGCAAAGACGACACACCACATCTTTCATAGATGTTCTTGTGTCGTCCTTGCCTTGTTTATTCTTTCTTCAATCCTAATGGTATGCTCCCCGCATGTAAGATTTCAGTCTTTAAAGCCTGTACCCGAGTTCTCTTACGCCCGCGATTATTTTATTTCGTTTCTTTTAGATGATATCGACTTTCTATCTCGCTCTCTCTTTCTTGTCGTTTCGAAATGGAGTGGGTCACATTCCTGAAGAGCGGCACTGAGAAAAATTATAACCCCTCTTGTCTATCCCTTTCTTTTTTGTGTGTGGCAGAGCGGAGAAGGAGAAGGAAGAGGGGGAGGAGGAGGAGGAAAGTGGGAGGGAGGGAAGAGGGGAAGGGAAGGAGGGATGGATGGAGAGAGAAAGAAAGAGAGAGAGTGTGTGAGAGAGAAAAAATTAGAGAACTTTTGTCCCTTCGACTACACTTAGTACAACTGTTCCAAATTATGTGTGATAAACGCTAGAAAACTAAAGTCTGCTGCAAGATTAGACCTTCGGTAGAAGCTGCACCTTTATCCAGAGGTCGGCATTTTAGCTCTCCCTCACTCACCCTCACCCCCACAGCCATACTCACCTAAGCCCCTCACTCACCCTCATCTTCAGTCACACTCATTTTCAGCCCTTCGCTCATCCTCACTGAACCTCACGGCCCTCTGGCCCCTCAAAGCACTCATGGCCCTCATCGCCCCTCACGCACTCACGGCCCTCACGCACTCACACCCATCACGCACTCACCACTCTCACGCACTCATGGCCCTCACACCCCTCACCACCCTCACTCCCCTCACGCACTTACCACCCTCATGGGCCTCGCGCCCCTCACGCACTGATACCCCTCACGCACTCATGGCCCTCGCGCCCCTCACTACCCTCACGCACTCACCGCCCTCACGGCCCTCACACGTCTCACGCCCCTACGCACTCACCGCCCTGACGGCCCTCACGCACTCATGGCCCTTACGACACTCAGGCCCGCTTCAGATGGGGCAATTTTGCCCAGCAACTTGACGTCGCAACACCAGCAACACGGCCTGCGTTCACACGCAGCAACCAATTGCTGCAATTTGCCAAGATCATCATGAAATTTGTTTTGCACTATTTAGACACACACCTACGCGCTATAAACGTGATTTTATGCATTTAAATCTTGTCGAGAATACTAATGCATCTTTCTGAAACTGTTTATTTCCAAAACGATCAATTTCAAACCAGAACCAAGTCTTTTGTTGTCATCATCACCAGCACGAGGTATCACGTAAAAATATCGCGTTCCTGATTCGCTGCAGCCGCTTCAAACGTCTCCTAATTGCTCCGAGTTGCTCGCATGTTTCGAGCCGGACCCGATATCAGCAATTCGTGTCGATCTAGGGGAAACTAGGGAACAACCCGCCAGCAACACCAAAATTGACGAGAAAGTTGCTCCGTCAGAAGCGGGCCTCACGCACTCACGGCCCTCACGCCCCTCACGCACTCATGGCCCTCACGCCACTCATGCACTCACCGCCCTCACGCACTCACGGTCCTCACAGCCCTCACGGCCCTCACTGCCCTCACGGCCCTCACTCACCCTCACACTCATGAATATTCCTGGTTCAGATACTCACTCACCCTCACCTCACCTGCTAAGACGAGGGTGAGTTGCTTGAGGGCCCTCAGGAGTGAGGGTCCTCAAGAGTGAGGGCCCTCATGAGTGAGGTTTGCCGTTGTATGCTTCAGCACGATGATTTCTACCTTAGATGGCACTTTGGCGTCTTGTGAGCACACATCCAAAGCACAACGCGGCTAAGTTAGAGGCACATCGACTCCTTTAGACGATTTCTTGACGCATATTCCTCACCTTTATGAGCAGCCTGGCCTAAATTGCGAGAACAAGTAAATAAACGTGTACAATGCACGTAATGCTAAGTAAATTAAGAAAAGAAATATATAATGGGCCCGTCCGGGATTTGAACCCGGGACCTGTCGCACCTGAAGCGAGAATCATACCATTTGACTAATGAGCCGTCGTGCAAGTTACGCTTGCTATGTACTCTAAGAAAACGAGAATTGTAGTTGGGATACCACCGTGGCTTCTTCTCAAATTTTTACTTTTGCATTAATTTTGCCTCACGCACCCTGCTTCCTACAGGAACGCGGCATGAGATGGCCCTTTGGTTGCAAATGTCGTCAATGTTTTCAGCTGTATCTGATGCCTTGATGTAAATACACAGCTGTGAAACCGAATACAACTCTTTAACGCTTCCACTTTTTATGCATGAATGTACAGCGATGGTGAAATACAAAATTCAGTACACCTAATTTTTTTTAACATGACTAATGATGTACAGATGGTACTACGAGGTTACTTAAAAATAGCCATCTCATAACCATTTTAAATTTTGTGTTTAATTCTTTTATGTTAGGCAAAAGTATTGAAACGATTACTGATTTTCTATATGATAGAACATGATGACACGGGTTGTCTGGCTCGCGTGTATTCAGAAATTATATGCGTTAAGGTGTAAAGTTGGGCGAGTTGGTTGATGGTCATATTGAATGGGTAAAAACAGCGCTGTGTCTGTGTGTTTCCCTTTACTGCTCCTTCGTCTTCTTGCGCTGTTTAACCCATTTTATATGCATTGTTTGATTAATACCAGACCTGTGGAGTTTCTGCTCTCAACGGTAATATTAACTCTTTTGTCACAGACCAGCTTGCCCCGTTTACTAATTGCCGCTTTTTATATAGGCCCAGTACCTTCTGAGTTTCTATGATCTTTTTAATCGCGGATTCACAGCATTGATCCAGATGTGTCCTTCATCTAGTTTAAATATTTAGATGTTGAAAGCTTTAGGTTTAAACAAATACATAGAAGCACTTCGAATGCACAAGGATTTCTTTTGGTTCGATCATTTGTTACTTTTAATATATTTTTAAAAGCTTGTGTCATCGCAAATTACTTGTATAAAAGATTAAAGAAATTTGACTTTCTCTCTTTATGATAATGTTCTACTACTAAAATGTAAACTATATTTTACATATTTTAGCGCCTTTCCTAAATTTGCCGCGTGCAATTTTTTCTTCTTTTTGCAATAGTACGAAGGTTTTTTTGTTTTTTTTACCTACAATTTTTGAAAAAGAGCGATGAGGCCGGGAGGTGGCAGAGGCATTCTCAGTCAACGATGCCTTTTTGTTGTCGCCACCTTAAAAGAGCTGACGAAAGCGATCCAAATAAATTAAACATACTCAACAGTCAAAAACTGGGTCCGTCGTATTATAAATGAAACTATTGCTTCCTGTAACACAGAAGTGGACAGACATATGTAACGAAACTGACGACATTGTCCTCTGTTTCACCCAAAACGTTCATAAAGCTAACAGAAAGAAGCGACATATTTAACATTTTTCTTCCCACCAGGTGTTACACCACAGTTTTAATGTTGAAGGGAACATTGTGCGCAGATCTACACGTGCACGCACCACAGTCATTTTTCTCGCCACTAAAATGTTTTTTTAAGAGATCCAGAGTTTTTTTTAATTGCTCGTTACAGCCTACACGCTCATTCTTTCCCCACGTGTGCATTCATTGCGAAGATCTGCGACAGCTTTGTGTACCGCTTGCTGCGCACGACCGCAACCTTCTATGGTAAACCATAAATGAGTGTATCTTAACGATCATGTCAAAGTTCGGTACTGAAAAGACTGCCCGAGAAATTGTTGTTTATACGGGAGAATATCATTACGACATTTAGCCTCACGCCCTTCTCGCTGATGGTTGCGTATACGCGGCGCGATCGTTATCTCTGAGCATGCTTGGCCTCTACTGCAGTTACGGCATCCCACCGCACACCAACTTTGTCAAAGCTCGCTCGTAAATTGTGGACAAGGTAACGACGTGCGTTCTTTAGAGAGCAGGTTGTCTTTTTTTTTTTTTCAGTTGCGCAACGCTACCTAATTCAGCAGAGCGAAAACAAGAAAAAAAAAAAATTCGGAATAAAAAAAAAAGGTAAGCATTCCGAGATTTTGGTCAATTATATGCCTACAAGGCCTCTCGATCAACTCTATCTTGTCCTGAAACAGTTTCCCAGGAAACAAGCTTTAATGTTGCTTTATGCTGTTTTGAAACCGATCACAACAATATATTATTTCTATTTCGGCCTTTTTCATAACCCGGCGGCGGAAAGAAAAAAAAAAAAAAGATAATCCCTGGTGTAACATGCACGCTTAGCCTTTTTTGATACTAAAGGGCGTATTAGACGTTCACGTCTTGAGCCCCATTTACTGCGGCCACTTACGACTGGCCACGGCGGTAGCTGCTACGCGTTGCTATGGCAACAAAGGGTCACGCAATGTGTCGCAATGGAAAGGAGCGCAACAGAATGCGACGCATTCAAAGTCAGACGCAAAAGAATCGTTATGTCTTAAGCAACCTTGAGGCAAAACCTCTTTCAATAAAAGTCTTTTTCTGGCCCAAGTATATCATTAGTGTGTTAAGTGGGCGATTGCGAGCGGTTTCTTTCCTTGCTCCAAACGAAACAAATTATAAGCTAGACTTTCGACACGGCGGGTGAGCAGCCACAAGTTAAATTTGTTCGCATGAAGATATTAGAAAACATCTTCAAACGTGTTGCGTGTCATTCAAAATCTACTACAATTCGCGTTCTCGATTTTTGTCATATTTAGATACTTTCATGTCATCCTCTTTTTTAGATCACCATCTAGCAAGCTCTTTACAACCCGTTACCTACGTTGTTTTCCAGTTCTTCATAACCGTCAACAGGTAAATTTATCACAAAACCTTTCATCGTAATTGCGTTTCCTTAATCTCTAAAGATTTGATTAAGCTATAAACCGGCCTTATGAATACAGCATCCTATTGAAGACGCGCTGAATGAAATCCCTTTACAGGTATTGTAGGCGTTGAAATGAAAGACTCTCTAAACTAAATCTCGTTCCAGGCCGGCGCGTATAAAACGCGATATGTACGAGCGACTAAACTCGAAGGCAAGCTTTAGCAATAATTCCTTTCAAACTGGCTTAAATATGACGCTGTTTTATCCAGGCTGGGTTTCGTTAAATTCAAACCCGCAGAACAGAAAAGGAGATTAGCGTCAGTGTTGGGAAGTACTTGAAGTGCATTGTACTTAAAGTAATACTTTAAGGAAAATTACAACACTTTTACCTTACTTGAACTACATTCTTTGAGTATTTACTTGAACTTTACTTAAAATATTTTGGTACTTTTCCAGGAAATTATAACTCCCGACTTCAAAGTACATTCCCAAATTTGATCTCATTAAATGTGTAACATAAAATGATGCCTTGTCAATTTTGAAGCCACTTCACTTTATTCAATATTCGCCGAAATGTTTGAAATATCCGATGCACCACGATTACCCCGGGGCGAGGTATACCAGTTTAAAAAACACTGTACAAGTGATTAAAAGGACACCATAAAAGGTTGTGTTAAAGATGCTTGCACTTTACTTTGAAATTATATTGAATTAATAGTACTTTACTTCAATTACATTGCACCCGGTGTACTTACTAATTTACTTGAACTAAATAACCTCTCATTCACCTTGCATTTTACTTCAAGTACCTTTTAGATGTACTTTACCCCTTACACTGATAAGCGTGTAGGCATCGACTGACCGTGGAAGCAGGGACTCTATATTCTTAGAGAAACTCGTAATCTTTCAAAACATGGAGAGGTTTCCAAGTTGAAATCTCGACGTATTTTATTTTGAATGTATGTGTTTTACAATGTTGATTGTAGAATTCATCGCATTCATCCGCATATTATACATTTCTCAACTGCGTTATCTTCGATGCATAAATTAAGAAAAAAGTTACCTTCTGTCGGCGTGAGGCTGCGACCTAAATCTAGCTTCTAATATTTCGCAAAGGTTCGTAAATAATTAGGCATTTAAGATTACGTCGGCGTTTTCATGCAAATGATAAACAACCGAAAGCTCCTTGTAAACTCGGCAAGTTAGAACTCGTGCGCATCTTTAGTCCCTCTGATTGTGATGTTTTTTTTTTCTTTATATATAAAAACACAAAAAAAACGTAGTTGCAGGAAGTTGAAATTAGCAGGAAATATAAAAAAAGCTCTGTCCTGCCTCGCATTGATGGCACGGTGTTTTTCTCCATTGTTACGTAAAGCAGACTACATTGCGCTAGTTACAACGAACTCCACTCACTTCTGCAATTTAGTTGTGTTTCCGTTTTTAACAACGATCCATTTTTAAATTCTGTATGGTAGCATGCTTCCAATATATTCGCGCGCAAATTAAAAAAAAAAAAAACGCGGGGTGTTTTTTTTTTTACGATTTAGTGATTTTCGTTTTTTTTTTTTGCCGTTCATATGGTCAAATTATAGTAACCATAGTCAATATGGACCATGTCATGAAGCGGTCAGACGTAATTCTTCAATCAGTGTCGAAGCACATCCCATATTGCTAACGCTTCGGTGAAAAATCACATATTCAAAATCTGAGAAACACCCCCCCCCCCCCTTCCTCCGCTAGGAAGTCACGGGAAACAAAGCAAGATCTTCCAATTTTGCGTTTTTCAACAGGTCTACAAGAAGTCCAACATCTCAAAACAGATCGTGGACGGCATCTCCCTGCCCGCAGTTAAAGGAGCTGTGCAACAGTTATAGTGATTTGCTTAAATAATTTGGGAGTGGGTGTCAAGACCTTTCTGAGTAAAGAACAAAAAAAAAAAAACGCTTTTGCCTGTATGTCCTAGTTTTTATTTTAAAAATGGACAAAGATTGAGGTTTTCGGCGCCTCTCAACTCCTTCACTAACTTCCGAGTCATGTGCGCTGTGACGTCAGTGGGGAAGGCGCGGGGTTCCTGTGAAGCTCTCTCTTTAGAGCCATCAGTGAGCAGCGAGAACTCATCTGCTCGCGACCGCGTGACCACGTGCTGGCGGGCGCAGCGCGAACAATATGGTGAAAGGAGGAAAGTCTCATCCGGGTCCGGCCGTACCCGTCCGGCCCTGTCCCCCTCTCCCTCCGGCCTCTGGCGGCTGTTCCGCTGCTGACGGTTTTGTGGACCTAGGATAGATGGCGCCTCTGAAACTCCGTATAATAAAAGTTTTGTCGATGATACCAGGTTTTCGACGCATTTATATGTATGTTGGAACGACAAGATTTATAGAAAAGTTACCTTTTATCGAGCAGGTATTCGCACAACTTGCTATCTTTCTACAAGATTCCCCATTGACGTCATGCCGCGTGTTTCTCGTGGCCGCCGCTTGCGGCTGCAGGTCGAGGAATATTCTAATTTTTACTTCGCGATTACGCGGCGGAATCGCAACATTTCAAAAAAAGGAGGTGTGTTTTCTGTCCTTTGTGACAGGGTGAACAATGTCAAAAGTAGAAAACGCCAATTCTTTCAACGTTAAAATCGTTCCACAGCTCCTTTAAGAGCCTCGGTGGACAACCCGAATCACACCACTTTTAAGTGATCTGTTGATGTTCGTTTGTCAACGTCGTGTTTGCTCGGTCATCGTGGTATACTCGCGCTGTACAGCTAGCTGTTCGTGAGGTTATCGGCTACATGTTAACAAAGATGATATTTGGCAGTGATTTTCGTATTGGCCGCGAAAAAGCCGTCCCACGAGCATCAGAACCTGGCCACAGAGTCGGTATCCCATGTAAGCTAACTGAGAGAAAAAAAAAACCGAATGGGCGTATGTAACTTCGCGGCACCGTTTGGAAAGCGGTGTCTAGTTCTCGTACTTTACTGTTATGTCTAAGTGCAGCTCAGAAAGACGGAATGGGAAAAATGAAGTGTAAAGAAAGTAGCGAGACCGGATGACGTTATTGGAGCACTGCGCTCGTAGCAGCGAATGAGAAGGAGCCAGGAAGGTAAGCAGGCATCCCAAGTTTTAATAACACACTCTACGCATCGATAGAATTGTATATTGATGCGCAATAGGTTATGTCGCCTAAAATCCACCACTATTTCCGGGAACCTCTCCTTTTTTAATTCATATTTTTATTACTCGTGAATTTAGCATTGAATCGGAGTTCACCCGAAGAACTTTAAATTTGGCGGAAGAGGTCAACACCGGATAAACTACAAGAGCACATTTTTTTTATTCTAAAGCCGAATAATTTGTTTTACTGAAAGCGCTATATGCGACCCCAGTGAAGTTTTTTACGGTGTTTTTCATGACCTCATAGTTCAGCTTTCAGGCGCTGTGAACAGTTTTTTTTTGTCACAAATAAACAAATTTATCTACACTTTTGCTCTATATATTAGTACTTCTACAGTGCATAGTGATCAAACTAAAAATATATTATCAAAATTAGTTCAACCGTTTATTCGCCAAAACAACAATGTAGTAAGTCATAAATAACCTTGTGGTCAACGTCTAAAAGTACAGAGCGCGACACTGTTAGCGCGAACAAGCGATCGCCGGTTTTTCCAGTTTTTCTCTTTGAAACCAAGGGATGTCATCCAAGTTATTATACCTACGGAAAGAGCTCATTTATTTCTATAATGTAAGCGATAAACCTTCGTGCTCGCTATTACTATTTAGAAGTAAAATGCGAAAATGCGCCGATGTCGTGTTCGCGCTAACAGTGTCGCGATGTGTATGTATAAACATTCGATGAAGTAGCGAATAAATGCCATTAAATCTATTTATATTGCGGTTCATCAGTAAGTGTTCAATAAAAATAAAAAGATTAGATCATACACGCTTTACTTGTAGCTGGATGGAGGTTGTCCTGCTAAAAAGTTACTGAAAGCGGCCAAAAAAAAAAAAAAAAAGAGCTTATTGATGCTATTGGAGCCAGTTGAACAAGACATATTCCGCGATAATAATATCAGTCCTTGGCTCATCAAATTTTCTTTTTAGAGCGCTCAACATATTAAAAGATAGCAACGAGAAAAGAAAATATAACTTCGGCATAAAACCGATGGGCCCGTCCGGGATTTGAACCCGGGACCTCTCGCACCCAAAGCGAGAATCATACCCCTAGACCAACGAGCCACGATGGTCAGTATAAACGGATCACGATAATGAGAGATTTTCTCCTTTTACGACATAGCTATGGACAGTTTCGGTTGCGCCATAGACTGCTGACCTTTAAAACACAAAGATAGTTGACCTGATAGCAAAGACTTGACGAGGAACCTCCGAGGAGTGTGAAGTGTCAGCGGATGCTTCGCTAAAAGTCTTCTTTAAATTCCCTGAAGAAGCTAGACTTCATAGCGAATCGTCGTCTGCCAGGATTAGGCTTCCAAAAAGAAAGTTATGTTTTTGAAGGTTGGTATATATATATATATATATATATATATATATACAGGGTGTTTCACGAAAGTTAGACAAATTCGATATTACCGAAAACTACGCATCGTACCAAGAAAAGGCTTGTGTCGTTGTGGGTTGAGGCAAGGGCCTATTTAGGAAAATTATTAAAGTTCGAAATAATTAAATTGTTAATTATTTTTGAGTAATTAATTTTTTTTTTTAATATTTAGTTTAAGTGCATGGTTTCAATTAGAATCTTGGTGAGCATCATCGAAAAACACTAAACCAACAAATGGCAGAACGATAGAAGGCACGCGCGGTATTTTACGGCTTTCTGAAAAGCTGCACAACTTCGACGGGTTTTTAAGTTTCGGTTTGCAATCGAAGCGCTTCTCGGCACTGACGGCACCGCACCCCGTGGAGATATAGTATGCACACACGCGACCAATAATGGCTTACAAAAAGGCTTATAAAACAATTTTTTTTTTTTGTATCCAGATTTTACAATTCTAACTGAATAAAGACAATCTTCCTTAGCTTTGCGCGTATTATACGCATAAGACACACAAATTGTCGTCTGTAGTGTGGGCATCATCCATTTAGTTAATGTATCGCTAATTGAAGCATAATAAAAGAAAGGCGGCAGACAACCATGGCCAAACGTCAAATGGACTTGTGCGTTCTTCATTTATACACATTTATTTGTCACGTGTTTGTTTCTTTTTTTTTTCATACGGCGTTACGGAATATAAATCGCACAGGTACATGTGAGTTCTTTCTTCTTTTTTTTCTTTTTGCGATAGGGTGTCTATCTTTTATCATCTTTGTTGTTTTCGTTATTGCTGTCTTTGCGTTTTTTGTTGTATTTGGCGTTAAAGTCCTGCTGGGTTTCTGCCCCCAGAATCTACAGTTATCGTCAAAATAAAAACGAGCAGAGGAGCGCGTGCCTTCACTAGCCTGCGGAAAATTTTGGCAGAACTTGGTTGTACTTTTCTAACAGGATTAATGCCTCTGTCTCCCGCCGTGTCATTATACGAACCGTTGGCTACACGTTGCGTGACACTCGCCGCTTTGATGGTAGATGGTAGGCGCACACTCGAATTGATGCTCTTGGTAATCAAAGGCCCGTCATTGATCGCATGAAAACGAGAGCACGCAAAATCGAGCATTGTCATCTGAAGTATAGTGATCTCACTGCGAGTCTTTCTGTCTCACTAACCGAAGGTCGTACTTTACTGCACCATAAAAAACAATAAAAACGCACAAGTCACACTGCCAGTGGATTATTCGAGAATGACGTACCCTTCTAAGGGAAATTGGAGTGACCTCAAATGAATCCTAAGTTAAATCTGTCAATGAAATAACCAGCTCCTGCAGCTGCACAACCAGTCGTCGCTGTGCTAAATATTTTGAAGAAGCGACATAATTATCGCAGTTGGTCACACAAGTGCACATTGTTATGGCAGCGCCGTTGACGGTTCATTGCAGAGATACAATTTTCGCGTTGTATGAACAAAGATATAGATATCTCTCGATTGAAACATAGCCCGCATCCTCCGCGATGCGGCACCCTATCGTTATGTCGCCGTTCCGTTGATTGTATTCCTTTTGGACATGACTGTACTCCGACAGAACCATGCGCCTTTCAAGCGCTTCTCCCCTCACCAAAAAATACCTATTCACTGTGCTACGGACGCTTACGTTGCATATAATATCATACGTTGCGTATGGTATTCGAGAGAATGAGCTATTGCACCTCCTCGGGGCGCAATCCATACCTAGAATTCCGTGTTTGCAAATGAATTAAAGAAAAATTCTCAAAACACTCGTTGGTAAATTTTGCGTCAATTCAGATTTATCCAGATAAAACTCAGAACTTGGGGGTCACAACGACAAATTAACAAACAAAAAAGACTGGGTTTTGCCAATAATCTTTATACCAACAGAAGGTCATTCGCCTGAGGAGAGGCAACTTCAGATTGGTTTGAAATCTTGAACTACTGACAAAAGGGGTTTGCCTTTTAGCTCATCAAAGTTCCTTCAGTTTCCTTCCGTCATGGTACCTGGGCCTGATTTATTATTTTAATTTATAAAAACTAGGAACACAGTAAACTAAATTTCGGAAATCGGAAAGCTTACAAAAATAAAGTCCGATAAACACCGAATTTTCAGCGAAATATGAACTCCGAAAAAAGGCCTCCGAATACTACGATAAAAAAAAAAAAAAAAAAAAAAAAAAAACTTGGAAATGTAGATGGTTGAGCGTGTTGGTTTCTAATTTACGAAAACGAAATAGGTACATGGAAGACAAAAAGACAACGCAGGCTTTCGAAAGCATGTGTTGTCCGTTTGTTTTCCGTGTCCCTCCTTCATTTTCGTAAACTCCGAAAACACGGAATCCTATTCATAGCCAATACAAAAAAGATGGTGGCTCCGAGGAAGCGATTATTGAAGCGTCTATAGGCAAAATGTATGGGAAAATTTGCCTAAATATTTCCCCTAAAAAAAATGTTTTTTTAAACAGTCTGGGTGTGGCACGCGTGTCAAAAAATTAATTTTAAGCGAAAAAAACAGTTTTTTTTTTTATAGGAATATTGACGGCGCGGGACGCGATTTCCACTTGTTTTCTTTCTCGGCATTTCGGGCGCGTGGAGGAAAAGTGGATCGGATTCTCCTTCACGTTGAGGTGGAAAGAGCGAATGACCATTCCGTGACGTCATGGGCTTTGCGCGCAGAATTTAAAATAAATCTCTCGCCGTCAATATTGCTATGAAAATTGTTTTTTTTTTTTTTCGCGTCACATTTATTTTTGACACTCGTGTCCCAACCAAACTGTTTTATAAAAAAAAAAAATGATTTTTTTTCTTCTTTTCAGCCGCCCATCAAGGTTGACATTAAGGCCTCGGAATATATTGCTCTAACCTTTATAGTAGCTATAATTTTCACGCTGCTTTCTATGTAGACTTTTTTTGTGATATTTCCGGTTTCCAAATAAATCTTTCTCTAAACACCTTTCACTTAATTCGGAGGTGTAATATTTATCGTAATTTTATCTTACTGCGCGTGTTGTACCTGAAAACCACTGGATGCGATACGTTAGAGAATCAGAATAATATTGATAATATTTATGAGGGGGAGGATAGCACATGGCGGAACAACCTGCCCTGGAGGGCAGGGAGGCTCTTATTTGTCGTGTCGCATTATTTATTGGTTCTCCTTTGGCGCCGGCGTGTTTCAAATAGAATTTGCAGATGCAGTGTTTTCGTCGTAGAAAAAGGAAAACAGCAACTTCGTGTGTTACCTAATATAACGAACCTCCCCTTGCGTCACCCTTCTAGAATTAGTTATATATATATATATACATATATATATATATATATATATATATATATATATATATATATATATATATATATATATATATATATATATATATATATATATATATATATATATATATATATATATATATATATATACAGGGTGCTTTTTTTTTAAGCTTAACAGATTTGTTTAAAAAAAGCCGTAAAGGTTACACTTATGCGGTTTGTGCGAGTGAGTTATACGGCCAGGGGGACAGATTATAGGGGGCTAATCTTAATTATCAGTCGGCTAATTACTTAAAATTCGTCAATTAACTTTTTAATTAATAAAAATAGACATATGGTTCCAATTAGAAATTTGCTCAGCGTCGTCGAAAACCCCTAAATCAGTCATTATCAGAAAGACTTTGAGCATGTGAGAAGCGTAGTAGTGAAGTGAAGTTACCGCTCGTGGAGCAGGTACAAAGCTAGAGGTTGCGATAAGGCGCCCGCCAGGATTTGAACTCTGGGCCTCCCAATTGGCACTTTCACGTCATCGTACGTGGTCTCCGAGGGGATATAAACAAACATATGCAGATGAATGAGCCGTACTTAATCTAATGAATCAAAGAATCAAAGTTTTCAGGAACCCGCCGAAAGCCAAAAATTGGCGGAGCCAGGATTTGAACTCTGGGATTTGAACCTCCAATGTCCGGTCGGGTGTGCTAACCTCTACACCACTCCACCTTGGCTTTCTGGCGTTTCCTATCTGTCTTATTAATGCACAAGAAACGAAATGTATCCAATTGGAGGTGTTCTGGAAACACACGCCGCCGCGTGGAACGCGGTACGACGCTTAGTGTCACGTGGTACGAGCTCGTTTGTGCTCCAGAAATCCTCCCACTGTTTGTCTCGTCACGTGTACATGTAGTAGTCTTCTTTGTTTATGAGCTTTAGAGACACGGTATCGTCATCATCTGCGAGAATCAACATATATATATATATATATATATATATATATATATATATATATACTGAACGAATAAATTTTCGCGAGGACCTAATTTTCGCGAATTTCGCGAATCGCCTACAATTCGCGAAAAATACGTCCCGCGAACAATTCTGCCAATATGTGAACGCTACGGAAGCTACACTCGATTCGCAAAAATTAGAACCCGCTAATAATTTCAAATTTTCAGCTTTGGCCCGATTCGCGAAAATTTGAGCCCGCGAAAATTAAGTCGTTTACAGTATATATATATATATATATATATATATATATATATATATATATATATATATATATATATATATATATATATATGTATATATATATATATATATATATATATATATATATATACATACATATGTTCCGTGATTATACTCAGAAGAAGACCTGTCAGCAGTTGAAGAGTTATTTTATTACAAGTGTTTAATTTTAGTTCACTGGTTGCTTAATTAGTTTTTTTTTTTCAAGCCACGAAGAAGGGCTACAGCATAGAAGGTGACAAAAGGGTCAAATACCATTGCGTGTTGTTTTATATAATATAAACACTGGATATTTTTATTGATTTATTGATTAATTTCTTCCAAGGTGTTCAAGACTTATTGGAGACAAGCCTGCTAAAGCCACATTGGGCCATACTTGCAGCACTTGGCAAACTACGAAATGAATGTTAAAGCAACGGGTATAAATGTGACGATGAAATATTCGAGTACGCTTATGTTTGAAATATTATTTCCAGTTCTACACTCATGTGTCAGAGGAAGGCAAGCTTAGAAAAATAAAATTGTGCTACCAATCGTTACACAATGTGTCTGCATTCCCGGTACGGGTTGTTAACAACAGGTATGGTTGAAAACGCCAAAAATGCAAAATGCAAAAACAAACTGCCGAGCCAAATCCTGAAGTGCTGAAGATAAACGCCCAAGTTTAAACTAATGTTAAATAGGCACTACGTGAGCGATTTTAGTTTCGGAAATCTTTATTGTACTTTGCAAAGAAAATCTTTAAATGGTCATTTTGTAGACGCTCGGAACAATAAATATGTCAACGTCATATTTTAGTTCCTACCGTGCGGTTAATTACCTTTCACTCGCAGCGTAACCGCCTCCCTTCGTTTTAATTGTTATCGTCGTTTAGATTTAAGCAATGTGATTTTTCTCTCCTTCAGTCATTTACGGGTTCCTTCGCGCTGTTTGAGAATACAAATGGCTGAATTTCAAATACTGAAGTTCCTCAAATCAGAGCACACATTTTGAAAGTATATCTAAGTATGAGTTTATTTTACGTTTACAGCAGATTAACGCAGTATGCAGGTTTCAGCTGAGTTGATGTCGCTACACCCAATAAATAACTCAAGTTTTCAAGACGACTTAATCGTAGTACTGTTCTCTTGTTAAAGATGCGTGTACCAGATATTGGCGCAGAATACTTACTTGTTTATAGCAGAACTTTGCGACACAACCCCAAAGCGAGTGGACGCGCATTTTCGTGGCGTTGAGGAATTTTCGCAAACAGTTTTATGATGCCATCTATAGAACCGCCTCAGACCTCCGTTAGAAATAAATAACAAAATAGTCTACTGGGGCCCGTGCGGGATTTGAACCCGGGGACGTCTCGCACGCAGAGCGAGAATCATACCGCTAGTCCCGCAACCCGGGGCTTCCGCCTTGTGTGACCTTGATACGAAGAAGTTCGCTCGCGTTTCTGCTTCACTGGAAGCAGCTGGCTGCTGCTTTCACAAAACACAAAGATAGTAGTAGCTGATATAGCACAATTCAAGCCTTTCGAGAGTTTAAGAGTGGCAGCCGACCCTTCGATAAAATATTTTGCTTAAAGGTTTAACTTTGTCAGATCCCTGATGAACTGAACTTTTTAGAAAAACAATGCCACATTTTGTGAAGCTTTCAGAAAGGATCTTTTTAAGTCTGATATCCTCATTGCCTTGCATGATGTCGACTTTTCATCATGTCCTTTTTTTTTGTAATAAAGTCGGGCTTTCAATATGTCCTCTTAGTATGCTTTCTTAAGCCAGATTATGATTACTTTTCATGAATTGCTATCAATAGGCAGGATTTCATATAAGTCATATCTTAAATCTCGGCAAGCTTATAACAAGCCTTGAAACGCTAAACTGTCAATGCTGAAGCGAACTTAAAGACATAAAGGAGTGAACACTATACTTCTTATATACTTAATTGCTAACAAGCAACACCTTGAAGTTTGAACACACTTCATTGTAAAATTAAAATATAACACAAATATGTATCTGCATTAAAAAGACTTACAACCAGCTTCATATGGTCAAACGGAAGAGGAAACAGCTAATTAAGGGAAAACAGCTAATTAAGAGAAAACAGCTAATGAAGTCGTGTGTCACCTTTATGAAACAATTTTCTCATCAAACTAACCTCGGTTACACTCAAAATGTGACCGGTCACTTGAAGATTTGTTTGCTCACAGATGACATATTTAGTAGTCTGGTCGTTTGGTGAGTTCGTTTCAGACCTAAACAAAATGGCAACTACTTTAAGATTCAAGAAATGGGTAGAGTGTCATTGCTCGCTGTTTTATTTTATTTGATGAATAGGTTATTTTAATTAAGTAAGTTACCACGGCACATAAATGTAATGCGGATATATTCAAACTATTTTCTGTTAAAAAATTCAATGCAAAGATCATATGTCATAAGTAGGCACTTACAGCAAAATCAGATTGTTACGCTAAGTGGGGCACATTTCCTCAGATTTTTTGGTTTTGTTCCTTATCAATTGAAAAATAGTTTAATACCTATCTGACACTCACACTTGTATGAGTTTGAGACCTCTGATCTACATCTCGCTAAACCTCGGTAAATTCGTAACAAAGTTCCCTACTGTATCATGTAACGTGAGCACAATAACTGTCAGATATATTAAAAGTTACAAGATTCACTATGTTCCGAAAAGGATGATTCTAGAAATAAATAAATGAGCATTTGGATAGCCAAACTGATAACTAAAATAAAAAACCAAAAACGATACTGCATAAACGATGATGCAAACAATGTAAACAGCAGCCGACACTGCTGAAGCGGAATGCCTGTCCACCAATGTCATTATAGCCTGACAAGTGGGGTAACTCATTTAGGGTACTACAAAAATTTAAATCTAAATGGTAAAAGTATACGGGCCCGTCCGGGATTTGAACCCGGGACCTCTCGCACCCAAAGCGAGAATCATACCCCTAGACCAACGAGCCAACGGTATTTTACTCTACGAGCATCTCGGACACGATGGCCGTATTGACAGAACTGGTTTGTCAGGCATCTTGTCGGGTGATGTTCCCGTAGCGCCTCCAGTACTGCTCTCTTCTCAACTTGATACAATTTATTACGCGATGACTTTATCACCGTTTACACTCTCAAGCATTAGCTGGGCGACAGTTTAATCCATCTGGACGTTTGGCACATTTCGAAGAACAATAAAGGTTTGTTCTCTGGTGACAGTGACCAGCGATAATTATTTCACTCGATTTTAAAATTTTCTGCAAGCGATTTGTACTGCAAAATGAACATTATGGAAGTAATTTGTAATTTTCAATTGGAAAGTAAATGTATAAATGTAATGTATCACTGCTACATTTCGAGCATTGAGCATCACAGCCGAAAACGACCGCGTACTTTTATCTCACACGTGTTCTCCCCCTTAATTGTGTTAGAAAAACAAATTATATATGTACCCATGGAGCACATGAAGTGGGGCCTACGTGGGCAAAGTGAGTAAAGGGGACGGAGCTGGAATTGACGCGAAGAATCAGGAAGCTGGACAAAATGGATTAAATGATCAGCAGAGTCATGATATTCAATCTTTTTTGTTATCAGTAATATACTGCTTGAAACAAAATAACTGCTTGCTCATTTCGCAACATCAGCTTACGTAAATGGGGATAACCGGAAAACACAGAATATTATTCAATTTACAATGTGTTTCCTTAAAAGGCAAGTTTTTTAATTTTTTTTTAATTGCCAAATTAAACTGGGCATCGCGGAACGGTCACTCTCCGCTCAAATTTGGCGTACAGGTCCAGATCAGATGTCAAACGCTCAGAGCCTACCGACTTCAAAAGTAAAAATTAATATTTGGAAACTGTCAATAGGAAAATGGGGGACATTCCTGGTACCTGTCGCCATTCAACCTCATGTATTCCTGGAATTCGTCAGTCACTATTTTCCAAATAAAAATTGAAGAAAGTTTCTGATTACTTTTCAATCAGATTACGGCAAGCTCTGAAACTGGCATTTGGTAACAGCTGCCCACGCTACGTTTGGACGTAGAATGAGCGTTCGACATTGTGTAGTAGTCAATTTGCAATAAAAAAAAAAAACACTACTTTTTTTTTTTCCTCTGGGACTTTTGGTACACAACACTGAAACAACCGAGAGGTGGCAATAGCATCGGAGCAAGGTTGAAAACCAGTAAAGTGGTGCGCATTGAAACTGCTCCGGCTAGGTAAGCGATATCCAAGCGATATAGGCCCGCCGTCCGAGATCTAAAGCCTGCTCAATGATACGCTTCCGCTTCCAGCTCAATGATTCGCTTTCGCCGTTGCGCACAGTAATTGCCCTGAGATTGCTAAGTTGGCTCGTTGGTCTAGGAAAACAGTTCGGCTGTTGGGAGTTATGAATGTGCTAGGTCGCCCTCCTACTGAGACGCTCTGAATTAGTTCTTTGCAGCTTTTATTTTTTACCCATGTAAATAGCCGTCCTTTTACATAATAAAAAAAAAAAGCTCGTTGGTCTAGGAGTGCGATTATCGCTTTGGGTGCGAGCGGTTCAAATCCCGGACGAGCCCAATTGATTTTGCCATTTCAAATTTACGCGTTTTTTTTTCTCTAGTGTCCAAAATTATCTATTTGTCAGTCGATCACGATATTGGTGGACTGGCATTCCGGTTCGGCGGTTTCGGCTGCTGTTACCATTGTTTGCATCGTCTCTTATTCTGTATTTCTTTTTTTATTTATCACTTTTCGATTTGGCGTATCCAGATGCTCTTTTATTTATTTATAGTATCTTAATTTTTCGGAGTGTCGTGAATCTGATAACTTTTCAGTCTCTCCGGCTCTTATTGTGCTCATGTTACACAATACATGGTGGGTACTTTGTTACGAATTTACCGAGGTTCCGAAAGCTAGTTAACTATAAACTTGTACTAAACTCGATTGATCTAGAAGAACTATTCCGTCTTCCGAATCTGAATGAAAAGGATTTTAAGCCTAAAACATCATTCCTACGGTCTTGGTTTTTCTTAGAAAACGTACTGTGAATACCACCAAGGCAACTTGTGCTCCGTTTCATATTGAGTTGGACCACAGCTGACGCTATGATTCGATGACGGCAATCAAGCAGCGCAGAAATCAAACCGTCGTGGCGCTTTTTTTTTGTCGTTTGTTGCCATTGATTAAAGCAATCACGCGCAGAAAAAAAGGGCAGGATCTCGGGGAATGCACTGTGCGCGACTGTTCTATCCGGATATAGGGAATGCACTGCCAACCAATATAGCGATAGCTAGTGATAGCTAGTGATAGCTAGTGGCAGCTAGTGGCAGCTAGTGATAGCTAGTGATAGCCTGATAAGTGGAATAGATCATTCTGGGTTCTAAAAAAAATACATTAAATCTAAACGGCAAAAGTATGTGGGCCCGTCCGGGATTTGAACCCGGGACCTCTCGCACCCAAAGCGAGAATCATACCCCTAGACCAACGAGCCAGCTGAGCGATCGCGGGACACTTGTTTTGCACAACGTCGGAAGCGCATCTTTGAACTGGTTTCTTGTCTCCGTCGGCAGAAACCGGGGCGAACCTGTGTCGCTATATCGCTTTGACCTCGCTCACCTCGCCGGAGCATGTTTCATTGATCTCCGTTTTACAGGTGTTCAACGTTGATCCAATTCTATTGCCACCTCTGAGATGTCTCAACGTTGTGTGCCGGCCCGCCAGTCCCCGACAAATAAAAAAAAAAAAAGTACAGTGTTTTCTTCACCGCAAAACTAAAACTTCCAACGTGGATCGCTCTTTCTGCGCCGGAATGTAGCGTTAGCAGTCCGTACCAAATGCCAGTTTCAGACCTTGCCGTTTTCTGATTTTAAACTTATCAGAAACGTTCGACAGTTTTTAATCTGAAAATGAAAATGGTCAGCTACCGGGAAAAAATGGCACATTTTCCCATTGACAGTTTGCAAAGATCACCTATGTTTTTTGAACCGGGTAAGCTCTGAAACTTTGATATATAGACCATACAAGTAGCGCCAAAACTGAGTGGAGAGTTAGCGTTCGGCGATGCGTAGTTTTATTTTTGCGGTGAAAGCACAAACAAAAAACAATAGTTCTTTTTTTTTTGTACACACGTCGTAAATAAATTAAAATTGTTTTTTTTATTGCTATTCACGGGTTGTAGTTGAAACAAATGAGCAAGCAGTTCTTTTGGTTCAAGTAGTATATTACTGATAGCAAAAAAGGTTAATATTATAACTCCGCTGATAATTTTATGCATTTCGTCCAGCTTCCTGATTCTTCCCGTTAATATATATCTTTAAAAAAAATCCTGCTATTGATTCACCACTTTTGAAAATTATGCTATGAATATGATAGCAGATTTTGTGACCTGTGTGGTAACTTTTCTTTTTCATGTTGCCTTAGTTTTTTGCAATGTTAATTAAATATGGAATGGCCCTATACGATTTTCTAAGCGGGACACTAGCATTACTCTGAATCATCATTGCTTCACGAAGCTACTTCTCGCATTGCTTGTCAGATTCTTGGTGGCAAACGGTTCCCGGTGTATTTGTAGTTTCTGTCGTTCTAATAGTTCTGAACAGAACCAACGCAACTATCTGAACCATGTTTCAGAGTGACAGACGCGGCAGCAGCAACGACAGAGTTATCTTCATATATGCAGCGTGGAAAGCGAGAAAAGAATTTGCTTTATAAAGAAATAGTGCGCCGGGGTCGTCCCAGTGTCGTTGTCGCTACTGTCGGATCGGTTTTCTATGGAAGCAGCCGACGAAAATGTGCGAACCAACCTTAAAGCGAATAAATAGCGCGTGGCTGATGAAACACGCTTCGCAAAAACAGTGCGACTTTAGTTGAACATCTCGGCTCATAACTTTCAGCTCGCGGCACTTCACTGTGTTCCATAGTGCATGGAACGTAGACAACACTTGTAGACAATAAAAAAGGTAAGTAATTTGAGTCAACGGAGGTGGTAAGTTCTGCATCCAGGAACGCCATGGCGCCCGTCCCGCTACAGTCTTTTTATAGCTTTCAAAAGTACACTTAAGCGGTCTGCAGGAATGTCATCCAACGGCACACCAGAAACAGCGCTTATTAAATACCCTCGTAAGGAGAATACTAAAAAGCTTAAAATTATCCGGAAATTTTTTTTTTTTTTTTTTTTTAAAAGAATGCTGGTTGATTTACTCGATTTTATATGATTTATTCTTAGTGGCAAAATGCACAAATTCAGCGTGGACGTCAGTGAGGACGACTGCAAATTAAGGGTATGCGAATTCGAACCGAATAATAATTTCCCGACTAATTCGATTTGACTTTCAAATTCCTAATATTCGAGCATTCGAATACTGTGAGCGACTTAATTTTGGCGAGGGCATAATTTTCGCTAATTTCGCGAATCGCATACGATTCGCAAAAAACAGGTCCCGCAAACAATTCGAGCATACTTTTGACATTTCGGAAGCTATACTGAGAGTCTGTTCCCTGAGCAACAATATATCAATAATAAAACTCGAATGCAATGGTTCGCACGTGATCAGTACATACATTTTAGTAATAATATAAGTAATTTAACATAGTTGAAATAAAATGACAATAAGCCGGAATTTATGGTCACCACAATTCACGGTCACTGCGAGTTTTAATCTTCCGATTTTCGAAAACTGGAAGCAGGGAATAATTGAGAATGCTCAGCTTTTAACCGATTAGCAAAACTTCGTGCCCGCGAAAATTAAGTCGTTTAGAGTAATTCGATTAATCGAATACTAGAAGCCTTGGCAAGAATTAGGTTATATTCAAAAACAGTCCTCACGTGGTAAAATAGACCTTACAGGTCTGTGTTCAGCCTCCATCAAGCATGCATTCGGCAGCTTTGACTAACATACCATTTGGACAAAAATGTAGTTCGTTTCTTGTGTTTTGCGACCGAAGCAGTTGCGCTCCAGGCTTATTAGGTGCGTTTGACGAGAACACGAAAGCCACGCACGTCGCCCTGCCCTTGTGAACTTAACGATCTTGTGTCAACTGCACTATCAACCTATTCTCGATTCTTACGTCCATAATATAACAAATCATTACTAAACTTCAAATAACTGCGGCAATTAAACCGGTCTCTCCCCCACCCGTTGCTTCCCGCAGCGTAGAGCGAGGTGCCAGTGCTAGGTGGCGCAGGACGTCACCTGATTCAAACGGATCAGCCATATCCCTTCATTTATCCAGCGCGCTAGGCATCCACACTTGAAAGGGTTAGAGCCGTATATGTAGAGAGTTTGGCCATTCGTTGGGAAGTATAGGAGACAGATGAGGAAACGCCATTGGCCAAAAGCAGGCTGGCCGTGCTCCAGGGCGTCTTCAGAAATTCGAATGTGACTAACCAGAAGCCGGAAAATATACCCTGGCGGTGGTCGCGAGAAACAAACCTGATAATTGCATCGAAGTAACTCTCGGTGACTGAAATATGGTACACGTGATGTTTCAATCACGCTCATCCAAAGCGATGGTGGAAGAGTGCGACTAGCGGAACGATCGACATACTCCTTATGCCAAGCGCCGAGGGTCGGGAATCTGCCGTCCGAGCGGTCACACCCTGTCCGAGCAAAACAGAGTTGAGCGGCGCATTCGTTTCTTACATATTTCTGCATGATCATGATCGAAACATCACGTGCACCCTATTTTCAGCATCAAAGAGTCACTGCACTTCACTCTTACGTGCTTATTAAAACCATATACGAACATATACCTTTGATCAGAACTGTTTCTCGCTACCACCGCTAGGGGATTCTTTTCCGCTTCTGGTTGGTCAAGAGAGCATGCCGTGCCCTCTTTCCGAGTCTCATGCACGCCTTGGCTCTGCCGGCGCCTCCCATTGACCAAACTCTCTGTATACACGGCTCTGGGAAGGGTTGTCACATCTGTCAGCTATATCTTAAGTTTATCGTTGAAGTGTGGTTATAAACACCGGTTTTATTTGCGCTAGCTTCTTCCCGTTCCGTGTGTCATACGCGGTAATAAACACGAAGTGGCTTTTTTCTCTTTTATCTATGGTGATTTTTGTGTTTGGTTTTGTGAATATTGTGAATAAAAATATTTTTGGCATTCTTTATTGATTCGACATTCAACTATTTGGTCAATATTCGACACTACTCGATTTGAATTTTATTCGAGTTGAAAATTTAATAATCGTACAACTCTATTGCAAATGTTTCTTTTTATTTCGGTCAATAACATGGGATAATTAAACAAACCCAGACACCCTCCCGTGATTCCCTAAAGAGGGCTCATAACATATGGTTGCAAAAGCTGTTTTTCTGTATTTTTTTAATTTCTTACCTAAAAAAGATGGCACATCATTTTAGAAAATTGCACCTAATTTATGCAGTCACTCGCTAAGGTATAAGTGTCATTTGTGTTCTACTGTCACATATAGGAAACAAAATTCATTTTTGGTTCCTGGAGTCTAAAAAAAGTGAAAAAAAAAACTCTCAGATTTCACTGATATTCAAGTCAAATTATAATTTCTGAGTTTTACTTTTTATTGCTTTATTGCATTTACTTACCGCTCTCTTTGGTACTTCCTTAATTTACGATAGCTAGTAAACATTTAGAAGTATATTCCTTATTAGTAGAGTAATATATGTCTAGGAGGTGATTCGGTTGTATACTTATTGCGAAAACCTTACGTTTTAATAACGTTCAATTCAATAAAGAACTCTGTCTAAGGTTAGCTTCAACATCACACACACCTAGAGGTCAAGTTGTTTATTTATTAAACCTTGTGCTCTTTGAGAGAATGGTGACGTGACAATAAAAAGGTTTGTTGTGTCACGCTGCTGATATTCTCGACGTGCGTTTCTAAATTTTATGCACCATCTTGCTACGACGCAGAATCTTTTGCGTATCGGTTTGTGTTATGATTTGGGCCAAATGTAGCCCCCCAAAATGTGGTCCTTAGCCTAGTCACGCAAATATGAAAACACCTCACCCTTTCCCCACTCACACACACAGACTGACACACGCACGCACACACGCGTGCACACACATATGCATACACACCAAAAAAGTGAAGCTCACCGTGTGGCCGTTGAAATAGTTTTTTATAATGTATCGCTAAAGAGCAAGACACATTTCCTGGTATTTCTGCGAAGACTTCCAATAAATCTAAAATTATGGGGTTTTGAGGAAAGAAAAAGTAAACTTTTTTCGTGAGAAAACTGCCAGCCACTGCGGACGTCAGGGATTGCAAAATCATACCAATTAGCAAACTAAATTCGTGATATTTACTAGTCAACTTTTAATGAGTGAAAATAAGCATATAGTTTCAGTTAGAAACTTCCTGAGAGTCATCGAAAACCTTTATGTTTAGGACGCCTTGAAGCACGTGGAAGTGCGGGGGTGCGCTAAAGTTGCCACCCGTGCAGCAGGCGTAATATCCGCGATGCGAAGACGGGGATGATACGCCTTAAAATTGGCAGATTTAGGAGTCGATGACGCCCAGCAAGTTTGTTCCTTATCAGAGCCATTTGTTTATTTTTACTAATTGAAAAGCTAATTAGTAAACGTAAGGTACTTTGTTGTCTAATTAGTACATTTTTGCGATCCATTCCGTCCGCCATGGCTTGCTCTTTGTTCCCAAAAAGAGTTTCTGTCTCAACGAGCGATGGATGTCAAATGGAATATGCTTAAATACAAATTGTATTGTATCGAGAAACAGCAAATTTGGCTTGTTCTTTCTTGATAATATGCAACTAAAGCTGCAACTTGCATAATTAAAGTTCAAGTTCTACCAGAACCGGGAATCAGAACTTTATTGAATCATCAGACCTAGTGCACGCAGAGATGAAAAACATTTGACAAGCGGTATTGCATTCTCAAAATGAAGTAGATACAGCGAAAAGAATGCTAACGAAACAGCAGCCGCACATGATGCGCATGAAGGGGCCAGCCTCAGAAAAAAAAGGTTGCGTTTGACGACACTATCGGATATGCATTTATGTGACTATAAATGACGGTGTTTCCCAGAACTATACGAGCAAATGGATGTCCGAAAAATGTATAAATAACTGTGTTGCTACCATATTTCGAATTTTGGTTAAAGAGTACAATTTTATTGATAAAAATATGTCTATGCCTTGCTTTAGATACTTATCGCTTAATTTCTACGTGTAGAAATTATCGTGTAGAAATTCCTTATAAACGTCACCCACCGTGATACAAGAAAATAGTGTTATGCCATTTCTTATGTCTTTAATTTATTTAATCAACAATTATTTTATTAAATGGAGCAACACGACATATAAATCTGGTAAGGAAAGATTCCAATCAACCTCTGTTAAATTATGCCCCTCGAAGCTATTTCTCACAAGCGCGCAATTTTAGCGAACTACAATTTTCATAAAATTTTTGCGTAATTCTTTTGCATTCTCGCTTCTAGTCTTTATAGCGGTGAACATCTTACAAACGTCGAAAATAAAAAGGGCGAAAATATCAAAACGGCAAAAATATAAAACGGATCAAGAGACGGTCATATATATTCAAATACCAAGGAGACAGTTCATAACAACTTTTAGTTTTGTCAACGTTCTTTGTGCAAACCGTAAGACCTTTAAATAATGACGCGGGATAAAAATGTCGTCGTGTTAATTTCATTTGAGAAAAATTGATTTGTATTTTGATTGCTTTATTGGCGTTCCTTTTTATTTACTTTTTCATTTGGAGGTAGAAATAATTGAATGAATTTCAGAGTAGTAAAATACTCAAATCACAACACGCATTATGAAAGTACAACTAAATATGCGTTTTCCTCTAATACTTATTTTCTGTTCAGAGCCTAATACCGAAGCATCAAGGTCTTTGCAGCGTTTGTGTATTTACGTCCTAATGAATTGATGAGTTTTTTATTGCCACTTTTACTGCATTACTGCTCATTAAAGTACAACTAAATATGCGTTTTCCTCTGATACTTATTTTCTATTTAGAGCCTTATACCGAAGCCTCAATGTCTTTGCAGCGTGTGCGTCTTTACGTCCTAATGAATTGATGAGTATTGTATTGCCACTTTTATTCCATTACTGCTCATTGTTAGATGAAAGTCGCTTGTAGCACCAGAGGTTGGCTTTGTAAGATGGGACGATGACACTAGAATTAAAAAAAAAAAAAAAAAACGCTTGCGAATCGACAAGGTGATAGGAAATGAAGCAAATATAATGGTGCCACCAATGACAAGTCCGTCATAAATTTTTGTTGTAACTAAATAATAATAAGTATATCAGGGCCCGTCCGGTATTTGAACCCAGGACTTCTCGCACCCAAACCGAGAATAATACCCCTGGACCAACGGGCTGTCGTGGGCACTTCGCACTTCTTGATGCTCCGAGACAACGGTGGTATTTACAGAACAAGTTTCCCAGGCGTCTCGTTCGGTTATCTATCCGTTTTTACTCAGGCACAGCTCTCCTTTCAATTCAGGTGTATTTGTTACACAATGTCTTTACTGGGCGTTGAGACTTCCAAGCGTTATACAGTATGCTGCTAGACAGCTTCTCTTAGAACAATCTTTTCTGTTAGGAGTATGCCAACCACGATGTTTGGCATATTATTAAGGCATATTGTGGCGTAATATTGCCATATTATTGTGTCTTAGACATATTGCCTGAAAGCAATATTGGTAGTACGTTTTGCACGTTCTGTTAAATCAATTTTTCGATATTCGTTTTTGCTACGCAATGCAAGTTATGAAAGCATCTTCCACTTTTCAGTTGGAAAGCAAATGTGTAAAAGGTAGTTAAGCGCCTATTCTGAAAGTGATCGTTTTAGCATGCCGTATAGCGGTCATTGCCACTTCACGTAACTGTGATGAAGCACTGCTGCATTTTGAGCGATATGAACAATATGAACATCAAAGGTTTGGACCGTTTCGTATTTTTACCCTTACTTGTCCGGGAAATTGCGAAAAGTACAGAGTATGCAATAGGTATCCGTAAATAAGGGTATTCTCTTAGCGCGTATTTCGACATCATCTGTTTTGAGCCCTAACATATACAGTTACTTGTTAAACGATGATAAATTGAAGGAATCAACTTTTGTGCGTCATAGCTCTTCTATTGTCTAATGAGAGACAAGTTCGCTTTTGGTTCCCTGCATTTAGCAATTACAAAATGCACAAAGCTAACTGACTGTGAGGACCCTGTGACTCCATTCGCTTTCAAAGCGCACACGACGGTTACGAATGATACTTTCCGTCTTCCTGGGAACATCACAGGGGCACTTCTCCGGTCACGTCTTCGCTACAAGTGCTCGCAAACCGCGTCAAACCAAAACAATACCGGCGCCATGTTGAACCTGTGTTGTTGCTAGATTTTCTCCGACCAAACAAAAACAACGACAGCAAACCGGCTCTAGATTCCAGCGTACGTCGGCGTTGCGCCGTGGCCAGATTTTCTCTCTCAGTTCTAACTTGAAGGTTAGCTACAGATGCAGCAACACTGGTATCAAGTTTTAATATGGCGGCCCCCACGGAGCGCCGTAAATTCTGAAGAGGGTGCATTGGAAGCAGCGGCACCTTCCCCCCCTCCCCCCCCCCCCCCCCCCCCCCCCCCCCGCAGGCGGACCCTTGACTCCTCTCGCCGCAGTGATCTGGTCATTCATGCGGTTCAAACTTTGGCTCAACTCAAGAAAAGTGAAACAATTATAGTTCGTTGCAATCAAAATAAGCATGTGGGATCATTAAAGCTACGACCTTGTTTGTTGCGTCAAGATATACGAACACATCGAATTTAAATAAAACAAAACAAAACGGCAAAGTTGATTCTAGTAGTTATGTGCATTTCTGATGTTCACTATCTGCAACTTCTAAGGGGCCCTGGTTTTGACAGCTTTGTTTGAACTAGTAAGTGCTAAATAAATTGAAATTTATAAGTTGTCCTGGATTTAATGTACCTGAAGCAACTGTGCATGTAAATGTTAATTATAGGCCATTGTTAGGTTCAATAAATTATATTTTTCTATGCGCACTTTGAAGAATCGCAGTTTCAGCAAAATCGCTCACATGGCTGGACGAAACTGAAGCAGACTGCCATTCCAACAGTGTTTGCACATTCTTTGTGCGTTTTGTTTTCACGGTTTAAAATAAATGGTATTTGATGTATAAAAAAGCCTGTTTTTTTATCCAAATCGAGCTAAATTAGACTCGCGCCTCTAACACCCAGGCATGACAAGTTTGTATTATAGCCTGCCACTCAAAAAGTTTCATACACCAATATTAGTCATTACTGAAAGCCCCCGTTTGAAGCAAGGAAAACGCACGCATGACGAGATCATCTCATTTAAATATATAGCTCCAAGCTGCACATGCCATTTGGCGCATATCGCGAAGAACTCCTGCTCAGAAGCACGGTTGCAAATAACCATCTAGGGCGAATAGCTTTAACTCTCTTTCAAATTTTAGTTTACAATTGCTCATAGCTTCGGTGGAAGCGCGTTTCATAGATTTCGTAGCAAACGCGGGCGCACCTCTCATGTCGTTGACGCCCGATCGCACGTCGGCGGTCGCTGACGCGAATGTTCTGCCAAGAACTTGTCAACTGCGTCGGAAATTTAAATCGTCATACCCCGACATCAAAGCCAACAGATATGAACGGTCTCAACTGCAGCTATAAATAACGAGCGTTTTATTCGAGTGGAAATTTCGCGACACACCAAGCGCGGGGTCTAACCGAGTGTAAGCAATTTTTATGAACCGGGCAGCGTCACTGCACATACGGGCGGAAAATAAACAAGGTTACCGTGGAACTGATTAAACATGGCTCTTGCATAAACACCGCAGAGATTAAATGCCGTTAAACACTGACAAAAGCAGAAATCAAAACGACCATACATTGGCAGTCGCCGAGAGCAGCGTATACGGGCGCAGTCGTCCGGCTCGGGTAAGAACAAAATGGCGGAGTGGGGCGTGCCCGCGACGCTAGCGTGACGTGTCAGTGACGTGACTGACGAGCTGTCAAGCGGGCCACGCCTCTTGGCCAAACTCTTCCTATCTATGGCTCTGAGTGTGTTCTGTCGTCCTAAAAAATTTTAAGAGGTTTCAACTGGTCTCGTCTCTCGGTCGTGCTCGGTTCCAGGTGTGTGAACGGGCATTTAGTGATTATACACCGTTTCAATGTTTACAAAATCACAGCCCAGCTTGGAAATATCACAGCCCAGCGCTTGCATGGTCATCGTTTCGGAAAGCGAGTGATGCACGCGCCATACTCACGAGCTCTGAGAATGGCACCGAGCAGGAGCCCGTTGTATATGGTCTATAGGAGGTGATGCCTGTAGCAATGTGCCGCAGTCGATACCCGGTTGTCCCGGCGGGCGCACACCATCTGAGCAGGCGAAGTTGCAAGCCTTATGGCTATCTATAGCTCGGAGAGTCCTTATCGGGAACGAAAAATGCGAATGTAAGCTGTGGCGCGCTGAGCAGGCGCGTCATGGCGAAGTACGGAGTGGAATTGAGAAGTGGGAGTGGAATTGAGAGGGGAAGCGAAAATGGCGGGAAAATCGTCAAAATCATGCTAAGGAGTCGGCGCAGAAACGAAAACATCGCCACAATAATGGTCAACCGCGCAAGCGCTAAGCTGCTCTCGCTGTGACACACATTACGCAAAAGCTCAAATGCAGTTTCTTTTTTTTTGTGTGTGTTGTTGCTCTTACTACTGGGGTCGCAAACAAACTGGGGCCGTAAATTCCATCACATCAAACACTCCCCCCCCCCCACTCCCCCTCACACACACAATAAAACTCGAGGCTCGTCATGTCGTCGCTGAAATAGTTGATGTGACACTGTCCCGCTAAAGAGCTGGGCAACGTATATATTCTGCATAGTTGTAAACCCCAGACTGGGGATACGGACAAGGGACGAAAACGCAGAATGACACGGACAAAGTCTCGGGTTTAGAACTATGCTCAATTGACACCAGCTAGCCTGCGCTAGCACCATTGCTTCATGACGTATATATTATATTGCATTTGAAACAGAGCAGTGGCTGTCGTATGCAATGTGTTTAAAATTAAATATGTCGTATCCGAAAACTGAAATCGGCTCGTCCTCCCTGGACAATATGGCGCAGCCGCCTCTGTGACTCCGAGGAAAAGCACCGGCCTGGGCCGCATGTGGTGGGATGAAATTTTGGCCGAGGTGTACTCGATCTGACAAGATTATTGCAGAGGAGTTGCTGTGCAACTGAAATTTTGGTTGCACGTCAGACAATTCTCAGTGGACTCAATTCATCTTCAGACCTCAGCTGGGGCACGACGGACGTCCATCGTTGGTTTAGCACGTAAAATCTTCAAATTCGACTTGTTTCATTGGACAATGTGTGACTAAAACTGGAGCCTGACTGCAACTGAAGTTCTGCCGAAACAGAAACTTCAAACATAATTGTGTCAACAACCAGAAAAAAATCACGCACAGTTGCAAACCATTTAGCAAGCAAGATTGCATTTTCAGAACAAATTAAAAGCACCAGAAAGGTTGCGAACGATTCAGAGTTTGCACATGACGCTGCACATGATGTATGCGTTCAACAGTAAAAAAGGCACGGTCCTTTGATTAAGATCTAGGGTCTCCCAACCATTTCATCTGATGCAAGCATCACCTCCCCTCCACCGATGTGTCAATTTTTGCGAGCCTATAAAATACATTTCCGTGACTACAACAGGAGTGTTGAATGAGGGCCTGATGCTGACCTAGTTGGTTCATTGCTTGTTTATGGTGCGAGCTAAACATAAAGGAAGAAAACGTAAAAAACAGAAAAGGCAAACACACCTCTGGTGTGTTTGACGTTTCAATCATTTATGTTCAGCTGGTACAATAAACAAGTGTTGAATGGTAATTATACGATCATATTGTCGCGTTATGTTTACGCAGCTTCGTTGTTTAGATTTACTTTATTTTCCCTTCCCCCACCTTGGGGCCTTCAGAGTTTGTCGGCCGCTGGTCGCCGCAGCGAGACGGATGGGGGTTCTCTCTGGAAGAGATTCTTGAAGACCCTCTCCTCGAGTCCTCCATAAATATATTTTTTTTCCAAGGATGCCCGCTATCGGCGTCGAATGGTACGCTCCGTGTCTTTCTTTGGCACGGTTACTGCCCTCTGGTCCACAGACCGTCCAACCAAGCTCTGGCTCTCGGAAGCGGGTGGTAGAAAATGGGCGAGGTTCAGGGAATTTGGAAATGGTTTCCACAAGGTGATGGAGGTTTGCTTCTGGTGCCTTATAAATTTGTTTGGTTGTGTACGTACTTGCGTGCTTCCTTTTGATTACTTACTAATCTTGTACGTGCCTGCTCTTGTGATTGTGGTTTCGAATGTGTCTCGTCTTGTTGTGTATAGCTGTTTTTGTGAACTTCGTTCGAATTTGCTTGTCTTGCGTAGGCTGCTATTTTCGGGATGTTCATGTTTGCTTTGGGCTGCGAGCCTCTGTATTGGTGCTAAGAAAACCCTCTGGGATTTGTTGCAGGAACGGCTCCGGAATTCCGTTAAACTCAATATAAGCCGCCGCCGATAAAAGACCGCTGTAGTTTTAGCTCTTAGAGTACCAGGCCTCGATCATCACCCTGCCTCTGGAGGCCAACCTGCACGTCCAACCCCTTTTGGGCTCTGGAGTCTTACTCCTGCTAATGACACAAATTAATTTCTGCAGTTGATTAGCCAAAGTCTGAATATCGTTGTACCGCCCCTTTAAGGAAATAAAGAAAGCGCACCTTTACGTTCTATATGTTAGAAAATATTGTCTTGTCCGCTACTTTTAGTAAACTGAGTTCTATTGGTTACCCCTAAACAGTGATTCGACAGTTTAAAAAAAAGTTTTAAACACAAACGTTGAAAATATTAGTACACTGGTTGGTTTGTGAGTTCGCTGGAACCCCAAAAAATGTAAATTTCATCGTGATTCAAGAAAAGAGTAGTGTGTCACTTCTCATCATTTTGTATCACTTAAGAAGTATATATTTCTATTAAGTAGAACAACACCATGTCTAAATGTGGTAAGGAAAAGTTCGAATAAACCTCTGTATTAACATACCCTTGACACATATTTTTCGCAAGCGTGGGATTTCAGCAATCTACCATGATATGTTCATACATATCATTGCACAAGCCGTCTGCATTCTCAATTCTGGATTTTATTCAAGGGCAAAAGACTTTCAACCCTCGGAAGCTAAAAGTCTGAAAATATGAAAAAGGGAAAAGATTTGGAACGCTTAAAATAAACGTTAACAAATTTAGAAATCACAAGGTGGATGTACACGACTAATTTTAGTTTCGTAATTGTTCATTGCGTATCCCGGAAGACCTATCAAGAACGACTTCATTTAATAATAATAATAATAACAATAATCAATCAATCAATCAATCAATCAATCAATCAATCAATCAATCAATGTTTTTATTGAAGTGCCCAGGAAAAACCTTGCGGTCTTGGTACGGGTGCACTCAGGAAACATGAAAAACATAACACTACACACAACAAACAAACAGTAAACAATAAAAATACTTAAAACAGATCACATATGTCACATAAACTCTCTGCGGTATACCACCACGATAGCGAAAGAAAATTAAAGCGAGAGTATAAAATTTGGTTCTGAGCAACTTAATCAAGTGCAAAAAATTATAAGCAAAATTTAGGTGAGGACCTTTAGCGCTCTGACGAACTCCGGTGTGTTATTGTTAAATATATCAATAGTGTCTGTAAAAGAGGAATGGTAGGTGTGCCCAATTCTTGACACGGGGTCGTGAAGATTAGTTATGCGAGCATTGTAGAAGGATTCATTTTGCCGTGTAGTTTTTACGGGAATTTTCAAACGTACATTTGAGATCAATGATGTGCAGTCAGTGATGCCATGAATAAGTTTGTACAGAAATAGGATATCGGCATGCTCTCTTCTACGCCGCAGGGTGGGCAATGCCAAGCTATGTTGGACTAGGACTGCTGGATCATCGTTTGAGGTAGACGCATTGCGCGACGAGAAACGATGTCCGTAGATACATAAAAACGTATTCTGAACACGTTCGATCCTAGCCGAGTTTGTCCCGCAGATTCCATTCCATACAACAGAGGCATACTCGACGTGTGGTCCACATAAAGCACTGTACAGTGTGACAAAAGTACTAGGCTTATTAATCTCTTTAGTAATGCGGCACGTAATACCAATCGTGC
This sequence comes from Ixodes persulcatus, assembly GCA_013358835.2. Taxonomy (NCBI): domain Eukaryota; kingdom Metazoa; phylum Arthropoda; class Arachnida; order Ixodida; family Ixodidae; genus Ixodes; species Ixodes persulcatus. The sequence goes on along the minus strand of JABSTQ010011399.1, from coordinate 970,518 downwards.
GTAAAGCTGAGCTCACAATGTGGTCAACATGACTCGAAAAGCGTAAAGTACTATCAAATACAACTCCAAGGTCTTTGATTACATTCACACATGCTAACAGAACTGACTGAATGTCATAAGAGAATATAATATTATGTGTCTTTCGAGTGTAGGACATGACTTTAGTTTTGGAACTATTTAGTTTTAGGGCATTCTGATTGCACCAATTTTCGAAAGCATATACATCATTTTGTAGCAAAACACAGTCGCATTCGTCTCGTACCTCCATAAATATCTTAATGTCATTTGCATATTGTAGAAAGGAGGAGTGACGGATCACAGCCGAAACATCATTAAAAAAACTGAAAACAGAAGGGGGCCGAGAACGGAACCTTGAGGTACACCCGTCGTAGCCTGATAAGCAGCAGACGAATTACCATTCGAGCTGACAAAACACATTCTATCACACAAGTAACTTTTGAGCAATAAAAGTATCGAATTGTGGACATCAAGCTTTAACAGCTTTGCAACATCTCGTGATTTACAAGTTCAAACGCTTTGCTTAAGTCAAAGTAAATTACATCAAGTTGGCCTCTATTAGAGACGACCTGAGCAGCAGTTGATATGAAACAAGTGAGGTTAGTCGTGGTTGAGCGACCCGCCATAAAACCATGTTGGCTAGGGATGAGAAAATGTTTGAGCTTAAACGACAATATTTTGTGCAAAGCTGTTTCGAAGAGTTTCGAAAATGTACAAAGAAGAGATATAGGCCTGTAATTTGAGACGCTTGTTCTTGAACCGGACTTATGTACGGGTACAACAAGTGCTGTTTTCCACAAGACGGGAAACCCTTCAGTTTTTACGCAGTTGTTAAAAATGTGTACCAAAATAGGGATACATATTGCACTATAGGCCTTCAATAGGACCGACGGAATGCCGTTATGGCCAGAAGACAAAGACGGCTTCATCTTCTTTACAGACTCATGTAATAGCTCCTCATCAAAAAACGCAATACAGGTTGCATTACTAGAGGCAGCTGGCGCGGCGTTAATGGGAGAGTTCGGATGATACCTAAATACGGACTGAAAGTGGTGGGCAAAAATTAATTTATTAATTTTTGCCCACCCCTTTTAATGAATATATTAATTTATATTAATATAAAATTAATATATTAATATTAATAGTAGCAGTAATATTACTGTCACTACTACTAATCAAGAATCAAGAATAATGTTTATTAGGTGTCCAGGAACAACCCTGCGGTCTTGGTACTGGCACACCGAAACTTACACATTACATTAAAAGAATAAAAAAAAACTCAAAGGAATGAGTAAAAGACATGATACTTATAACGCATGCTGACACAAAGGTACGACTTACACAGAAAGCAAAGAACGGAGCACAGGGTCAAAACGCAAGGTACAAGACTGCCACAAAAACGAATATACCTTATTAAAATAATATTTAATAAAATCACAATAACGACAGGTTCAGCGAGACTCATACAAGACTCTCAGTTCGGTTTGCGCAAGCGCATAGCTTATTCATTAGCCTACACACATTTGCGCTATGGCATAACTGTATTTGGCCAATGCACGAGACTACGGCACAAAAAAGTGAATGGTATTTTAAAAGGAATTTTGAGAAACGTGTGCTATGGCATGAGTTTTTCTAATTTAGATTTATTTCAAACTTCATCAATACCGAACTTTTGATCTTTGTTCCTAGAGACAGTAGTGCTCATTTACAACTGCAAAGACGACTTTAAATCTACTGACCCCGTCACGCGGCAATTGCGGAAAGTTCCACTGTACGCCGTTCCAACATGTTATACACGGTATGGGAAACACATGCGTTCATTTTATGTCCCTCGCATTTTCAACGAGTTACCACCAAGTCTCTCGAATCTTACTACAAAAAAAAAACTTAAAAAAGAACTACGCAATATATTTATCAACGAAGAAACTATGTGATCATTAACTATATTGTTTCGTGATATTTTATTGCTTCCCGTAGAAACTATCTTCTCGTCTATCAATTATTGTTCTCATTTATTTGTATGTAAGTGGCGCACTCTAAGGTCTTGCTATACGAGTAACTACTTTAGCTTCTGTGCAATACACGTTCATGCTCATTTTCTAATACTGTATATTATTCTGCTGGACAAGAACTTGATCCTTTGAAATTTGACCTTTGATGAAGTGTCACTCTGAACTCGTGCTTTCTTATTGTCTTGTGTTTTTGTCTTTTTTTCTATTACTTTCTGGAACATTCCTGTGAATCACTATAACTTTTAGGTTCAGTCACACAAGCCCTTGTTGGCTTAGACGAACCTCCCTTCTGCTCTTTTGAACTAACCTATCGTAAATAAAATTTATTATTATTATTATTATTATTATTATTATTATTATTATTTGTCTAATATGGAAATTCAGGGCCTGCCCTCCACTCCAAAAGAAAACTTGAGTGTGGTTCTTTGTGACCTTGCCTCGAAGATCGGCCTCTCCCAATTTCAACCATCTGATGTTCTCTCCGCTCGGCGTCTACCCTCTAAGAAAACGGACAAACCTGGTACTGGTCCATTAATTTTGGTCAGCTTTGCATCGGTTTCCCTGAAGGAACAATGGATGGGTTGCCGTGGGCGACTGAGGGAACTCAGCCACGCCGGACTGGTACCCAAAATATTTTTCAACGAAAACCTCTCTCGGCCTAACCGTGAGCTTTTCTGGAAGGCGAGGGTGAAAGGAAAGGAGAAGCAGTACAAGTACATTTGGACGAAAACGGGCAAATCTATGCAAAAAAAAGCGACAGCACAGCTGCCCTACGGATTGCCTCCGTGGGGTATATTGAAAAATTGGTTTAAACCCTGGCAGCTAAATTTGCGCAATATAGTAACTTCTTGGACTTTCAGACTTCGCTCGACAAAAGAAAGGAGAGCACGTTTATATGTTTGCACGTGAACATACGAAGCCTCCGCAAGTACTGGGGTAATTTTCGAATAATCGTTCGAAACATAATGTTTCATGTCGATGCGTTTATTTTTACAGAAATCAATATTCCGGAGTTCATGTTGTGTCAATACACCCTTACAGACTACAATGCCTTCTTTTCCACACGATCGAAACGCAGTGGCGGGGGGATTGCGGCTTATGTCCATCCAATATGGCAAGTCTCTCGCCTCGATTTAACATTTTCTCACACTGAGGTCCTTTCCCTAAAACTTGATAACTTGAAATTCTCAATTTCTCTTCTTTGTATTTATAGGCCTCCTGCGGAAAGTGTTCGACTGTTTCTTGGTGAGCTTGAATCAACACTTTGTAATTTCTCCTCTATGCAACACCTTTGTCTGGTAGGCGACTGTAATATCGACATATTAAACACAACGAACCCTATTGTATGTGACTACTTAAATATTTTATCTAATGCTGGTTTGGAATGTGTTATTTCGGCCCCAACTCGAGAAGAGATCTTAGGGACGAAATTAGTCTCTTCATGCATTGACCACATTTCCATACGAATACCGAATGCTCAAGTGGAATCTGCTGTAATTCTCGAAAAGTTAGCCGATCACTACTTCGTGGCATGTTGACTTACAGATAATTTAGCGCTCAAATCTGAATGTGGAGCTTCACGACAAGCCCAGATTATTGATATTGTTTTGTTTGACAAATTGGTTGCCTCGTATGACTGGAAAGGATTTCTAGGTTCAGTTAACACTACCAACGTGTATCCGAGGTTTGTGGAGGCTTTTCAAAACTTTACCGAATCTGCAAAACGAACTGTAATTTTAACAGACGTAGACCTATCCATCAATGGCTCAGCTCTAATATCCTTAAACTAATTAAGGAAAAGGACCTTCTTTGGAAACGATGCCGGAGGTCTCCAAATAACAATGATTTGCGTAATGAGTTTCGACAAGTTAGAAATAAGGTAAACGCAGTAATTCGCTCTGCAAAGCGAAGATATTTCATATCAAAATTTGAGGAATCAAGGTTTAGCTCGGCTAAGACATGATCGCTGATTAATCAATTTCGAGGTACTGGCGCTCAGCGTTCCATTGATGACGTTCTTGAAAGAAATATTTGTTCACTCACATTCTCACTAGCCGACGATTTCAGCAACTTCTTTGCTAAATATTCTGGCGTGTGTAGAGACCCAGTTGATAACTCATGCACATTGAGTGATGCATCTTTAACGTCAGCTTTCCTTCCCTCTTTAAATGAGATTGATCTCCAGTCCATGTTGTTTAGTTTCAAAGCAAGCAAGTCACCTGGTGCTGATGGCATTCGCGCATATGATCTGCAGAGAAATTTCACACGAATTAAGGATGTTCTTCTAGTTATGCTTAATGGCTTTATTACTTTTTCCAACATACCCGATGGTCTAAAGGTTGCCATTGTTAGACCCCTCTTCAAAGGAGGCGCCCGATCAAAAATCGAGAATTATCGCCCTATTTCTTTAGTACTAATTTTAGGCCAATTCCTTGAGAAACACCTCTTTCAGTCGATGTATAGCTTTTTGGATACGAATGAAATCTTTTCATCCACTCAGTACGGTTTCATTGCTGGAAAAGGCACGCAGCCAGCCCTTGATGATTTTTCGGATAACTTATATTCCACATTTGAAAATAATATGTTTGCATGCGCGCTTTTTCTTGACGTGTCTAAGGCCTTTGACACTGTTAGCCACCAACTGCTCCTAAGGAAATTACATCGCCTGGGTTTTCGTGGCCCTTTTTATTCTTTACTAGAAAACTTCCTTTCTCAACGTTCTCAACTCGTGTCAATAGGAGGCTTTAAGAGTTCTCGTCTTCCTCTTAAGGCGGGGGTGCCTCAAGGTTCAGTGTTATCGCCTGTACTTTTCAACATTTTTGTTAATGACATGGGATCGTCAGCGGATGCACGCTCTACCAATACGCCGACGATACCCTTCTTGTGTCGCGTCATATTAATGTTCATGACTCTTTCAACACACTTGAGGAGAATGCTACCCATATAATGGACTGGTTTGCGGACAACATGATGGATATTAATAGGTCTAAAACAAAGCTAGTTTATTTTCATAATCCTCTCAAAAGCCACCCTGCTAATATTAAGTTTATTCTTCACCGATCTAATTGTGATCCATGTACATGTATACCAATTGAGTCAGTTAATCATGTTAAATACTTTGGTGTTTGTTTTGATTTTGATATGTCGTGGAACACACATATGTCATACTTATGTAGCAAACTACGTGTTGTATCCTGCATGCTTTATAACACAAGAGTCTTTATACCAGTTGGCGTAAGACTGCTGATGGCTCACGCACTTGCTTACAGTATTATTCGGTACGGCGTAACCGTTTTCGGAAATGTTTCTGGTCGCTTGCAAACCAAAGTTGATACCCTACTGAGAGGAATACTTACTAGCGTTGCATATAATACACCTTTGTCAACAACTAGGGATATTTTCAAAGCTCTCCAATTGCCAAACCTCCGCTCACTTTATATTCAAACTGTTATATTACGCAACTTTTGGAATAAGGATTTCAAAACACCGTCACTTCCGCCTCGCTCATTGCGATGCACCCCTCGTTTCAAGGTGCCACGTTGTTGGACCCGTTACGGTAAATGCACGCGCGATTATTATGTTCCGAGTTTATTCAACGCTCTGCCGGACTCAATCCTGGACATCACCTCACTGAAGGCATTGAAGAAGGAACTGAAATGTGTTGACTTGGATATTAATTAGTGCAAGCCTGTACCAGTCTGTGCAGAGTGAATTTGCAGGGCTATTATTTTTTTTTCTCTGGCCCCTTCTGCCCCATTGATTCTGATGACATTTCTGTCTTCTTTTTTTTTCCTTCTTTTTATGCTTTTTTTTTACAATTATTTGCTTTTCTTATGCCATGTAGTGTCATTTTGTAACTGTGTTTAATTTTGCTTTTTCGTTTTTTTATATGTGTATTAATTTGCTTATTCACTCATTGTTTTTTTTTTGTCATTGTCGGATGACAATGACGACTTTTCCTTCTACTTTTCTTTTCCTTTATATGTTTTTTCCAGCGTCGTGTTCCTATTTCAGTATAGTTCTGCTGAAACTGCGTGGTCTTTACTTTTTTTTTTTTCTATGATTAGCGACATTTCTGTGGTGGCGTGCGGGCTGCGTGAGGGGTGGATGCTCGGACTGGAGAAGAGAAACCGCCTCACTACTCCAGACTTTCGTCTGCTTCCTCTCGAGATCGCGCTCCGCTCTTGGCTTGTCGCTAATTATACTTTCCTTTCCACTGCTCTAATAGTTCTGACGACATTTATGTATAGCTTTCTGTCCTGACAATGTCTTTTTTGCTTCGTCGTTTTTTTCTGTTTTTTTTTTTCTACTTTTGTATTTTTGCCGATCTTATTGTGTTTTATTTTTTTTAGGGCGTCATCACACAAGCCTTTAGCTGGCTTTGATGTGCCCATACATATAACATTGCATTCCTGATGGGCAAATAAAATTTATTATTATTATTATTATTATTATTATTATTATTATTATTAATATTATTATTATTATTATTATTATTATTATTATTATTATTATTATTATTATTATTATTATTATTATTCAAGAAAAGTGATTTAAAACGTTCTGGTAAACAAGAGCAGACATGCTTGTTCGTCGGGCCAAGCAAAACTACGGAACACCATAACATGTTCAATAATTACTCTTTTCAAACTACCCAAGTGTTTTAACCACCAGGAATAACACAAAACATATCCAACAAAAGCACTTGATTAATGCGCAGGTTGAATAATGCAAAGCAGTTTAACACAAAGCAAGAAAGCTCGACTTCAGAAAACAAAAGGTTCAGGCAAATTAATCACATAATATTATTTTTATACCAGTCTTTGAACAGTTTCTTTCCTTTATTCATAGACGATAAGCCAACGTAGTCATCTGGTAATTTATACGGTCCGTGTAATAAAGATTTGGTGATTTTGATCTGAAAAACTCTGATTTGTATTCCGATCGCTCATTTCCAAATTCGTATTTTTGCTCAAGGAACTAAATACTAAATTTAAAATACTAAGTTGGCCAAATCACAACAAACATTTTGAAAGTATAATTAAACATGCGTTTTACACTCGAATACGTAATTTCTCATTTGTATTCACAGACTCATACCGAAGCACCGAGGTCCTAGCGGCGTTTGTGCACTCACGTCCTGAGGAATCGATCAATATTGCGCTGGCGCTTTTATTGGATTACTCCTCAATCTCGGGTGATAGTCGTGTGTAGCAGAGCTTGACCTTCTACAACGGGACAAGGAAACGAAACTAAGAAACGCTTGCAAATTGCTACAATGTTGGCAGATGAAGCAATTTAACGATAATATCAACGGCAACCACCTCGCCAATCCTTCGTTATATCTTCTTAATAAACGATAAAAAGCGTATCAGGGGCCCGCGTCGCACTCAAAGCGAAAACTGCACCCCTAGAGACATGAGCCGACGTAGGTATCTTGTACTACATGATGCTCCGAGAAGAAGATCGTATTTACACAACTGGTTTCTTGGGCGTCTTTTCTTGTGATGTCTCCATGGCGGCTATGGAGTAGCTGTCCTCTTATTTCGAGACAATATATGTTACCTAATGCTCTTCTCATTCAGATTTGCATGCATTATACGGTATACAGCATGCTGCGAAGGAGGGGGGGGGGTGTAACTTTATGTTTTATTGCGACATTTGGAACTGTCCATAAAGTCAATTCTGGTTTACCTTCATGCGACGGTAGCCAGTGAAAAATATTTGCATATATCATTTATTTGTTTTCAGGAGTAATTTTTTTAATATATTCTTCGTATTGAAGGGAATAAAAATAGCCCCCAGATATCAATGGGAATGGTAACTGTGTCAAAGTTAGTAAGTGCCAATTCTGAAAAGGATAAGTTTAGCGTGCCTTGCAGCAGTTGTCGTCGGTTCTAGTAATTGTGAAAAAAGCATTTCGAGCAATGTGAACGTCACAGGCCAGAACCATTTTGAATTTCTGTCTCTGACTTGTTTTTCTACCAGAATAGACATAGAAATACAAAGCATACTATAGGTATCCTTGCGCAAACATTTTCTCCCTGCGCCTTTCGAATTTTTCTCTCAACTTTTTTTTTATCGATTGAAATAATTTTTACAACTTCTGGCCTATTAATGCTTCGCATATACGAGGCAAACGAGCAGCATTCACGGAGCTAAAGAAGGAGGAAAATAATAATGCTGTATAAGGAAAACAGCTGATGACGCGTTTATAACTCGTATTTCTTCAGCACTTAACAAGTTGTAGATACCTATTATTACAGCTTTTATTTGAATCAAAGCATCACATAGTGGGTTTTTGGAGCTTGCGCTACAGCTTGGGCGACAATAATCGAAATCCAACTTGCCTTTGCAGCAATATTGACATGGCTAATATTTAAGATCAGGTTAAATAAAAGAATATGTTAGCGCAGCGGTCGGACAGGTCGGAAAGCCATCAGATTCGCGAAACTCCGATAAATCGAAAAAGGCAAAGAAAAAAAATGAATGAAACAAAGCTCCTACTCCAAAGTAATTAATAATAGAAGTACAAAATTTCCAGAAATAACGAGTTAAACAATGCCAAAAGCAGCCGAAAACACCCAGTCGGAATGCCTGTCCCTCAAACTTGTGACAGTCTGACAAATCAAATTAGGTGCTGAAAAAACAAAATTGTATATTGAAATTAGATAACAAAAAACAAACAAAACGAAAACAAAAGATACGGGCCCGTCCGGGATTTGAACCCGGGACCTCTCGCACCCAAAGCGAGAATCATACCCCTAGACCAACGAGCCAACCTGGCAGTCTCGGGGCACTTACTTTGCGCAAAGGCGAGCGACGCTCATCTTTGAACTGGTTTGTGATCTGTGTCGGCAAACACTGGAGAAGCTCGGTCGCTATCTCCGTTCGGCCTTGCTCACCGTCCCGGAAGGGTTTTCGATGCGTACCGTTTTACGGGCCTTCGACGTTGCTCGACTTCTATTCGCCCTTTTTTGTTTGGCAACACACGCAGTGGCGCCATCTATCCGGTAGCCCTGGCACACTTCCGGTCCGGGTATATTTTCTCAATTTTTACGCATCATTCTTTCACCATGAGAGTGAATTATGTGTAAGAGTGGCATAAGCGACCATTTTCTAAAAATAGCGCGTAGATTGAATCTCTCAAATACTGTGAAACCCGCCGTCTAGTTGGGAACCGGAAGTGATTGAGGGCTGTTTGCACACTGGCGCCACCCATAGAGTTATTACAATAAACGCTAGAGGCTCAGCTGGCGCTAGTGTGCTGTTGCATTTTGAAGCAGACAGCAAGCAGTCAGAAATTGACTTCCGGTAATGCATTCCTACGGGAAAAAGCGAGTGCATTTTCTCTCTGTGCTCGATTGTAAGAGGAAATATCACGAATAATTTGCACGTACTAGGCACATTGGAACATTTCTCAGTCACGCAGACGAAATAATTGGTCAGTTACAGCATTTTTATTTGAAATTCGTGGCATGAAAAACGGTGTTAAAACCACTTCGTACGTGTATTTATGTGCACTGTCGGACACTGTTAGCGCGAACACGGCGTCGACGCTTTCCAGCATGGGGGATATACGTGCCAAACGAACGAAGGACATGTGGAAAACCAAGAAAGACGGCAAGAACTACGCAGTAACTCTGGATAAGTAACTCCTCGTGCTTGCAGACGATCAAAATAAATTGAAAGTCACGTAATACAGTCCGATTTACAATAAATAAGTACTGCTTTATTCTTTCTGCTCATGAATATGTGCGAAGATGCTTGTTCTGGGTTCAAATCATTACCCGCACGCTCCAAATTTTTGCAAATAGGGTGAAGCCAGAGAACAGGTGCCCGATAAAAACTGCCCGACATAGGAAATAACAAGAAAACACACCTTTAGCAGCCCACGTACTTTATTCTTTACGTTTCGAACGTTTTTTTAATCACTCGTAAAGATGCACGACGGGGTCATTTTCATATAGTGACAGGGCGGGCATATTAACAATATATAAGCACCAACAGAATGCTGGCGAACTTTGAACACACTTTACATTCCTTTAGATCGTTGTTTTGCTTAGAATCGTCGCTCGTTTCTACATTCCTGCCATGGAACAGAGGTTTGGGCCTGAAATATAGCGAAGTTTAACATCGTTCAGTGGTAAAGAAAAAATGCTGTAACTCAAGCAATTACACTATCACCATATTAATAAAGGTACATACTATCCGGTACAACCGAAATAACAAAAGTTATTCAAGTTATTTTCCGGCGAAGAGACAAAATTCACGCGCGTTTTCCCATAGGAATACACAGGAAGACTGGAAAAGTAGACTGCATGCTGTCTGCTTCAATTTGCAACCGGAAGTCCCGTAGACACTAGCGCCAGCTGAGCCTCTAGCGTTTATTGTAATAACTCTATGGCGCCACCACGTTTCAACTCACGCGAGAAAGAACGTATTTGGTATTTTGACGTTTTGTATGCGATTATTTCTTCTAGTTGATTCGCGGTTGTTTGGCGTTTCCGAAAGATGGAGATCGAACGAAATTGCCAAATATGTATCTATGTTCGAATTAAAATCAACTATCCTCACCAGTTGAGTTTGATTCATTACAAATACTATATGACTGAAAATTAAAAAAAGAAAGTATAGTACTTCAACTCAGCTGGTCATTTTATTCATTTCGTCCAGCTTCATGCTTCTTCCAATTAATATTTTAAAAACAAAGTTGCTGCTATTGACATGGCACATTTGAAAGCTATGCTTTCGATATGATCTCATAGTTTGCACTATGTATATTAGGTTATGTTTTTCGAAATGCTGAATAATTGCAAAACAGAGACTTCATAGTGTTTTCAAAACTCTTCCCACTCCACCATAATTCCCCGATTTAATATGACTATTTGCAGTACTTGATTTGTTTTTTTTTTTCCTGATTTTCTATGATGAGGGTTTTGTGGATATATACGGCTCGTACAAAAAGAAAAACTAAAATAACCGGACCACAGACACGGTCTGGTTACTAGAACCGGACCAAAAGTGAAATGTCACGAAAAGTAATCACTCATTTAACCAGCGCAGTCTGCACCGGGAGTGCGCCTTTAGAGCGCGCGACACAAGAGCGCACCCCAGTTGAGCGAACACCGCAAAAATGTGTGGTGTACCCGCGGCTCCACACACAGATCAAAATTGTGCAACTCATCGGGTCGGAGCAGTGGTGATTTTTGATTGATTGAATAGTTGTCTTTAAAGAAAAATAAAAATAAAACGGGTACGACTCTTTCTAACCAATTGTTTACTGATATCGGAGAGAAAAGGGGGCAGGAGAGTGGGGTGGGGCCTATAGGTACCGGCAATGTCTGCAGTTGGGTGGAGCAGCGAGTGTAAGATTTCTTCACGGTGCTGCGGTGGGCCTCTCGGATATACTATAAATAGTTTACTTTTTGCTATATTTGGTCTATTCTTGAAAGGCACTTGGGCTCCGGTCTATTTTGTGGCTATTTAGACGTACCTCACATACTTTTAAATACGATTGTGACGTCCATGATCGTGATGAAGAAAACTCACCGCTAAAAAACTTTCAGTAAAAAACTCATCGAAGGTAAGTTCAGTGGAATTTTATTGAATGCAGAGCTTTCCAGCCTTTTGACGGATACAGAAAAACCTTAATATTGTCATTTGTGACAATATGAATGGTTGGTATATGACCTTTGGCACGAGAGCTCCTTTCTCAAAATTGATTTTGAAAACCCCAAAATACGGGGAAGAATGTTACATGTTGCTATTTCCTTTTGGACGTTTTAAAATAATTTAAAATAAAAAAATTAGTGAGGTTGGTGGTGAACTTTATCAATTAAAATCAAAGAACTAATGAATCTATGCCAGCTGCGACGCTTTTGTCTGCGGAAATGGACGCTACAACGCTTCTTGGTGTGTCACAAGCAATAAATTTCGTCGACTCACTTTGCATTGTCTTTTCTAAATGTCGCGACATAAATCCCCGCCTATTTCACATAAAGCACGCGATGTCCAAACAAGTAATTGGTCTGGTAGGGCCACTCGCGCTGGACTGGTTGTGCGCTCTCGTGACGGGCGCTCTAATGACACGCGAGCTAATGTCGCTGCGCTCTCGAGTCGCGCGCGCTAACGTCGCAGCACTCTCGAGTCGCGCGCTCTAACATCGCGGCGCTCTCGTGTCGCGCGCGCTAATGTCGTGGCGCTCTACTGCCGGCACTCTAATGTCGGTGCTCTTGTGTCGTGTGCTCTAGTGTTGTACAGCCTTGTGACCTAATGGTGCACTTTGGCATGGGCCAAGAAGTTAAAGATGTCATCCGATACAAAGAATATGTCAGAAACGTTCTTAGCTCCCACGTGACGAGCACGGCAGGCTTGTCGAAAACTCGGAGAACAAAACGTAGCTGGCACAACTTAGTACTTTTCATGGATCTCAAAATCTCAAATAATTAAATTGTGTTGTACGTATGTTTAGACAGTCTGACGTTAGTCTGCCTCAATGGGTGACTTGTCTATCAGCTGTAGATGAGAAATTCAATAAGTACGGCACAATTCTTAGCCAAGTGCCTTTAGCGTGCACCGCGCACTAGTGATATACGACTGCACGCCGGTTGAATGCTCATTCAGGCCGAAACAAGCAAGAGTGGGGATTGAACCCAGGATCCCTGGGTTCTGCAGCTCGAGCATTCGCTCCACGCACTCCGAGCTGCGGCGCGTTAGCACACTAATTCATCGATTCCCTAAAAATCGCGAAGATGTGCGCAACATCCTGTTAATCGCCAGCCGATACTTGGAAGTCGTGAGAGATGACACGTCAACGAAGCTCTTGCACCTTTGGTTGAAGACGAGCGAGCAGAGCGCATTTATTGCCCCTAAAATATGGCCTAGGGTAGGTTTGCAGATCAATGCGGGTATCTCTTCCAGCGGTAAACTCACCCATAAGAGCGATTTTCGTGTCACGTGATCGGCCCTGTTGGAACAAGGAACTAACGTACCTAGCATTACAGGCAACGGCTGCCGAAGTTCGTCCTCGCGGTGATTACTAAAGTTTGTCGTCTTAAGTGATGTTAGCAAATCGAAAGGTAAGGCTAACGTCTGCTGAATGGAATAGGCTGGAACGTTAGGTACTTCCTCTTCACGGAGCAGGTCACGTGAACTTAAAATACCTAGTGAGACGATTGTACCCACTTGATAAGATCGCCGCTGCAACCAGCAAATCGGCCCAGGGAGACAGACCTCTTGAGGCAGAAGTGTGCTTGATGACACAGCTAGTAGATGACGACATCCCCATTTCTTTATTATGAATTTATTCATTCGTGTATGCAGGAATATCAAATTTTTCCACATAAGATTGCACCTCACCGGACATGCTCACATTCCACTACAGAAACACTCTTAACGGCAAATTGTTTAACCTACGATCATTACATTTTAAAACAGAAAATACGGCAGAGACACTTAAGATTGCTTACGTGTAGGAATGCGAAAGCATTCCTACACGCAGCGCATTCCTACATTCAGTGCGCCACGCCTTCCTTTCGCACACGGCGCTCCGTTGGTGACATAATACTCCCCCCCACTGCGCAGGCTCGGCGAAGCCCGCCGGCTCACGGCCGTTTCCGTGTCGAAGCATTGCGTTGATTAGAGGCCTGGATCACACCGGTTAACGAGGCACGGGCCAGGGAGACGCCAATCCCATCGCGCGCTCGACAGGAGTGCACCGCCGAATGTAAACTTCTCCTACTTATGTTCCCCTTCCCCCAATGAGGCCATGGCGCCACCCTTTTCAAAATAAAGTTAATCATCATCATCATGTGCTTCTCTTCGTGTTTCATTTCTGAGGCGCCTCCGCTTTGACCTTGAGCGTACCCGCCGTCTTCTGTGACGAAGCATCTGCGTTTCTGTGCTTTTCTTCGCGTTTTATTGGGAATAACATTTAGGAGCCGTTTCGCTCAGCCAATGGAATTTAGGTGCCGTTTTTCACTGCAAGAGAAAACGGTTACAGACAACGCCGGCTTGGCTCCATGGGACATTTAATGCTTTCCCATTAAAACAGGCATTCCTGTGTTCGAGCTTAGCATGTCAGGCTCTGTGCGATTGGTCTGATCTTCTTATGCCATATTATAAACCCCATTTATGCGGTATATTTCGATCGGTCAAAAAACACGCCGACCTTTTTTAAAATTTCGGATGTTTTTTTTGTTTGTTCGTGAAAACTGATTTGCGCGATTGTTTCCTAATTCGGCAGGATAAACGAAAATGGTCGGTCCCTCCTGCATACAATGAGGCGCTTCTTCAAGCCGTGGTAACAAGGTGCCCCGTGAATTTTGTTCAAGTGCGCGATCGAGCACGTAGACAGCGCGTTAATATAAAACCTGAAATATAAGTTCGGAAACTTACAGGCAAAGCTAGCTAAGGAAATCTAGTGCACCCCAGCGGAAAATATACGATTTTTAGTCTACCTGAGATCTTTAACGTCTGCGCGGAGGCCTATGTTGGGCACTCTAAACAGCATAATTAAGGAAAATTTTTAGACACTAATACCAGATCTCGTTTATGCCATTCAAATGGTCGACGATTATAACAATCGGGCACCTATGTTAAGCCAATACTTGACTCAAGTAACTCTAAGTGGTCAAGGGGTATCACCAACTGCAAGTTGCTCTGTGTGCACCCGCGTTGTTTGTATATAGCTACGCACACGTCTCACTGTTTCTATTACAAAAAGAAATACGCTGTTCGCCAAGTACAAAACATGCCGCTATAGTAAACATCGTTTAAAGAACCTCCTGGGCGGTGCGTCATTCGAATTAACTTCAGCAATTACACAATGTCGCATTTCTTCGGGTTTACCAAAAGGAGCGACAAAGAAGTTTAAAGCACGATACTGTTAAGTTTTAAAGCCGTTCGGACACATCGGCTCATCTTTTTTTATAATGGGCTCCCGGTATTTAACAGACGGCGACTCCTTTCTTGGCACGCGAACCCCATCTCTTACCACTTTTTTGCACATTGCTGGTGGTTAAAATGTCGTTGCCTTAAGGCGCAACCGACATTATGAAGCTGTACCGCTGCATTGGGATATCAGACAGTGCCCTCGTTCATTGAACGCTGAAGTTACCTATCAATGTTTATTGCAGACTGGAGGTGGTTTGTAAATAACCGGAACAGGGCCCAATTGAGATAGTGAATCTTTAGCGCTGGAGGCCCTTATTGATGGCGCTGTAACCGATGCGAGTACTTACACTTAAACGACGTATCGAAAGTTACCTATATTCTTGCTTTATGTTCGTGACATTAAAGATCGACTTTGAATGACAGTCTAGAAATGGCGTTAAATGATGTGGGCAGACCAAAAACAAAAAGAAAACAAAAACGTCGGTGGTTTCGCGAATAAAATTATTGTTAGATTTTTAGTTCTTCGCGTTCTCGTCTTCTGCTTCGTGCCATTTTCATACATCATCCACTTTGCGGCGCTCGTCGAGATATATATTAAATAAAAAAAATAGAAACGCAAGCATTTCAATATCGGACATTTTACAGATCCCGGCAAAAAAAAAAAAAAAACGATGTCAAAGCCATGGTATTTCTTAAGATCTAAAGGCATGACAGAAACAAAACTGTTTCAAGGCAGAATCTGAGAATACTAAAGTTTCTCTTTTGTCTCAGGGTAAAACTTCTCTCAAACTTTTTTGTTAAAACAAAAATGAGGGTGGGGTAAATTCCCTCAACTTACGAAAGAAATCCAACATGCAATACGCTGTTTTGTAACCACCCATTTTAAAGCTTTTACCTATTGCACCAGCCCTTCGTTAGAAAGTTTGGTAAAACTCCGTGGAGACAAGTTATTTTTTCAGTTGCGCTAATCTTCTGGTCGCCTATGCATTGTATTCCTTTGGGATCACAAAAAGACAAGAATTACATCGCAAAAAATATAGTTGTGAATTACGCCATGTTTCAAATACTAAATCAAAATTACTCTTTCCCCTCGGCCGGCTTTCGAAAGCCATAACATATTTCTTTTATATTTATATATATATTGTGTCTGGAGAAGCACTTTACATATTGATTTATTCTACCTCAGATGTCCAATCTAGGATGTATTACATGGGTGTATCCCGACAAGAAAGATGAATGGCTAGTGCTTGTTTGTCTATAAAAGTCGTGTGTCTTTTAGGCCTGTGTGTCGAAATGCTTAAAGGATCGTATCCTTACCCAACTTTCACAAAGACTGTTTTGCCTGCTCCAGTCCGAAGAATATATCTGCTAAATTTGCTGAAAGTCTAGTTAATGCAGTCGAGCTCTATAGAAAAGTCGAGACTCCGAGAACTGTAAAATAGATCGAAACATCGGGCGCAAAGGCATTTGAAAATAAAACTCGCTTAAGGTCAATATATGCAAACACGGATGTTTAAAAAACAAAACGGGAAAATCAGAACTTTGAAAACCGTATCGACCAAAACCAAATTAGTCTGGCGTCTTTCGCATACAAACCGCGTGCCTCTCCGCCTTTTCCTCGTTCAAGAGTGCGTTTCTTTCTGCGTTTTACTTGCTTTCCCCGTTTGCCTCACCTGCTATTTTTTGTGTCAGCTTCTTCCCGGAAAACGCTGGCGAACCGGCGAACGTACGCAGTTGAAATATTTTACAGCGAAGCTGTATATAACTCGTGGGTCAAAATGTTTCGTTTCGGCGTCCTAATGAGAAAAAAAAAACCTTTAGCGATTGAAGCCAAAAGTGCATATATCACGCATAAAATATACAGCACAGCATTCGTTTCAGTAAATTAAAGCACAAAACAAGCATCCAAACCACATAAATGATGATAAGGCGCTCTCATAACAGTGTGAAGCACGTGGCGCTCACCGCATACGTTTCACGGTAAAGATAACTGTTGCACAAACTGCCGTGGCGACGGCAGCTTGCGACGTTGAGAGGGACGTCAATAGCCCTTCATATATTGTCGTTGTTTAATTTCTTTGCATCAAGCACAACGTTTAGGATTCTAAAGGCTTGTGGAAAAAGCTGTCACAAGGCCAGCTTGACAAAGCCAAGGGCCCCCACATTGGCATTTATGCAGCACTAAAAAAAAAGTCAACCTACCATACAGTTTACAGCATTAACAAAAAGAAACTAATATAAAGAGAAGCAACAATCGACACTGTCAAATACCTCACAACCACGTAAACGAGGGATATCTGGAAAATCATTAACAAGGAAAAACAAGATCTCGTGCATGCGCAACAAATCTCAAGGTCTAATAATATTACACAGCATTTTCTTACATAACCAGTGTTGACTGGGGGCTGAAATAACAACGCAATGCTCTAAACATGATACCTAAAAGCTCGACATTTTTGGCGGCTAACCTTTATAGTAATCTTGGTAGATTGTTTTTCAACGTATCTTGCCCGTAGATTGTTCTTTAAGTGCTAACTTTCAAAGGCTCATTATGGCGCGTTGTGTAGTCTGCAATATTACTTTGTAAGTTATCTAGTTTTTTTAAAAACGATGATTTAGTTTTTACCTCTTGTTCAAATGCTCTAGAAAAACCAATAATCGTACTTTTTTTTGAATTGGTAATGCATCAAATTTTACGAACAACTCATGTGTGTGAACGTAAGACGAAATATTTTCAACAACACTTATAAGAACCGCTTTTTGTGGGTTCATGTAGATTTGCTTAAGTGGTGGATGACCAGATTAAATGACAGTAGTTAAGCCTAAATGAAAACAAACTGTTATCAATTAAAATCATAATATTTCGTGGCAGTATATGCTGATTACGATCTACAAGTCCGACTATTTGGGACAGCTCAGCGGCTATGGAATCTATAAAAGGGTCCCACGGCAAAGTTTCTTGAAACACAACCCCTAGTACCTTTAAACTAGATACAATTGAAATTGGAGTCGAATATAGTACTATTGGCTTATTTAACACGACATTTTTATTTTTTTCTACGAAATAAGACTGCTTTTGTTTTGTTTATATTCATTTTTAAGCTATTTTGGTATGTCTAGTTTTGTAACGTTCAATTTGCTTCATCGAATATTTCAAATTCATTAGATAGCGTTCCAATTATAAATATACTGGTATCGTCTGCGTAAATAATCATATTAACGTCTGATCGAACAGAGACGGTGTCATTTGTATACATATTGAAATGAAATCTTTATTTCCAGAAATTTACTCTGGCGGGCCTCCAGACAAAAAGCTACTATATGGTAACTTGACGGGATCTGGAGCCCTAAAGCAAAACAAGCATAGCAATCTGGCTGAAAAGTGTTATACATTGAAAAGACTCGTTATACAGAATATAGAGTTTCTCTTACCAACTAGTCATGTACTTTAGTAAATATAAACAGGGTAAACAAGTGAGAGCGCAGGAACGTTCGGCAGCAAGCATATTATGTAAAAGCGAAAAAAAGAAAAATGTCATACAGAGACATCCGCGTTAGATAAAACACTGATACAATTCAGCTCTAGTCAGAGTATATATCTATGTTTTCTAGGTGGTACCTGTTGAGTAGAGAAGGTAACATATGGCGAAGGGATTGTAAAGCATGATTCGTGCGGAAATAAGGAACATACCATATCTCAGAGCAGCGCATACTGATCGAGATTTCCTTTTTATTCAAGTCCGAGATGCGCCAAAGAAATTCAATGAATTCATTTGTTCCGAAAACGAAAGCATATAAAAGACGATACACGTGCACATTTATAATGGCAATATTCTTGAATTTTACAAACAGCGGTTTAGTGTGATATAGGTAGTGTACATCCGTGATGATGCGTAGTATCTTTTTTTGAAGTAACATTATTCTGTTTATATTCGAATTTGTTGTTGTGCCCCACACGAGGTGACAATAATTTATATGAGACCAGAAGAGGGCATGATAAATCATGAGTGTAATGTTAACAGGCAATATTGAGCGACTTCTTCTAATAATGCCAATGACTCTGCACAGCCTGCTCACCAAACTATCAATAGGGCGATCCCACGACAGATGCTCAGAGAAAATTACTCCCAGCGTTTTGTGGTGCTTAACTATATCAATTACTGTACTACTTAAGGTAAGGGATTTAGTGAAAGACACGCGCTTATTCAATGACCGAAATACGAGTGCCTTGGTTTTGTTTACATTAATTTTAAGGCAATTTACCTCAGACCATCTGCCAAATTGCGCGAGAATATCGTTCCCCTTAATAATTAAGCTTTCTGCGTCTACGCCTGACACAAAAAGGCTGGTGTCGTCGGCACATATTACAAACTGCACAAGAGTACTAACCTTTACCACGTCGTTTATAAAAATGTTAAAGAGCAGAGGGCCCAGTATGCTACCCTGAGGCACGCCGCAGGTTACGGCTTTGAGAGAAGAAGATCGTCCATCGATGCTGACACACTGCTGGCCCAGAATACTCTCCTGTGGTACGCCGCGAGAAACAGGAAGTGTATCGGAGGAACGATCGTCGATACGAACTGTTTGTATACGATGATGCAGATAAGACGCTATTAAGTATGCAGCCTTCCCACTAAAACCATCACGTTGAAGTTTTTCAACAAGCAGTGTATGATTGACACTATCAAACGGTTTAGTTAAATCTACAAAGGTACCAAGAACCAATTTTCCTTTCTCATGTGCTGTCAAGATTAGTTTTTCTGCGCAAGCAATGTGGACTCTGTATCGAGTCATTTACGGAAACCAAATTGGGATTCATTTAGGAGGTTGAGTTTCTGCTCAAAGTCAATAAACCTGCTTAAAATAATTATTTCCAGTGCTTTTGATACAATGAAGTATTGACACGGGACGGTAGTTTCCCGCGTCATTTTTATTACCTTTCTTAAAGAACACATTTATATGGGCAACCTGCCTTCTTCGAGGAAAAACAGCCTGACTAGGGCAAAGGTTAAATATATGCGTTATGCATGGTGCAAGAAAAACGGTAGCGTGCTTAATTGGTTTTATCTGAAATCCATCAGCGTCTTTAGCCATGTTGTTGCTTAAATTTAAAATTGTAGTAATAACAATTTGTTCATTTACAGGGTTAAGAAAATTAGAATTTGGGTTAGACGGTATGTTCGCAAGGCTACTGTTTGTTACGGTTTTTTTGGCAATATTCACGAAATTTTTGTTGAAAGCTTCTGCAAGTTCTTTCCCAAATAATTCACCATTATTTGTGCTTATCTTCTTAACTTTGTTGGGGGAGACATTATGCTTAAGACGGCATTTAATCTTTTCACATTAGTTCAGAACACCCTGCCGAAGAAATGAATTAATTTGTAAAGTAATCGTGTCGTCTTTTTTAATTCTGTATCTAGATGATTACGTCAAGTTTTAAACTCAAGTATTATTTCTTGGTCTTTAGTTTTAATGAATTAGCAGTACAGCTTGTTCTTTTATCTATACTTGAGAGAAGCTCAGAGTTAACCCGTGGATTACGTTTGTGTGCTTTTTTCTAATACAATACACAAGGACAACTTCCTGCATACATTGGTTTTAAAATGCTGAGTAATTCATCATAGGGATCATTAGCGTCATTAGTGTTCAGTACAATTTCCCAAGTTGCTTGTGCTATTTTATCACGAAAGATGGTCTGGTATGTTTCTGTTATTTTTTGTATTGGGCAAACAGGCTGCAATCTTTCAATTTTTACGTGCCACTTCATACAGATAAATATTGGTAGATGGTCACTTAGGTCACAGGCGAACACCCCTGTTTTTATTTGGTACGAGCTTATATTTGTATGAAGCAAATCAAACAGAGATGAGGAGTGCTCAGTCACTCTAGTGGGTAGCATACGAGTAATAAAATTCCGAAAATTGTGCGACATTAGTAAAATGTCCAGTTTAGACCTCGTTGAATCACGTTTTATCCTATCTGTATGCATGTCCCCATAACGATGAAATTGAAACGATTTTTTGTAATAAAGTCAAAACTCATTTCTAACCAATTCAAGAACGTAGTTACGATGCCATAGGGAGGGCGGGAGCAAACAGAAATTGCCGTGTTTTGTATTTTAATTACCCAAAGCTCACAATCACTCCTACTTACAGTAAAGTCTGACAATATTTCACAGTTAATTTTTTTTTTTTTTTACTAAAATGCATCAAAGAAGTCCGGCTTCAGGGCGCCGCCATCTTGCTCGGCTCGGGCGCGCTTGGACGTGTTATAATCCTGTTACGAAGATTGCTAAGGCGGCGTAATCGTATTATGGCCGTGCCCAAGCGCGTTCCAACTGAGTAAGATGGCGGTGGCCTGGAGCCGGACCTGCAAACGTGGATAAGTAACGACAACGAAAACAAATATCAAAGCACATTTTGCTGGAACGAAATGGCGTCAATCAGTTCAGTCTTTTGCTGTGCGCCGCCATTCGCTTCCCAAAACCTGCACCCATCACGCAGTTGGCGCTTCCAAGATTGTCGCTACTTGTATGAAGCTCTTACCTAGAGACTTTAGTCGCACGCAGTGGGTGGCGCTCCCTAAAGTTAGTGTCGTTATTCTAACCCATGTTTCCTCGGAAAGTGGAAAACTTTGCCTCTGAAAGCATGGGAGAAAAATTCTTCCGTCGTCTTCATCTCATTATAGCGGAAAGAAATCGAGTTCAATGAGGCTTAACGAGGACGCTACGTCTATTGTTCGTCTTTAAACGAAGCGCCGCCGCGATTCAACCAAACTTAGTTCGCAATATTCGGACAGGCAAATCAATCGCGCTACTGGCAGACCAACGTTCCAACGTGACTATCCGCATTTCTATCGATTGTACCGTAATCGCTCATTGATGTAAAGCAGAATGTCAACTTGCGACAGTTTTGTTATCTCATGTTGCTTTTACACCACTGATACAAAACACACGGTCACATCAGCGACAATTCCACTCTTCGTTCACGACACACAACAATGCCAAGCGATGTGGGTGACAAGCGGAAATACAAAACCCCGTTGATCGTCGGCTGGCACACGGCATCAGGATACAGAGCCGAACGAAGCGCAGAAGCCATGCAGGAACCTGGCCGCAAAATCTGCCTCGCCTCGTCGTTCCGCGATCCGCGGCACTTATCTCTATTGTAGTAGGCTGGATTGTGGATCGAGGCTTGTAATTCTGGGGTCGAGCGTCACCACCGGCATCCATCGCTTGACACCATGCTAATGCAAGGGACTCTAAAGTAGAAAAGGGGAAAACTTCTATTTCTTGCCTTAGTAGGTTGTTCTCGACGATGAAGTTTTTATCGCGTTTTTCGGTAACAAGAGTTAATATTCTGGGCGCAAATATCAAAGCCGTTAGAGTATCAATCCTTTCTAAATAAAATGATTTGAGGATGAGGGTCGAGGGTTGCGACTTCGTTGGGCGTAAACGGTGATACGGTTCAATGAGACAAGGGTTGCCGAGAGTCAATGTGGAGTCCTTCGTGATCTCGAATTTATCGTAGCTTAGCAGACGATAAGTTAGAAGGCCTTTACCTGCTACATTCGCATCGTTTCAAGCGCTTGTACAGTGTACTTCTGGTGCAAGCTTTTGCTTCGTACTGCAGTGAGGGCTTCTGTGACGAATTAAAACTCGGATCGTGTCCTTCATTTGTAGAACGTGCCATATATTTAGCAATGAAAGCAAACGACGCTGGCACAGTCGGTGGTGCTCCGGCACATTTGATTTTTTTTGCAGCGATAGCTGCTAGTGGGACACTTCCCGGTTTTGCCTTGTCGACCGCGCTTCGGATCGAAGCGGGCCAATTTCTGCACTCCGCCCAAAACGTTTCACAGGCCGCTGATAACAAGACAACAAGCGAGCCAGATAACATACATGGTCCCGCATGGTAGCAAGATAACATGCATGGCCATTAAAACAGTCCCCGTCCGGCAATTTGCCAGTGCACTGCAGTGGGGTAGGTGCCCATGTGACCCAGAATTAGCAAAAACAGAAATTCTCGGGATTCCAAGCAGATATAGAACTGCCTTAGAATTTTACGATGCATTTTGTATCAGAAAACAAGGAGAAAGCAAGTGCGGTAGTGCCCCGTCAATGCACCTGACAGATACGAAGTTTTATTTTCTAGACGAACAGCCAGAGAGATGGCGTTTTATAGTGTGATCGTTTCAATAAGCCTTCATGGGAGAACGCACATCGTCTTGTCTATTTTCTAGTCGCTGTTTATTCGACGCTTTTCGTTTAGCACGTGCCACAATTTCTACCGAAGTGACATACGAAAACACACTCCCCTCTGACACAGACAGCTGAAATGCTCTTTAAGTACCCTCATTGGTTTCAAAACGCAATAGAATTTTTGTCCGGTCTGTTACTCGGTTTAATACGAAACGCTTATGCATACTCTATGGTGCGCGCTCAAACCTTTACCGTTCCTTCAGTCCATCTGCTCCGGAATGACACCTTGGCGGCTCCGATGTCACACCTCAGCTGTCGCTCTGTTTCTCCTTACGGGTTGTGCAAGTGTTTACAATTTTTTTGTAATCGGCGTTGGAAGGCTTCACAAATACCAATTCGATCTACAAACACCCGGCGTAATGATCGCAGCACATCCTAAAATACTCGCCTTCGAGCACCGCGTAGAAGCTTCAACATGCCTACTTTTGTGAGTTTCTCTCCGAGACTTTACTTCTTGTTGTCAGTCAATGGCCACCGGTGTGCCAACGACGGGCTCCCGATACGCGATCCAGCCTACTACAATAGATATCAGTAATCCGGAGAGCGTCACCTTAGTCAGGTGTACGTAGCGCTGCTGGGACTGCTCCGGTAACTCGGGAACTTCGCTGCTTTTAACGGCTTTGTTCGCTCGTTTGACGAAATTAGCGATAAAACCGTATCGCTCCTTTCTTCTTTCACGTGTCCGCTTGGGCGTACATGAGTAGAAGGTAGGGAAATGGCCCTTTCCTGTTTCCTTCTTTTCTTAGAGCATAGTCGTGTAATCGTAAGTAATACTCGCACAAGTCTAATTCATTTTGACTTGATGTCTGCAATTGTGGGATTGTTGGGATCCCGCAAGAACCTAGCTCTGCGAGCCCCTTTTGTTGGTAATGGTTAAAAAGCGCAGCAGGACAATGAACAGAAAGGAAGACACGGACACAGGGCTACTTACTGCAAATAAGTAGCGCTGTGTCTACTTCTTTCTTTCTGTCCGTTGTCCGGTTGCACTTTTTAACAATTTATGAATCACCAACTCGCCCAAAACTCCATCATCGTCCCTTTTGTTGCTTTTTTTTACAATTTAAACTACGTGAATTCTTCATCCTTTTACTAACGACATTACTATCTTCACAAATATGCGGTCATGCGATCAATACAATTAGTAAAAAGATGATATTTACGCGTATCTAAATAGTGTTCATAATTTTCCCTTTTTGTTACAAAATCTTTACAAAACAAAAACACACATTAATGACTCATAAACGCGAGATACTGTTTATTCTGACGTACTAAGAAATAATGTTCATAATTTTTTTACATGCTTTCGACAAAACAAATGCACGCATTAGTGACGCATAAACGCGAGATACTATTTCATCCTTACGTACTAAAGCTCTCAAGAAGACTTACTGTGGCGAGTGACCTTGGGATCTACTTTGAAACCAATTTTGTTTTACTAGTTATGTAACATGAATTGTTGCCTCCTTCATCCATAAAAAGTTACTAGTTAAGAGCTTCCTACAAGTTGCGGCATTCCTTGGGGCGCTGGCTGCGTGACGGTGCAGCTTTTAGGAAGCGAATAGCGGCGCACAGCAGAAGACCTGAATGACGCCATTTTGTTCCAGCGGAATGTACTTTGTCATTTGTATTGGCTGTCGTTACTTTTAAAATGAAGTATCGAGGGACTTTACATAATAAAATATATTTTAACTAGTAAATAAACTTTAGGAAGCACGGAGAACTGGAATAGCAAAAAGCGATGCACAACACTGTTTAGTGATCAAACGGTGCTTTAAGTTTGGGTTTTTTTTTAATTTATTTCTTTGTGCGACGTTTTCTTTTTTTTTTTTTTCCAGCAGATGTGTTAAGAGCTAGGTTCCCCAGGATCTTGTCCGGTACCAAAGAAATGTCGATACAAACCTACACGAACCTCTGGACAGCTACCGCCATCTATAATCGACGGCGGCAGCCAGGCAACCAGTCTGGTTGCCGCCGTCGCTCATAGATGGTGGCAACCTTTCCAGCTATCATAGAGGAATCGATAGTTGGGCGAGTTGGTGGGGATTTATCGTAGGAAACAGCGCGCAAAACAGACGAGGACGAAGAAGAAACACACGTGACGAGCGCAGCTCACGTCACGTGTTTCTTCTTCGTCCTCGTCTGTTTTGCGCGCTCTTTCCTACGCTCTTATTAGTTTCGGTTTGGACTTACGATGGGTCGGTCGCGTGCTCTTTCATGGGGGAAAGAAGACCGGGTGCGGAAGGAGCGGCGACGTATGCAGCAGCGCGAATGGATCCGCAACTGCCGCGTGCGTCGAACGCTTCAGATTCCCTCTCGAAAGAAGAGCAGATCGCTCGCCTGGAAAGCCACCGCCGAGAAAAGATGCTACAGCTCCGCTGCTCTTTCTTCTTCACCAGAGTGGAAAGGCTGAGCGTTTTTTTTTTTTTTTTAATGTTTGCAAATAAGAAAATAATGCGTCACACAGTTTGCAAAAAAATCTACCTTCATTTGTATCCAAACGATTCATTGTACCAGCTTTAACGCTGAACCGCATGTAAGCGATTTAACGAGCGACGAGACGAGCGACGAGACGAGCGACGGCGACAGCGACGAGAGTCAACGATGAGGGACGAAGATTTCTCACTGTCGCTCGTCGCGTCACTCATCACGTCGCTCGGTTTTTGAATTTCTAGAAAACGTCACTCGTCGCCTTGGGCGCTTCCTCCTGTCGCTTTCATGCGGTGTGTCTTGTCGCGCGACTGACTGAACGACAGACAAGCTGGTCGCCGTCACTTGTCTCGTCGCACACCAAATCGCTTACATGCGGTTTATACTTTACTCTCATCTACCCTAGTCAAGGTCGATGCACTCTATTCAAGATGAAACTGAAGGATAATGGCAGCTGCACAAATCCCAGAATAATATTTATGCAAGGCGTCATTCGCGCCCGTGCACAAACGGTATTTTCATCGTCCCCCTATGCTGTGCCATAGGCCTCCCAATACGAGATAGAATATGATTACTGCAGAGTCAGTTCTCCAAAACCAAATAAATGATGTGGTTATGTCGAGTAGTAATTCTAGTTTCCGTACTTTCACCAAGGGCTTGATGCCACTTTTAAACATAAACATAAACGTTAAGCGATCTAGATTCTTCTTTGTGTACGAATACTAATATTACATACAATGAATCGAACACAATCATTGTGAACGGAAATTAAATTTTCTAACATTTTGGTCATCACCGAACAACACCTTTCTAATTTTTAGAAAAAAATAAATGCTTAAAACACAAAAGCCTATGTACAGTGCATTCCTTAAAGCGTAACGTAGCCGCCTACTAAACCACTATACTTCCTTTTATTCTAAATTCTGAATGGTGACCGTAATTCGCATTACACTTCAGTCGATAACGCAAATCTTATTTTGTATTGCTTTTGCTTGCAGTTCAGCGGAGCTTCTTTGTTCCCTCGAAGGACGGAGGAAGCGGGTCCGGCAAGCACACGCAGGAGAACCACGAGCCGCAAGCCCGGCGGCACACCAAGGCTGAAACCCTGGCCGCTCCAACCCACTCCGCCATGGACGACGCGCGGCGGAAGCTGCTCCACAAGGCCAAGATGAAGTCCCTCATGATCACCGTGGTGATTGTGCTCGCGTTCATCGTTTGCTGGACGCCCTACTACTGCATGATGATCATCTTCATCTTCCTGGACCCGGACGACCAGCTCACCGAAGAGCTGCAGGCGGGTATCTTCTTCTTCGGCAGCTCGACCGCCATGATCAACCCCCTCATCTATGGTGTGTTCCACCTCCGCCGACGACCATCGAGGGGCTCAAAGCAGTTCAACAGCAGTGTGGCCTCTAGGGGCGCCGAGAACTCTGTGCTGCTCACCAACTGCCAGAGGAGGACTCGTTCGGGCCACCAGCCGCCCCAACAGCTCCGTCTGGTGCAGCAGACGTCTCATCCTGTGGTGCGCCTCAAGTACTCGGTGGTTAGTAATGGCTGTCTCAAGCAGAAACAGGCGACTGTGGTTGACGTTGAGGACATGGACAGGTGAGCTGGGAACAGAACTGTGCGGCGTGCTGCGACGTTGCTCTGGACTTAAATCCTTGAACTCTGTGCAGGAAAGGATTTCACATTTAGCACACGAAATTGATTTTTGTTCTTAGGGAAGTCGGGTTTGTAAGTTGAGCGCGAAGAGCGAGGAAGAGGTTACTGTCCTTCACTATTTAGGTGCTCAACGGCGATGACTGGGAGAAGTCCTGGCCTTATTGATGTCTGTGTCTGCAGTTTCGATTTTTTTCGTCTTGGCTTACAATGTTTCCAAAAATTATCAACCGCTAAGAATTGATTCCGAAGTTGCGACTTGAAGGAAACTTGCACCTACTCATGTTAATATTTTTTTGCGAAGAGAAACAGTTGTCACATATGTTTTTTAGAAGATATTGACCAAGGGTGCGAAAACTAGAGAGAGATTCTCCACCGTCAATATCAAAATCATCTGCTGTCAAAACACAGGCTTTGAACATGAAAATTACGGAGTACAAGGTTAAAGAGTTCAGATGAAATACAAGTGCGTGCTCACATTTAGTTCCTCAGAAATTAAAATGCAGTGAACACGTTTTTATTCAATGTGTTTACGGTTTTTTCTTCGACAGACTGTACCTGAACAATCGCTCGCCCCTCCTTGGCCATGCTCCGTAGGCCATGAACTTAGTATCGTTTCCCGCACATATTAACACCGTAGCGAGCGGGAAGTGTTGCTGAAATGTTTTGAATATACGCAGGTGAACATTAAATATTAAACGTCATGCCAACGTGATTTGGTAACATCGATGTCTCAGGTGTGAATTTCCTCGTCGTTACTTTTAGATGAAAGGAAGCGCTATATCCGCCGTGAGCACACCCAGCTATACATTTCGTTTTTCAACCCTTTTTTAATGTTTCGATTCGCAGTTTTAAAATCGCCATGTTTTGGGGCATATGCGAAACTAATTATACTTTAGTATTTCCCTCCGTGTTGCTTCTTGTACGACCTCAAAAAGAAAGCGTTCCTCGAGTAATAATATTAAAACAATAAATTTGAAAAAAGTGCAGTTTTTTTTTTTTCACAGATGTAGGGAAGTTTATTTTGTCTTCATTGTTCAGGCTTAAGTGTAATCAGGCATTCATATTGCTGTCTAAATAATCTAATTAATATTTCACCTCAAGGTTCGCAGTAGAAAAATCTCATCACCTCTCAGAGTATTAGCTATTTCTACCTTCGTGTGGCAAATAAAGTAACTTGCATGGGAATGTAAGGCCAGTCATTTGTTAGCTTATCAAAACGTAGACGTTTCAAGCACGAAAAGCTTTGGTTTTAGCTCAGACAACCAAATATTGTCAAATATAAACTACTTTACACAGCATATATTCAATAAAGAAAGCTTTTTTTTTTCTTGGGGCGCAACGAATATTGGCGTCATGGTTTGACCCTGATCAACCAACACAAAATAGTAAACCCGAACGGGCTTCGTTTACTACCTTATTCCCCCAAAGTGCTTCTTTGTGCGTGTGTTTAAGCTTTGATATTGCAGAGAGTGCCGAAGGCAAATGGCGTAGATGCACCTGGCACGGCCTGAAATCCCTGTTTTCAACGGCCGCAAGCAGTATCTAACTTTACGTTTTCGCCGTTTCATTGCGGTCATAAACTGTATGTTTTTCTAAGAAATTAACACTGGATATCTTAAATATAAAAAAAAATAAATAAGAAAATCCCCGGTTTTACGCAATCTAAATGAATGTTCACCTGCAACTACCAGGGCAAAGGTAGTTCTACAATTGTGGGTTTTCGCGTCCAACACACCACCTCGGGATGTTTTTATTCAGAATTGTCTCTCAGCAGAGGGTTTCTGAAAGGTAAGTACCCATTTGTCGCCCATTTAACTTAACAAAGGCCATTGTCAAACGAACCAGATATCGTTCCGTTGATACCAGAATTCATATATTTTTTTCGGTGGAGCCTGGATAGTAATTTAAAGGTGGTATCGTAATGGAAATTTTATATTCTTAATCGCTGAAGTTCCTCCACCACCGCTACTAATTGGCAGGTAAACTTAGCAAAGAACCGAGTGTTTACTATCGGTTCTATTATCTGTTTTACAAGTTGTTGGCAATGCTATCAAAGATAAATGTGCCAGTGTCTAACACTCCAAAATTATGTTTGCACAATGGCTCACATTAAAAAAGCGATTTCTGAAGGTGTATGCTCTAGCCCGCGTCTTCCGCAACACTAACCACCATCCTCGCCAACGTTCAAATTAATACAAGAGGAAATAGAACGTATCAACACTGATCCATCGACGGGTATGTTGTCACCAGTCATAGTCTAACACTCCAAACTGTAGTGCGGAATACTTAAGAAAATTTAAAGTCGAGTTTTAAGTTTCTTAATTCTTCAGCACCACAGTCTCAGATGTTGCATTATAATTAGGGTTCCGTGTTTTCGGAGTTTATTTTTCGTCAAATTTGGAGGGTGTTTTTCGGAGTTTATTTGTTGCCGAAGATTCGGAGTTTATCGGAGTTTATATTTGTTTGACTCTCAATTTTACGAAATGCAGAGTTTAATTTCGCAGTGTTTCCTATTAAAAATCAATAAATGAATAATAACCGGGTGTAAACGTATGCCAGACAAAAAAAAAATAAATAAAACGCACTTGTAATAATTAAAAGTTCTTCAGTTGAGTTTTGCGTTGGTGCCATTGCCATTGGCAATACTAATTTGTTCCACACAAAGAGTCGCACACAAGTGTTGCTTCTATAAACGTCGATACCTTAAAGGGATACTTCAACGAAATTTGAAATATATCCGTCGTGTTCAAAAATAGGTTTAATGTGATGCACAATATCCGTAAATGGCAATCGCACGTTTGTATTTGGAGCCTGGTGGCTGTATTTTTTGTTATAAACGGCCCACTGTAGCAAGCGCTCGGAGAAGGCCCAGCTCAGAGCACGTGACATCCGACGCAATCGTGACGTAGGTCGTCTCGGGACGAACAAAGCTACGGCTGAGGCTGACGTTGAGGGGATGGCCTAGTCGTTCCAGCCACCGAAGCGGCTGCTTTTGTGCGAATTTTGAGTGACGGGTTAATCTTTTATAATCTTGTAGGGGGACAATAGCTACTTCTGAAACACACAAAAGGGATTCTCGGGAAGACGGGAGTTCCTCCTTCCCCTCTTCTCTCGTCGTGGAAGGAGGCGAGACACTCACCGTCACTAGCTGTCAAGGTTCCTAGACGGGCATTACAAACGAGACGTTAGCGACATCCACCAGGTGCTCTTTGCTAATCGTTTAATACGTTTTAAAATTCTTTTTCGTTACTTTTTTAACAAGATATTGGTGTGTTCGATGTGATACAGCTCATTTGAACACATACAGACCATAAAATAGGCGCCAAAATTTCGTTCTAGTATCCCTTTAAAATCAGTAAACTCCCGGAGGTAGTCGCTAGGAAGCTCGTAGTGATCCGATCCTATTCTATCAATCTAGCCCGCGGCCGCGCGAGTTGGAGTGATGAAGGATGTAATAGAGAAGTTTCAACTGCACCTCTTCTCTAATATATACAAATCTCTATGGTTCATAGCTTTCATTCTTACAAGAGCATACCCTCTCCTTTCTCTAAATCCCAATTCGCATGGCCCAAACTGGAAACCAAAAGAGTGGCTTCTGCCGCGACCCGAATGCACAATTACCTCTTGCCCTGAATCAACTTCGACGAGACAAGCGGGAAGACCCCTCTTGAAAACGGTCCGAAATTTGAAAGATTATTATGGTGGCATTTTCCCAGGACCATTGACTCTGTGCTGATCAAATTGTAAAATAAAAGTCTTTTACTTTCCTTTTCTTTGCGGGGGAGGGGGAGGGGGTAGCATTGGCACATAAACATTCGGAGTTTATTGGATAAATCCGAATTGACAAAATGTTACCGGAGGGTGTTTCTCGGAATTTATCCGAAAACACTGAACTTCAATTACAATTATCACCAGCTCGCCCGCACACTCACTGTTTATTTGTCGATGTCAGCGCTTAGCGGGTGTAACCAAAGATATGCACGTAGACTACTTAAACTTCCCATCGTGATTAAATTGTTCGCCCAGCTCCGCCCATCCTCCTCTTGTACTTCGATATTATTTTCGCTCTCTAGGTATGCTGTGATGGCTGTGCCTGCAAATGCGTGATAAACTACTGCGATTAGAAACGTCTCGCAGTTTGCTCACCAACTTGCCCGAAGAGCTTAAAGGGGCGACGCAACAATTTTCGTTCTTTGCGCAAATACCGCTGAGAACGGATCCCTGACATTGGTGACCTACGAAACACGCGTTCGTTTTTCACCCCACGCTATAGAAGTCCAAGAAAAAAATTAAAGAAAAACGAGCAGCGTTCATCCCCTCAACTCGCAGCCAGAACAAGCGGCCACGTGATCTGGAGCCGATTATATGCCGCCAATGTTGATCATAGCCACGCGCTGGGGTTGGCAAAGTACAGGACACGTGCTGAGTTCCAGACATTGTTATGGCTCGGCTATTGTCGTCGTTGCAGCGACTGGACACGGGCCACTACCCGAATGCTTCTCGAGCTAGTAATTATCATGAGCCCAAATCGAGTGTCCACGCAATGCTCGGGCCCAATCTATGAACCGCATTCAAATATCGTCATATGGGTGTACTGCGATGCCCACGTTACAACATCAAATTTTGCAAAGGAGAAATTGAATGAAAATGATCGCTTTTGTCCTTGAAATTACACCGCAACAGAGGAGTATCTTGGCCAGTGGCGTTGCGTGCGAGTAACCTTGAGTCCCACTAGTGCCAGTAAACTCGTGTAAACTGAAAAACAATCCAATTGAATACCGTTGCACCGCTCCTTTAAGTAAGAGCACGTTCTAGCTGGCACTTTTTGGCATGCGCGATATTTGTCGAATACGCGCGCCCCCTAAATTTTGTATATTTTCCGTGCCTAACGAATGTGCTGAGCTTATTTTAAGCACACTGACAGTGTGAGTGACAACTGACTTCCCGCAGTACAATTGCAATCTTTAAAGTACATTACGCATAAGTGATTACACGACCAAAGGCGAGTACAGTGGCCGTCCATTTTAAACCGGCTAGGAGAGGAAGGCACCTAAATCAAGATAGGTTTTTCTGCCAGAATTTCAAGGGATTGCTGCTATAAAGTGGACACGACCGCCCCGTGCAGCTGCATGATGAAATGGAAGGTTTATTACCAGAAAGGAAGGCTTGAATGAAAGAAGAAGAAATCGAAAATGGAAAGTAACACCGACACGCGCGAGCGGTGCTGACAATGCTCGTGCCATCACGTCGCTATCAGCAATTACTCTGTTGCCGCATCGTCACTTCCCAACACTCCTTTCTCCTTATAAAAAAGACGAACAGATGGACGCCGATCTCGACGTGATCTTCTCGCAGGTCTGAGTGGATCTCCGCTTTCTTGCTCAAAGGTGACCACCGGTTGTGGTGGCTGGGGTGCCGGGAACGCAGCAGCAGCATCTGGTGTGTCACGTCCACCTGGGTGTCCGTGCACCGGTCTTCGGAGTTGTTGTCGCCGGGGACGAACTGGTCTGCGTGCGGGGATCGCTGACACTCTGGCGAACCGATTTGCACCTACGTACTACTGTTGCTTCTACGTGCCGGGAAGCCCACTTGGTCTCCTGGGACATGTGGTTCTTATCTCCGCTTTCTTGCTCAAAGGTGACCACCGGTTGTGGTGGCTGGGGTGCCGGGAACGCAGCAGCAGCATCTGTTGTCACGTCCACCTGGGGTGTCCGTGCCCGGTCTTCTGAGTTGGTGTCGCGGGGACGAACTTGGTCTGCGTGGCGGGATCGCTGACACTCTGGCGAACCGATTTGCACCCTACGATTACTACTTGTTGCTTCTACCGTGCCGGGAAGCCACTTGTCTCCTGGACTGTGGTTCTTTATCTACACTGTCTGTACAGGAATGAAGGGGTTAGTTGTGATATCCTGAGTGTTTGGCAACGCCACGGGTAGTGTAGTATCAATACGTGAACGAATGGTGTAGCCCAGTAATCTTTGTGACGGGGTCTTCCCATCTTTTCCTGGCGTTCTGCGGTAGCTGTGTAAGGAACGAGCTAATCTTGATGCATGCTGTCCTCTTCCAACTTCTTGAGACCCTTTTTGACGGCTCTCAAGACTCTCTCAGCCAAACTATTCGACTGGGGGAAATAAGGGGCCGTGCACATATGCAGGACGTTGTTGCGCGAACAAAATTCCTGAAACTCAGCACTAACAAACTGAGGACCATTATCCGAAACTACGGTCCGGGGCAGTCCAAAACGGGCAAATATCGCACGCATGGCCTGTAAGGTAGACTCCGCTGTGGCCGTCTTTAACGGCGCCACCTCTATCCACTCGCTGTGCGAATCTACGACTATGAGTAACATGTAGCCGTCTACTGGGCCTGCAAAGTCGATGTGAACTCGAGACCATTTTTCCTTCGTCTCTGGCCAAGACTTCGGTGTCTGAGAAGGTGATAGCGACACTACCTTAGCGCATGCGACACACCTCTGCACCACTTGTTCAATGTTTTCGTCTAGGCCCGGATACCAGAGCAAGGTTCTCGCGACTGCTTTCATTCATAATGCGCCAACATAGGTTCCATGTAGAAGCTTCAACAATCTCTCACGTGCACGTTCGGCGGTCACCACCCTCTGCCCCCAATAAACTAACCCGTGGGCCACCGTCAAATCGTCTCTTCAATTCTAAAACGGCTTTAGCTGGTTGCTGATACTGTTCTTGTTCCTTGGCCCAGACTTGGACGTAGTTCAACTACTCTACTCAAACTACTGTAGTTTAACTACTTTTCCGAGTAACTTGGTAACTTTCAATTATAACTTTATTTGGGTAATTAGTAGTTTAATTTAACTACTTTTTTCAGGTAACTTCTACTCAAATTACTAACTACTTTCGAGATTTAGTGCTAATTTGGCTCACCACAAAAGTTTGAGTGCTGAAATAAATAAGACGCCGGCAGATGAAGTGGTATTCCCGAACAAGGGTCCCCCTCACATTCCGTTCCCACGCACTTATACTCGGCAGCCGTAGAAACTGCATCACAGGCGTCCTTGGGCCAAGGTGGCGACGAGCAGCCAAACCACCGGCGCACACAAACGCAGGAAGAGATGCTTAACAAGCCTTGCTCGGGTATTGACCTAATCCGGTAATGCACGCAGCCGCCTCGCCTCCTGCAACCGTGAAAGACGGGGACACTCCGAGGGTTGTTGTTGTTTTCACGTTGTCTGCCTTTAGTGAGTTCTGCCTCAAGCGATTTGGGGGTTCCTGGGTAGGCGCCACTGGAATGACCTCGCAGCTGGACGCCTGTTCCCATGGTCGCCTCGTCGTCAGCGCATACTCCCTTGCAAAGCAGGGCTCCCCCGCGCACAAACGCAGACACGAATAATCTGTTCATGGGAGCACGTTCCCGCTTCCAGCTGCAACTGTACGAGCGACGATGCTTGTTCACGTAATCCTTCGCGTCCTTCCGACCTTCCACCCCAGGAAGACCTCCTTTTTGTTGAAAACGATTTACTTGTCGGGCGTGTCAGGCGCGTCAGGATACCCTAGGCGCCGGTGAGGATTGCGAGTCACCCTTGTGAGATCCTTTTGTTGGGCCCGGCGTCAGCGGCGAAGTATACCGTATTTACTCGAGTAATAGCCGCACTGTTTATGAAAAAAACCTGAGGGTTCGCTTTTCCGCGGAGCACGCAGATTGCCAATCACCGAGACCGACAGCATGATTTCAGCTGTTTACAGGACAGAGATAACGTCTTCGCTCCAAGATACCATTTGTGAAGATTGCATTTATATGAAGAATCGTGTTCTCGATCTGGTCATTCGCTATGTTATTTATGCGCAACGCAATGATTGGCTGTATATGTGTTCTGTGGGAAAGTAGACGCAAGGGCCTTGTTCATAAATAGTGCGGCTATTACTCGAGTAAATACGGTACTTAGTTTCATCTTCTGTGAAACCAAAACAATTTTTTTTTCAGTAGCGTAGCACTAGCACTCCAACGAGACGCGCAGTCGCCCGCATGATCTCAAAAAAGTCTGCGATAAGTACTTTGAAAGTTCATTGCTTCTGCGAGCAAATAAACTATTTTGGTGAAAACGCAAGCAATAAAATGAATGCATTAATTTTAGGCTCGCAGGGTTTTTCACGGATCAAAACTGCTTTTCATTTTGCTACCGAAAATATGGAAAAAGTAACTTCAAAGTAACTCGCTACTTTTTTACAGTAGTTAGTAGTTTACTCAATTACTATTACAAATGCGTAATTTCTACTCTACTCCAATTACTTTTGGCGTCGCTACTCAGTACTTAACTTAACTACCTTTTTTGAGTAATTTGTACATGTCTGCCTTGGCCAGCCCTTCAGGATAAAACTCAGCACCTGACGAACAACGGGGTCTAGGTTAGGCAATCGCCGGAGTTCTGTGAAAAGAATGAAAGAGTCATACAAGGCCTCCATGACAAGAACATACTCCTGCAAGTCTTCAGAAGACGCTTCTGTTGCTGGTTGTGACAATGTGCTGAGGGCATGCACAGTTTGGTTCAGCTCTCCTTTCCGGTACTCTATCTGATTTAGGTGCCTTCCTAAATTCTTGCGGCCGCCGTGTGAGAGACAGCTCGATTTTGGTGAAAAATTCCCACCGGGGGTTTGTGGTCCGTTACCAAATAAATGCACGGCCCCGCAAGTATTCTCTGAACTTTGTGACCCCGAATACGAGAGCCAATCCCTCTTTTTCCTGGTGCGCCTAATTCCGCCCTGCCTTCGACAAGGTACATGAGCGAAACCCAACCGGTCGATGGTCATTACCATCCTTGACTGATAGCATCGCGACGATTTATAGCATCGCGGCATTCTAACCGAAGGGGCTTCGTCGGGTCGAAATGTGCTAGAATCTGCAACTGTTTCATCTTGAACTTACTTTGTTTAAAAGCTCCTTCTGCGTCTTTCGACCAGTGCCATTTATTCCCCTTGCTAAGCAGTTCGTACAGGGGGGAGAGCAGGGTTGCCATGTTTAGTGGGAACTTGCTGTAGTACCTAATCAAGCCGAGGTAGGAGCGAAGTTCTGACACATCAGTTGGTTGCGGTGCCTTCAGGATTGCGTCTAAGTTGTCTTTCGGGTGGAGGCCGCGTGCGTCTATCCTATGACCGAGGTAATTGACTTCCGTTTGATGAAACTTGCACTTGCCTTTGTTCAGCTTTACGCCATTCTCCCGGAATCGTTGAAGGACCATTTGAAGCGTGGACTGACCATTCTTCTCTGCAACCAGAGTGTCGTCCTGGTACACTTGTACCTCCGGTAGATCCTTCAATAGGAACTCGATCCTCCGCTGGAAAATAGCCGGTGCCTATGCGATCCCGGACGGCAGCATATTGTAAGAAAATAGACCCTTGTGACTGTTAATGATACGCATTTGACGGGAGTTTTCGTCCAGGCGAACCTGGTTGTAGGCGCCTCTCAAATCAAGGTTTCTAGGCACTTCCCCGCTGTTGAAAGACGCGAACATGTCCCCGATCACAGTGAGTGGGTATCTCTCCGTGTGGCAGGCTGTGTTTAGTGTCAGCTTGAAATCTCCACAAATTCTAATGTCTCCGTTCTTTTTTACCACTGGAGCGATTGTAGTTGCCCACTCGGCGTGTGTCACCACTGATAACACTCCTTCGGCCACTAAGCGATCAAGCTCTTCTGTCACCTTTGTTCTCAAGGCGTATGGAACGGGTCCTGCTTTCAAGAATCTAGGAACGGCATCAGGACGTAAGAGCAACTTTACCGGAGGTCTCTCCAGCAACCCCAAGCCTGCCTTGAAGAAATCCGAGCATTCAGGCAGGACAGCTGGCAGGTCGTTTTGGATCACTGATACTGGTCTTGATTCCCCCTGCGACGCCCCGCGTTCAAGGTGAAGCACAGGGACACCACAAGCTCCCATGTCTCGTATTGAATCCCGGTCGCACAACGACGGTCCAGCGCAGCCCAACACGGTCAGTTAACCGCCGACCGCCTTCCTTTCGTACGTGACTTCCAAGTTCAACTCGCCAAGGATAGGTAGTTTCCCCAGAAAACATGTCAGCCGAACTGCAGTCTTCTTGAGCTTCGGCCATGATTTCTTGAACCTCTCGTAAATGTCCTGTGATACTACGCTGACCGATGAACTTGTGTCGACTTGCATAACGAGCGGCACGGCTCCCCAGACGAACTTCTGGTGCATGGGTTCCCCAAACCCAACGATGTTGCCATCCATTAATCTGCAGTCTAAGGCCAGTAGTTAGCTTTCATCGGTCTCTGATGAACTCGTCAGTTCTTCCAAACCGTTGAATGTCTTGCCGTAGCGCGCCTTGTCGCATGTCCTTCTCGGTTCTTGTGTTTTTCGGTCAGGGCACTGTCGTGCGAAATGACCATGCTTCCCGCAGCCGAAGCACTTGGCTGATCTGAATTTGCACAAGTCCGCTGTATGTGACCCTGCTCTAGACCTTCGACAGGAACCTGGAGGACTTGCGTTCCGCCGTTGTTAAAAACCCTTGTTGGACCCCTTAACGTGACGCGTATCAGTGGTGACTGCGTTGACATCTGTCCCCGTAGTTCGTGCTAACTTCATGACTGCGAGGTTACTGGCAGCCGCATCAGCAGCCAAGGCGACGGTTTCTGCTTCCTTCAGAGTCACCTCGCGTCGAGCTAACAATAGCTTGCGCACATCTTCAATTCGTATTCCGCAAACCAGTCGGTCGCGCAGCATCTGATCCAGCGTCGTGCCGAAATTACAATTCTCAACACAATTCGTTCACGTATTGCTACTCTACTACCCGTGGCGTTGCCAAACACTCAGGATCTTACAACTAAACCCTTCATTCCTGGACAGACAGTGTGGTTCAAGAACCACAATCGAAGAGACAAATGGCTTCCGGGCACGGTAGAAGCAACAAGTGGTCATCGTATGGTGTGTTGCATGCGTTAAGGTAGCGTTGCTACCACCTTCTCAGACACCGAAACTTGGCCAGAGACGAAAGAAAAATGCGGGCCCAGTGGACGGCTGCATGTTGCTCATAGTCGTAGATTCGCACAGCAAGTGGACGTGATGGCACGAGCATTGTCAGCAATCACTCTGTTGCCGCATCATTTCACAACAATTGCGACACTAGTTTTAAAATTTGTTGGCATTTATTGCTTTGGTCATGTAGCCGTTTTCGGTTTGGTTTGGTGTGATTTAGTTTGGACTAGATTGGAGCTTGGAATAGTTTCGTGATGCCGCGGTGCGTTTCCCGCCGTGCGCGTTTGCGCCGTTCGTTTCGTCCTTACGCCCATTTTCCCTTTTGCGTCAAAGAGAAAGTCGTCTCGCACGCACAGGTTTCGGCGCGCGCGTTATCGTTCGTCGGTCAAGGCTCGTTCACACACTTGCGTTTGACTGCGTTAAGACTGCTTGCGTCGAGCTGTTGCTATGGGGACCCTTACGACGAGCCAATGAGGAGACGTTGTGCTGCACGAATTAACTCTGAACGAGCCTTTATTCACATCAGTCGCGTGTTACGGCGGAAGGAGAAAATGAGAGAGGAGAGAGGGGGGCAATAGGGAGTGGGACACGCACAAAATATCCCTCGCAACCAGCTCGGCACGATCATCGTTCTGTCTAATGCAAATAAGCGGAGTGTCTTGTATTAACCCTGGGAAAGTACTTGCTTCCAAGGACGCGCCGTTGTTGACTCGCACTCTTATAAAAGCTGTGGTGGCTGCATTTGAAACCACCGACGCCAGGGAGAATAGACTGGCACTCTGACGTTTACGGTAGGCGGACCATAGGCGGTGACCAAGGGAAGGTGTGGTGGCTGCATCCGAAAGTCCCGACGCCCGGGAAAACAAACTGGCTCTTTGAAGTCAAGGAACCTCAGAGCTAAAGGCTAACGCATTCCGTCGAGAATCAGCATAGCGAGAGCAGCGATATTGGCATCATTTATACTCCATGTGATTCAAGATACTGATTGCTAGCCTACTCGGCCACCAATTCCACCTTTGTCTGCATGCCAATAGTTTTATGGACTGTGTTTTTTCTGTGCTAGAGTAACATGTGTTAGCTAAAGAGTACGGGGCTCAATAGCTCACATCCGATAACAAAGGCTATTGGGTACAAAATATGTATATTTGCTCAAATGCAGGTACTATCACGTACAAAACGAGCTGAAACAGTTCACTGAGCTTCGTTGACATGCGTGCCAGTTCTTTAAAAATCTGTGGTCCAAACTAACACGGGAAGGCGAAGTGGAGGTCCCATACTTCAGATTATTCGACAAATTATGAAATAATAGAACTTATGCGGATCCCAGACCCAGAACAAACGCCGGATCTGGGTTTCAGCTTGTATTGTCCATAAACCTGCGCGTGAACACTTGATAAACCCCTCAGGAAACTAATTTTGGTCACTGTGAGAACGAAAGCGAGATTCAAGTGGGCTCTATGACGCAAGCTAAATCACCACTAGCAGATGATTTGTCTGTTAACGCGAGCGAACAGCGCAGTGTCATTTGCACACGAAAATAATAAACAAAAAAGAAGAAACACCTACGCCTTATCGACAAACGAAACTGAAGAAAGGAAGCTCGTAGGCTACGAATTGAGACCCGCGAAAAAGCGATCAAGCACCAAACCTTAACCGTGGGCGTCTGCTCTTTCAAGGTGGAAGTAATCGATA
The DNA here is from genome assembly GCA_013358835.2 of Ixodes persulcatus. Lineage (NCBI taxonomy): Eukaryota > Metazoa > Arthropoda > Arachnida > Ixodida > Ixodidae > Ixodes > Ixodes persulcatus. The sequence goes on along the minus strand of JABSTQ010011399.1, from coordinate 930,593 downwards.
CCCCGTGCATCCTTTGCAAAACTCTAGCCGTTCGGTTGCCTTGTATTCAACCGTTAAAACACGGGTCTCGTGGATTTTGATAAACTGTGGGAGGACATAATGTGTCGTGCGTGCTTTATGCTGTGTTTTGATTTGATATGCCGGATTGCGGGAAGCTTTGGTTGGCTTCAGATGCGTTGCATACATAAAACACTCATGTCACGTGCTCTCTGGTTTTATCAGAATTATCGAGACAGGTATAAATTTGTTCAGGAGGTTCGGGGTTCTGCTTCTTCCGAAGGTACCTGTAGTTCTCACAGAGCTTAGGACTCTTGGATTTCGAAAAGCCCCTTCCGGTGACTGAAGAAATTACGATTAGGAGCTGATTTGCGAAGTTGTGATATCGAACGCCCTTCACGCTATCTATTGCAGCGTTAAAAGCCGCCCTGTAACGTAAAGAGATCACGTCGGGAGCCACGCTCCCTGATTCGGGAGCGTGCTGCGTGCGCCGACGGTCGCCAATAGAATACCCCATATTCCCGAGAGTCATACTTATTCCAGCTGCTTGCGCTCTCACTCTACTCCTCGTCATAATGCCGAGCAAAGGTATCAGGCCGCGGATTTCACGGTCCGAGGTGCGATTCCCACTTAGCCGCTTCGGAAATCTCTCTCGTTACGACTCGTTAATCCTAGTTACAATTACGTAGGATTACGTATGGCGAACTATGGCTTCTGTATATGTATACAAAAGCCTTTATGCTGCCTTTGCCTGCGTGCAATGCTTTTTCTTTTTTTATTTGTCACACTCGAGCATGACGGATTCCAAATAAAATCCAGCCCATAAACCTATTTTGCGTTAATGTAACACGCAAGCATCGGCCGGAGAGAGCACCTGCGTCATCTGCTGCTGCAGTCTGCCAGTTCACGCGGCCGTGTTATTTCCTCTACTTTGTTTCACTTTATGTCTGACCATAGCCTCTTCTATACTCACAAGGCCTGGCAGTTCAAAGACGGAGTCATAGAGTGCCCGGTCAAAGATGGGGAGCGCGAGGATTTAGTAGCACAGAGCATCAAAGAGCCATTTCTCGGGGAACCTGGGCGTCAGCGCAGAGCTTTTGGAACGGCGAGGACCCGAAACACACTTGTTCGCTCGGGAGAAGTGTGTTCCGGCGTCTCGCCGCAGCGGGGCGCCGGTCACGTGGCTCCCCTCTCATCCGTTGTCTGCCGCTCCACCTTTTCCTTTTCGGCGGCCGCTTCTCGTGGCGATCTGCCAGGCTTTGTCAGTATATAGGAGGCTATAGCCAGCCGGCAACAGGAAGGCGGCACCAGGAGAGTGAGAGCCTACGGTTAAACCCTATCTCGTTGTAACTTGGCGAAGGGTGAACGATAAGCCCCACATTGCGTGCCGACGGCTTCGATATTTGCTACGTATACAAGCGCATCACACATATATTGAAACATAACGCAGCGAAAAGCCTGATACTTCCTCACAGTAAAAGCACACTCCGGTGATACGTAGTCACGCTCCGATTGGCCCGCCAGGGCCATAGCTTCCGCCGTACTGACATGTTATGCGATCACGGCTACCTGGCCTACCCAGTATTTCTTGCTTCAGACGCTAGGCTAAGCGGCGCCATCAAGGCGCCGCTTAGCCTAGCGTCGAAAAAGGCAGCCGCCGATCCCGGGCATACCCAATGTTTCTTGCTTCAGTCGCTAGATAGCGCCAAACCAAACAGCATTGCAGGTTGCCTATGGTCTGACAGAAGTGAACGTTTGTACCCGATGGAGGCGATCGAGAGGCGCAAAAATTGTATCGTCACGGTGCTTATCGCCTTTGTGCGTTTTTCTATCACAAACCGAACAAGTCACGCACAGTAAATGCGCCACTCTCCTGCGCTTTTCGTTTTTTGTGGGTCATTGGCTTGGCCGGTGATAAAAAAACACGCAAATACAACGAACGCAATGACGACAGCTGCATCGAGGAACGTACAAGTCATTCCATAACATAGCAAACGTCGAAGCGCGGCCAACACTATGAGTCAACGAGCCAAACAAACAGCGTCGAAAGTGCAACGTCACTGCGGTCACCTTCTTCGGTGGGTGTTGTTTTCCAGTGGGCCTTGACGTTGAGGCTTAAGTCCGTCCTTTTGCAGGGATTTCACAGCTGCCAACAGAGGGCAGTATTTCGAAAGGGGTCTATTGACTTCATCAGACCTAAAGTTGAACGGAGTATTGGATGAATGCAATAAGCAATGATCGAATTTGCTTATTGTTTCTGCGCTAAGGTTGATTTTATCGGACAATGTTATACATTCAACGGTACGAGGTACGCCGAATATGTGCGTCGCCTGCTGTGGTACGTACCGTCGTACCAAGGATGATAACAGCAATGCGTTCGTAGTAAGACCCTAAAAAACAAGGTGGAAAAAAAATTGAAGGTAAGGCCCACAGAAAAATATTAAAGCCGTTTACAACACCCTGTAACGCCGAATTGCAGTGCAGCTCTTGAGGAGGAGGAGGGAAGGGTACTGGGAGGGTGGGTCAAGTGACCTCGGGGGGGGGGGGGGGGGGTCACGTGACCTGGGGGGTCACGTGACGATGCCGATGCCGATGACGACATCAGTGACGTCACTGATGACGTCATCAATGACGATGACGATGACGATGCGGATGCCGACGACGTCACCAGTGACGTCACTGATGACGTCATCAGTGATGATGACGATGCCAATGCGGATGCCGATCACATCATCAGTGACGTCACTGATGACGTCATAAGGGTCGATGACGATGCCGATGCGGATGACGTCATCAGTGACGTCACTGATGACGTCATCAGTGACGATGACGATTCCCATACCTCGGGGGGGGGGGGGGGGGCACGTGACCTCGGGGAAGGGGGGTCACGTGACTTCGGGGGGGTCACGTGACCCCCCCCCCCCTCCCCGAGGTCAGCGAAGGTACCCGAGGTCCTTCCGAGGTCCTCCCGAAGGAACCCGAGGTCCTCCCGAGGTCCTCCCGAAGGAACCCGAGGTCCTCCCGAGGTCCTTCCGAAGGAACCCGAGGTCCTCCCGAGGTCCTCCCGAAGGAACCCGAGGTCCTCCCGAGGTCCTCCCGAAGGACCACGGGTTCCTTTGGAAGGACCTCGGGAGGACCTCGGGTTCCTTCGGGAAAATTTACCCATAATGCACCGCGCGGTAACGCCGACGCCCACGCCGACGTCGACGGCGACGGCGACGCCGACGCCGCTCATGCCGGAAATGGGCGCCTAAGAGCTGCGCTCTAAAATAAACAGGGTCTTTAAAGGGCAGCTCCGGTCAATATTTTTGAATTTGTGAGTGCGTATGTTTTCAGCTAAGGCAGTGTTCTTGCATTACAAAGTATAATTTTTTTCCCCGATATTGTGTGTAGTTTTATAAATATCATGGCCAAAAGTTTGGTTGGTCCGCCTACGGCAAAACCAAAACTATATACTACAGAAATGGGAACACTGATCATCAGCGTACGGGGGCGACATGAGATGATGAGGTCACCGTGGTGCTGCGGTACATGGTGCAACCAATCAACCGCAGCTCCACCGCGACGTGACGTCACGGTGATGCAGCGCCAGTATTCCTTGACTAGAAGCTAATCCGCTTGCCGCCCGCTAAAGAGCAGCTGGTCGCATCTTTACAATCGGTTTTAGTGGAGTGGGTGGCCTCATAGTGGCGTAATATTTCGGCTGTAATCAAATTTTGTGCCACATCGTACTCCCGGAGTTGCCCTTTAAGAAGGTCACGGCGATTGTACCTGCAATTGGCGACAACCTCGGGGAGAATTGCTCTTGTCTCTGCGTCATCGTTGCTTTCATTGTTGCTTTCATTGTCAAGGGCGGTGATATCAGTTGCGGCCACCTCTGGCGTCTTACGTCTTGTCTACGGCCTTTCTTTATCCTTATTTCTTGTGCGCTGTATCACCAATTTGTATATTTAACAGTTGATTGCATTGTACGTTGTGTGAGAAAGACGGAGACTTGGAAATTAGTCTCAACGGTGTTTACATTCAAACTGGCCAGAGCTGTCCCATGGGGCTACGCGAGCCATCGGAGATGTTGATGGTTATGCTCGACGATAACGATGAAGACCCCATCACAATAAGCTGACATCCGCCGGTGACTAGAAGGGCACATCAGCGGCCGCGAGGCCTGTGTCACCATCTGTCTGCAGCTGAGAGATATTGACCCCAATGCTGCCCGATGGTGGGCTCACGAAAAAAAATCAATCATTTCTCGTTAGTAGATAACGCGCGACCTGAAAACACTTGTGACGTCGAGTTCAATTAGCAATCGGAAAAGCTCTCGCTTTAACGGGGATACAAACATGAACACCTGCGGCGCTACTCATCGCTAACAGTATATACCCCTTTCGAAATACTGCCCTCTGTTGGCAGCTGTGGAATCCCTGCACAATGGCGGACTAAAGCCGCAACGTCACGGCACACTTTATGCGTTTGGTTGAAGCAGAAGAAAAAACAGACCCACAGAAAAAGGCGATGAGCGCAGTGACGTTGCACTTTCGACGTGTTTGATTGGCTCGTCTACTCCTAGCACTGACTGCGCTCTGACGTTCGATATCTTATGGAATGACTTGGACGTGTCACGATGTGTGTTGTTCCGCCATTGTGCAGAAGTTCCGACCTTCTAATAATCGGCACGGGAATTTCGAAAGGGGTCTATAGCTGACGGAGAGCGAGCGAAGCAGTGTGGCTCAGGATCAACGCAGGATCGTGACTCGTGACTCGCAAGCGACTTCGTGACCGCATGACGTCACTGTTCAGTGGATCCCCGGCCCGACTCCAACCAGCAAACACGATGAAATTCGACGAAAGGACGCCGCAAAGCCTTAGACGCGTGCGTGCGGCGTCGCCTCGTCTGCCGCTTTGCGGCGTTCGCGTTGTCAAACGCTGCGAAATGTGCTGTGTGGATCCAATGGTGATAACATTTGGTAAGGGGCATTGCCTCGTCACTTCCAGCTCGCGTCATACCTTCGCTTCCCAGACACTTATGCCGCCTCTGCCCTCGGCGTTTTAAGGCTCAAATAAACCTTGGAGTGATAAAGCCATCTTGCGAAACTACCATTTTGCCGTTTCGTGTGTGTGTGTGTGTGTGTGTGTGCGCGCGCGCGCGCGCGTGTGTGTGTGTGTGTGTGTGTGTGTGTGTGTGTGTGTGTGGTGTGTGTGTGTGTGTGTGAGTGCGTGCGCGCGCGCGTGTGTGTGTGTGTGTGTGTGTGTGTGTGTGTGTGTGTGTGTGTGTGTGTGCGTTTGGCCACTTCTACAACAAATACAACTAAAAAAGGCGGAACCCTAAGCTAACGGAAAGTTGACATAATTAGGAATCATAGAAAAAAAGAGAAATTAATTTTATTTTTTATAAAGCGGGCTCAAAACCGGGTCAATTTTTTTAATGAAATACAATTTTTTTAGAAAACCTTCTGTCAAACCAATAAAATTGTGCGGTCGATAGCACTTGTGTAGGACTGCATGTGTACAGTATTTAGTAAGCGACATTTGCTATGAATCCTAGGATGACTCCAAATGTCGCCAAAACAACGGTGATTTTTTTTTTTGTTTTTGGTATGCATTATACCAAATCAATTTAGTTTAAACAAAAAATAAATAGACCGTGCATTATTCGGTTACTAGAAAACAATATTGCGACTCTTTCCTTTTTAACTTTATGTAACAACTGTCAGAACTTGGTACAGAAATTAAGTAGCCGAAATGTATAATTTCATCTTGCTCGACTTAAGAATTCTTGCGAAAATAAGTAAACGTTCTAAAACGTTTAAGAGCTGCTTTGTTCTTTACAGAAACGGGTTTAATACATGTATATCTGAGGCAATTCCAAGGGAGCACCTTGAAAAGCCTTAGTTACCTTACAACCCCAAGGGCAGGAAGCGTGTAGTGTGCTCTATTATATGACTGTATTATATGACCATTATCCGTGATTTCAAATCACAGAAACGATTCGAATGAGCTGTTGGAAAGTGCGGAAGTGTGTAGGCCACCACGTGACAATATCATATGACTAGAATTCCGTGTTTTTGGACAAATCTGAAAAAAAAACTCTGAAAAACGCACCCCGATCAAATTCACGTGAATTCGGATTTATATGATACACACCGAACTCCAAGATCACGATGTATAAAAATAATGGTACTCTACAAATAGGTTCGGTACAGGGTCAGTTAGTGACCCTGAACAGAGATTATTTTAGGTTATTTTCAAATCTTAGACCACTGACCAAAAGGGGATATACTGTTTATCTCCTCAGATGTTTCATTCAGGACAATAAGTCATTGTTTCCTGTTGCGCCACGACAAAAAGAACTGTTCCAGTTTTCAGTACGGACCGTACTACGTGTGCTTTTTAGAGAGAGGAGGGGTTCTGTTTTATAAGACTGAAAGCTATGAACTCGTATAAATCAATTCAGCGCTCTATTCCGCACAGCTCGGGGGGGGGGGGGGGGGGGGGGTGGAATCGGATGGGAAGGAAACGAGGTTTCCAGCGACTGCGTTGAGGAGTTTCCTCGTAATGAACTTCTCAATACTACATTCTATTTGCGATCTCTAACTTAGTGCACTTTTATGTACGGAGATTTTTCTTTGTGTTTTGACTTTGAACATTTGGGAACACAGCAAAAGTAAATTCCGGGTTGCTGAAATTTTAATTTCTATCAGAAAAAATACTCCCAAAAACTTCGAATGTAGAGCGAAAAAATAAACTTCTAAAAACACCGTCCAAATTTTACAAAAATAAACTCCGGAATCATTGAGTCCTCCCTGCAATAGTATTGAGAGGACGCGGAAGGGTGTAGGGGGGGGGGGGGGGGGGGGGTAAACGTTTTGTTAGAATATAAGAAAATCACCATGTTACAAAAAAAAATGGTCCACGTTCAGAGTCCACCGCCCAAAGAATGCCAGAGAAGACCGCATGCTGGCATGCCGACGTTTTTTTTTGGATCAAAGTATATCAAGAAAATTTGTATATCAAGCCTATGACAGCTCGAATTTTACACTGAATAAGCCGAGCGCGCAGTTAGTTTAGTCCAGTATCTGTCATTACAACATTTTAAAACAAGATACAAATTTCTGACTTAAATTTACGGGTTCAGACATAGCATTAAAATATTGGTTAATAAATCAGAGGTTGTTAGGTTACAAATTATAGCATCACAATTGCGCCCTGACGGAATGTTTTTTTTTTTTTTTTGAGTGTCGTTTAATAATTATTTTCAGTCTATATAAATACCCTGTATTTATCCTAGAATTACGCTGAATAATACGTATCTAAATAGCATGTGCTTAAACACGTATTTAAACACCAAGGTAGATACTGACACTCCCTGACGTCAGGGGACCGGTTCGCGCTGAGCCGCCCCTCTGAAGATGAACTTGCTAAGTTCCGCTGGAACATAGTTGCTATGGTCCTCCCCTTGAAACAATGTAGGAGCAAAGTGGTAACGATCGACTGGGCATGACCGTGCTGTAGCGCGAAATCTGAAGTCCCCGCTCTGCTCATTTGCCTGCTTCAATTGCGCTATCATTGATCAGGAGAAGCATAAGCACCGTCGAGGGTTGGTCTCTCGTATAAGAAATCAATAAACGCGTTTGTCTTCATTCGTAAAAAAAAAAAAGAACTTAACAGTTTGTGTTAAGTTTTATCTCTTTTTTTTTTCTCCAGCGTTGATTTTCCGATAAATGTGGACTAAAGGTCGCTATAGATCCCTCAAAAGTTGGCTACTGAATAAACATGAGCCTAACCATCGGTTTCCACCCATTGCTTCATTGAATTAAAAACAGAAACCAAAGAAAACAGAGACGCCAATCAAACAACCTATTCCCGGCGCGAATCATCGACAGACAAAGAGCATTCACGGCCCACTAGAAGAGAAACAATCTGGACAGTGGTACAGTGCTCTGAAGAGCTGCGAACCAACGCCATATCACTATCCTTAAAAAAACGTTTTTTTTTTTTATTATGCAATTTTGTTAAGACAGCATAATAAAGAGAGTGGAATCTCTGAGGCACTGGTCACGATGTCCCTTGCCCGGTATCCGGTCTTGAAGCAAGTTCTTTGCATAACCTAGTATCAGAAAATCTTTTGATTAGCATATTGATCTAGCCTGGAGCACAGCCTGGTCCGGGGCTCCGACCTTTAATTGGTAGACCGCCGACGCCAGCTGTGCTCGCGCAGAAAGCTGGATTTGTGTCTGTCCGAAGAGCGATGAACTGGAAATATTCTCTCTCGCCGCAACCTGGACCAAACACGTCACGGTCATTTGTGCCATCTTGCATCGAATGCAAACTCAAGCAGCGCGGCTGAGATTGAGGCAATCGTCGGTCATTGCGCCGTAATTTCATTAGAGACTCTTGGTACGCCTTGCAATCACAAAAAGCAGCTTACTTCTTGACGTATTTTGACTGGGAGACGAATTACGTCAGATATTCTTTTATAAATGAATATTTCCGTTTTTATTTTAATCCCTTGAAGATAATCACTCTTGTGAGGACACAGAAGTGTATAGCGCAACCGGTGAAGCTGACTGATGTTTGTCAAATGTTATTTGTTATCATTGCCCAACTGCCACTTTGCTGTTTTGTTTGATGAATCTAGTTTGTGGCCTGCTCCTCGTTTATATCCAGTCGTATACACTTCGATCGGCGCCAACAATGCAGGCCCCAAAGACAAATTACCACACGCGAAGCTAACAACGCTTTTTCAAGTTGGGAAGAAGGATATCGGGACAATCGATTTTTTCAACAACATGGGAGGATCGGTAAGAGAAAATTCTCCGCACGCCAAACAAACTGGCGGTTGTTTTTGCTAGACTGAACTTTTATTATGCCGATGATGGTCTCTTTAAGCGCAGCTCTTATCGGGCGTTCAATGCGTAACTTTTAATCTTGTCAAATAAAGGGGTGCCACTCTTCATTTTTAACAGCGTCGTAAACAAACAAAAATCCAGGAAAAACTTTTTTACCATCCAAAACAGACAAATGTTTTATTGCGCAATTTATGGTCCAACCTTAAGCTCACGCATGGGAACGCTGAAGAAATGTTCGAGAGCTTTCGAAGTAGTTGAGCAAAAGTGAGCGTTGTAATATGCAAGAACGCAGCTACATTGGCCAGCAAGAAAGTGGGGAAATATAAAAGTAGATATAGAGAAGTGTAAATAACGTACTAAACAAGCACGTTGCGCCAGATTCAGCTTAATTATAATTGCATACTAAAATCACCGCTCAGCCCTCTTTCAACATCCAATTTTTTTCTGGAATGTACTTTTTCGCAATTAATTTTAAAGATATTTTTTTCACCTATGAAAAACGAAAACATACGTAACTGTTCGGATGATTAGCTGCAAAATATTCCGCCCACTCGGGATTTCTTTATCGTTTGATTGCACACGTAGCCTTATTCTTTTATTCCTTCCCTAGTTTTTCGTCTTTTTTGTGTTATTTTCTCAGCGCTGTCTCTGCGCGTGTGTGTCTTCATAATAGAGGTGAAAGCTTTCCCACTTAAAAATGAATATTTATCTGTATAATTCGTAGCCACTCTATGAAACCAAAGTTCAGTTGGTGTTATTTATGACAAAAAGTTCGCAGCATTCTCTAACCAAGAGTCGTCGAGCCTACGCGCATATATACTCCGCAGTTACATTGATGCAAACGGGTGCGAGAATATCCGTCGTGCCAGTGATCAGTACATAGTGCTTTTTCTCTACTCTTTGTATACACTAAGACAGTGTTTAAACGCGTTTAATAGACATCCAACTAGAACTACAAAATCCCAATAAAAAGCGCCAGTATCAGCAAAGTAAGATAACGAAGTTTTACCTGACCAATTACGTGTTCTGAGAGCCCTGGTCGGGAAAGCTCAGAGGAAGGAACACTGACAGCACTTCCCATCTCTGTCACGGCCGCCGGCAGTGTCCCCTTCGTCCAAAACGAGATTGCAAGGATCCCCGTAATCTCACCCAGCGACCTTCACCGCTTCTGAGAAGAAGCAGGCTACCAGATGTAATGGATGCATCGGTTCCCCGGCAAGAGGACGGATAGATAATCCCGTCATGGTATGCGGCCTGTTTCTGCACATATATACTCTCAGCTTGTGGGTTGAGCTTTTTCTTTCGCGACCGTTATCTAGGGAAACAGTTTATTTGCTGGAAAGATTTCGCCGGTGAATTTGCTGCATGGATGGACGGGAGGTTTGGACCAGGTGAGACATATGTGTCCTTCGCTTCAGCTATATTATTGTCAATGCTGAATATTTTAGTGACTCAAAGCTGAAGAAACGCAGGGCGGGCCGTGTCCCGTGCGCACTAATATCGAGTCAATGCAAACAAGGTTCGGCCGACTGGAACGCAGATTAGACCGCCGATAAACAAATCGTGAAGCAGAAAGTGTTAATATAATGCGGAGAGCAAGTCGTCTGCTTCTCGCGCAGGGTTAGCAGTGACGTCAGAACGACGCCGAGATCTGACTGGCTCTGAATGAAAGGACAGTGGGTAGACCTCAATGCTAGACGCCTTGAGGTTTACCTACTATTATTTTTTTAATCAGCCGATAAGCGCGCGAAAGTATGACATCATCGCAACCCCTGTGCAAGAAGCAGACGAACTTGCGTTCCGCATAAATCAAGCCTTAGATTTTTTTTCTGTTTTTTTACTCATTAAGCGATGCCTATACGGCGAGCAGGTGTTCCAAAATGCGTGTTTGGCGAATTGGAATGCAAGGAGAATCGCACCAAAGGGCAACATAGAGAATGTGCAGGGAACTCGCGATGACGAGGCAGCCATGCGCGCACCATCATCGGTTCAGGTCGGGGGGAAACAAAAGCACGTGAAAGCGTTTTAGGGGTAAAAAAACGCACGAGGTGCGCAAGGAGCAGACGAACTTGCAAGGCCGTATAAAACGAAGAATTCACTATCATCGATAATAACTACGGCGAAATTGACCTGTGGAATACACCAAAGACACTCGTCAGAGCCTTTTGTACGGGAGGGCATTGGCAGGTGGCCCAAATCTTTCCAAATTATTACTTGTGTCTTGTCTACGCACTCACTCGAATATATTCTTCTGACATCGTAACCCTGCAGCGGAGGAAAATGGGACGGACAACACCAAGCTTTGTTTGGTTCTTTGTGTTGTCCGTCCAGTTTTTCCCCCGCTTCTGGGTTACCATGAACCAACTCGCCGGCACACTTGCTTTAGTTGCAAATATTCTGTTTCTGCCTCGAGCTCATAATGCAGAATTTCGATACGCATCCTCATTTATTCTATTCATTTCGGTATGAAAACTCACAGCGTCATCCCTTCAGAGATATCATGAAATGATACACCCGTACACAATTCAATATAGAGGTGTTCAGCGATGATCTTACGAAGGACGAAGTTGTCAAAGGCAATTGCAAAACGTTAATTAACATCATTTTTGCAACGTGTTGCTGATTGCCCTGAAACTGACAACCTGCGTTTCGTTAAGATACCTAGCCAAATTTCCCAGTTAGGTTTCTCTTGGAGTTCACCGTACCAGTATCGGCAAAATTCGCTCTTTGTTTAGACTTCAATAAAATTAGTTTATTTTTAAAAAATACTAAGACATAATTATTCATCTACGTTAATTAAAGATTATAATCAAATTCGAACATAAATAGAATTCACAAGAACAATTATGCATTTGTTTAAAACATGCAATTCAAAGTCCGCAAGCAGGGCAGTGCTAATGCGCATGCTTGCGATATACATTTTCATACACATCATTCCACTAAATATTTATTAAGTCGCACTTCACAAACTTTAGGATGAAATAACTGACAACATCTGGCGCATCTTTCCGTTCATTTATTGATCGCCAAAAAAGGAGTATTTTAAGACGTTATTGCTGTACTGGCACCGATCAATAGCTTTGGCATTGCTCTTCCTTGGGGAGTTTCATGTTGAATGTAGGGGTACAGTTCATAATTATTCCATGTCAGGTGAATCAAAATAAAGTTACTATCGCAATTTCGTTTTTTATAAAGCCATGGACGCTCAACTTCTTTTTTTAGTAAGTCGGATTCGTGTACCTATATCTAACAAGAAAGCAGATCAAATGGGGAGTTTTCTTGTTCGTTCTACTTGTGAGATGTGACGTTTCCTGAATGGATTTTATGTGCAGCTTGCACAAAACATTCGTGTGCAGTTGAAACAACCCTAAAATAGACCTAAGCGAGATTAACTATGGTAGTGACCCATGCCGAAATGCTTGTCGTATATCATTTTCACCGTGAAGGTGATCTGTACGCTCTCATATATTTTGCGTTAGATCAAAGACAAGTTTGCACAAATGCAGTTTTGTTTCATTCCATTGCCATGCATCATACTTACAAAATAAATACACCTTACTTTTACCCATTGCCTAAAATGTTGACTTAATGTTCTACCATTATCATTTCCTTCCTCGTGCATGTTAGTTTTATAAGGTGAAAGGTTACAAAATATTTCACACTGTATTTCGTATTCCAACATTTAGAGTCCTATTACTATCTTTAAGCTTCTTGGCAGACCAGCGGAATGTTAATAGACAAGAGTTAAGCTCTGACTTTATTGTTTCATGGTACTCTTACACTTGCGAAAAAATCACTGCCGCCGGAGCGGTTTCGGCAGCAGCGGAAAACCGGAGGTGTTTACATCTATTTCTGCCGCCGGCGGCGCTTTCTCGTTTGGTCTCGAAGCGTCGCGTCTGCGACGAGAAGGCAAAAGATTTTCCGTTGTCTGCTGCTCTCGGCAACTCTCGGCGAGCTCACGGAGTCGTTCGTAGTACGTCCGGTACGAGTAGCTTAACGTTGTTGACGCAGGATCGTGCACAGCCGCGCTCGTTTCGCCACATGGGAAGAGGCGCGCGAAGATGGTGAAGCTCTGCCGCACAGAAGACGAGACTACGATGATTGCGTGTTTACTACTTGGTATGTAGCATACTTGGTATGTATGTAGCAAGGCATGCAAGCTCAAACGAAAGAAGCAGCGGTGCACCGTCGTCGGCGGCGCTTGGCCACATACCCGGAATGAACGTAGGACCCTTTCTTCAAGCGGACTATTCTCTCATGAATAGCTGACCTCGTTTTGGGTATCCGCTCGTTTCCCTCCCTTCTTTGGCCGTTCCAGTGTTATTTCATGTATAGTAGTAAGTTGGGGTGTTTGAAGGATGTGTGTTTCCTTAAAACCGGTCGTGGTTTGAATGGTGTCGGACTACAGCGTGTCGGTCACAGCATCTCGTCGTAAACCTATGCTGTTCTGTTTTAGATAGAATTTGAATAAATGCCACACGGATTGCCTTTTGTGGTAAGGTATACGTAAGCTGTAGTAGATTTCTCGAAGAGGCGGCAGAGGATCGAAACGTAGACATGGACGACCATGTAAGCTATGCCATCACGCTAAAAACTTCCAAGGTCACGACCATTAATTTCCTGTGCGCCTTACTTGCTGGGTAGCAGACACTTAAGAAGCAGCTGGGTAGCACACACCAAAGAAGCAGCGGTGCCACTGGTCCTTCGTACATGCCGAGAAAAAACTGAGCGTGCACGCCTTCCACGTCCTGGAATGTGAATGTTTATCAAGCCATGAGCAATGCCATTGCTATAAAACAGGAAGGACCAGAAGAACTCACCGCACTGCACAACTTCCGGCAAACGCTAATTGGCTCGCGTCAGGCGAAACGCATCGCTTGACAGAAAAAAATGGGTCCCGGACCAACGTTTTTTTTTTTTTTTATTTTCCGCAAGTGACGAGCGGCTTTCGCCGCCCAGCTCCAAAATTAGATCGTCGCCGGCGATCTAATCATCGGCGATCTAACGGATCGGCGCTTGCGACAAGCGGATTTTACAACCGGCTGCCGAAATCCCCTTATACCTGACGGAAACTTTGGATTGGTCCGGGACTTATATCCAGAGTTTCCGACAACGACGAGTCCATTTTGCCACCCGGTTCCGAAATCCGCTCGCCACCAGCACGAACCCGCCCGCGTATGCGCAAGTTTTGAACGCGCCATAAGGCGACGATCCCCCGGCAACAAAAATCCAGTCATGACGCCCCATGGAGCCTTTCGTCTTCATGCGCAGCGGCTAAAGCAGGCAGTACACTATCGCGTTATAGCCCTGCCATCAGCAGCCGCACCACGTGCACGTTCGGCTGGCCACAGTACCAGCGCCGCAGTATCAGTGGCGACATCAAGAGCCGAGCTTCGCCGTCTACATAAACGCCAGCCGCCAAGCAGCACATCGCAGACCGGCGGAATACTTCTAGACAAGAACTAAGCTGTGCCTTTTGACCAACGTTACTAAACCACTCAGTTCGGAAACTGCCATAGAGACTGCCCTGAAAAAGTGTCCCCGATCTGTCCTCGCGAACCGAGCTAATGGCGAACACAACGCCGCCATTTCTCCCGCAGCGGCCACTCGAGGAACCGCACGTTACTTCTATTTTGATTATAATCGGCCAGAACAGATACAGTGGGAGAGTTTACAGGGGTGCCACCCCCGTCTCCGCAGCGGACGCGCCGCGTCTTATTGCCGAAGTTAAAATGCACCTAGGTCGGGACGCGCTACCTGAAAGCACCGCTGAGGCATGGTTGTATAAAAACAATATTAATTGTGCCGCAAAACCTTACAAACTAAAGATTTTAAAATCATCACGCGCCCTTCATTTTGTACTAAACTCCAATAAATTTCATACAAAAAAAGTCATTTCCGTTTGTTTTTACGCAAAAACATGCTTTCTAAAAGCTCTAGGTGACCACAGTACAGAGAAATGATAAAGAGTGGCGCTGTTGTCGTATTTAGCTCAGTCTCGGTGGACGCCAGCGGCCCAGTTTTCGACGGCGAGTTTCCCAACTGAGTGTTTTAGTAACGTTGCTTTTGACGTAGAACTTCGTCTTTCTCCGCGCTTTAAAGGGGGTGCAAAGTTGGGAGGTCGATGTCACAAAAACGTAGTCACGGAAGTGACGTCACACACGTAGTGCCTGCTGCCGAGAACCGTACAGTGCGCACGCGCGTCCTTTGTTATCTGCTGTCTTGCTCGTTTGCTCGCTTCAACGCGACGCGGTCCTGTCTGATTGAAACGGCGATAGACGCCGCTCGGGTAGCCGTGATTCCACAATCTTCGCTCATCGCTCTGGACAGCGGCCGAGCTCGCGTGCTCTGCGACAGGGGCAGTTCACGCGACTCTCTCGCGAAGCGTTAAAAACAATCGCACGCAATTCCGCATATGCGCCTCGGAGATGGCGGCGCGGGGGGCTTCACATTTGCCTCTACCGGACTCCGAGCCACGGACAATCGCTTCTTGCGCAGTGGACATCGTCGTGCGGCAAGAACCCGAGGACGTTTCTTCAGCTGCAGCCATAGTTCTACGGAAATCTATGCAGCATAGGAAACCTATGCACTGACTTCTTTTTTTCCATTTAGGTAAGCTTAATTTGAACTCAATACGTTCCGTGCGAGTTTAAGTATTTACATTTCGCTGGTCCGCTTATTGTGTTCGCTGCTCGCATTAGTCCGACATGCGGGACAAAACGAATGCCTTGCATGTCCGATAGCCCCCTTCTACTTGCAGATGCCGAGCACTCCGCGCTAGCGGTCATCGATCGGTCGGCGTCCGCGAGCGATTGGTCACGTGATCAGTGGCACGAGCTGTTTGAGCGAATCGAGCGTAACGCTTGCAGCGCCACCGCTTTCGAAGCGTCTGCCTACGCTTTTTAACAATTTCGGTTCCCATTGCCATCTTCCTGAAAGCATGAACTCTGGACGGAAGCACACCAGATTGTTTACTACTTGATAAACGCTGACCCCGACGGTAAGAGACAATTCATTTTTCCCTACAGTTATATAAACCCGATGAAGAAAACTAGAAGTACTTCTACGAGCCATAGGATGCAATGAAGCAGAATAACAAACACGGTTGCCGTAAAGCAATCTTCATATTAGAATGCGACTTCCACCTCCGCAGTATTTCGCGTATTGTCTTCTAATTATTCCAATTACTTTGCAGAGACAACACAACAAAAAAACGATATACCTCTTCATCCGAATAGGCGCGCATAACGTCTTCGACGTAACGCGATATCTTGTGCCTCTTTGCTGGCATGGAGATCGACTCGGCAAGCACTTTGCCGAGAACAGCTGCCTCGTCGTCACTCGAGCTGGAGTCGCAGGAGTTGTCATCTTCGTCATATTTGTCGCGACTTTCGCTGTCATTGTTTTTCATCAGACCTGCTAAAAGTGACTGCAACCATGTCATCACCGCAGTATTCTCGGTTGATTCGGTCCTTACGAGAGGAACGAAAGCGAGCACAACCAAAATGCTCATCCAGCAAACGAAACCAGCAAAGCCGCGAAACTCCCTCACTCCCTCGCGGGAAAGTTGATATCCAAACTGAAATGTTGCGAGGGACTACTGATCGTACTCTTCCGAAAAAGGCAGCGCGCAGAACTAGTCGAGACCGCTCGCCGCGCTCCGCCACTTCCACACGGAAAGGCTGGAGCCGCTCGGCGAGCTCTCCACCTCCTCCAGATCTACAAGCGGCATACCGAGAGATTGCTCGCATCTCGCGAGGGGAACAAGAATCCGATCAGCGAGCGTGCGCCGAGCGCTCGCTATTTGCCAGGGGAAGGGGCTATGAAATCGTTGTCGCCCGAGGCAATCACTATGAAGTGATCATAATGTGAAAACGCATACCATATTGGGAAGTGCTCGGGCGTAACAAAGAGTGCTATGGTGGCAATATCACCTCAGTGCCTTAACGCGTGGCAGTGTGATACATGCGCGCTGCATGGTACAGCCTACGGCGCCTGACGATCGTTTCTCCGTGTACGCAGGGTATATGTCAGCGCGAAAATACTTTGGCAACTATATTTTCTCAAATTGAACACGACAGCAAGAGACTGATGGGCATCTTAAGCGGCTGCAGTGGATGAAAAGGTTGTGGAAACTCAGAATATTAAAAGAGACGTTATTATGTTGAAGTTGGGTCAACATGAGAAAGCGGTCGAAACATATCTGGTACCTCTATGCACATCTTGTCCAAAAACTATGATGAACTTCATTCTAGACTGGAAACTCAGAGTGCTGCAATTAAAGAGACAAGAAAGCGGTCGGGGAAATAGACTACACCCAAAAATCTCTGCATGCAACACTGGTCGCCTTGCGTTATGGTACCGCTTTGGTCATGTGAGAGGAGTGGCATAGTTTCGGTTTCGATCGCTACGTTTAAATGGAAGCTGAAACACTTCTTTCAAACAAAACAAAAAATTAGATGGAGGTTTATTCTAACGTAGTTTTATCACATGAATCTGTATATCACGTTCGTTTTCCCCGGAGATGTAACTAAACGCGAGAAAACACGAAAACCCTCCGACCAGGCGTTACGTCATAAGAGGATCTTTCGGCCGCCAATGCGCGTGTCGCTCGAGGGCCGAGCGTGCAATCGCAAGCTTGCCATGCATACTCTCCCCGCACTGGCACCAGTCGTGACGTATTTTTCTGTCCTTTGTTTTAAATAGCAAGAATGCGCGTGCATAGTTTCAATAGGCGCTGAAGATGCGCGAGAGCGGAGATTCCAAAAACTCTTTTTGGGACGTCACGTTTCGGGAAGGACGGTCTTCAGAAGGAAACTCTAAAGAAAATTTTCTGCAGCTTCCATGCATCAAATTTAAAACTAATTTGGATATTCGATATCCTGGAGGTCAAATGAAGACGGTTTAAATGTGTTTCCTGAAATACAAAGCGGCTTCGGCTTGCCTTTAAGAAGGGGTACATCTCAGCACTGCATAAAAATAAAGTACGCGCTCGCTTGGATTGCACCCATTCATCTTCGGGAGAGCCGCCGTTAAAACGCGGACTTCCAGTAGCGGTAGGGACCTGCCTAGGCTAAGCGAGGTGTATAGAGGAAGGCCGGTCGCATCCCATACCTTTCTGGCGGCCTGGCTAGCAGTCCAGGGCGAAGCGTGACCCTCCCGGAAAACGGATAATTTCAGAAGCCCACTGAGGAGATGGAACAGAATGATTGTACCAATATACTTCTCTTTCCATATGTAGCTTCATAGTTCTGTTTTCATGCGCACAAATTATGGAACGTCCGGAGCTTCCCCCAAGAACGTGCCGCAGCATTTTATCCGTATTGACAGGCAACACCTAAAACTTAATATGTTCAGCGGATGTTCAGCGGATGTTCAGCGGATGTTCAGCTGCGTTAAATCATAAAGCTTGCGAAGACCTCGAGTCTCGACCGAGGATCAAATCTGAGGAAGATTTTGAAGGGCTGCTAGATGCTCCTCCAAAGTGCTGTCCTCCAAAGTGTTCTGCTGCAAAGTCCTTACATATAAATGTAAGGAAAATCATATATTCCAAAATGCCCGCACCGTATTTTATTGCAACGGGATGCCGTGAAGTGAGTTTGGCAAATCGAAACCGAAACTGTGGGCAAGGGGCTCCCGAGTTGCTTTGTACGGCGCAACGCCGCCAGGATCGTTTCGATTTTGCAAGAGGTCTGTTAGAAGCTAGAGTAGATCAGCAGCATCTGCTAATCTGAGAACTGAGTGGACAACGCAGAGCAGTACTCTCGTCGCAAGTGCTCCGAGCTGGTGTGCGCTAGCCCACTCGGCCACCGATCGCCCGAAATTCATATAATCGCAAAACGTCCAAGCGAAATTGTGTTAGAAATTGTAAAAAAAAAATGAGCTCTCACAACTTGCCCATGAGGACATGGAGGATGCTCACCGCCTCAGGACAGGAGAAAAGGAAACAGCTGCAGTCCTTGTGACGTTTCCAGAAAGGAGAACTAGGGACATCTGGACGACGAAGCGCGTGACTTTGCGTAGCGAAACGATTTTCATTAACAAGAACCTCACGAAAGCACTCGATACTTTAGTGTGGACTACCATAGAATGTGCATAAGCAAAAGCATACAAGTTTGTCTTCGAAAAATGGCAAGATTTTTGTAATGCAGAAAAAAAGAAGTGAACCTTTGATTAGGGCTGGTTGGCACATATTGATTAAAAGGTGGAAAGGCGCGAACTGACACCGGACGAAAAAAGACACACATACGACAAGGACAAGCGGTTGTCCTTGTCGAACATGCGTATTTTTTGTCCTGTTTCAGTTCGCGCCTTTAACCTTTTAATAGAAAAGAGGCACCGGAGCATCGATTCCATGCATTGTATGCGCGGTCTACCGGACACCTAATTCAAATATAAGCAATTATGTCACAAATTATCACTATTATTACGCCTTTGCGATAACAACAATCACATCAAAGTTGCTGGTGATTTTAATATTGATGTTTTAAATTAAACACAGTATGGAACTTCCAAATATTTGGACACCTTCTTCTTCGGTCTCGAGGATGTAATACACGACTAGACGCGAGAAGAATATTACGGTAGCACGATCAATAAGTCATGTATTGATACATAGTAACTAGAATTAGCAATGTGACTTGAGTTTTTCTGCCAATTCAACAGAAGTCTGCAGACCATTATTTTACAGCACTTTCCGTATTGGGTGAAAGCCCAACAAATGGCTCATTCAACAATAATATATTTAAAACAGTCATAGGTAACAAAACGATAAATCATCAAATCAGCACATGCTACTGGAATTCAATGATAATTGAGAACAACTTCATTTTCTATCTAATGATGGGGGGCCCAAACGAAAAAATGCTGCAGTAGGCAGCTTGATTGGTCCTCCTCGGGTCCCTTACACTGGTCAGCACCAAGCATGCGAAAAAATACAGAAAGGACAAAATATACAGTGAAACCGTCGCACATTTACGGTTGGCATTTGTACAAACCAAGGTTCACCCAAGAGCAAAACATAGAATGAAAATAAAAGTAATGTACAAAAATATAAGCACATGTCTTTGAAAGTTAGACTAACAAAATCAACATTGTCAATGCAAAGACTATTTAGAAAATGTGGGAGTGTGAGATTTAACATTTGATAGCTATAATTTGTTCGTTGCGTGACCATCCTCCATTTCTCTGTGTTGCGGATAATTCTATTAACGATGCAAGTCTTTCCACAGAACGCGAGGCCCTTTTTTCACTTTTAAAACTAGTACCGAGTATGTACTGATATATTTTATAAATGTTAATTATTTTACAGTTCTTAAATAAATCGGCAGAATGAAAGACATATGGCACATTACATATTCCTCTCAATATCTTTTTCTGCAGCAAAAACAGTTTTTCTATATTATACCCATTGCAGATATGCCTCAATAAGTTACATGGGAATAGAATAGTGATTTATAGAGAACCAATTTAACGCTCGTTGGTAAAACAGATCGATAGCGAATTAGGATTCTCACTACCCGAGCAAGGTTTGGAACAATATAGTTGATATGATTGCCCCAGCGTTTTGTCTAACTAAAAAACATTCTAAGAGTTTCGAAACAACTGACGATTTCGATGGGAGAACAGTCAAAGCGGAGAACCTTCGATATAAACAGAGACCTAATTTTTGATCGAAAAATAACTGCTTTCGTCTTATTAATAATGATTTTCAGTGAGCTGCTCTCCTCCCAGCCTTTTATATTTCATAAAGTAAAGTTTGCCATATCAAATATTTGGTCATTTAATATTTTTACGTGACCATGTTACCGCTTGTAATTTACTTGTCAATAAATGTAAGGGATACATAAAAACTGTTCGAGGAGAGTAAAATTGGAGGAACGAAGACGAAATAGTGTTTGAATCAATTATGAGATTTCAGATATATGCCATCAAAGTATACTTTATGGCACTGATGCAAACAAAATCCTAGAGATTCTCCCTTTGAAAGTTAATTTCGCGCATTACAAAATAGACTAAATGCTAAAATAAGACTAGTAAAGAAAAATAATTGCATACCGAAATGTTCTCGTACAGGAAACGCAAGAAGTACCCTGGGATTTCGTGAATGAGTTGGTCGGCAGAAAACGAAAAAATAACACTAACGATAGAATAAGGAAGACGTTGTTCGGCCTAAATAACTATCGGGGGCTGGAGAAATCGTACTTAAACAATTTGATTAGTACTATACAAGCCCTAAGGCATAGGAGAGTACAAAATAGACATGGTAAACAAGAGAGCGAAATTGATTGTCTCAATTACGAATATATACTAGAGATAAATGAGCGCAACCTTATCGACACAATACTTTCAATGTCAATTACAAACGCTGCTTGGTATAGACTAAATTTCTGTTCGTGATTGTGATACGCTATAATTTCTCAAGGTTAAAGATACCTAAAGGCTGCCTGCGATAGTTAACAGGAGTCTGACGACTCAAAAAATTCCGGTGGGTCAGAAATTATTGGCAAGAACACCGATATATAAAAGCGGCAGTAAAAATAATGTAAAAATATTAGACCAATTACAATATTTCAAGTGATATCTCATATATAGAAAACTATATTCAAACTAAGTAACGCTAAATATGGCTTCTGGCAACAAAAAATCAAAATTTCACTACTAGATGACATCTCAGACTGTGTGAATAGAACCTTTGAAAATGATAAAATGGCGCCTGGTTTTTCTTGGATTTGTACAAGGCTTTCGACACCATATAGTATACTTTGTTTTACCAAAGTTTAATAAGCATGGCTTTAAAGGGGCGCGTTTGTAAGTTGTTTTAGGGTGATTTCAGAAAAGATCGACCAGAGTGTGGCTGATCGATATTTTTAAATCAACTGATATTTTTATACGCTCTTGTCTAGTGTCTGGTATAAACGAATCCAAACTTAGTCTTGACCAGAAAACTATTTGGGGACAGAAAATATCGTAAGGCATGAAGAGATGAACAGTTGCATTAACGCGCACAGATGGAGGGGGTACGTTTGAGAGTGAATAACTAAAAGAATAACATTAGGGAGAATTCTAATACTTTTTAGACGAAAACTATAGGTAAAGCCTGCTCGTAATATTGCCGCCCGCAGGGCCAAGAAAGCAACGCTCGGTCACGGACTTCTAGAAGATTCGCGTTCATTGTCGCACTCGCACCAGACGTACATTTCCCCCTGCTTTCTTGTTCTCGAAAGTGCCAGTTCATCCTCGCCCCGAACGTGCGGCGCTCGAACATTCATTGCCGAACTTTCGAGATAGTGACGCACTGTAGATAAGCAGCTACCCGCGACCTTGTCGAGTCAGTCTCTCTCTCACTCTCTGTTACGCCGCCGAATCGCCGCCCGCTTTTCTGCTGCCTCGACGCTCCTTCTTTACTTATTTTGTTTGGCACAAGTTCGCCTATTAAACCTTTATTTTTCAGTTCACTGTTCGTCTTCTTGTCACCTTCGTTCGTGACAATATAAAGTAAGAATATTTATTTATATTTTTTTTTTAAATTGCCCAACCTCCCTGCTCGAACGACAAATAGCAAAATTTGGAGGCCTGTATCTCATGAATAATTTAATCATTTTTATATAATTTTCAGATATTTTTTTACTTACATATGGCTATCATTTAAAAATATATAAGGTATCTGAGTGATACGATAGTCGGGATATATTTAAGCAAACATGAGAAAAAATCAAAGAACGAAAAATTCCGATGCAAATAAAAAAACACCACCTTCGATTTTTTTAAAATTTGGGTACCCTGTTATACCCTATTTCTGCATTCATTACTCTTAAAAACATGTTGCATTATTTTATTGAGAAAGAAGAAACATCTCCCCAAAGTAGGGTCCTTTTTCAAAGCCTACACTTAGCAGTGTCCTATACAAGAAGTGAATCTGAGTTCCAGTTTCATGAAACTAACACACATCTTTTATATATTTTTATACAGATGAGGCCATTGATTGCTATAGAAATCGTTCACACACAAAAATTGAGCAGAAACTACTGTGTACAAAGAACTATCATTGTACGGACTAGTGATCCGAGTAAAGACCCTGCAGCCATCGGCCACTGGGAACTTTGTTTATTTTATTTTCCTACGGCACTATATGCTCATCTCTCTTAGCCTCAATCTCTATCTTCCTCTCTCTTATATATATCCCTGACTTATATCTAGACTAAAAATATATTCAAGCATTCCCTTTCTGCGTGATAGTGTTCTGTGGCTAGCAACAATCATTTCCTCGTGAAGATCACGATTATGGCGCAATAGTTGACGGAAGTAGCAGGCGACACTCATCGCTAGTTCTGGCAAAATGGCCGATAAATCTTTTCTTCGCATTTCCCCGCTCGCTGTTAAGGATGAGAGGGTTCGCTTAAACCAGCAAAATATGGCCGCCGGTGCCTATTTACTGAGCAGTCGTGCCTGTCGCCATCCCACTCGCTGGCTTCGCGGACGATAATATCAGGCACAAAGAGGCACACCGACAGAGAGCAGAACCCCCAAAATACTCGAGCCCCGCCTAAATACAATAGAGCGTAAACACTGTTGTCATGTTAACCTAGGAAATGTTAACATGGCAACAGTGTTTACGTTTTAGATCAGGAAAAGCATGGCGTGTGGTATGAGCCGGATCCTTACACGAGGTGCAAGGTGAGCCCTGAGAACTTGCATGCTGCCCTAGAGTACTTCACGAAAGACGAGCTACAATGTTCGCGCCAAGGTCCCAACCAGAAGGACGTGATCTCTCTCATGCTCGACGAGGAGAAAACGTTCGTGCCAAAGCGCTTCCTGACACGCTCAATCCGAGAGGCCTTTCGTGTATTCAACGACAAGCATCCTGATTCCGGCGTTGAGCATACCAAATATTATTCCTTGCGCCCTACATGGGTCAAGTGTATTCCACACCAGGAATTTACATTTGTATTGCCGCAGTAGAGAACGTTACAGGCTCAACATTCAACACTGGTGAAATGAACTCAGCATTTCTGTGCGACCCACTAACAAGTCTGTGTCTTTAAAGGGGCACTGTAACGATTTTAATGTTGAAAGAATTGGCAGTTTGCATTTTTTATGTTGTTTATGCAAGCCCAAGTGACCAAAAACGCGTCACCTTTCCCCAAAAAACTGATATTGTGGTGCGTAATCGCAAAGCAAAAAAACGAATTATTTGCCGATCTGCAGCCGCCTGTGGTGGCTACGGGAACTAAACTGACAGCGTTTCTGGGGGATACACGGAAGTCAACAAAACCTGTCCCCCTCCGCTGCTATACTCGCCGTCAGGCCCGTGGCGAACCGTCCGTTGTGTCGATCGCTCGCCGCGACCTTCGACGATGCTAATCTTTTAAAAGTCGACAATCGCGAAGGAAGCGGCTGGGGTCTCTGAAGAGAGGGCCCAAGGGGAAACCACGTGAACCCCCAGAGTACGTCACTCGAAAGTCGACGTGGAGAGTTGAGAGGCACTTTGACTTTCGATTTGTTTCAATTTTTTTTAAAGGGGTCTGTGAGAATCGACTCCGCCATCGCCGTGAATGGACGGGGGAACGGGACTGAGTTTCGTTTTCTTTTCTGTGCGTGTTTGCGTTTGCACGTGGGCCCCTGTGTCTGGGTGGTCTGGCGGCGCTCAGGTGGGAGATTTGAGAGATAGGAAGACGAGAAAGAGAGCACGTGTGGTGACCTTTGGCAAGGATTCAGAAGATAGCTCTGCTCGTAATGAGACGGTCTTTTCTTTTTCCCTATCCGCAGAGTCCTGTCTGGTTTTCTCTTCCGTCAGCGAAAATCAGCTGCCTCCGTCGTTGGGTCCCGGCGCAATCTCGAAGAAAGAACATCATCACTGGGTCAGGAAACGCTTTGCTAACTTTTATCTGTTTAAGTTTCCTCCTCAACTCATAAATCGCGCATTCTACCAAACAGTTCAAGAAGACGGAAAAAGGGGAGTCCCCTCTTGCTCGGACTCTCGCTTGTGTAGCCGGACAGAGCCATTCTCCCCCTAGAAGATTAGCCCGTCGCTCAAAATTCAGACAAAAGTTGCTTTCCCCACTTTTCACCCCGAAGCTGACAGTGCTGTGGAAGCTACGTGCTCGTTGGGCCAGCCACACTTTTGCCACGTGATCAAACTTTCCCGCGCATACCCACGTGCAGAGAACAAGGTCAGGTGATGAAAGGGAGGCGGCCGATTGGTCCGGCAAGCGTGTAGCTTACGCCACAATGTCCGCTTATGGGTGAAGGGAATAAGTGAGGTCCGGTGTCGTGTGACGTGCGTTTAGACCCGGTGACGCGCTTTGGGGACCGCCGATGTATCACAGTGAAAAGGCAAAGAACTCACGAAGGGAAGGAGGTACGAAATAGTTCGCTGTGTTTTTAAATTTTCTTACAGAAAGTCAGGCGTTTGACTTTCCTACTTTTCTTTTTTGGCCCACTGAATGGTGTGCTATTAGTTAAACCGCAATCTAAATTGATTTATTCCAGTCCAAAATTCGTTTCATGGGTCTTTTAAATAAGAACTAGCGCTCGCAAGAAAATACGGTTTTTTGATTTTCGTTTCATAGGTGATGCAGATAAACTTCCGCACTTAATTGGCCAAAGTCTGAAAATTGTTGCACCACCCCTTTAAGGAGGCTGTGATCACTGCGCAAAAGGCTAGTCTCTTACACTCGAGGAACTTCATATCCCAGAGGATGAAGAGAATGTGCTTACAACATAAAAGTCTGGCAACCTTGTGAAAAAAAAAAAAAAAAAAACATTGAATCCTGAGATTTTCCTAAAAGTCGTTCAAATAACGGATGAAAGTTGGATGTGTCACAACGATATCCGACAAACGTACAAACGCAAGATAAAACGATCTATGATGAAAAGCAGCTGCATGCAACGCGAGAGCATTGTCGTTAATTTTGACTTCGCTGAAAACTTGGCCATCGAGCTTCCTGACAAAGTTAAAGCATACCACTAAAGAAAAAAAAATTACAATGTTTACATGTGTAGTGACGACAAGAAAATCTACAAACAGTGTTGCTATCATCAGTGAGGACCTGTGTGACGACGTCGCACTCACGTGATTGGCTCTAGAAAAATTGAAAGAGTGGGTTGAAAACAACGTTGCGGTATACTTTCACGTGACGTACGTAAGTGACGGGGCCGCCAGTCATTTTAAGAATCGCTACCAGCTTCACCAGTTTACACAGAATGATTGCCCAGAAGCCCAGTGGTTATTTTCTGCATCTGGACATTGGAAAATGCATGCGACGGATTTGTCGGACTCATGAAGCACCAGGCCGCGCTGAACAACCTGAGAGAACGTTCAGTAAACGCAATTCAGACGGCCAGGACAAAAGTGAGGGTTCTATTTGAGAAACTAGGTGCATCTTGCGTATCTGGACGAAAATGTGCTTGTTCGGCATCGTCAACAGAAAAAAGAAGAGTGGCTGACGGTGCGCGTCTTTCCTGGCACTCAGTCGAGGAACGCGTGGCGGCGGTGCAAGTCATCAACAAAAGGAACCTTTGACATATATGTAGCACGAACAGTCGGATCTGGTTATAAGAAACTTTATTAAATGGGTACATCGAGGAAAGCAAAGTGCCGAATTTGATGCCCCAAGGAATGCTCATTTTGAATGCAGGGACATCTTATTTATCAGTTTTCTTCGCGAGGTATTTAACCTACTATTTTACTTGGTGATAGCTCATAATCTTTATCTGATCACCATATAAAAATCACGAAACGTTATCTTCGCGCAGGATAAAATATCTCGGCTTGCCGATTCATTCGTCAACCGAGAGTATCGGAGCTCTTACAGTCCGGCGTGGTGGCACCGCTCACCTGAAATGGTTTGTCCCAGGAAGTACATAACTAACCTAAAAAAAAATTCGTATTCACTCTTCATTTTTGTGTGTGGAAGACAAGTTTTTTTTTTTTTTTTTATATAAATTATACCGGAAAGTAAAACTTCACACTGCATCATCTTTTCTCGAATCACTAGTCTCTGATATGATACCTCCTTGTACTATCGCGGACAATATGAGCTGAAACAGCGCTCCGGCCGGCGAACGGTACTACCTGCGCCGCCTGTTGCATCGCTCCGCACACATGGCGCACCCTGAGTGCGAGATAAATTCTCACTTGCGCTCGCTGCGCCACTGCGCTCTTCCGGCCGTCTGCAAGCGAGACACCGGGTGCGACAGCGGGTGCGACAGCGGGCATGTGTGTCGTAGGGTGGCGGGGGGAACAAAATATTACACTTGTCGTCCCTCTTTTGGAATTGATTTACTTTACTCTATCGCGCAGAATCCCGTAGAAGAAAACGCTTACTGGTGAAGAAACAATATTGAAGTGTCTTCAGTTTCATCTGCGATTATCGTTTTTGAAAGTGACATCAAAAGACGTTGCAGGTTGTTTTTGTTTGATTATAGGTGCATGCACAAAGTAGGACATCGTAAAATATAGGCCAAAATCTGGGCTGTACAACACTAGAGCGCACGACAGTAAAGTGCCGACATTAGAGCGCCGACAGTAGAGCGCCACGACGTTAGCGCGCGCGACACTAGAGCGCCACGACGTTAGAGCGCGCGACACTAGAGCGCCGCGACGTTAGAGCGCGCGACTCGAGAGCGCGGCGACGTTAGCGCGCGCGACTCAAGAGCGCTGCGACGTTAGCGTGCTCGACTCGAGAGCGCAGCGATCGACATAAGCTCGCGTATCCTTAGAGCGCCCGTCACGAGAGCGCACAACCAGCCCAGCGCGAGTGGCCCGACCGGACCGACCACTTGTTCGGGCATCGCGTGTTTTACGTAAAAATGGCAGGGATTTATGCCGTGGAATTCAGCAATGACATTGCGAAATGAGTCGACGAAATTTTTGCGTGTGACAAACCAAGAAGTGTTACAAACAGCGGACAATAAATAAAATGAATATTTGTAACGTGCACTTTAAAAAAAAAAAAAAAAAACGTTGCAGCTGACGTAGCTTTATTCTTTGATTTTGTATATGACAGATTTGCAGAGGAGGTTTTCCTGTATCCGTCAAAAGACTGGAAAGATCTGCATTCGATAAAATTGCGCTGAGCTTTCCTTCGATGAGTTTTTTACTGATACTTTTTTTAGCGGCGAGCTTTCTTCATTACGGACATGGACGTCAGAATACCATTTACACTTATGCGAGGGACGTCTATAAATAGCCACCAAATAGATCGGATTCCAAATGCCTGTCAAGAATAGACCAAATATAGCAAAAAGTAAACTATATATAGTATATCCGAGAGGCGCACCGCGGCACTGTGAAGAAATCTTAGACTCGCTGCTCCACTCAACTGCAAACGTTCCCGGTACCTATATGCCCCAGCCCACTCCCCTGCCCCCTTTTGTCTCCGATGTCAGTAGACAATTGGTACAGAAAGAGTCGTACCCGTCTTATTTTTATTTTTTATTACGTGCATTTTCAATCAATCAAAAATCACCAATGCTTCAATCCGATAAGTCGCACAATTTTGTTCTGTCTGTGGAGCCGCGGGTACATCATATATTTTGCGGTCTTGCTCAAGCGGGGTGCGCTCTCGTGTCGCGCGCTCAACTGGTCGTGCGCTCTCGTGTCGTGCGCTCTCGTGTCGCGCGCTCAACTGGTCATGCGCTCTCGTGTCGTGCGCTCTAGCGCCAAGCGCGCTACTGTCGCAGCGCTCTCGTGTCGCGCGCTCTAACGTCGGCGCTCTAGTGTCGCGCGCTCTAAAGGCGCTCTCCCCAAAATCTGTATGCCGGATTTAGTCCGGCTCCAAGGTATTTACTTTGTTTCTTTTTCATTAATCACAGATGTTTAAAAAAAATGGTAAGCGTATACATGTTACTGAGAAGGTTTTGTAACCTTGATTGAGGGTATGAAAGGGGTCAAAAGTATTATTTCTTTATTACTGGGCCCACGTGTTTGTTTAAAACAAAACAAGTTGCTGACAAGACACCAGTTTTTTTTTTTGTTTTGTTTACAAATTCCTAGTATTAATAAAGTGGGACAAACAGTCATATATTTGCCAGGAGAAGGATCTTGAAAGTTCATCGAAGGAATATTTGCAGAGGACAAAGTCAGACACGAAAGATTAATAGTCGGCTTGGAAGTTCAACTGCACTATACAAGAAGATTGGGATCAAGGAGGCACCACACAAAAGTATGCGTGGTTAACGACGTCAAACAGTGTGTCGCATCCGTAGTATCAAGCTTTGTTCCAATCGGCAGAAGTCCGCATCAGGGGGTCCTGAGGCGCAGTAAAACTTGCAAAATAATTTAATACCACGTCATTCTCCCCTGACCCGCGACCACGACTCCCATCCTGTTTGGTAAGAAATCATAGAGCGCGGCAACGAAGTCTGGCTCAGCCCGAAGCCACTTCCATTCACCTCATTGCTTTCCACAATTCGCGCGGTGGAGGGGACGCCGTGACATGTCCTTGATGCGCCTCCAAATGTTTTCGATGATATTCAGATCGGCTCCTTTTGGGGGCCAAGGCAGCTTCGTCAGGCAGCGCTCCTCGAGGAGATATATGAGTGTGACAACACATTTTCCACTTTGGCGCTTTCTTGAAATGCTGCATGTTAGCTGAAAATGGGAACATTGGGCTACACGGCACACGCATCGTGATGGTCATCCCGTCGGCCAATATTTTCGCTAGCAGACGCCCGGAAGAGAGCAGCGGCGCAGTGAGCGCAAGTGAGAATTTATCTCGGCCTCAGGGTGCGCCGTGTTTAGGGAGCGATACGACAAGGGGGCGCAGGTAGTACCGTGCACAGGCCGGAGCGTTGTTTCAGCTCATATTGTCCGCGATAGTACGTTGTATGTAAAATGCTGTATATGGTTTCCCTTCACTTTTACTGTGTGACCGATTGCTCTAGTTGTCAGTGACCTCACCTGAATAAAAATCCTCAGACCTGAGACTAATGCCACAATAAAATAACTTTGATGAAGTCCTTATATTTACAGTTGGGTTCCAAGAAAACCCCCAAAAATTATTTTTAATGTGCACAGTGACTAACTATATTTAATTGCTTGTCCCCCTGCAGGGACACTGGGTCCATCCTTAGACATGGTTAGAAATTTTGTAATGTTTTGTGTATTCGGAAAGGGCCGCTAAATAACTTCTTTGACGCTGCGCTTTTCAGAAGAGGAAAATAAATTAATTTATTCGTTTTTTGAAGCACTCAGAACACAACATAAGCAAGTTCGGTATGTTCCTAACACCT
Organism: Ixodes persulcatus; assembly: GCA_013358835.2. Lineage (NCBI taxonomy): Eukaryota > Metazoa > Arthropoda > Arachnida > Ixodida > Ixodidae > Ixodes > Ixodes persulcatus. Next base: position 900,513 of record JABSTQ010011399.1, on the reverse strand, counting down.
CGTACTAGTAAACTAACTCGCCAAATTAATTGTTTTCCGACTCCACTCACGAATGAAATTCATAGAAGCAGTTTCTGCCAACTTCTATGCAAAGGTACACATCGCAGTGAGCACAGCGGTGGCGTGTCTTCTTGCTGCAGCCAGCGTTTTGGCACCTTGATCCACTTTGAAGGTCGTCCTTTACTGGCAAATGAAGTGCGTCTTATTTGCGAAAATGTTCCGATGGTAGAGCTTTTCGCCTTTTTCTTGACGCGTTGTTTATGTCGTCTTCGTCGTCTTCAGGCGGCCTCTTCCTTGCCGCAATGTTCGTGTCATCTTCATCGTCTTGAGATGGTGGGCTCACATTTTGCCATAGCAATGCCTCAGCCACGAAAATCTTGAAATCAAGGTAGTCAAGAATGTTTTTTTTTTTTTATTCTCTCTGTCTTTTTGTCTGCTCTGTACTGAAGCCAGCTGTTGACGCAAGCAAGATCAGACATGTGAAGCATTGTGCGCAGTGTCCACCTGTTTGTGCGGCTCCTTTGAGCATACAGGGCGAGCATTCGGTCAGCTAAGTCCACACCACCCATATTTTCATTGTACTTCTTGATGACGGATGGGCTCGGGACATCCAGAAACGTTTTCTCTTTTTTGCACCACCTCTGCACTCATCTTCAGGCTCCACTCCAAAGGCAGCCGACAGCATCACAATTGGCTTTTTGTCAACCCATTTTGTACACGCAAGCGTGCGGTCTTGTCGCACCAGCTACTTCGAAGTGCCCCGTGATTTCTTCAATAGTTCTTTGTCATTTGTGAAATGGGCCTCTTTGGGCATTCTATTCTTCATCAGAGTGCCGGTGCCAAAAATGTCCTTCTTCGTGAGCTCGTCCATCAAACGGATCGAAGCAAACCAACGGTCAGTGCAAAGCGTGGAACACGCAGGCACTGTCTGAACTAGCTTCACGACTGAGTTGCCTGATACGCCAAGGCCAACGTCTGGAAACGTCTCTTTGCCTTTGTAAATTACAAAGTCATAAATCAACCCGTTTTTTCCTGCGAGAACAAAGTTTTTCAGGCCCAGAGGGTTCGGTTTGTTAGGAATGTAGTTCTTCATAGGGCAGCGCCCTGAAAATGGGATAATTTACTCATCCACACAAAAGCAGTTGGGTCTTTCGAAGCCCAAGCAGCCCTTTCGCACCATATCTACGAGAGCCACAACCTTCCAAAGTCTCTCCCTTTTCTTATCGTCATCACTGACGTCATCGTCAAGTTGGCAGCACAGGTTAGATCGCAATGAGAAAAACCGATCTCGTGGCATGGTGTCAGCTATTGAACTAACAGCCAAGCTCTTCTTCCAAAAAACTCGTATTCTGGGATAACCAATCACTCCCATTAGCATTGAACAACCCAAAAACTGTTTCACTTCCTGTGGCTTTAGCTATGGTTCCACGCACCCTCAGAATTCTCTGGTTTGTTTTTTCAGCCATTTTTTCGAGCATGATGTCATCTACATACTGCTTGTAGTAGTCAACAGGCGAGAACTCCGATCTTTTTTCCGAAACTATAGTAGGTTACAAGTCAAGAAGGTAGCGGCAAATGCCCCTCAAAGGGAATCATATATCCCTCCGCCACCTCCGCATCCAATAGCGTCCCATCGTTTCCAGTGACGTTGCGGCCAACGCGCGAGGAGGGTCTTGCCTTTCTGTACATATTTGCTTTATCTTTCGACTTTGACTTAGCATTGTGGAAGCCACGAGAGGGAGATTAGAGTCTTTCCCCTCCGATGGAAACAAAGACGACTTTCGGGGATTAGCTTCCCCCCCCCCCCCCCAATTGATACAAAGGCTGCTTTCAGGGGCTTGGTTCCTTCTCCGATGAATACAAAGGTCGCTTTCTTAAAAAGTGGAGGTCGGAGACAAGTTGGCACCACTCTGTGGCCATTATCTATCCATTGAAGCGGAACAAGGAGCGTTTCCAGTGAACTCTTCTTTCGATTGCGGAGGGATTTGAAACCGGCGCACCACGCTTGTGGGAGGAGCTTCTCCTACCTTCTTAACTTGTAACCGACTATACACACCCAGTGTCGAGAACAGGCACGTCAGTTTGCTAGTGCAGAATCTTGCACCTTCCACAAAACGCGCCTTTGCGAGATGTCTGCGCCGCTGGAGTCGTTGTCGTCACTGTCAGTAGATGAACCAGCAAACTCCTCAGTGTCGGAATCGTACGCACCATTCGCGTTGTTCACGTCGTCTTCATTTTTCGAGTCCGAAATATCGGAAGTTTCCCGTTCGCAAATTGATTGCAAAACTTCGTCAGCCTTCTTGGTGGATAACCCTGAAATTACAAAGCAAAGTTTATTTTAGACTTCGGTTCGCACCCGTTGAATTTCGAGAAAAAAAATGCTCTACAAGGGACACCGACTTCAAAATATTCAGACACATGGACCCAATGTCCTTGTGCGAGGACACTGCACTCCATAAGCTGCAAATGTCTCCATAAAGACAACATCTTTCTAAAAATGGAGTCCACGTGTTCTCTAGGCATTAAACCTTTATGCCGCGTCGCAATTTGTTTGAATGACAACTGTTATGAACAACAAAAAAGCGACTTACCCCACCGTCGTGCGTAAAACGTAGACGTGATGATTGCGGCCATGTTTTCTAAACAAAGGAACGAACAATTTTGATGAGCTCTTTATAGATGGCGCCACAAACATTGGCCTCCCAGAGGAACATTGGGTCTCTACGCTGCAAGAGCCATGTTTTTTTTCACGGCCTGTGAACCAATGTCCCTGTGGGGGGACAGGGGGTCTGAGGAGGATATGAAAGATGTGTGTTAGTTTCCTGAAACTGGAACTCAGAGACACTTCTCGTATAGGGCACTGCTAAGTGTAGGCTTTGAAAAAGGACCCTACTCTGGGGAGTTGTGTCTTCTTTCTCAATAAAATAATGCAACATGTTTTTAATGGAAATGAATGCCGAAGTAGAGTATAACAGGGAACCTAAATTAAAAAAAAAATTGAAGGTATTTTTTTTTAATTTTTATCGGAATTTTTCGTTGTTTGACTTATTTCGCATGTTTGCCTAAATATATCCCGACTATAGTATCAATCAGATACCTTGAAGTTATTAATTGTTTTAAATAATAGCCATATATAAGTAGACGACTACCTGAAAATTGTATGATAATGATTAAATTATTTCATGAGATGCAGGCCTCCAAATTTTGTCATTTGTTGTTCGAGCAGGCATGTTTGACAATTACTAGAAAAATACGTAAAATTTTAATAAATAATATTACTTTATATTACAAGCAATCTGTACCAACGTTTCTTGGTAAAAGGTTTTAGAATTCTTCTAACTTTAACCTTTTAGTTATTCGCTTTCAAACGTGCCCCCTCCATCAGTACGCGTTAATGCAACTGTCCACCTCTTCATGCCTTACGATTTTTCCTGTCCACAAATATTTTTTCTGGTAAAACCTAAGTGTGGGTTCGTTCATACAAGACACTAGACAATGACATATAAAACATCAGTTGATTTAAAAATGTCGACCAGCCACCATTCGGTCGATCTTATCTGAAATCACCCTTTACTATCTCACGAACAAGTTTTAGATGGTAAAAATTGAAAAAAAAAGTGTAAGCAAAAAACTGCGAATCGATTGTGAAAGTATCAGAGAAGCTCATTAGGTCCACTCATTTTTAATATTCGTTGGTAATTTACACAGGAATATTATTAGCGCTAGGCGTCGATTAAAATTTTTAACCCTATTAATCGCCAATTTTTAATCGATTAGTTAGTTGATTAATCAGTTTCGTCTATTTCTATGCATGATATTTAAAAAAAATTAAAATATTATTTTTCTTTTATTTGTCTTTGCAGAATATGTCATAAGCGGCGCAAAAGCCACAGTGGAAAGGCTGGAAAGGTTGCCCCGATCTATGAGCGAGGGGGCAACCAGACAACAGGCAAACACAACTCTGGACAGCTACCGCCATCTATGAGCGACGGACAACCGGAAACCCGGTTGTCTGGTTGCCGCTGTCGCTCATAGATGGCGCTAGTTTCCAGAGTGTTGTGTCGACATTACTTTGCGAACGACACGATCCTGGGGAAACTGGCCCTTAACAACTCCGCTGTAATATACGCCTTGGATTATGAACCAATCTCGATGTGTAGTTAAGAACAGTTCAAAGATACTCACATTCACAGAATAATACTTCACTGCATGAGGTAAAAAGGTTCGTTGATATTCTCGGGGAAGAGCGACCTCCTTTTATTGTTCACAATAGTTTCTACTGCTCTAAACAGACACTCGAACGGTGTCGAAGTGGCCGGGATGCATGTAACCTTCTGCACTTGTCTGGAGTTGCAAATCTCGTCCCTGCAGTTTACTGTGGGGTTCCTCAGGGATCTGTTTTAGGACCCCTTCTGTTCACAATTGTCGTAAATGACGTCTCTTTTGCTGTTTAAAATTCTTGATTCCTGCAATATGCTGACGATATAAAAATGTATGGAGAAATAATGACTGAAGATGATTGTGCCAAGCTCCAGGAAGTTGCATGCTCTTTCTACCACTCGTGCTCTGAAAACGACCTTTTCTTGAACCCGTCCAAAACCAAGGTCATAAAGCTCTCTCGGAAAACACACAATATCTCTTTTGCATATAATATTCAAGGGGAGACTTTGTCTCGAGTGAGTGTAATGAAAGATCTCGGAGTCATGGTTGATTCTGGATTTCGTCTCTCTGATCACATTGGTAGGCTTGTTAACTCGTCATTGCGAATGTTGGGTGTTGCCTCTCGCTTAACCATGGAGTTCGAAAACCCGACTGCTTTTATCACGTTATACTGTTCGTTATTCAGGTCGCAGTTATAATATGCCTCAGTTGTTTGGAGTGGAATCTGTAAAACTCACTCCTTGGAGGTCGAACGTGTACAAAAAAAGTTTGTTTCTAGCTTTAAACATCGCTACAAGAAGGAGGTTCACTGTTTAACATATAAGTCTGCGTTAGAGCATGTTGGTTTGCTTAGATTCGAAAGGCACCAGAAAACAAGGACAACAGAAGGAATAGGACGAAACGATGCACTACTTTCAACTGAATTTTTATTCGGAAAAACAAACATATATATACACACCCAAGCAACCATTTGCTTGTAATCAACCTTCTCGTGAGATGAATTCAGATTCCTTATCTGATAAAAGGACTGAGGAAGTGCTGATACATGCATCGCCCTTCACCCTGATTTTAAAAGCCTCGAAGATTTCTCTTTCTGTTCTTGTTTTATATAGTCCCAAAATCTGCGTTTCATTGAGTGCAGGAGAACATGGACACCGATCACAATGAACGGCCAAGTTTCCCGAGGGTGACCGCCTAACAGAAAGGTCATGCTCCACGGCCCTTTCGTTGACGCACCTCCCCGTCTGCCCTATATACGTTCTCCCGCATGACGTTGGTATCTCGTAAACCACCGCAGTTTCGCATTCTACACATTTGTTGGCATGCTTTTTTGTGCATGCTTCCGCCTTGCGTGACTTGTTATTCACCCTTGGACATAATCTGGATAACTTCGACGGTGCTGTAAACACTACAAGCAGGCGCCTGCGCCACCGGCGCGCCGTAGGGAAAACGTAGGGGCGATTGGCGCTAGACTCGCGCGACGTCTCAGCCAAAGTGGGGGTCCGAAATAAAAGAAAGGGGAGCGAAACTCGCCACAGTTCGCCTCAAGGGCGGGTCCTTAAGAGCCTCCTCCCTTCGTGACGTTTTCTCGCCCGTTTTCTCGCCTCCGTCCAACTTAGAGCCCCAGGAACGCCGAAACGTCCGGCTATCTTTTTGAGATTGTGGGACAATCTGTGAGTGTACGGCAAAACCACCACTTTCTGTTTATTCTTCGGGATGCCTTCCGATTTACTTTCTCTTTTATTCAACTTTGACACGAGGCTTTCGGCGATTTCCACAAGATGTCCTCCTGAATACCCCGCGTGTTTTAGGCGGCAGACTTGGGTGAGGAAGCTTGAACCAACAACGTATTCACATGATTTTTCTAGCGCTGCGAGCATCAATGAAGTTGCCACTCCTTCTTTACCAGCTTCGAGTGTGCAGAATCAAAGGGAAGCACACCTCTTTTTGATCTTGGCTCATATTTCCAACAGACATGATTTTCCTCAAACTTCAAATTTAAATCCAAAAACTGGAGGTGCCTATTTTTTATTTCTTCATGCGTGAAAGTCAACCCATTGGCATTGTTCGAGAACACTTCTAACACGTGTTTTATGGACTCTTCATTTGCACTCACGGGCCGATTCACTAAAACCAAGAAATCGTCCACATACCTGAAGATTCTAAAGCCCCCTGTTTCCACTAGCTCCCTGCTAATCCCTCTGTCACATTCCACCAAAAATATGTCACACATGACCGGGGCAACCCGGGACCCAATACAAATCCCTCGTTTTTGTACATACAACTCGCTGCTAAATGAAACCACCGTAGACTCGAGGTACAAGGCAAGCAGTTCACAAAAAGACTCTACACTTGTTCCACATGAACTCCTAAACGCGGTTTCTCCCGAACTCTCAATGCACTTTTTTACATTGTGAAATAGTAGTTCGTGCGGAATGGAGTAGAAGAGATCCTCTACATCGATGGAAAAGGCAGAGCTATAGCCGAACCCTCTTTCCCTCACATGTTCTATGACTTCCTGCGAGTTCCGGACCAAGAAGGGATCCCTGAGCACACGCCCTGACTAATGTAGGCTGAGAAAACCACTCACTTCCTTCTGCCATGAGAGACTCTCTGTCACTATGGTCCTGAGCGGGCACTCAACCTTGTGGGTGTTAGCTGTAAAAAACACATCTAAATTCAGCTTTTTTGCACCCTTCACTCTCCTGGCCAAGTTGGATAGTTCCAGCTTTTCACAGATCTCCACTGCCTTTTTTTATCTTTTGAAGAGAGACATCCACATGCCTGAAGTTCTTTGTGATGTCTTTCGATGACTTCTCATCGTAGAGTGCCTGAGGGAGTACCACGAAACCCCCTTCTTTGTCACCCGTGAGAAGCTTCAGGTTGTTCTCCTGGAGATATGACACGACGCAGCTGATCCTCGGTCCACTTCTCTGCACTGCCGTCCGGAGCCGAAGTGCGTCTACTGCTTCGGAGAGACACCTCCCTTTCTCTTCTGGCACAACGTGATCTGCAAGACTCCTAACAAGGGCAATCTTCTCAATGGGATTCAGTCTTGGTTGCGTGCATAATTTGGGCCCATGTTCAAGTACCTTCTTCACCTCAGGTGGAACTGTGGCATCCCCGAGGAGCGTGACCTTGCATGGGGCAGGAGCGCACTGTTTCTTCTTCTTGGGGAGCATGATCCTAAGCCTTTCCCACAGGAAATTCCCCGTCTGGAAGGCCAACCGTAGGTGTTCCTCGTACATATTTTCGGACGCTCTTTTGCTGCTTTTATAATGGTTTGCTTGGCTTTCACCGGCGTCGGGAGAACGCGGAATTACTATTTTTGTTTAAAATGCTGCATGGACTCATCAATTCTTCGAGCATGTTATCTGAACTGTGCCTTAGGGTCCTAGGTGTGCTTACTCGTCTTCTGTCATATTTTTATGTTTCTGGAACGTTTAGTCCGGTAAACCCAATTGTTAGAATGGCACATCGTTTGAATCATTACTCTGAAAAACTTGATATTTTCCACCCATGTTACAGGTCGTTTGTCCTTTCTATTAAAAACTTCCCTGTGCAGGATGAGCATTGCTGAATGACTCTATATGTCTGAATTTCGACATCTCCATGGCGCGCTGTCTGGTGGTGCCCTCGTTGTCCTACGGTCTTGTGTTCCATGTCTACTATTACTGCCGGGTTTTTATTTCATTCTACTAATTACTCCTGTACTGCCTAGTATTATGCTTAAATTTTTGTTTTTCTGCGGAGATCTGTATAATGTATTTTTTGATCCACCACTGTACCAGCTTAAAGACCTCAGTGTTTTTCCTCGGCACTGTACAATAAAGATTAATTGATTGATTGATTGATATATTGATTGCTTGATTGATGGATTGATTGATTATTTTAGTCTGTTTTATGACTCTAGATAATACTTTCGTGAACGTTTTTCGTTGATGCTGTTCTTATTTCTGCTGAATATGAAGGTGTCGCTCTCTTCTCAGGCACATATCTCTTCACTGATTGTATTGCCGATATGCAACTTTACGTCATTGTAAAAGTGTTTATTTCTTGTACTATTTTTAATTGGATTATGCATTTACCATTTCATGTGTGTTAGGCATAGAAAGTGTTCGGGTGTGCTAGTACTAAGACCGAAAGGTCGTTCCTAGGCACCAAACAGAGCCGATTCTTGATTGTTGTTTATTATTATTATTATTATTGCACTGACCGCCAACTTCGCGCGCATACGAAGTGCGTATGCTTTCCGGAGACCGAACGCTCATTTCTTCAGCGTGAGGTGAGCTCATTTGTCTCCCAGAGCTGTGTGAAGATCAGCGGTGGAGCTAGGCCTAACTTCAGCGACGTTGTCTTCGGTGACCCCGGCGACCTGTTCATCCGCTTTCCTCCTCCTCCACCGACCTCTCCAACCAACACCTTTTAGAAATAAGGCCGTAGCGCTCCGAGTTGTTACGTCACAATGTCGGAGAAGGAGGGCCATGGCGCAACTACGTGAGAAAATATCTGGTATCGGCGTGAAAAAAATGTTTCTTGCTCGAGTTGTGCTGTGGTGTTCGTGCGCATTTATCCGAAATTAATATACGTTTCAGAAGCGCAGTCTTGTACAATTTATTATATATATATAATATATATATATATATATATATATATATATATATATATATATATACACAGTATACAACGCGTTACCAAGGTTGAAAGTATCAAATTTATATTTATGATTATCCCCGTAACCGCGGGACTACGTGCATTCCCGCAGCTCCCAACACTTTTCGAATGAACCGTCTACCGTGCGACATTTTCTTCCCTCATACGGGCTCCGATTCTGGTAAATTTACGTTGTGTATGAGCTGCTGACTGTTTGAAAAGGAACGCTCAGGCAATTCAGAAGGAAAGGGAACCAAACAAAAAATCCAGTCATCGCCGCAGGGAGCGCACACGAGCAAGAGATGGGCCGACAACGTTAAGCCTTTCGTATCACACTGCTGCCAGTGTTCTCGTGTGTAGTTCTTTTGAGACTTGTCTCCTTCTTCCCGTCGTTTGTCTTTCGTCACCGCAGTCTCGGGTAGTTTTTCTGTTTTTTTTTGGGGGGGTTAGCATGAAACTACGGCATTTAAGTGGATTCGCGGAACAATTCCTGCTATGGTTTGAGTGACATGTGTGACAACTAGTTAACGATGACGCTGGTCGATTATCGATAGACCCCTCTCTCGACAAAGAGACTCCTTGGAGCTCGTGTTCAAATGTTTTCGTGGCAAATATTGCGGGACGTATAGATACGATCGACAGGTGAGAAACAACTTATTTACGGGCTTTCTTGGTCATACCCGAACAAAATGCTGCAGTCGATGTTTTTCTTTAAATCTTGCGATAGAATCGAATAATTGTTCTTCGTCCTTATCTGTGTGCTCTTGCGTCGACATTTGTAAATATCCGTATTAATATTCTAGTTTTTACTGGAAGGTGAATAACAAGTCTGTTTGATTATTGAAAGTGCGTTGTTTGTGCCTATGTTTACTTATACTACTGTTATTGTATTGCCTTTACCGCGTTTATACTAGAATCTTAACGGCATCAAGTAGTATTATTGTATGAAAAATAAGTTATATTTTGTTCTAAGGCTGCTCGAGCCCATTGGGAGAACTAAAGTAGTTGACTAAATAGTAAGTTTAACACCCCTCCCACACGGAAAAGTTTATATATTTTTATTAAATGATATGCCATTTAATCAGCTGGCGGTCTTGTGTGATTATACGAGCGTCGCAAGCTGATTTGTCGATCTCATAATGTCATTCGATCGAAATTACATTAATTTTGCCATGTGGCCGGGGTATAATGCAAGAATTCAGTGACTGCACGCGATAACATCGCTTACATGATCATAACACTTGTCTAGCCGTTTCCGCGTTGACTACGTCTACCTGATTTTTAAATGTGATCTGTTCTGCTGTCTCCAATCACTGCGTGTCTCGCCATTTTGTTGGAGTATTTCTGTATAAAATATGCATTCCTACAGCAATAATTGCGTGACTCAATGTGTTCGACTTAAACCAATCACATTTTTTTATAGACGTCTTATACGCATACCTCGTGTCATTTCGTACCCATTATTTTGCGGCGTAATATTTTGTCCGTGTAATAAAATGTTTTCTAGCCTCGTTGCTATGTGCAGCTTTTATTTTAGCTAATAAGACACGCGTATGTGACTAAAAGCGCGTTACGACGGTGGATCCACGCGCGTTGCCTTCGCTTCGACGCGCGCCCCCGATGGACTTCCTTTGCGACGTCATCAGAAGAGCGCTACGGCCTTATTTCTAGGAGATGTTGCTCCAACTCGTCCGGTGACGCTGCCTGCCTCCTCTCCCGATGACCTCGACGCACGTGGAGTCCCCAGCCTTCAGTCCCTTCGGTCCCTTCTTGGAAGGAATTTCCTTCCTCACCGAAAAGGTTGCTTCCTTCGGGGAAGACAACGCGCGTCTCCGCTTTGAACAGACTTGTGCTCGTTACGTGAAAAATGTAATTGATTACAATTACTAATTACCGAGCCTCAAATGTAATGAATTACCGTTATAAATTACTTTCGCTGAAGAATAACGGATTACTTTGCTTGTTACGCTACAAATTACTTTCACGTTACTTTTTTCGTACTCTTATCGAGAAAGAAATAGAAACAAGTTTGATATTTTTGAAAAAGGTTCTGCAACACTACTTTTAATTTCTCATACGGCCATATTATGGTAGTTCTTGTAAAAATAAAATATTGTATTCAAGAGGAAGAGTGTGGGCGCACCCCGTTCACCTGTAAGCTGACAAGGCCCAGAAAGCTGCAATTACACCCACCCTCCCACCCTTCGGTCATTGGTCTTCAGTAAATGACCTCCGTTTGAATTATTCTAAAACAAAAGTAATGACATATCCTCGCAAGACCCACGATATATTTTTTCCATATAGTTATCATGGCGAACTGCTGTCACGTGTAAGTGAACTAAGGATCGAACTTTGGTGATTTTGTTTTATTCGACCCTTAGATTTGACACTCACATTACCAAAGTGGTGCAGTCGGCCTAGCGCACGTTGGTGCCTCGTCTCGCTTAACGAATGAATTCAAAAGCCCGTCCGTTTTTTTACGCTGTACTGTTCCTTAGTTAGCTGCCTGCTAAAGTACGCTTCGGTAGTTTAGAACGGCATTTCCAAAACTAACACTTAATCTGTCGAGCGAGTATGAAACAAATTTCTTTTTTTCTTTATATATCGTTACCTTGAGAAAGATGATCCTTGTTTAAACGTTAAGAGTAACTCCTAACTCGTCAACATGTTGAGCCTGATGTATCTTCTCTGTCTGAGGTCGACGCTTTGATCTAATAAAGCAAACTACTCTAATTGTCTGACATCGGATACAGAAATGTCAACGTTGTTTAGGGACATTTTCCTCTTCCTTCAGTTCTCGTCGTAGCGCACATCTCGTGATCAAGCGGCCATGGTTGTCACAACTCTAATGCTTTGGTCGCGTGCTTGCTCCCTTTTCCGGTGTCCTTACGCGCTCTGAATAGTTCCAACAGAGCCTTCAGCAGGGTCGGATGAAGGCAGATCTGTTGTTTTTGTTTAAGACCCTGCACGGCTTGATTAACTGTTCCAGCCTTCTCTCCGAAGTGAGCCTTCGAGTTCCACGCGTGCCTACATGGCTTCAATCATCTTTTTATAACGCTCGACATTTTAGCCACTTCAACCCGATTCAAAGAACGGCTGAGTGTTATAACCGCTACACTGATACAATTGACATTTTTAACCCATGCGGGAGCAAGTTCGGAAACGCTATTAGAAACTTCCTCTTGTAAAAAAAAGGGCTGGTCAGTTGAAGGGTCGATGTTTTTCTGCGCAATACCCAGGTATTTGCTTTTTGCTCTCACACCTGGTGATGTCCCTGTTTTCTGCTTTTGATTTGCATTGTTGATTTCAGTGTCTTTTGTACTTGCCAATATTTTTAGCGTCAGACTGGTGAACTACGCTTCCCTTCTGCACTGGTGTGAATGTGTGTTTGTATGTGTTTTTTCTCTTGTTTTTTTTTTAAGTGTGCCAGCACTAAGATTGATTGATTGTTCCTGGACACTATATTAAACATTGATTGATTGATTGATTGATTGATTGATTGATTGATTGATTGATTGATTGATTGGATAGGGTGTCACGTCGGGGGTCCCCCAGGGGTCGGTGCTGAGGCCTCTACTTTTTTCTATTTTTGTCAATGACGTGTCTAAGGTTATTTCTAATTCCTCAGTTTTGCAATACAGGAACAAAACCGTCTGCTCTTCCGCTCAGGTCTGTGGAATGACATCACTTCGCCGCGCTTTAATTGGAGGATGGCTCTGGGCGGGAGCTGGGGGGACTGGCGAGGGTAAACAAAGCGGCGTTGTCTGTTCTACGCGGCCATTGCGAAATGCCTTTTTGGTGGCTCTAGGAAATCCACTGCTAGTTCGTGAACGAGGACGTGGCAAAAGAAAAAAAGAGACCGGAAATACCTCGAAGTGTACGTTACTTCGTTTGACGCGAAAGGATTTACCCTGGGAGCATACAAATCACTAATACACGTCCCGGTCTCCGGCGGTCGTATGTTGCCATGAGCCCCTCCAACGTAAACACGGTAATGTGCGACGCGAGTGAGCCTTTCTACTTATTGACGGAGGCGCCTTTTCGCTAGCAAGTGTCTCGGTGTCTCCACGAAGCATCGAAGTGTAGCTACAGCCCTCTTCGACGAGCTGAACGGGCTGCCGAGCTTTCGAAGGCCGATCTCCCGCAGCACTGGTACCCGGAGAACCGCGCCATGGCGCTCGCTGGAAAGAGTTACGTCGTCTTTGCACATTTTGTATCATTCACGATCAGTTGTACGTTAAAGGAGTACAGCAAAGTAAAACAGATAATGTTACGGAAAAGCAGCGGATAAGGTGATCGCTGCCGTACGATTGAGCCGAATGCGCAGTCAGCTGTTTTTCGTGTTTTTGTTTTTTCCCAGTGACAAGTTCTATGCCACTGGTCCGAACCGTTTGTGGGGCAGAATATCTGTCTGTGGGGCATAAACTTCGCAGTCACGACCAAGTGTTGGGCGGTAGCCTGTTGTAGTAGTAATTGCGCCTTGTCTGAGTGCGTAATCGCAAAGAAGAAAGCAAAATAATAGCCGATCTGCAGCCGCTTGTGGTTGTTAACGGAACTGATGTGTGACGTGCTATAGGGGATACGCGGAAGTGAACAAAACCTGTCCCCCTCCGCTACTACACTCGCCCTGGCGAACCGTCTTTTGTGTCGATCGCTCGCCGCGACGTTCGACGATCCCAGGTAGCACCAAAACATTATAATAACATTATTTTTTTGTTTGGCCCAATAGTTTGCAAAATGTCCTTAATGTCATTTAATTTAATGCTTTCACAAGGTTTATGTGCACGTTAGATTAATGCTTTCCAAACGTTATTTTAACGCACAGTAAACGTTCTTACAACATAAATTTAATATTTGCAAAACATTAAACTAACATTGAAGGAACATTATATTAACATTTGTGAAACACTTTTACAACCGGTATGCAACGTTTGTAAAACATTAAATTCACATCAAAGAAAATGGTACTGCTACACTAGCACAATATCTACAAAACGTTATAAAGAACTTTTTAGTTGACGAAGACAAAAATATTGTAAATCATACGCAACCGCTACCCATGCAGTTACGCCTCTGCTGTAAACCGGGCGAACTGCATGGGTAGCAATTGCGTCTGATTTACAATACTTTTGTCTACGTCAACTGAGAAGTTCTTTCTAACATTTTGTGGATATTCTGCTAGTGTAGAAGTACAATTTTCTTTGATGTGAATTTAATGTTTTATAAACTTGCGTACCAACAAAACCGTAGGTAGTCAAAGCTGGAAGAAAGGTATTGGAAAGGAACCTCCTTGAAGTCCAACGACCGGCAGTGTTTCGCTACAGACATGGCTTTTCCAAGGACTGAAAAAGCTAAGACTTGTAGCAAAATATTGAGTCCTGGGTCTTCGAGGAGGTCCTTTGTCGCATACATAGCAACGTTTTCCAGAAGATGAACCACCGGACTCCAGTGCACTATATACATAACTGCAGAGAATTGACTGTATGCACCTTTTGAAGAAGCTTGATCGTAGTATGTCCGTTAACTGAGGAACAAAATGTTTGTGAAAGGCACAATACTGCACACTATTAACAACAAAGCTAGAATGCACGACCATTACTAAGCTCCTTTTCATCACAGCACATATTGAGACGAAATCAATTGCAATTTACTACCCTTGCAAAGATGAAATCAGTCCTGTACATGTACTAAACAGAGTCATTGTGGTTTCAATTAACCCAAAAGAAGCATATACATACGAGCAAGGATGCTGCTAGTCTCAGCTGTTAAAATGGCACCAATAATTTAAAACAAATCTGTGTGTACTACAGAAACAAGCTTGAAACTGACTATAAGTTTTGACTAGACCAGGTGATTAGAAATGAACAAACAAGAGTATATATTGTGACGGCTCGAAGCTGAACTAGTGGGTTCATTGCTATATATAGTGCCAGCTGAACATAAAAGCAAGATTAGAGAAAGAGAGAGAGAGAAAAAAAAAAAGACATACACACCGCTGAACTAGCAACTGTTATATTGGATCATCTTTTTCTTCATCTATATAGAATTTCACTTCCTATTTTTCGTTATCTATATCTACATTGCATTTGATTTAATGGAGCAACTTATTCCCCTTCTTGTAGTCTTATACTCGAGCTCGTCTTTCATTTGTCCGCCATGGGTGCAACCCCTCTAAGATACTCAACTTTCCTGTGGTGCAGCGCGATGGAAGACGCACTCACACACTTGTCCACTTTTGCGTCATAGCAAGGGCCTCCAGGATTTCTTGAGCAAACTTGTGGCGGTTTTTTGCCAGGATGTTTAGGCTAGAAAACTCTGGTACACACCGGCACATACAACAATGGGCGGGTAGGCGCCCTGCTGCTGTGGTGGCCTTCAGCGAAGCGGCATGTTCCCTCGTTCGGTCATTGATGCACCTCCAAGTCTGTCTAATGTAACATTAACCTCATGAGAGTGGGATTTCGTACACAACCTCCTTCTCGCATTCGGTTTACTTGGTCTTGTGAGATACCTTGCAGTTCGTTTTTTCCTTGCTGGTCCCCTTGCTTCATGATGAAAAATCGCACACAAAGAGACAAGGACAAACGAGGAAGGAACACAGAACACAGACAGGCGTGTACTCACAACTCTGGTATATTAAGTAAAGAAAGGAAAGATTAGGCACGATTCATGACAGGGGAAATCGGCACCTAGAGGTAAACAGTTCAGTCAGAGTCAAATGTTCGCACAAGGGCAACTTCTTTTTCGCTCAAAGGCAACCGACGGTTGACTAACGCAGCGATCGGTCAGACTCAAGATGGTGAACGCCTCGAGCACCTCGCGCATGTGTTTTACTTTAAAGCATCCAATGATTGAGGTTTTTTTCTACAGATGGTGTGCACGTACAGGTCTTACAATGCACCGAAAGATGACCTTCTACAGTTGATGTTAAAGAAGATTGTGCTCTTGCAGCCGGTCATTCAGACACCGTCCAGTCTGTCCGACATAGTATCTTCCACAGGAAAGAGGAATGCTATATACAGCGCCCGATGAACAGGGAACAAAAGGCCGCGCACATGTTTTTTGTGTCACGTGTTGTTTGATCATTTTTCCCGCTTTGGGCGCAAACCTTAGAACACATTGTAGCATATTTTTAGAGTCTGATAGTACTACGGGCACGTCATACCTACTTGCCACAATACTTTATTGGAAGGAAGGCATGTATTGCTTCAACTTTGGAGAAAATTTACATTATAGTTGTCCTTGCGCTGGCCGTCTAGATGCCCCTCCATGCTTGTGCTTATAGTTGTCCTTCAGTCAAAGACTTCTTTGGTATCTTCATGGTGCATGTAAGGGCAGCTTGAAATAAAAAGCAGAAGAGGATTCGAAATTCAATAAGCAATCACAACAAATTGTATATGACATACATGGTTAAAGTCAGTGAGCAACGTGCTTACCAAATAGCCCAGCTCCCCACCTTTCTACTGTATATGACATATAACACAAACCTCCCATAAATTGAACCAAAGTAAAAATTTCCATTGATTTGAATACCCCAAACAACAAGTGCTTGAGAAATAAAACTAGCAAATTAAAATTTCACAACCATTCAGTAATATTAAGCACATTAAACTGAGCCAGATCTCCCTTAGTGCATACAGTAGGCTCGCGATAATTCAAACTCGGATATTTAATATTTCTGGTTAAGTCAAACAATTTTCAAAACTTGAGTTGTCCCGCTACGTTTTCAATGTATTCATAAGCCGCTTCACTCAAACGGCGTTTCCGTGTAAGTCATACTTTTTGTTCTCGCGGCACCGTTGAGCGCACTTCTTTCCGAGCACCGGTGCACTGCGGGGAAGGCACACAAGGAGCTTGCTTCCGCTGCTGTTGCTTTTCCGCAGTGCACTAGGGCTCGGTAAGAATCGCGCTCAACAGGGCTAAAGCAGAGCAGCGCCATGTATAGACCGTTTTACTGAAAGAGGGCGAGGAGGAAAAGGGGAAAGTGCTACCGGCGCGTCCCCCCTTGCTGGAGCGTTAGAAAGAGTGAAAGTCTGGGATGAGAGGCTTTGCCAGTGTTGGGTGTAGGCCTTGCCGGAACTTTGTTCGCGTTTTCTTCTCTGTGTTGAACTCTCAAACTTAATTAGAAGCACGGACTACCCCGGTCATCGGGACACCGTTGCTCAGTTATAAGGTGCACGAACAAGGACAGAAAGCGTCGAATACTGTTTGAGGACCCATGTAGCTTGCACGGAATCCGGAAAGGTGAGTGCGGCTGCAATGTCTCTAAGCTCCATCGCTTTCCACATGACCCCGATATCCAGCGGCAGTGGGTTGTGTCCGTAAACTGAAAAGACTTGTCTTCAACGCCATCCTCTCGACTGGGCTCGGAACAATTTGTGAATGGAGCACGCACCGCACTTGACGCTGTACCGTCGATGAACATGGGCTATGCTCGCAAGGTGCGTGCAAGTTTTCTCCTGATAATTGCTACTTAAACTTGTAACCTTTTGTAACTGAATTTATTTTAATATCAATATATTGAAGTGGTGACAATGACTCAATTTTATTATCTACAACACTTAGTTGAAAACTGATTTCCGCTGCTGGGTGTGGCTGGAAATTGTCGAAAAGTTAGTTCTATCGGTTTTCGTGAATCGCTATTTCCTGCGCGATACCAGAGAGCCGTGAACCTATGTTGACCGTCACAACGCGACTAGATTCTTCTATTTTCGAAATTTGTACATAATGTACCTGGAAAGAAACCTTCAATTTCTGTTGCTCAAAGTTGGAACATGCTCATGCATCGGTGTTTATAAACGTTTCATTTGAGGATCCCGTGCTGACGAGTGTGTCTTTTGTCGAGAACTGAACGGAGCGAAGTCGAGATGGGCCTATTGCCGGAGCGAGTCGATCAATGATTCAACGATTCAAAATCGGCGCACGAGCACGTTTCAACTTTTTGCAACAGAAATTGAAGGTTTCTTTCCGGCTGCATGATGCACTAATTTTGAAAATAAGAAGAATCTAGTCACGTTGTGAAGGTCAACATAGGTTCACGGCTCTCTGGTATCGCGCAGTAGGTTGCGATTCAGGAAAACCGATAGAACTAGCTTTTCGACAATTTCCAGCCACACCCGGCGGCGGAAAGCTGAGGAGGAAGTAGTTCTAAAATCAGTTTATGGTCTCTACAAAGAAGTTGTTTAAAACACCTTGTTTCGATTAAAAGGTTAAAATGCGCAAACAAAACAGGGCGAAAAAAGCACACGTACGACACCGACAGGTCCGTGTCGTACGTGTGTCTTTTTTCGTCCTGTTTTGTTCGCGCCTTTTAACATTTGAATCGATAGGAACCAACTAGCCCCAACCAAAGTTTTATTGCATCACCTTTTGTTTCAGTTTCTTTTGTCACTACTCAATGCGCGTTTTTGTTTTTTCTTCCAACCTTCACAATGAAGTACTGCCAAAGAGTTAGTAAATAAGCGCCACATATACAGGATTTTGTATAAAAAAGTCAGTGCCCCAGTCGAAAAAGAGCTTTTTATACTCTTTGCAAGCAACATAATCAATACGGACTCTACTTCTAAAAGCGCACGTCATGCAATGTTTCGAGTAGTTTCCAAGGACGAAATTCAAACCTGTATCCACCCTTTCACAGTGGAAGCGAATACAAGCGCCAGCACGCTAACGGGTACCTTTAGCAGTCATGGGTTCCGCAAAACACACCGCCTAGCTAGGTGGTACCAAGCCGCCACCCGATTTGCGGAAATCAAGCCTTGTCCACCGATATACGAGATAAAGCTCCCTGATACACTCACCCAGTGCCTTGCTTGGCCTTCCCTGCCTCCGGTGTGACCTTTGCCTCTGGGTAAGTTCCCGCAATATGACTGCTCGCTCAGTGACAGCTCGGTTTCCGGGACTTCCTTGGCAAAAGCTCGAAGGTCATCCAATGCGGAAAGCACGTGTGCGACAAGGAACCACAAACGTTCGCTTTCACGCTGCCTGCGCACACAAGAACACGTCATAAACGCTCCGACAGAAGGACAGAAAACGTAAAACGAATGGGCGAGCACTCACCAATTAGACTCAAATCAACAGCTGGTTTCATAGGCACGCCGGCACCTAGGACACTTCCTTTTTCCAAAAACATTCTTCGACGTTTTTTTCCGAAAGTCTGAAAGCGCCGCTCGCCAAGCCGCTCGCTTTTTGTGTTTTGATACGATGGCGATGGAGATGCAGCGATAGTCGTTGCTCGTTGGTTCCGACCAAGCTCATTTGACGCAACGTGAATGTGCTTCTCTTAGTTGACTGAATTCAAACTTTCAAATACACAAAGCTGTTTTAACATTAATATAATTATTTGTAATTAACCAGGTTGTAGCGCATTGTGTACCAACTGAAGCTTGGCTTCGTTTCATTTTAACATGCGGCGACCACCATTTTCTCGAGTGCCGGCCGTGCTCGACCTACTTGTGCATTGGTTGTCCTTTTATCCCCCTCCAGCGATTCCGCATCAGCCACAAGAATGCTGTCTAGATATTATGTACCCGCCGGAAAGAATCTCCAGTCTTCTTGGAAGCAAGGACCCCACTAGGGTTGCTGGGACGCCGTCGGCACCCACGAATCGAGTCAGCGAGCCTCAGTCGTTTGCTTTGTTCCTCCGCGTTTGCGGCGAGGGATCCCCCAGCCCTCGCCTCAGCCCTACATGACCTAGGTGGTGAAAAACAATCTACGACAACAAGGCGTCTTGGAATGCGATTCCTACGATCAGTGGCTCTTAAAACCTCAGTACCCACTCTCCAATGACGAGCTCTTCGATAAGAACGCTTCACAGTGTGCACCTTCACAGTGTGCAGACTTCGAGTGGTTATTCTACAGGCCACGCTGCGAGACGCGAGCCTTCTGCGTGTTTTCAACTCGCAGTGCGATTCTCAAAATGGGCACTGGTCCCAAATAAGCCTGCAGCACATTCACTCACTCCCGAGACGCATCCCACGTCAGTTCTATCGGTATGAAAAACGAGCATGAAGGATTCGGTTTATGGCGGTCACCTTGTCGATTGATACAGTGGAGCTCGCTACTTACGGAAAGGATCGTGCCTAAGAACTTTAGATTTGTGCTGGTGTGGTATTTTTCCGATTACCCTTTTGGCGACGCCGTAACCTGAAGTTGGAACCTCCCACAAGCATGGCAAGGTGCTGCTATGCTGTGCGTGCTGCCCCGGCTTCCGTGACAGAGTCTTACGACTTGCCCAGCGAGCCACTTGGGCTCATTAACACGAGAGTTAATTAAATGTGTGCATACTAGAAGCCTTCAAGTTGAGTTGCCTCAGAGTGCAGTGTATACCATGGAACTATTTCCAGTGGCCCAAGTGTTCGACAGTTTGACGGGACAGTGTGCTCAGTCCATTTTCAACATGCTTATTAATCGGTAATAATTCCTCCCTCCAAACGACTCCACTGCTGTTACGGATGACCTGATGCTGGTTCTGCTTACCAGGTGACCCTAGAAACCACGAAGGTTTGCAGAACAATACCGACAAGGTCTACTGTAAACAACCATCCAGCTATGCTTACAAGCTGGCAAGCCGAGAGACTGACCATTTATGAAGAAGGGACGAAAGGGCTGTCGTGATACAAATCATCGCTTTACTTATCCACAAGCTCATAGTTGACAGCAATCACCAACCTCTCCCCTCAGACCTCCTTGGAAAGGGGAAGTGAATCCATTTATGTGAATAAAAAAACAAGTGAAACAAGCACATACTATTTATGGTGTCTTTCTATGGATCACATTTTACATTTAGGTTTCCAACATTTTTCATTTTTTGGTATTATCAGTTGCTACAGAAAGCTTAATCGAAATGCTTCCATCTTTATAGGGCAAAGACATGAAATGCAAAAAAGTAGCATAGCATATATTTTCATGTTCCTTGCCAGTTGTGGTAACTTCACGCTACATTTCAATAGAATCAAACTAAAACAGTATACTACGTTTCTTACAACATTTGCAAAAATGTTATAGTCCTTTTCATAACGTTTATACTAATAAATAAATTGTTACGGTACGTGGGGTTCATTGTAAACTTCAAAATAATGTTAAAACACACATATTGTCAAATAATTTATGAATGTTAGTATTTGCAACAATTATTTGAAGTTCGAAAAAGAGATATGTGATCTAACCAATACAATATTTCAGTGTTACTATTTTGTAATATTTATTTACTATTTTGCATTGAATGTTATGTTTTCCTTGTAAACTTCAAAATAACATTGGAAATATCTGTTAGAACGTTATTTCTATGTTACTTCCTGCAACATTATTTCCCGGTTCTGCATTCACTGTTACTATAATGTTAGTGCTCATAACATTGCTTTACAGTTATGTATTGAATGTTGCTATAACGTTTTGTACACAACAATATCGTTATATGTTTAATTTGAACGTTACAGTAACATTGAGAACATACCTAAAACGGTGTGTGTCTATGTGAACGTTGCCGTAACATTTACACCTAACACAAAACGTTATTTCAACTTACACAACAGAAAAATAACGTTATTATAATGTTTTTTGCTACCTGGAATGCTAACCCTTTAAAAGTCGAACAATTGCAGAGGAAGCGGCTGGGGTCTCTGAAGAGAGAACCCATGCGGAAACCACGTGATCCCCCAGAGTGCGTCACTCGAAAGGCGACGTGGAGAGTTGAAAGGCACTTTGACCTTCGATTTGTTTCATTTTTTTTTCATAAAAACTAGCCCTCGCAAGAAAATACGGTTTTTGTTCTTCGTTGCATGGGTGACAAAGATTAATTTCCGCGGTTAATTGGCCAAAGTCTGAAAATCGGTAAACCGCCCCTTTAAAAAGAAAACTACAGGCACTCACATCAAAAACAAAACTAGCAGCGTACAGCACTACCGTACACCTGTTCGTGGAGTATGCTACGTGGTATGGGATCCCAACTTCCAAAATCAACGTAGACCTAATTGAGGGGAGTCAGAAGAAGCACTTTGATTTGCGTAAACAAATACAGAAGAAAGAGTTCAATACAAAATTATACAACTTATCAAAAGTGCCTCGTCTTGAAACCCGCCGCAAGATAAATCGTCTTAAGCTTCTTTATACTATCGTGCACAACTGACGAAATAATCTCTGGAGAAAGGGGAACAAGAGGGACAAAGGAAAAACACAAATCTCCGAACACAGCTAGGTGTCGAAAAAAAGTGCACAACTCTTCGCACATGTCATTGGAAAGGTACATGAAGTACAACTCAAGCCGGCACACGCGCAACAAGCACTCGAAGACTATCGTGGTCTCTTCTGTAGAACTGACCGCCTGAAAAAAAGCTTTTTCACGCGAACAATCAATGACTGGAATAGTTTGATTGAGAGTGATACAAATGCACCCACAACGTCATCGTTTGCAACAATGATAGAACAACTTTTTCGCGGTGACTGAAGAAGGTAGTTTAGGTTTTAATGATGGCAGGTAATTTGTTTCTCTTTTTTTTATCCCCCATGGCCGTTGTTGTTTCTTGTTGTTGTCTTTCTGTTTGTGTACGCGATTGGTAGCGTTTACTCGAGAGTTGATACTGTCAAGTGAATCGATGCCACTTTTTGCTACCATGATTGAACACTTTTTCTTTTCTTGATTGCCGATGATTGTCATGTATGCTTGCTGTGTGCTAGGTTATCGTGCTTTTTTGTGTCTGTCTATGCCAACCCCTGCATTGGCTGCCAACAGGTGGCTGACAGCATTTCCAAATAAATAAAATAAATTAAAAAAGGTCTACCTTGAACAAAAGTGGCCAGCTCGGCTTGTGGGCGATACTGTACAGAATCACAAACGTTCCAACATCTGAGCCGTTTATGGTCAGCGTTTTACTGCGGGGTAGGAAAGCCATCGAGCTTGCAAATGTACTTGGAGCCATTCCTGAAAGATGTCGCCGTGCTGGCCTCCAACGGAATGGTTCTCAAGGGTGCCCATGTGGACGTGAAGCTGACAGCGATGATCTGCGATGCCCCTGCAAGGAGCTATGTCAAAGCCATAACCGGCACAACGGCTACAATGCCTGTCCTGTGAAGGCAGCAATCAGAAAGGCCAACGCACTGATGGCAAGCCGACATTCCCAGACTGTTCGCACCCGAACGTACAAATGCCTCCTTTCGGAGGCAGGATGATGAACGCCACCATACCGGTGTGTCTTCCTTCCTGTCGCTTAATATCGACGTGGTAACATGGTTTCCGACAGAGTACGTGCACCTTGTCTGCCTGGGAGTCATGCCGCGACTGCTGAAGATATGGTCTGGCCCAGGGTACAGCAGAAACTGAGCAGAGTGATACGGAGCCACCTCAATGAAGGCCTACGACAATCAGCCGCTTTTTTTTTCCCAACTCACTTCCAAAGGAAGCCAGGGACATCGCAGAGAGCTGGATCGAAGAAAGAGGACAGAGTATCTGACGTTTCTTTTTTACGTCGGGCCAGTACTTCTGAAGTATGTCGTGACTCCTGAAAGTACGAGCACCCACCTGATGTTTTATGTGGCCATCAGGATTCTCGTGTCACACAAGCCACCATTTGGTATTTAACCAGTGTTTACGGATCTGCTCAGGTACTTCGTACAAGGGTACAGCGAACTCTACGGAGCGAGGCAGCTTGTGTATAACGCTCACACCCTAAGCCACCTCGCTGACCAGTGCCTCGACCATGAACCTCTTGACAGCTTCAGCGCTTTCCCCTTCGAGAGCTAATTGGGAAAGATAAAGAAGAAGCTTCGAACCTCAAACAAGCCGCTGGCAAATTTCAGTAGACGAATACCTGAAGTGCGACACTCTACATACATCCAGACCAAAACTGTGCAGCACCAAGTCAAACCAGGTGACTGCGTCATGCTCTCAGAGTCTAATGTCGTAGGCCTGGAGATTCTGGGTGACAGCTTCGAGGGAATCATCTTGCCCAAACCAAGAAATTTCTTCAAGGTGCCTCTGAAGTACTCCGAACTTGGCATCTGGCGGTGCGATTCTTTCGAACTTCAATCCAAGATATGGCCCTTTCTTGGTCTTCTGAATGCACTCCAATGTATGAAGCTTGATTACAAGCAGGGACACGTCGGTCTCCCAATGGTTAGCCTGCTCTAAAACCTCAGCTGCGGCTCAGTGCCCCCGAAGTCAAGTGCGGGCTAAAGGACTCCAGTCTGGTGGTTAGAATATTGGTCAGGGTTTCCGCAGTACGCTTTTAGTCGGACGACTCGAGGGTGAGTGCTGCAGTGCGGCTGGGTGTCTAAGTTAAGGGGAACTGGCTCACCGCCCGCTTTTCTGTGGACTGCGATGTTTTTATGTGGTGATTGTGTCAGACTCTAGAGTGTCTGCTGTGGCAAAAAGTCTCAGTCGAGGCGAACTGACTCATAGCTTTTTTGTGCTGGCTGTGATATTTTCGTGCGGTGATTGTTTCAGACTCTCGAGTGTCTGCTGCGGGAGAAAGTCTCAGTCGGGGCGAAATGGCTAGCCATTTAGTAGTTTCGTGCGTGCTGCGACGTTTTCGTGTGTTGAGTGGGTCAGACTCTGTAGTGTCTGCTGTGGCAAAAAGTCTTAGGCGAAGCGAACTGACTCACTGCTTTTCGTTGCTGGGTGTGACATTTTCGTGCGGTGATTACATCAGACCCTTGAGTTCCTGCTGCAGCAGAAAGTCTCAGTCGGGGCGAACTGGCTAGTCATTTAGTCCTTTCATGCGTGCTGCGACGTTTTCGTGTGTAGAGTGTGTCAGACTCTGGAGTGTCTGCTCTGGTAAAAAGTCTCCGTCGAGGCGAACTGAATCACTGCTTTTTTGTGCTGGCTGTGATATTTTCGTGCGGTGATTGTTTCAGACTCTCGAGTGCCTGCTGCGGGAGAAAGTCTCAGTCGGGGCGAACTGGCTAGTCATTTAGTACTTTCGTGCGGGCTGCGACGCTTTCGTGTATTGAGTGTGTAAGACTCTGGAGTCTCCACTGCAACAAAAAGTCTCTGTCGGGTCGAACTGGCTCACCGCCCGCTTTTCTGTGGACTGCGACGTTTTCATGTGGTGATTGTGTCAGACTCTTGAGTGTCTGCCGTGGCAAAAAGTCTCCGTCGAGGCGAACTGACTCACTGCTTTTTCATGCTGGCTGTGATATTTTCCTGCGGTGATTGTGTCAGACTCTCGAGTGCCTGCTGCGGGAGAAAGTCTCAGTCGGGGCGAAATGGCTAGCCATTTAGTACTTTCGTGCGGGCTGCGACGTTTTCATGTGGTGATTGTGTCAGACTCTCGAGTTTCTGCAGCGGCAGAAAGTCTCAGTCGGAGACAACTAGCTCACCGCTCGCTTTCGGGGGGGCTGCGACGTTTTCGTGTGTAGAGTGTGTCAGACTCTGGAGTCTTTGCTGCAACAAAAAGTCTCCGTAAGGTTGAACTGGCTCACCGCCCGCTTTTCTGTGGACTGCGACGTTTTCATGTGGTGATTGTGTCAGATTCTCGAGTGTCTGCAGCGGCAGAAAGTCTCAGTCGGAGACAACTAGCTCACCGCTCGCTTTCGTGTGGGCTGCGACGTTTTCATGTGGTGATTGAATCAGACTCTTGAGTGTCTGCCGTGGCAAAAAGTCTCAGTCGAGGCGAACTGACTCACTGCTTTTTCGTGCTGGCTGTGATATTTTCGTGCGGTGATTGTGTCAGACTCTTGAGCGTCTGCTATGGCAGAAAGTCTCCGTCGGGGCGAAATGGCTAGCCATTTAGTACTTTCGTGCGGGCTGCGACGCTTTCGTGTATTGAGTGTGTAAGACTCTGGAGTCTCCGCTGCAACAAAAAGTCTCCGTCGGGTCGAACTGGCTCACCGCTCGTTTTCGTGGGGGCTGCGACGTTTTCATGTGGTGATTGTGTCAGATTCTCGAGTGTCTGCAGCGGTAGAAAGTCTCAGTCGGGGCGAGCTGGCTAGCCATTTAGTTGTTTCGTGCGTGCTGCGACGTTTTCGTGTGTTGAGTGTGTCAGACTCTGGAGTCTCCGCTGCAACAAAAAGTCTCCGTCGGGTCGAACTGGCTCACCGCTCGCTTTCGGGGGGGCTGCGACGTTTTCATGTGGTGATTGAATCAGACTCTTGAGTGTCTGCTGTGGCAAAAAGTCTCAGTCGAGGCGAACTGACTCACTGCTTTTTCATGCTGGCTGTGATATTTTCGTGCGGTGATTGTGTCAGACTCTCGAGTGCCTGCTGCGGGAGAAAGTCTCAGTCGGGGCGAACTGGCTAGCCATTTAGTACTTTCGTGCGTGCTGCGACGTTTTCGTGTGTTGAGTGTGTCAGACTCTGGAGTCTCCGGTACAACAAAAAGTCTCCGTCGGGTCGAACTGGCTCACCGCTCGCTTTCGGGGGGGCTGCGACGTTTTCATGTGGTGATTGTATCAGACTCTTGAGTGTCTGCTGTGGCACCATGCTGGCTGTGATATTTTCGTGCGGTGATTGTGTCAGACTCTCGAGTGCCTGCTGCGGGAGAAAGTCTCAGTCGGGGCGAACTGGCTAGCCATTTAGTACTTTCGTGCGTGCTGCGACGTTTTCGTGTGTTGAGTGTGTCAGACTCTGGAGTCTCCGGTACAACAAAAAGTCTCCGTAGGGTTGAACTGGCTCACCGCCCGCTTTCGTGGGGGCTGCGACGTTTTCATGTGGTGATTGAATCAGACTCTTGAGTGTCTGCTGTGGCAAAAAGTCTCAGTCGAGGCGAACTGACTCACTGCTTTTTCATGCTGGCTGTGATATTTTAGTGCGGTGATTGTGTCAGACTCTCGAGTGCCTGCTGCGGGAGAAAGTCTCAGTCGGGGCGAACTGGCTAGCCATTTAGTACTTTCGTGCGTTCTGCGACGTTTTCGTGTGTTGAGTGTGTCAGACTCTGGAGTCTCCGGTACAACAAAAAGTCTCCGTCGGGTCGAACTGGCTCACCGCTCGCTTTCGGGGGGGCTGCGACGTTTTCATGTGTTGAGTGTGTCAGACTCTGGAGTGTCTGCTCTGGTAAAAAGTCTCCGTCGAGGCGAACTGACTCACTGCTTTTTCGTGCTGGCTGTGATATTTTCGTGCGGTGATTGTTTCAGACTCTCGAGTGTCTGCAGCGGCAGAAAGTTTCAGTCGGGGCGAACTGGCTAGCAATTTAGTACTTTCGTGCGTGCTGAGACGTTTTCGTGTGTTGAGTGTGTCAGACTCTGGAGTCTCCACTGCAACAAAAAGTCTCCGTAGGGTTGAACTGGCTCACCGCCCGCTTTCGTGTGAGCTGCAGACGTTTTCATGTGGTGATTGTGTCAGACTCTTGACTGTCTGCCGTGGCAAAAGTCTCAGTGGAGGCGAACTGACTAATATTCTTTTTCGTGCTGCGCTGTGATATTTTCGTGCGGTGATTGGTGTCAGGACTCTCGAGGTTTCTTGCAGCGGCAGAAAGTCTCAGTCGGGGCGAACTGGCTAGTCATTTAGTACTTTCGTGCGTGCTGCGGACGTTTTCGTGTGTTGAGTGTGTCAGACTCGGGAGTCTCCGGTACAACAAAAAGTCTCCGTCGGGTCGAACTGGCTCACCGCTCGCTTTCGTGGGGCCTGCGATGTTTTCATGTGGTGATGTGTCAGACTCTTGAGCGTCTGCTGTGGCAGAAAGTCTCCGGTCGGGGCGAAATAGGCTAGCCATTTAGTACTTTCGTGGGGCTGCGACGTTTTCGTGTATTGAGTGTGTCAGACTCTGGAGTCTCCGCTGCAACAAAAAGTCTCCGTCGGTTCGAACTGGCTCTCCGCTCGCTTTCATGGGGGCTGCGGCGTTTTCATGTGGTGATTGTGTCAGACTCTAGAGTGTCTGCTGTGGCAAAAAGTCTCAGTCGAGGCGAACTGACTCATAGCTTTTTTGTGCTGGCTGTGATATTTTCGTGCGGTGATTGTGTCAGACTCTTGAGCGTCTGCTATGGCAGAAAGTCTCCGTCGGGGCGAAATGGCTAGCCATTTAGTACTTTCGTGCGGGCTGCGACGCTTTCGTGTATTGAGTGTGTAAGACTCTGGAGTCTCCGCTGCAACAAAAAGTCTCCGTCGGGTCGAACTGGCTCACCGCTCGTTTTCGTGGGGGCTGCGACGTTTTCATGTGGTGATTGTGTCAGATTCTCGAGTGTCTGCAGCGGTAGAAAGTCTCAGTCGGAGACAACTAGCTCACCGCTCGCTTTCGGGGGGGCTGCGACGTTTTCATGTGGTGATTGTGTCAGATTCTCGAGTGTCTGCAGCGGCAGAAAGTTTCAGTCGGGGCGAACTGGCTAGTCATTTAGTACTTTCGTGCGTGCTGCGACGTTTTCGTGTGTTGAGTGTGTCAGACTCTGGAGTCTCCACTGCAACAAAAAGTCTCCGTAGGGTTGAACTGGCTCACCGCCCGCTTTCGTGTGAGCTGCGACGTTTTCATGTGGTGATTGTGTCAGACTCTTGAGTGTCTGCCGTGGCAAAAAGTCTCAGTGGAGGCGAACTGTCTAATTTCTTTTTCGTGCTGGCTGTGATATTTTCGTGCGGTGATTGTGTCAGACTCTCGAGTTTCTGCAGCGGCAGAAAGTCTCAGTCGGGGCGAACTGGCTAGTCATTTAGTACTTTCGTGCGGGCTGCGACGTTTTCGTGTGTTGAGTGTGTCAGACTCTGGAGTCTCCGCTGCAACAAAAAGTCTCCGTCGGGTCGAACTGGCTCACCGCTCGCTTTCGTGGGGGCTGCGACGTTTTCATGTGGTGATTGTGTCAGACTCTTGAGTGTCTGCTGTGGCAAAAAGTCTCAGTCGAGGCGAACTGACTCACTGCTTTTTCGTGCTGGCTGTGATATTTTCGTGCGGTGATTGTGTCAGACTCTCGAGTGTCTGCAGCGGCAGAAAGTTTCAGTCGGGGCGAACTGGCTAGCAATTTAGTACTTTCGTGCGTGCTGCGACGTTTTCGTGTGTTGAGTGTGTCAGACTCTGGAGTCTCCGCTGCAACAAAAAGTCTCCGTCGGGTCGAACTGGCTCACCGCTCGCTTTCGTGGGGGCTGCGACGTTTTCATGTGGTGATTGTATCAGACTCTTGAGTGTCTGCTGTGGCACTGTGATATTTTCGTGCGGTGATTGTGTCAGACTCTCGAGTTTCTGCAGCGGCAGAAAGTCTCAGTCGGGGCGAACTGGCTAGTCATTTAGTACTTTCGTGCGTGCTGCGACGTTTTCGTGTGTTGAGTGTGTCAGACTCTGGAGTCTCCGGTACAACAAAAAGTCTCCGTCGGGTCGAACTGGCTCACCGCTCGCTTTCGTGGGGCCTGCGATGTTTTCATGTGGTGATTGTGTCAGACTCTTGAGCGTCTGCTGTGGCAGAAAGTCTCAGTCGGGGCGAACTAGCTAGCCATTTAGTACTTTCGTGCGGGCTGCGACGTTTTCGTGTATTGAGTGTGTCAGACTCTGGAGTCTCCGCTGCAACAAAAAGTCTCCGTCGGTTCGAACTGGCTCACCGCTCGCTTTCGTGGGGCCTGCGATGTTTTCATGTGGTGATTGTGTCAGACTCTTGAGCGTCTGCTGTGGCAGAAAGTCTCAGTCGGGGCGAACTGGCTAGTCATTTAGTACTTTTCATGTGGTGATTGTGTCAGACTCTTGAGTGTCTGCTGTGGCAAAAAGTCTCAGTGGAGGCGAACTGACTCATTGCTTTTTCGTGCTGGCTGTGATATTTTCGTGCGGTGATTTTGTCAGACTCTCGAGTGTCTGCAGCGGCAGAAAGTTTCAGTCGGGGCGAACTGGCTAGCAATTTAGTACTTTCGTGCGTGCTGCGACGTTTTCGTGTGTGAGTGTGTCAGACTCTGGAGTCTCCACTGCAACAAAAAGTCTCCGTAGGGTCGAACTGGCTCACCGCCCGCTTTTGTGTGAGCTGCGACGTTTGCATGTGGTGATTGTGTCAGACTCTTGAGTGTCTGCTGTGGCAAAAAGTCTCAGTGGAGGCGAACTGACTAATTTCTTTTTCGTGCTGGCTGTGATATTTTTGTGCGGTGGTTGTGTCAGACTCTCGAGTGTCTGCAGCGGCAGAAAGTCTCAGTTGGGGCGAACTGGCTAGTCATTTAGTACTTTCTTGCGTGCTGCGACGTTTTCGTGTGTTGAGTGGGTCAGACTCTGTAGTGTCCGCTTCGGCAGAAAGTCTCCGTCGAGGCGAACTGACTCACAGCTTTTTCTTGCTGGCTGTGATATTTTCGTGCGGTGATTGTGTCAGACTCTCGAGTTTCTGCAGCGGCAGAAAGTCTCAGTCGGGGCGAACTGGCTAGTCATTTAGTACTTTCGTGCGTGCTGCGACGTTTTCGTGTGTTGAGTGTGTCAGACTCTTGATAATTCTACTTTCTCATCCAGTGACATTTGGTTCGTGACATGCAGGTGCCTTCATTGCTTCATTTCTTAAGGAAACACTAGTGCTCCGACACTTTTGGAATGACAATTTTAAAACGCTACATAAGCCTGTACGCCTTCTTTGTGTTTCTCCTCGCTTTAATGAAGAGAAATGTGTGACTAGATATGGGAATTAAGACTGCGCCTTTCTTATATCTCCGAGGTCTTTAATGCTCTTCCTGAGGATATATACAGTATTACTGGCAGGGCAATGTTGAAAAAATGGCTTCGTTCAAATGTTTTTGAAGTTAAAGTGCGTAATGCTGGTCCTTGCAAGATTTATTATTATTATTATTTTTTATTTATTTGTGTTTCTAGCTTTGTTGTTGTGATTTTTGTTTTTGTTTTTGGGGCTGTCAATTGAAAGTTTTCTTGTATGTGTAAACGAATATGGTTCTCCTTTTCGCCTGTCCAACTTGCCCGGTTCAGTCGTACAAGCCTATAGGCTTAGACGAATCTCTCACTTATGTACTGATGTCTGCTGTGACAATGAATATTATTATTATTATTATTATTATTATATTATTATTATTATTATTATTATTATTAGTATTATTATTATTATTATTATTATTGTTATTATTATTATTATTATTATTATTATTATTATATTATTATTATTTTAATATATTATTACTATTATTCTGGCTTTGGCAGACCCGAATCATACTTCGTGGCATCCGAAAAATAAACCAAATAAACCATTAGGTTACGGCAAGGATATCGGATTGACAATAGTTTTGGATCACATGAAAGAGATGCAAATGCGTGCCTGAGCTATTTTCTGATCATTTTAGTTCAGCCTACAATAACAGTATTGTCTGCTTCTAGGCCTCAATACTGACTTGAATGAATTCGGTTCCTGCTAAGTTAGATGAATGTCGTCAAGGAATATGTAGAGCTAGGTATTAAAAAAATGAAAGCCACGCTATCTGCGGGACACGAACGATGGTATACCATCTGCAAGTTTCAAACTTTTTAATTATATACTCACACCTACACTATGTGCAATATTTAACAACTCATTATGGTCAGGAGTATTCCCCGAAATGTGGAAGACTGCCGTAGTCATTCCGGTTCTGATGTCGGGAAAGGAAGGTGATTTTCTCAACTATAAACGGATAGCCCTTCTTTCTTCATTTTCCAAACAATTTGAAGCAGTCATTCGTCAATTCTTGTCTTTCAAATTTCGAAACTTAACCCTCCCTATTCAGCATGGGTTTATGACCGACAGATCAACGACTACAATCTTGTAAGTTTTATGTCTACCGCATCCCAGGTGGTCTGCAACAGAGGTCAACTAGACGTAGTCTACTTTGACCTAAGTGAGGCATTTGGCGTTGTAAATCATACGATCCTTTTATCAAATCTCTCCGCCTACGGGGTTTGTGGCACAATATACGACTGGTTTCAAAGCCATTTGTCAAACAGGAAAGCGTACGTTCGTGTCAACAATATGAACTCTTCATTGTACGGGGCAAGTTCTAGTGTTCCTCGGGGATCTGTGCTACTATCGCTCCTGTTCACAATTTTTGTAAATGACGTCTCTGATGCTATTTCTAAATCTTTGTTCCTGCAGTACGCTGATGACATTAGAATTTACGAAGAAATACTTACTTTAGATGATTGCGGCTACGCTACAGGAAGATGCATGTTCTTTCTTTGGGTAGTGCTCCGCCAATAATCTCCTCTGAAATCGTGCTAAAACCAAGGTTATGACATTTACTCGGAACGCACAGAATAATTTTGTGCATATCGTATTTACGGTGAACCCCTGTCCCGGGTATGTACAATGAAAGGTCTGCGAGTTATGTTCGATCCTAGCGTGCGATTCTCAAGTCACGTAACTAGGCCCGTTAACTCGTTTCTGCGCACGCTGGGTGTTGCCTCTCGCTTAACGAAGGACTTCAAGCATCCTTCTGCGTTTCACACGTTGTACCGCTCGTT
Organism: Ixodes persulcatus; assembly: GCA_013358835.2. NCBI lineage: Eukaryota > Metazoa > Arthropoda > Arachnida > Ixodida > Ixodidae > Ixodes > Ixodes persulcatus. Next base: position 868,397 of record JABSTQ010011399.1, on the reverse strand, counting down.
TTGCATGCCCCAGTTAGAATATGCCTCAGTTGTGTGGAACGGAATCTCTAAACTAAGTCATTGGAAATCGAACGACTTCAGAAAAAGTTTATTTCTATCTTTAAACATCGCTACCTTATGAAGGGCGTTCATTGTTCAACTTATGACGCAACGTTAGAGCGTGTTGACTTGCTAAGCCTGCACCGGCGTCGGCAGAAGTCAAACCTAATATTATTATTTAAAAGGTTGCATGGTTCGATTAATTTACCAAGCCTCTTGTGTGAAGTGTGCCTTAGGGTTCCACCTGTGTCTGCTTAGAATCAATCATCATTTTATACTTCCAAAAAATTTAGTCTTTTAAGCCCAATTATTAGACTGACTGAGTGCTATAACCAGTACTCTGAGAAACTCGATATTTTAACTTGTGCTACAGGGCACTTGTTATTTCTATTCGAGACCTGTCCGGCGGGTGAATAAGGATTGTGGTTCACTTCAAAAATGATTTCGGAGAGCACAGGCATTGTTAGGTCTTTGCTTGTGCTACTGCTTCGTATATTATTCGTTTTAAGTGTCTCTCAAACTTGTCTTTACATTACTGCAATTTCTCATCATTGCACACAAGACCTAGAAATTGTATTTTTTGTTATCATCAGCTAAGTGTATGGGGTGTATGATTATACGCGGTTACTGTATAGTGCATTGCTCTTTTGTATTTGTGTGTTTTATGTATTCATTTCCATCCAGTGTGCCAGTACCAAGACCGCAAGGTTGCTCCTGGTCACTATAATAAAGATTGATTGATTCATTGTAATCAGGACGCATGTCTGATTTGCTCTCGCTGCTTTTACGGACGACAAAGATTTCTGCGCTGCACTGATGACAACTTAGCACGCATACGAAGTGCGTATGCTCTCAGGAGACCGAACACTCATTTTTTCTGCGTAGGTGAGCTCATTTGTCTGCCAGATCTGTGTGAATATCAACGGTGGAGCTATGTCTAACGTCAGCGGCGTGTTCTCCAGTGACCACGGCCACCTGTCCACCCGCTTTCTTCGTCCGCCGTCCGGTGAAGCTGCCTGCCTCCTCTGCCGATGACATCGACGCACGTGGGGTTCCCCACCTTCAGACCCTTCAGTCCCATCTCCTCGACGCGCTGGAAGGAATTTCCTTCCTCACCGAGGAGCTTGCTTCCTCGGTAAAAACAACGCGCGTCTCCGCCGTGAGCAGAGAGAGCAGGCGGAACTTCAGGCAGGCTTCATCAACTGCCTGCGGATGGAAGTTCGCAGCTTACGCGACGTGCTTGGTAAGCGAGCACGTATTGATGCTGAAGCTCCTGCAGTGCCCTGTGGTGGAACAACATTTTCTGCGGCCCTGCGCTTCTCTCCCGCTTCGGCTCTCTCTCTGTAAACTCTGCAGGTGCACCAGTGAGCGTGGCGTCGAACGATGATGCGCTGCCTGGTAAGCCGAACATCATGAGGCCGAAGGCTCGGGTCTCTGGGCCGGTGAGCGAGGCGTCGGAAGGTGATGCAATGCCTAGTAAGCCAAACCCGATCAGTGCGAGGGCCCGAATCCCTGCGCAAGTTGGAGCGTCACTGGCATGCAAGCTGAGCGTTGCCCCCTCATCCTCCCGCCGGAGAGCATTCTTTGTGACCAAGCTTGATCCGTTCACCACCTCTACTGACATCGTTGGGCATCTGCGCTCACTTGATGTGGAAAACTTGAAGTGCCACCGACTGAAGACTCGCTACCGTACCTACGCCCCCTTTTACGTTTCTGTAGCTGCCGAAGACTTTGGGAAACTCTCTGACCCTGTTTTGTGTCCGGAACATTGTCTTTTTAAACCTTTGAAAGGCGCACTTCGTCAAAAACTCCTTCACTCGTCCGAAGAAGACTACAATCCCAACACTAAGTACACAGATGAGTAACATCGGTTCATTTTATCAGAATGTCTGTGGCCAGCGGACGTAAGCTGGATGTTTCTTTACCAACATTACTCTCTTTAATTGCTCAATTATTTGCTTAACGGAAACTCGGTTATATCGTAGTGCTAGTTCCTCCTACTACGTTTAGCCCGGTTTTGATGTCTACCGTCACGATCGGGATTTCTCTTCCTGGGGCTGCGTAGGAGGCGATATATTGATCGCAGTTTACAGACAATATTGCTCACGAAGACCGTGAGGATTTGGAAAGAATTCCCGAGCGTGTTTTGGTATATGTTGAGTGCTCTAGGAGGGACCGTATTTGAATAGGTCTGTTTTACCTTCCTCCTCAGACGACACCAGATAATTCCCACAGATGTCTCATTGACATTAAAAATACAACGAACGACTCACAGAGAGTGGGTTTGATGAGCGTTCCGTAAATGAAAACTTGATGTCGTTTCGCAACAAACTAGAGAGTCTCCGGCTGCCTGCATTCATGTTTTAAATATTGTATCTTGTCTACGTTCCCCATGGTTTACATCTAAAATAAATCGAAGTACCCGAGAAAAAAAAAACGTTTATATAAGCGAGCGCGACTAGACCCCCTGTCATGCGTATGCCTTATGCCGCAAGAAACTTAATAAAAGATGTCCAGCAGAGTTTCTTTGACGTTGATGTCTCGAATAGGCTACGGTCAGACCCGAAGAAAATTTTGGAGGGCTGTAAACCCATACCCTGCAAGTGTGCTTCGTTCTACGCAGTTTCAAACTGGTGTGACCAATGGCTGATGAAAATAAATACACATAAAACAAAAGCTATGACCTTCACCTCGAAACGACATCTAACCACTCACATGTACTTCACTGGTAGTGACGTCATTGAAATGTGTCATCCTTCGAATATCTTGGCGTCTATCCTCTCATGGGACGTAAAGTGGAACCTTCACATTGAACCCATTGCTAACAAGGCGTCGCGAACTCTTCGCTTTCTGAAAAGAACACTGTTCCAAGCAAACCCAAATACAAACCTTCTTGCCTACACTGCTCTTGTCAGATCTCAACTTGAGCATGCATCAATCATCTTGCACTCTCATCAGACATATCTAGCAGATAAAAATTAATTTCTATAAAACAATGCTGCTAGATTCATAGCTTGCGACTACTCCCGATTTACAAATGTAAGCAGTTTAAAACACCGACTTAAATTGTCACCTCTTCATACAAAAAGGCACCTAGCACGCGTATCATGTATTCATAAACTTTATTGCAGGCCCTTGCCTTAAGGGACTCTTTCCTACTACCGGCTCACCATCTATCGTCCCGCTTAAATCACCCTTTCGAAATAAACCCCATATTTGCAAGAACCAAAAAGTTTAAAAACTCTCCACTACTCCTCGCTATATCGGACTGGACCAGCCTCCCCGGAAAAATTGCGTCCATCAGTGGCCATCAGTCCTTTCTCTCCGCTCGAAATATTTTAAACCTTGAATAGTCTTGTATCCCTGCAATATTTGTTGTTTTCAGTGTCTTGTCTCTGATATACATGTTTTTATTGTGCGACATCAAATACCATGTAAGCCAATGCTGGCAACTCCCGCGGATCGCGGGCGAAAACTGATCGCAGCGCCCCTGGCGAGCTCGGAGTCTCCGCTAGCAGACGAATGGACCTTTTTCACATACCGACGGCACCAGGCGGTGGCTGCACGAACTAAAAATCGAGGAAGTGACCTACCTGCGCTACCATACGATAATGGGAGCTACGCTACCAGTTTCTTCACTCTCCGAGCAGCGGCGCGTGCCCAACGCGACTCTGAAGAGGGGGATCTGTGGCGTCCACCCAAACGTCATGTTTTTCTTTCCGTCCACTTTCGTTTTTTGTGTAACACAATTATATATATGTTGCAATTACGTGTTCTACTCGCTGATCCACAGCCTCCTTCCGAATTTCCTCGATTTCTAGTACCGACTTCCGCAGCTTGGCATCGAGTGCTCGCGCGTGCGCAGAACGCTTCTCGGAAAAGGTCCATTCTCCACAACGCGTTGGTTTTGCCTATCTCCGTGCGAGGTGACCAATGAAAAACAACATTGTCACGGGTATTCGCTGCTTTGAATGTTAAAACATAGGTGCCACCTCATGAGTGAAGGACATTTTCTTCGCGTGGGAAAGATGTTACAGCTTGTAGGGTGCAATTTTCGGGCTCTCCTGAAGAAAACACTCTGTGAGAACTTACGTAAGTCAGGCAAAACGCGAATGTACCTTCGACCTGTTTCTTGAAAAAGGGCAATGTAAAAAAATTTCAGATCATAGCTACGTCTCAAATTTACTGTTCTTATCGATCAATGCGTTTAGTTATTGCAATTCCAATTTCTCATGAATGTATTGCTTAAAACCGTTTCGTCGAATAGTCGGGCTGGCTAATCCCGATCGTCTGCGAAGAAGCAAAAGGCAATTTCGAACCACGTACCTTACTGCGATGTCAGTATGCTCTGGAAGCAATCGATTGTGCACATGCAAATCTGACGCTATTACTAAAACTGATAAAGCGGAGTTACAAAAAAAAACAAAAAAAAAACAAAGCACCCGTTGGACGGTCGTACACCTCTACCATTTTTCAGTCCACTTTCTCTTCATTCTTGAGGCGACGACACACCACCGCGGTCTTTCTTCCTCCTGCGTTTATGTTTTTTGTTTGCTCTTTTCTTTGCTGTGTTTACTTGACATTCGCGTATTTTGCTTTGCCTTGTTTGGCTTAGTTTTTACTTTCTTTCCTTCGCATCGTCGCTTACTACCGCCGGTTCGTCTGCTACACTATGCCCGGACTTCTGGAGGGCCGTCTTTCAACTCTGATGTTTTTGTTTTTGTTTTGTTTTTCCATTGTCGTCTGCAATAACTTCCTATGTTCGCCTTCGATTGAGTTTCTGATCCGAAATCTTCATATGTATTTTTTGATACTTAATAAATATATTAAAAATTGTAAGCTCGTCATAAATTTCTATTCGGATTTTATTTGAGCATACGCGGTCATGTCTGCTATGGGTATACACGAACTCATCTCTGTGACGTCACGGCGCGGTGGTGGCGCGTCGGTCGCACTTCCGGTCTGGGGCTGTGGGCAGAAGTCCCCATGCCAGATGTGTATTCCTGCGTTGTTTTGAAAGGAACCAGACAAAAACCTGCCTTCTCGTCAAAACGCCGCGACTGGGGCCGTACCAAAAGTGTCGAGAAAGGTTTGAAGGTCAGTTTTTACGTGCTCGGTTCGTCCGAGAATCTGGATATGTGCCGTGAAAGGGGAAAAGCAGACGCCGTCGGACAACGATTGCTTGGGCGGGAAGCACTTTGGGTTGAATTCACGGATACGTGTGGTCATCAGATTTATTTGTTTTGTTCCAACATGAACGCCAGAAAACTGTCAAGTTGTGCGGACCACCTGCGGACTACGTTCAGTGCGTCTTCAAGTTCAAACGGCCGCCTGATTGTTCGAATTGTCGTCTGCTCTTTCAAACGTTTCTGCTTGTCGTCTGCTCTCTTAGACGACGCCGGTCCGTAGACCAAATGCTGGCCCGGTACTTGCGATAAGAAGTGAGTGCAGGCCTCAAAAGACTTAAATTTGAAGGTTGGTAAGCAGGCTCGATGTAAAAGTAGATACAAGGAGATGTTGGTCATTGTTACCAGCGACCAACACCGACTTGTTATGCCTAATTCAGTTGGTCCGATTCTGCTTGCGATTTTCAGTATCGTCGTCGACCATCTCAGCTACGGTTCACGCTTTTGCAGCCCGAGCGGCGTCGCGACTGAAAATTCCGAGCGAAATCTCATCATGCGAATCAGGCTTTAGCGTAAAATCTGGGGCGTCCACGCGGAATGAATCGCCACATGTCACATTATTCACGCCAAGTTTTGCGATGTAACGAGCCTCGGTAATTTCGCTGACGCCGCTCAAGATAGTCAGACATCGCCAGGAAGACGTAGAACCAACAATTCGAACGCGAAAAAGGGCAGGGGGACTCACACCGACGCCGACAACATCGCATTTCAATGGTTTGTTTATGGGCGACGGCGAGCTTCTTGCCCACACCCTCATCGCGCATGCGCGGCGCCGGTGGCGTCCGCTAGGGTCGCTTCGGGCGCTCCGGTTTGTTTGTAAACATGAGTTGGTGTATTTGTTGGTTGATCAACCAGCCCCCTTCGGGCATTCACCAGCGCTTACCTGGAGATGGCAGGCATGCCGTGTGCTGCTAACCACCGCAAAAACACGTTTTTGTGATGTGGTAGAAAATCCTTCTTCCGCTTCCATAAGACCGAACAAACAAGAGTAATTAATTTACTTCAAATTAAACTGCAAGAGCTATCCAAGTCTGGCTTCAAAATCGCCCACTGACGCCTCAACAGACGAATATGACAACTCCACGAAGATCGCTGAGAACTTCACGGACGACAGGCCAGATGCTTTACTAAACACCCAACCCATTCCTATGTATAAGGGCGGGCAGCCAGTCAGATATGTCATCATGCTTACTATCAGAAACATGGAATACCTCGAAAGACATTCCGTTGAAGAACAAGAAATACTCGCATGCGAAATTGACACCACCTTAAGACTTAGCTCGTCACCTAGCCGGTAACACCAGCCGTGCCAATATTTCACCAATCACGAGTTCAGATGAAACGCACTTGAGGCCGCTGATCGACACTCAAAACAAAGGCACGGTAGGCAAGGATTGCCTGAACATGTACGAAGTACGTGAACAAGTACTTGAATGTACTTTTGAAGTGCTTCGCCAAGCGAGCAAACAAACAACTTGCCAAAGTCACTGGGAAAAGAAATGCGAAAGCAAAAAAATGTCACACACTGCTAGCACGAAGCAGATAGCAGCGTGCTACTCTTATTTACCGGGCAGTGTGAGCTGGATTACGCTATTCCTTTCCTCTGTTTTGTTCTTAGTTCCTAACAACGTCGCCCGCAAAAGAAAATAAACAAACGAATAACACGCAGCTGAAAAAAGAAGAGCTTCACTTTTTTTTTAGTAGTTTTGTCGTGTTGTCCTCGCTTTGTTTGTTGTTGACTCATCACCGACGGCGAGCACCACCTGCTAATTTTCAACGCTCCTACCGGCGCCCCGCGCGATCGTCGTCGTTGAAGGAGGTCTTTGCTGTGTGATTGTGTCTTTGTATCGTCTGCTAACTTTTTTTGTTTTATTCGCCGTTATTCGCGACTGTTCCCCATTTCTTTTTATTTTCGTCTGGGATGAGGACCCCAACTTTACTGCAAAGTTTTGAAAGTGTTTGCAGGGTCATTTTTCTTGTTACTTTTTGTGTTGTAATGCTACAGAGGCTGATGCGCTTGCTCTGGTAATTTTAACATGTTGTTTGCGCACGTTTTAATGACCACCTATAGAGTCGATTCGCCCAACCAGGGGGCGCTTCGAAATTGCGATGGTAGCGCCACCGCAGTACAACACATGGTCGTGTCGCGTCGGTCGCGTTCGTAGCGTTGCATTGGCGTCGCAGGTGTTTTGAGCGTACGGTGAAGATTTAGAGAAGGATAGAAAGCGTGCGAGAATTATTTCTCATGGTGAGTCAAGAAACGATAGAGAAGCTTCAATAACACGCATCTTCCGCCGAGAGAGCGGTTGATCTCCCCGCCAACGAGTCGGGTCCGCCTCGCAAGTATGGCCGTGCGGCGTCTACGAGATAACTTTACAGGTGAGCGTCACTTGTTTAAATTCTGAGCTGTAATAACATTGTGCGTTCTCCTCTTAAAAGAAAGATTACTAATCACAATGAACCACTGTTCTCGTGAGTCCTGTTAGACGACGTCGGGATACTATTTCTCGGTCGCTGAACCGCCGGCAGACTACGTTCTCGCGCTAGAGGCTACGAGTGGGATAGATTTCCGGGCTCGTCCACGTAGAAGAAATATTAACGTGTCGGGGATCGTGCGGGGCATAGGGGGATAATTTCGGGAAGAGATAAGTCCCCCGCGTACAGTTGCGACTACAGGTCCTCGCTGGGCTGGAGTCGCGGACCGGTGCGAGCATTGTGCCGACGATCTTAATTTTATTAGTATTGGTGAACAGCCTGCCTCAGCAGTAGGGAACTAAAACGCCAGGGAACGACCTGAACAAAGGCCTCGTAGATTCATTACCAGGTATTTTTGTCCCACTTCACTGAGGCAGTTGGTTGCAGTTACTGGGACCTGCTCCTGCTGATTAATGGTATTTTTTCTGCGAGTTTGAACAATAATGTGCCGCGAGATTCTGTCAGAAAGAGGGGCCAAACAGTTGAAAACGAAAAGAGGCTAGCCTAGACTAAATCTCCGGCATAAATGTCTCCTATGCAGAGGGCTGCACATACTTTTAGTCGAATTTTTATGACAATGTTCAGTTGCATGGGTTTATAAAATTTAATTTCTCTTTCAGGTTCAAGGTGTCCAATCCACATGCAAGATTTTCAAATATTGGTGGGGGCTTGATTCATACTTTCCTGTGTGGGACATTTTAGGAGGAAAATGTTGTGTAGCAAAGAAAACACCAGCGACACATGATAGGTTGTCATTATTAAACAGTTGTTATTTTCGAGAAAAATAATCCATGCCTATCAGTGTTTAATTGCTGCTTCACTGAATAAAGTTTGTTTCGTTGCATGTTTTCAAGCGTTTCCAGGAATGTACCGTATTTGCCGGGCTATACTTTTAAGAGTTGAAATTTTTGGCTGTGCGGACTATGCGGGATTTTTGTTTTTCAATATCGTTAATTATGACGAGACGAGACGGATTTTGTGAATAAAAGAGTATGTTATTGATGATTTATGTATATTATAGGCTTTTTTGTGAGCTAAGAAAGCAGACATTTCTCAAGGTGTGCCGTCTATGAGAATATTTGTGACGACTAAGCACCAGGTGCGGACTATGCACCATGTGTGGACAATCTAAGCAAATCTTTTATATTTTACCCCAAATTGCCCCTGCAGACTATAGTCTGGAAATTATGGTACAGCACCATAATGCAACGCTTTCAGAAAGGTTTGTTTACAATGAAAAAGATTTTATTGCGTTTCATCACAACCACGAGTGTAGATAAACACACAACCTTGCAACAATATAAAAAATTCTTCCCCTGCTCTTAACACGGTGACATTGGCGCGACCCGAAGTATGGCGGGCAGGACACTTGCAGATGATGTACACATCTCGAGAAGCAAGGACTGTCAAAGAAACTGTAGGGCCGAGAACCCCGACTATATCAGGGATCTTGCACGGCAGATCAGCTGTTCATGATATTCAAATCTCACGAAAGATGTCTCCAGTTCGTGAGAAAGCAGTCATCACCCAAGCTTATATATCTCTAGCCAAGCTATACTGTATCTTGGAGTACAGACTAAACCAAAACATGTAATTCAAAGACAGAAGAGGACTACAGAAGTTGCCAATCAACTGACGATACTTTTAACTGGCTAAGAACCGGGCACATATAGAGAATGGAAAATAGACGAGGAAATGTCAACTGTATCTTCGATTGAGGGAGTGGAAATTAATTTAAATTAACTAAGAATCGTTTCACGAGCAAGTTACAGGGTTGGTAGGTTCCCTGCAATCAGTCCTTTATTCAACACCTCAGCTGGCATCTCGTCTAGTAACTTGTTGCAGGATGAGCCTCAGCGTCGTCCTGCAGGTGTTCACGAAGTGCACGCTACAGATCCTCGCTGACGTTGGCGGAATCAAAACTGAACCGCCCGCACTGAAAAATAAATAATAATATAAGATCTCTGGTGTGATGTAACAGAAAATCGACACGAAATAATAAAAACTATTATTGTCCCTAACAAATAAAACGTAATCAGGCTTTTTCTTTTTAAGTAGGGGGGTGGGGAGGGGGGGGGGGCTGGTTGAGGCGGTTTGGATGTGCATTCCTTGTGTGTGTTGTTTGGGAGGGGGGATGCATGTGTATAGTATAGGGTCGTACATGATGGCTATAAACAGCTAAAAAACGGGAACACACACGGAGGACAAAGCTGTACTCGCAAACCCTAAAAGCCCCTCCTCTAGCTAGAAGTCTGCTGACAAAGTAAGAACGGCGGGGCGTCTTTTCTGAACGGCCGACCTCCAGCACGTCTTCGTTACTCTTCGCTTCGATTTGGCTGTACCTGCACGCTCGAGGCTCGCGAGATCGAAGCCCTATCGAAGGTTGGAGGCTAGTGTTGAAGGCGGGGGAACTGAAGCTCGTCCCTGCAGTTCTCATCCTGTCGCTGATTATAGTTGAAATAGTCATGTCAAGGGATCCAACATCACGACCGAGGCCCCGTCAAACACTTCGAGGGAAGGGACAGACGCGCACGAAAATCAAGTATTCCGCCACGCAGGCACTGCCAACTGACTTTCCCGCGTTCGGTAGTCATGCTGTTATTGTTCTGAAACCCATTCTATTTCGTTTTTCAGGCTGTTAAGAATGGAACCTTCGGCAACCTTTCCGAGTTTCAACGCTGCGGAAACGAGTCCCGAAACGAGTCCCGACGTGTTCAGGACTGACGCCCACCTGTCGAAGGCTGCCCAAAACGTGTCTCAACGCGTCCGTGACGTCAACGGGACGTGTGTGTGTGTGCGTGGTGGGTTCGTGCGCTCCGGAAGGGGAGAGAGGCCTGGCCTAACTGCGGAGAACCTTGGCTTATGACTCATTCTGACTGCGTCGCGGCGGACCCAGCTGCAAGCACATGGCGGTCGCACCTGCTGCCCCTGCGAGAGAGAGGGGAGAAAACGGACCCTATATAAGGCGGGGGCGTGAGGGGCTCCATTTGTTCTCTGGATCTTGACGACCTGTATCGCACACATGTAACTTAAACGTTCGTTACGTTACCAATTCTCCCACACCCACTGGACCCCTGGGTTCTTCTCTTCGGGGAATGGTCGTCGTCACGAGCCAGGAAGCTCCCGGGACGTGCGGCCTAAAAGCCCCGCTCGAACAACTGGTTGGCAGCGGTTGGGATCGGACCATGCGACATCGTGCTACATCTGTGGTGAGCGTTGGACTTTGCTTTGGGATTCGCCAGGCTTCAGATTTTGGGTAATTAATTTTGAACTGCTGGGAATCCTTAGTGTTTGACTCGTGCGCTAGGTTTGTGTACAACCTCGCGACAAGTTTTATTGCAAAGCCAAAGCTAAAGAGCAGCGATCATGGATCTGATGAGGTTACTGAGAACAGATTTACTCTGTTTATGTGAAGAATTGGGTGTGGAGGTGGAGCAAAAGATGAAGAAATCTGAGATCAGTAAAGCGATTTCAGAGAGCGCGGAAGCAGAGGAAATTAAAAATACGTGGGAACTGCTTCAGAACGCTAAGAGTGAAGCTGCAGCAAGAGAGGAACGAGAACAGGCTGCAGCGAAAGAGGAACAGGCTGCAGCTAGAGAGGAACGAGCACAGACTGCAGCGAAAGAGGAACGAGAACAGGCTGCAGTGAAAGAGGAACGAGAGAAAGCTGCAGCTAGAGAGGAACGAGCACAGACTGCAGCGAAAGAGGAACGAGACCAGGAGCGAGCGCTGAAAAGGCTAGAGCTCGAAATTGAACAACAGCGATTAAACTCGCAGAACAGTAGAGTTGGGGCCCGGTACGAGCAAGTGAGACCGAGTCGTATCAAATGAAGAAGCTCATGCAGCCGTTTAAAGTTGGGGAAGACGTGGGCCTATTCTTAGTTAACTTGAGAGGACATGTGAGAAGTTGAGCTTCGCCCCAGAAACGTGGCCGCAACGGCTTTTGACTCTGTTGCCCTGTGAGGCTGCAGAGGTTGTCGCGCGCCTTAGTGCTGGAGACGCGGACGACTACGACAAGGTGAAGTCCAGCCTTTTGAAGCTGGTACCGCCTTTCTGCCGAGGCGTTCCGTCAAAGGTTTAGAAACGCATCCAAAAAGAGCAGCGAGGGCTACTCGGAATTCGCGTACGGGCTTAAAACCAACCTGATAGAATGGTTGAAGAGCGAGGAAGTGTACGAAAGCCGAGACAAGGTAGTCGAGTGTGTGTGCCTCGAACAGTTCTTTCGTAGCATCCGCAGTCAGTCAAGCTCTGGGTGCAGGACAGGGTGGGAGTAGACTCTGTCGAAAGGGCCGCTGAGCTAGCCGACGAGTACGCACGCGTAGAAAGCTGAGCGGAGAGGAAAGCGAATCCGGCGAAGCGATCAGCGCAAGACCTTCCGACACGGGTTAACGGCTCGCGAGAAAACGGGCCCGAGAAGCCCGAAGCAGGACAAAAGGTCCAGAAAAGAGCGCAGAACACTCGAACGGAGACGAGGCGCGGAAAAGCCCAACAGGGCAGTTCGAGGCAAGGAAGCCGTTCCTGTGCTACAACTGTCAGGAGCCGGGACCACACAGCGGCAGATGTAAGAAACCGCGGGTTGTATTCTCGTACGTGAACGGTAGTGACGAGGACCTGAAGCTCCTTCGTCCCTATCTTCACGAGCTCCAGGTAAACGGAAAGCCGTGCAGGGTGCTTCGGGACAGTGCAGCGACGATGGACGTTGTTCATCCGTCGTATGTAACGCCATCCGATTTTACCGGAAAGGTAGTTTGGATCAAGCAGCTGCTTGAAAAGCACAGTGTCTGTCTGCCTATGGCGACAGTAAGGATAACTGGCCCGTTCGGAGAGCTAGTGACAGGAGGCGGCTGTCTCGCAAACAGTCCCGTTGGAATATCCTTATTTGTTTTCTAACCGGTCAGATTTCCTGCTGCGCGAAAGGGGTCAACAACTGGAAAGAGGTAGTTCAGTCGTGTACGAGGTCCAAATCGCGTCAGGTCGCCCCTTTGTTGACAAGGGATCCAGAGCCAGAGGCAGCTGACGGGGAGCAAGCACTCCCAGAGTTGGAGGCAGAAAACCGGGATGAGAGGGACCAGGTTGTAGAACAGCCTGACCTCGTAGCACTAGAAAGCGTACGCCGTCCCAACGCGCCGGCGAAAAAGGCGGAGGAAGACGGGATCAGGAAAGATCTTCGTAGCTCCGGCGTCACGTAACTTTGGTCCTCTGCTACGAGTAGACAGAGTCGAGCAGAAGAGCGACCCTAGTGTGTCAGGGTTCGCGATACAGCTCAGGAGATGCTAGGACCCAAGGTGACGGGGCATGAAAAAGGCGGATGTTTTATCGGCGCTATAAGGACCGCTTTTCACGTCTAGAAATCACGTGAAAATCGATCACTATGACTTCAGCGTAAGAAAAAGAAAAGGCAAATTTAACGGCAATGCCGATGGGTTGAGGAGATTTTTTCTGACATCACGAAAAATAGTATGGGATGATCTCAGAGGTCTTCGTCATCCACGGGAATGAGGATCTAAGTGGGGGCACTTCGTTGAAACCCCAAAAGGACCTCACAAATTGCGAAGAGTTTTTGTCTTTTGTATTTGTCTTAGTGACCCGTTGGAAAAATGAGTTTTTTTTTTTGGCGACAGGGGGTCTCGATACCCGGAATTGTACCAAATTTTGGTAATCCGTAATCCAGTCTGGCGGGGGTACTTTGGCGATTCGAGAGTTTGACTGCGGTGTGGCGTGGTGTTGTGGGGGACGTTTCCGCTGATGCCTCCGTTGAGAGGTTTGGGAGTTTGTTTGGTGCTTGCAGCGTCTTCTCAAGGCCTACTCCAAGCCTACCTCTTCAGGCCAGCGATTGTACCACCGGCCATTCGAGGTTTCCCTGGCCCCGGAGGGGCTGTTAAGAATGGAACCTTCGGCAACCTTTTCCGAGTTTCAACGCTGCGGAAACAAGTCCCGAAACGAGTCCCGACGTGTTCAGGACTGACGCCCACCTGTCGAAGGCTGCCCAAAACGTGTCTCAACGCGTCCATGACGTCAACGGGACGTGTGTGTGTGTGCGTGTGGGTTCGTGCGCTCCGGAAGGGGAGAGAGGCCTGGCCTAACTGCGGAGAACCTTGGCTATGACTCATTTCTGACTGCGTCGCGGCGGACCCAGCTGCAAAGCACGTGGCGGTCGCACCTGCTGCCCTGGCGGAGAGAGAGGGAGAAAACGGACCCCTATATAAGGCGGGGCGTGAGGGCTCCATTTGTTCTCTTGGATTTGACGACTGTATCGCTACCATGTAATTAAACCGTTCGTTACGTTACCAATTCTCCCACCTCCACTGGACCCCTGGGTTCTTCTCTTCGGGGAATGGTCGTCGTCACGAGCCAGGAAGCTCCCGGACGTGCGGTCTAAGCCCCGCCTCGAACAAGGCGTATTGAGCAAAACTGACTTTCCAACCAACGAGAAACTTACCTTTGTTGGAGCACTGCCGTGGTTCAGGCTTGGCGCCGTTCGAGTCTCGTACGGCTTTTCAGGGAAGCGGTAGAATTTTAAGGACTGACTACAACATTATCGGAGGTTGTTGCTGCGATCAACAACGAAATATTTGTGCTAGCCGGGCTTTTATATCTTCTTTATCGCAATTAATACTATTGACTAGCGTACCCGACCGCCTACGGCGGAGAAGCGAGGCGAAAAAACAACGAGCCACTCGGATTGGGGCGTCCCGCCAGGGGCTGGAATGGCGCTGTAGTCAGCGGCGAAACTTGAGCGCTTCGGTCCCATTCAGGTAAGAAATTGTGACAACGGAGTTTGTAACGGATAAACAGTAACCTCTTACGACGTAGTTCAAATAGCTAAACGCTTTTTTTCCGCTTCCCAGATGCGCTTCAAACGCGTGTGATCCATTGAGTAGCGTTTGAGACTGCTAAATAAACTGCTCTTTCTTCGTTTCTGCGCGCGTTGTTATTTGTTTGTTACTGCAGTTGCGATCAGTCGATTCAGCTTTGCAAGCGGACTGACCGTAATGAATTGTTTCAGCTGTTGGGGTGACGAAACAGGGCTTGCAAATCTCGAGGACGTCGCGGAGCCTATACTTTTTCATTGCGTCGTCTGCTTCCGTAGACTCAGAGTCCGCTAGAGGCGCCACTGTCACGTTCGCCGCCGCTCCCATAGGTTTTCGGAGGAGTTTCCAGTATTGGCGGAGCTATATCGTATTTGGCGACATCATTTTTATATCTTATGTTGAGAGTTTCGTGTTTTCGGAGTTTATTTTTTGTCAAATTCGGTGGGTGTTTCTCAAGGTTTATTTTTTGCCGAAGATTCGGAGTTTATCGGAGTTCATATTTGCTTGATTTCCGATTCTCCGAAATTCGGAGTTTAATTTCGCATTGTTTCCTATTAAAAATAAATATATAAATAATAACCGGATGTAAACGTATGCCAGATAAAAAAATAAAACGCGCATTGTATCAATTAAAATGTCTTCAGTGGAATTCGTCGTTGGTGCCATTGTCATGGCAATACTAATTTATCCCACGACAAAGGTCGCACAGAAGTGTTGCTTCTACAAACGTCGATACCTTAAAATCCATAAACTCTCGGAGGTAGTCGCTAGGGAGCTCGTAGTCATCCCATCCTATTCCATCAATCTCGCCCGCGGCCGCGCGAGGTGGAGTGGTTAAGGATGTAATAGAGAAGTTTCAACTGCCCCTTTTCTCCATTTTATTCAATCTCTATGGTCCATAGCTTTCACTGTTACAAAAACATACGGTCTCATTTTTCTAAATCACAAATCGCATGGCCCAAACTGGAAAACCAAAAAGAGTGGCTTTTGTCGTGACCCGAATCTACAATGACCTGTTCTCCTGAATCAACCTTGACCCCTTTTGACAACGATCCGAGATTTGAAAGATAATTATGGTGGCATTTTCCTGGGATCACTGCATCTGTGCTGCTCAAATTTACAACAAAAAAAAATTATTTTACTATTTACCTTTTTTTTTTTTGCCGAGGGTGGGGGGGGGGGGGGGAACGGTGGCATTGGCACATAAAAATTCGGAGTTTATCAGATAAATGCGCACTGACCAAAAATTCACCGGCAGGTGTTTTTCAGAGTTTTTCGGATTTATCGGAAAAACACGGAAGCCTACTTAAGTTTCAAGGCGAAAATTGCGCCAAATGCTTTGTATCTTCAATTTATGCTTTGTACCTTTATTTTTATCTTTGTCTCTTTTTGTTTGTGCCCTTACTGACAACATTTATTGTTAAAAAAAGTGCAACTATCTCCTCGACTTTACTTTTTTTTAGATCTTAGACAGCACAATAACATTCTAAACGACCAAGGTAATGCTTTAGATTTATGCTCTTCAAACACGGACGGTGTACGTGGGAATTGCAGTGAACCTTCTATGGTTCCTGGGTATAGATATCACCCTGCTCTTGATGTACTTCTTTCTTTTTATGCTCCTCTGGCCTGAGTCCCTTTATTGGTCCTCCCCCACACACATTGTGTAAGTATTCAGCGGCCAACTACACTGGAATGTATCACCACCTGTCGGGTGTTGACTGGGCTTTTATCTTGGAGTCGTCTGATGTCAGCGACCAAGTATATCTCCTCACGAGTGTTCTACAGGAGGCCATGAACATATTGCCACGCGCGTCGCTGAGCAAGCGCGTGAATGGCCGAATGGTTACCGTGCATGACTGTCGCGCGGAATTCCAGTTAGCGGACTGCCCTTTCATTTATTTTTTCAACTTGACGCTCTCGTAAGTTCGAGAACATTCTCGACTGATCGAGTTC
The DNA here is from genome assembly GCA_013358835.2 of Ixodes persulcatus. Taxonomy (NCBI): domain Eukaryota; kingdom Metazoa; phylum Arthropoda; class Arachnida; order Ixodida; family Ixodidae; genus Ixodes; species Ixodes persulcatus. Next base: position 851,929 of record JABSTQ010011399.1, on the reverse strand, counting down.
CGAACGTTCTACGCGCCGGATGTTCTAGGCTGAATGTCCCAGAGACACACGCGGGTACAAAAGGCGATCCGCGTGGCGAGCCGGGGTCAGTCACGTCCCAGCGATCGATCCTGCTATTACGCCGCTATCGACACCCGCGACGTTCAGTTGTTTTCTTCTGTTTTCTTTTTGTTTTGAGCACAAGTTCGCCCCATTAAACGTTTAGTTCATTTCAGTTTTCGTCGTCTCATCAATTGTCATTCGTGACAATATATATCCCTCTCAAAACATCTAATAAATCTCGCTTTCCTATGTGGTTCCCTCGTGAACTCAGGAAGGTTTTAAAACGAAAATATTTTTTGTGCAGGAGGTTTAAAAAAAGTTGTCTTCCGAAGTGGGAAGTTGAATTTAAAATTTGGAGAAAGTATTGTAAGAAAATTTTAAACCGTGATCGCAAGGTGCACTGTGACCAGGTAGAATCAAATCTCGTTAAAAACCCAAAGAAATTCTCGAGGTGCGTTAAATCCCGCTTGGGGAAGACTATACAGTCCGAAATCGTCTTGAATTAGCATAGCGACAGTGCGAAGGGCATGTCTGAGTTATTTGTTGATCACTTTCCGTCAGTCTACAATAAGAATAATAACTTGTCCTCAACCACATTGCGTCTCTGGGATGGCTTTGGTGACCCATTAGGTTTTGTTGTTGTCGATGAGGAATGTGCTTGGTTAAGTATTAAGACAATGAGACCCACATTGTCTACAGGTCATGACGGGATACCAGCTGCATTTGTTAAGGGTTATCGTAAATTATTTGCGCCTATACTGTGCACCATTTGTAATAACTCCTTGACGTCAGGAATATTTCTTGACGACTGAAAAGTGCGTCTTCGGTTTGCCTTGCTGCATACCCGACCCGGAGGAATCACACAGAGCCAACGGTTTCAATAACAAGAAACTACATTTATTTGGACATGGACAGGACGATTAACATTGTTACCAGCGACGCCTGAGTCCAGGCAGTGACTGCCTGTGCGCCGCCTCATGTGCGCGTGACCGGCTTGATTCCGCCGCCATGCGGAAAGTTCGCCACCTGTGCCCCGCAGTCGGGAAACTGGGCTGGGGAGCCGCCAGGGTACCTAAAAGTGTCAGTGTTTTTTCCAGTGCTGAAATCTGGAAATAGTGGCGACGTTCTTAATTCCAGACCGATTTCTCTGCTCTCTGCTTTTTCAAAGCTCTTTGACATGGTCATACATCAGTTCCTCTCCTTCAAGTTTCGTAGTATAATCATTCCCAATCAGCATGGATTCATGTCCGGCAGATCGACATCTACCAATCTCGTATATTTTGCGTCTGCTACCTCTAAAGTAGTTTGTAATAGAGGTAAGCTTGAATTTGTTTTTGATTCAACCCTGATATTGATACTCACACTACCAGAGTGGTTCAAATGGCCTTGCGCACGTTATGTGCCGCGTCTCGCATAACGAAAGAATTCAAAAGCCCGTCCGCTTTTTTCACGCTGTACTGTTCCTTAGTTAGATCCCAGCTAGAGTACGCCTCGGACGTTTGGAACGGCATTTCCAAAACTAACAGTTTATCTATCGAGCGAGTCCAAAACAAATTTATTTCTAGCTTTGAACATCGTTACTTTTCAAAAGGTGCTCCTTGTTTGAACGTTGGAGGTAACTCGCAACTCGTACACTTGTTTAGCCTGCAGCAGCGTCGGTTGAAGGCAAATCTGTTGTTTTCGTTTAAGACCCTGCACGGCTTGATTAACTCTCCCAGCCTTCTGTCCGGAGTAAGCCTTAGATTTCCACGTGTGCCCACACGGCTTCAAGCAAGTTTTTATGTAAGTCGACATTTTAGCCACTTAAACCCGTTTCAAAGATCGGCTGAGCGTTATAACCGTTACTCTGACAAACTGCAAATTTTTAAGTCATGCTGGAGCAAGTTCGGAAACGCTGTTCGAAACTTCTTGCAATAAAAAGGCTGGTCTGTTGAAGGGTTGATGTTTGTCAGTACGATATTCAAGTATTTGCTTTTTGCTCTCACACCTGATGATGTCTCTGTTTTGTGCTTTTATTTGCCTTGTTGATTTGAGTGTCTTTCTTGCATGTTAATATTTTTAGCCTCAGACTAGTTGAATAAGTTTCCCTTTTTGCATTCGTGTGTATGTGTGTTCGTATGTGTGTGTTTTGCTTGTTTTTTTAAGTGTTCCAGCACTACAACAGATTAGTGGTTCCTGGACACTATAAAGCACTGATTGATTTATTATTATTATTATTATTTAGATTTATTCTATCAAAACGTCCGCGGCTTACGCACAAAATCCGATTGCTTTTTTTCTAACGTTACAGTGTCTAATTACTCAATCTTTTGTCTAACGGAAACTTGCTTACATCCTGACATCGGGTCCTCCGATTACTTTCCGCCTGGTTTTGTTGTGTACCGGCGCGACCTTGACTTGTTTCAAGGAGATGGAGCGGGAGGCGGGGTGCTGGTCGCGGTCGACAGTCGTTACAGCTCAAGGAGGCGTAAAGATTTAGAAAACTTTCCTGAGAGCTTGTTCGTCGAAATTGAGTATGCAAAGAGAGAACGTGTTCTTATTGGTCTGTTCTATCTCCCCCCACAAACGCCACCTGATGATTTTCAGCGTTGTTTGGTTGACTTAGAACAACTCAACGAGTTACAGGGGTGCAATCTTATTATTTTGGGGGACTTTAACGCCCCAGGCATCAACTGGACTGATCACAACGTTTTGTCTGACAACTTTTATTGTAAGCAGAAATGCAACCATCTTTTAGACTTCTCTTGTTTTTTTGGATCTGAAGCAGCTCAACAATGTTCTTAATAAGCAAGGTAATGCTTTAGATTTATGTTTTTCAAATACGGACGGTGTACGTGTGAGTCGGAGTGAAACGCCAATGGTGCCTGAGGATGTGTACCACCCCGCGCTTGATGTAGTGATCTCTATTTTTAATTATCCAACTCGCAGTCACTCTGATGCCTCTCCACCGCAAGCGTCGTTTAACTTCTCGGCAGGAGACTATGTCGGAATGTACCACCACCTCTCGGCTGTTGACTCGTGAATTAAGGATGCTACTAAAAAAAAAAAACTTATTTCATAAAAAATTTAAGAAAAGCGGTCTTCCTGGGTGGGAAGCAGAATTCAAGAGTTGTCGAAAACAGTGTAAGAAGCTTTTAAAGCGCGATCGCAAAACCCACCATGCTGAGGTAGAATCGGATTTGGTTAAAAATCCAAAGAAAATCTGGAGATACGCTAGATCGCGATGTGGAAAGAATATCAGGTCCGACACTCCTTTGGACATCGGGCGAGATGGGAGGGGCACGGCCGAGTTGTTTGCAGAGTATTTTAGGTCGGTTTAGAAGAATAGTACGGACTCCACATGCACCGCGTCGCTCAACCCGTCTGAGTTCAGCGAAATGGTGAATTGCATTCATGTCGACGAAGAATGTGTCGAGCTTTGCATTAGAAAAATGAAAGGCACATTATCTTCTGGCCACGACGGAATACCCACCGCAATTGTCAAATCTTTTCATGAACTGTTCACACCCATACTATCCACAATATTCAATAACTCTTTAAAGTCTGGAATATTCCCCATAATGTGGAAAACTGCCGTTGTGGTTCCGGTTTTGAATTCGGGAAATAATTATGTTCTTAACTACCGGCCTATTTCTCTTCTTTCTTCATTTTCTAAGCTTTTGGAAATGGTAGTTCATCAATTCCTGTCTTTCAAGTTTCGCAACGTAATAATACCTAATCAACACGGCTTCATCTCTGGCAGATCAACAACCACTAATCTTGTAACTTTTATGTCGACCGCAGCTCAGGTAGTCTGTAACAGGGGTCAGCTCGACGTTATTTACTTTGACCTGAGTAAGGCTTTTGATGTTGTTAATCACATGATGGTATTGTCCAAGCTTTCCGCCTACGGTGTGTACGGCTCATTATTTGAGTGGCTGAAGAGCTATTTGTGCAACAGAAACGCCTACGTACGTGTAAACAATTCGTCATCTTCGCTGTATAAGACATGCTCTGGTGTTCCTTATGGATCGGTCCTAGGTCCCCTTTTGTTTTCAATTTTTGTAAATGATGTTTTCCGTGTTATTTCGAATTCCATGTTTCTTCAATACGCGGATGATATAAAAATATACAAGGAAATAGTGACGCCAGAGGATTGCGCTAAGCTTCAGGTAGACGCATGTTCCTTCTTCCAGTGGTGCTTGGATAATGATCTTTGTTTAAACCGTTCTAAAACTAAGGTCATGACTTTTTCTCGTAAGACGCATAATGCTTCTTGTTTATATAATATCCACGACGAAATCCTGTCTCGTGTCGATGAAATGAAAGATCTCGGTGTCATCTTTGACTCAAGCCTGAGGTTCGATGGCCATGTAACCAAGGTGGTCAACTCGTCTCTCCGCACTTTGGGTGCCGCATGTCGTGTAACAAAAGAGTTTAAAAACCCGCCTGCGTTTCTCACATTGTACTGCTCTCTTGCAAGGTCACAGCTGGAGTACGCCTCGGTTGTGTGGAATGGAATTTCCCAAACCAATTCTGAGGGAATTGAGCGAGTTCAAAAGAAGTTTATTTCTATCATGAAGCCTCGCTACCTTAAGGATGATGTACCTCGTAAGAATAATGAAGATGCGCTAAAACTTTTTAAATTTCTTAGCCTGCACCGGCGTCGGGAGAAAGCAGATCTGTTGTTTCTGTTTAAGGTCACGCACGGCCTAATTGATTCACCATACCTCTTGTCTCAAATAAGTCTTAGAGTTCCACGCGTACGTACACGTCTTCAATCATCTTTTTATATCTCTCGAGCTTTTAATCAGCTAGTGCCGAATGTTCGACTGTGTGAAATTTATTGTTTTTACAATATGTGTGCCTTGCAGATGTCTTGACGCTTCGCATTTACTTTGCCCGCTTTAACTTTCCTTCGAACAGATGATTCTCACCAGTAGAATTCCTATCTTTGTTACCCTTTTGCATTTGTTGGGTCTCGTGTAAAATTGTGTTTTTGTATTTTTAATAATTTGTAGTTTGAAGTGTGCCAGCACCACAACCGCGAGGCAGTTCCTGGACACTCTATAAACATGATTGATTGATTGATTGATTGATTGATTATTATAAAAATTAAAAATTGCAATAAAATGTATTATTATTGTTATTATTATTATTGTTATTATTATTATTGTTATTATTATTATTATATTATTATATTATTATTATTATTATTATTAGTAGTAGTAGTAGTAGTAGTAGTAGTAGTAGTAGTAGTAGTAGTAGTATTGGAATGAATTCATGTTTAAGTGGTAGTGAAACAAATTCTTTAGTTGACATTTTTGTAATCTCTGAAATTAGTGCTATAAAAGAAATGACAAGTCGATTGTTTTAGGCCGGGACACAATAGCACGTTCACTCCTCGTCCCTCTGGCAAGGGGGGTGAGATTAAAGTTTTATTTGTGTAATCTGGCCCGTCACTAACATCTCAATCACTTTCAGTCATGCCGAATGTGTTGCACTTGACATAACTAACTCGCGTAATTCTGTCTGTGTTTTAGCCTTATGTAGGCGCCCATCAAACAATGTGCGTTGTTTCTTTGGAGGAACTAGAAGTTGCGCCTTAGCGGGTACGATAAGTTCGGCCTTGTATGTGATTTAAATATTTATATTTTAAGTCACTCCAGGTCCATAATATGCCCTTACTTCAACACTCTATCTGGTTATGTGAATAACAGTTTGATAACACTCCAACGCGAGAAGAAATTATCTTGGGCAGGTTGGTCGGATCATGCATGGAGCATATTAATACCAAAACTTCCGCGCAGAAAGTGCGATAACCGATAATTACACAAACGCCAGCTATTTTCTTGCGTGTCGCTGGTTCAGTGCTAATTCGTGCTGGCAGAATAACTTAGTGGGCTGTAGAATATAAGCTTTTGACAGCGATCACTTTAATGGTATTGAATCTTCATACGATGGAATGGCTTTATTCAATCACTTGGATACGTTAATATATATTAAAAGTTTGTGCAGGTTTTAAACGGTTGGACATTTCTTCTAGAAAAAAATATATTTCGTTAAACGACGTCGGTCTGTTGAATGCAGACATTCTGGCCGAAATAGCAGAAAAGACTATGTCGTGGGTTCAATATAAGCGTCCGCCTAATAATATTTTTTTCTGAAATCCAACTCAATTTTATCTCCACTTTTGATTCATTTGTTTTTTAGCGATATTTATACATTCATTTATGGCGCCAAAATCTATCATTTGGTAGACGATACCCTAATTGTCACGCATCATATTTTTACGAATATGCTGCCCGCTCAATGTAATGCGCTGCGACTATTGTCATGGACTGGTTTCAAAGAAATCTGATTGACATCAATATAAATAAGACAAAACGAATTGGCGTCCATAATCTCTTGAAACACTTACGATTGGATTTCGCCACTTTTTCGCATCGCTCAAAACGCGCACCTTGGAAATGTATTTCTTTAGTGTATGTCGAAAGTGTAAAATACCTTGGCATTATTTTCGACTGGGGCTAAACCTGAAATACTCAACTCACGTTCCTTTGTGCAAGACGGAAAAGTGCTTGTTGCCTGCAAAAAAAAAAAACAGGTCACATATGTCTTTTCTAGTACGTAAAATAATCACCTACGCGCTTGCATACAGTGTATTAAGGTATGGGGTCCGGCGTTTAGAAACTGTCCCATCTACTTGCATGACAAAATTGATTGTATTTCGAAAAATATATTGAAAAGTGTTTCTTATGGCATGCAAATCCGTGACGGTACTGACTTTCTTCACTACATCAAATTGCCATGTTTCCGAGCACTATTATTCTAAATGTTGCCCCTACGCTACTTTCGGTCAGTTGATTTCAAAATAAAATCCCTTCATTTCGTCCACTTCGCTCTAAAGAGTTTCAAAGTTCCCTTTGTTCGGATTCGATACGGCAGGTCTACACTCGTGTTTTATGTGCCTGGTGTCTTTAATAATTTGCCTTCCGAACTTCTGCAGGCTAACTAACTCACTCAGACAGTTCAAGGCGCTGATAGGATTCTTTTTTTCTGACGTACCGTATTTTCGGACCATAGCCCGCGGGCTATACATGCTTAAAAGTTGAAATTTTACCTGGCGCGGACTATCTACAGGTGCGGACTATACAAGGGTTCGTATTTTTCGAGATCGTTCACTGTGATAAGACGCGAAGGATTTTATGAGTAACAGACTATATGAATAATTATTTATGTATGATACAAGCTTCTCTCTGAGCAAATACAGCAGGCATTTGTCAAGGTGTGATGTGTATGATAATTTTTACGTCCGGATTAGGCACTATGTGCGGACTATGCGTCGCGTCTGGACTATGCCCAAGTGCGGATTGTGTAAGCAAAAACTTTTATTTTTGACCCTCCGATTCGCCCCTGCAGACTATACGCCGGCTGCTGACTCTAGTCCGGTAATACGGGTATATATGCTACTTAACGATGTTTTTATATGGTACGTTGTCAACTTTGTATTCTAAGTGTCGTCTTGCTTTTGTGTTTTTCAAACTGTCTCAAGCTCGCTTTTGCCAACTTCTCTTTGTCTCTGCAAGTTACTGCTTTTGTTCTCGGGCATTCGATATTTGTCTTCATAACGTTTGACTCGTGCGGCGTCACACAAGCCATTATTGGTTTTGATTTCCCCCGCACTCTTTTATGCTTTCACAAATGTTCTTATATACAAATCACTATTATTATTATTATTATTATTATTATTATTATTATTATTCCTCCGCACATCTTCGAAGCAAGTGGGAAAAGAAAATTGAAGAAACTCTTACGAAGTCTTGTATAGTAATCTGTTTCGGAAATAGGACTTGTTGTTTTTACAAAATTAGTTTTAACTATTTCGTGCGTCGACTGCCGGGTCCTGCCCTTCAAGCCCTTTGCTGGCTTGGCAGACCCGCTGCCTGTAATATGGACTAATGTGTTGGTGAATAAAGATTATTATTATTATTATTATTATTATTATATATTATTATTATTATTATTATTATTATTATTATTATTTATTAATTATTATTATTATTATTATTATTATTATTAGTATTATTATTATTATTATTATTATTATTATTGTTATTATTATTAAAAGACGTTGAAATGCTGAGACCGATTCTACACTATGAATATAAAACTCTGAAAGCGCTAGCTCCAGCTACTTCTTGCTTACTTCATAGACATGCACCTTGTCGCTTTAATTGGCATCATTATTAGAATAATTTTAAGGTTGATATGAAAGGTTACAGAGAATACTTCATTGGGCAGAACAGTTTATTATTCAGCGCTCTCAAGTTAAGGGTATGCGACACCTGGAGGAAACTGAGACTTGTCTGCTGTGCTCACTTTTGCTAAATCTTCAAGAATCGTTTTTTTTTTTTGTTTTTTTGTCTGGATAGCGACTCGATTAGTGAAGATATTAAATTTCAGCTCACGAAATATGTAATTAATTTTAATAAACATCATACCATTCCCTACGACGGACAGATAAATTTGAGAAAATCGACAACAAGCCTATCGCAAAAGGTAATAAACAACACTGTCCGTGAGAAGCGGTTTCGGAGGGAATGCGATTTTTTTTTAAACTGATCCCCTCCTTTTTTCTTTTTTTTTGGCATATTGTTTCAAGCTGAGCAAATAATGTTTTGCCGTTCAATTGTCAGAAGCCCTATAGCTTTATAATTCAAGATAGGACTCGCGAAGTAAAACGTCGCGTGTTTCTTTGATCGGTTGCTTATTGTTTCGTCGTCTTGTTCTTAACACCAAGTTAACCTAGAAATGCTAATATTTCGGGTTCTATAATTTGTTTGACAGACGTTTGTAAGGCCAAGTAGTAACCGATGAACAAACAAACATGCCACAAACAGCAATATCGAAGATCGCAAAAACACGAGTGCTCTCATTTCCTCGCGAAGATGAGAAAATGATCTTTTCCTCTCAATATAGCATCCAATAAAGCATGTTGTTTTTATCCAGAAAAAAACACTAGTGATATTCCAGCGAAACAAATTAAAAAAAAAACACATATCTTCGTTGTCCGCTTGTAGAACTCATCGCAGCGAGAAACTGAGCCCCAGGCGTTGAGCTAGAGGCGTCCTCAGTACGTCATTCTGGAGCATCTGAGGGATGAAGACGGAGCCTACTGGCCAAAGAAGACAAAGTTCTGTCGACGAAATTCGAGGAACTTGAGCCCCGTACGATCGAAATTCGATTTTGAAGACTCTCTCTCTCCCTCTTTCTTTTTTTCTGGGAGAGAGGGAAATAAATCAAGGAGAATGAAAAGGAAAAGAGGGTAGGTAGAGAGAGGGACGCTGAAAGTGTGTCGATCACATGCCGTACAATTTGTTCTTAACGGGGAATCTGTTTCCTGGTTCTGAGGGGGGAGGGGGAGGATTTTTGAAAAAAAAGGTCTAACGTAACGGACATTGTAACGTCACAGACGGACTGTACACCCTTTTCCTTCTAAATTTGGCGGCTAAAGCTTCCGTTGAAATCTCATTAATAACAGAGATGGATTCGTCGTCCGCTTTGACCTTAAGCGCCCGGCCGGCTTCCGTGACGAAGCAACTGTTATGTAGCGTCGCAGCCAATGGGAATTACGCTTGTGGGTGCCGCTTTTCTGTTAGAGACGGTTACAAAAAACGCCGGCTTTGCTCCATGGGACAGTTGATGCTTTCGCATTAAAGGGTGACCCGGAAAGTAGCCGTTACATTCTGGCATGTCTGCAACTCCTTAGACACCTTAGGAGTTACAGCAGCGTACGTAGCCGTTACAGTAAGAGCTTCGCACATCATCGGTGTTGGAACAGATTGGAACCCAGGAGAAACTAATAGCCGTAAAATTTCGAAGTTCATGCTGGAGGCCGGTGGAGGGAGGCCGGAAATGTCGAAAGGGCTTACTGTAGCTTCAACACTGAGACAAAGGGGTGGAAGGATGTGCATATTGCAGACTTGTGCCTGTTTAAAATACTCTACTCGTGATACTGTATTTCAAATACTTTTGGTAGAATTTTGGTATCTTACAAATACATTTTGTGTAGGGTATTTGGTACCCTCTCTTAATTATACACTTCTCGCTATCTCGTACTCAGTATCTCAAACACATTTTTCTGCATTGGAAAAAACATTTGGCAGTCGAATCAATCTGTTAACTAGCGATTGTCAGACTCTAGGTCTAGTTGAACGCTGAACCGATTGCACACTTGGAGTAAAGCGACCAAATGAAAACCAGGAACGAGGCACCAACAAAACGCAGTCTCCAAAGGCCAACAAAAGACCAAATGGATAGCCCCAAATACGCTCGCCTCCGTCCTCTTGTGCACTTTTCGTTTCATTTTAAAGTGGCAGTAGTTACGAGCCTTTTCCCTCGGTTTCGCGACGGCGTGAGCGGAAACGAATTTAATTTCCACACTAAGTTTAGCGTAAGTATTGACGTCACGTGTCCCATGCACCAACTCAGTTTCCCCTCTAAATTTAGAGAAAGGTTGACATCACGTGACCTATGCACCAATTCAGTTTCCCCGCTTAATTTGGCAGGAAATTCGATGTCACGTGACCCTATATCACGGTTCCTTAGGATAAATTCAGGTTCCTTGCTAAATTTAGCGGAAAAATTCACGTCACGTGGCTTATGCACCAAGTCAGTTTCCCTGCTAAATTTTGTGGGAAAATTGACGTCCCGTGACCTGACGTCACGGGCCCTCACACACAAACAGGTTCCTGGCTAAATTTAGCGCAAAAAAAAAGGCCGCTTCTGATCTTCTCGGCGCCTCGACCGCTTTTGTTCCGGCGCGGGCGCGCAGCGCCATGGGGTGGCGCAGATTGAAAATAACGCGCGTCGGCTTCAAATCATTGCCGTTTTGCGTGGCTTTTTGCGTGGTTTCGAAGCTGGGATGCCTCATATCGTGGCTTCGGCCATTTATCTGCCGTTTGGAGCGGCTGATGACGTCAGCTCTATCAATGGGGCAGTTAATGCTTTCGCCTTAAAATTGCGCGGCAATCACACGACGTGATGCGATTAGACAGTGACACCTGTGCTGCTTATACTTCTATATAACGATGACGATCGGTTGACATTGCGCCGGTCGTGCGTCATGCAGTGATCTGATATTGAAAAGACGCTGCGTTGATTTAGCGTTGATACATTGTTGATGAATAAATGATTTTAAGGTCGAGATCTATTTTCCCGCCAAATTTAGCGAGGAAGATGAATTAGTGCCTAGGTCACGTGACGTAATTTTTTCCCGCTGAATTTAGCGGAAACCTGAATTTGTCTGTAGGTCCCGTAATTTCAGTTCACGTGACATCAATTTTCCTGCCATATTTAGCGGCGAAATTGAATTGAAAGTGGTTTTGTGGTTACTTTTCTGCCTTTACCCGTGTTTCCCTCTTGACCTTACTAATGCTTTGTTTGTTTGTTGTTGCTTTTATTTTCTTACAGTTTCAAGGTACAGGCGCTTCTCCTCGCCCTTGGCTGGGAAGACAATACAATCGCTCTTGGTTGTTGATCCGTGAAAAAGGCTGCTGTCCTCGAGCTGATGTTTCTTCAGCGTGGACTTTGGTCGTTCACTCGCGCACTCATTAACAAATCTTGTCTGCCAGGTCTTCTACTTCGGGTGTTAGGGATATCCAATGCCGGACTGCATGTCAAGCGCCCCGAATCGCGGCAAGGCGCTCTACAAACGTATTTCAGAATGCGCCATAAGCCAAGCCTGCCGCCAAACTAAAGCACGGCAGGTGCCATGTGCCCATTATTTAGAGTCATGTGCGGATAACACTTCGATCGTCCGCATCCGATCCGCATTCGGAAACTTCGTATCCGCATCCGAACCACATCTGAAAAATTCGGAACCCCTTTTGATCCTCAATCGTGCATTCATTTTACATCATAATATCAAGCATAAATAAAAATTAAAAAAGCATCTAAATGGTATCCTATAGGCCGTATACTTACCTTTCCACAAAGAACTCTTCATGTCAGAATACGGTAAAAATCTTCTTATCTTACTTTGTTTTATCACTTCTGAGAATGGATGCTTGGGCGAGTTGGATATTCATAATAAAGGAGAAGCGCTAAAGTAAACTCACTCGCACTCACACTCACACCAGAAAAACGGTCACTCACGCCGCGCTGACTTTCAACTCAAATTGCATGTTCGTCTTCTTTTGTTTTCTTTTACCCGTATTAAATTTGTCATCTCACTTCGTTCTCTTCTGTACAAAACAAATAGCATTGTCTATTGCACATTACCTTCGAGAGTCAAGATATACCAATTCTTTTTCAGAAAGCGTTACGGATGGACTGCTAACACAAGTGTCACTCCTTTTTATGATAGTGGCTGCCTCTATTATCTCACGTGTTAACTGGTGATGGTACTTGCCAATTACGGTGCTATTTTTGAAGTCCGCGGTGCACCCACAGTCATGGCAGTGAATGCCCAAAAGTCCTGAGTTTGCTAATCGGATGTTGTTGTTGTGTTCTCTTAATCTGTCATTTATACATCTTCCAGTTTGTCCTATCTACTGTTTGCCGCATGAAAGGGGAAAGGAATAAATCACTCCTTCTGAGCAAGGTATGTATGGGGTTCTATGCTTTTTAGGGCAGACGGTATTAGTTTTTGGTATGGCGTAACGTTTTTACATAGGCCTGAGAGTTTGATGGGGGCGGAAAAGACTACATCAATATTTGCGCGATTCCCAATCTTCTTCAGGTTATGAGAAATGTTATGAATGTAGGGGACGACTACCGGTCTTTGGTTACTGTATCTTTCGCGTGGCTTGCGGGATGTGATTTGACCTTTTTTAATCTGTTTAAGGAGACTTTCGGCGACTGAAGTTAATAGATGTGAAGGATATTCCGCACTTAGTATCCTAGATACTTGTCCTGCGAAGCTTGTTAGGCCTGAATGCGGGCAGGACTTGAAAATTGAGTTTTTTAAGCACTGATTGACTATTCCTCTCTTTACCAATTTTGAATGCGCCGAATTATATTTGAGGAGTGGTTTTTTTCCCTCTCGGCTCATATGACCAACAGACATGACGGGGCTGAAGACACAATCTTAGGTTCAGAAATCTTAAGGATCCTAGCTCTGGAAGCTCGTGCGTAATCTCCAAAGGGTTTAAACATGTTTTAAACTTGACGAGCACATTGGGCACATGAATCGGGAGGTCTTTTTCGTTGGTGTCTAGGAGTATCAAATAGTCATCAACGTAGCGAAACACCTTTACCACAGTCGAGGAATCTAAGCTCTTTTGAAGCAGCCTGTCGTGGTATGCTAGGAATAAAATTTATTCCTAGCATACTTTTGAAGCAGCCTGTCGTGGTATGCTAGGAATAAAATTTATTCCTAGCATACCACGACAGGCTGCTTCAAAAGAGCTTAGATTCCTCGACTGTGGTAAAGGTGTTTCGCTACGTTGATGACTATTTGATACTCCTAGACACCAACGAAAAAGACCTCCCGATTCATGTGCCCAATGTGCTCGTCAAGTTTAAAACATGTTTAAACCCTTTGGAGATTACGCACGAGCTTCCAGAGCTAGGATCCTTAAGATTTCTGGACCTAAGATTGTGTCTTCAGCCCCGTCATGTCTGTTGGTCGTATGAGCCGAGAGGGAAAAAACCACTCCTCAATTATAATTCGGCGCATTCAAAATTGGTAAAGAGAGGAATAGTCAATCAGTGCTTAAAAAACTCAATTTTCAAGTCCTGCCCGCATTCAGGCCTAACAAGCTTCGCAGGACAAGTATCTAGGATACTAAGTGCGGGATATCCTTCACATCTATTAACTTCAGTCGCCGAAAGTCTCCTTAAACAGATTAAAAAAGGTCAAATCACATCCCGCAAGCCACGCGAAAGATACAGTAACCAAAGACCGGTAGTCATCCCCTACATTCATAACATTTCTCATAACCTGAAGAAGATTGGGAATCGCGCAAATATTGATGTAGTCTTTAACGCTCCCATCAAACTCTCAGGTCTATGTAAAAAAGTTAACGCCATACCAAAAACTAATACCGTCTGCCCTAAAAAGCATAAAACCCCATACATACCTTGCTCAGAAGGAGTGATTTATTCCTTTCCCCTTTCATGCGGCAAACTGTACATAGGACAAACTGGAAGATGTATAAATGACAGATTAAGGGAACACAACAACAACATCCGATTAGCAAACTCAGGACTTTTGGGCATTCACTGCCGTGACTGTGCGTGCACCGCGGACTTCAAAAATAGCACCGTAATTGGCAAGAACCATCACCAGTTAACACGTGAGATAATAGACGCAGCCATCATCATAAAACGGAGTGACACTTGTGTTAGCAGTCCATCCGTAACGCTTTCTGAAAAAGAATTGGTATATCTTGACTCTCGAAGGTAATGTGCAATAGACAATGCTATTTGTTTTGTACAGAAGAGAACGAAGTGAGATCACAAATTTAATACGGGTAAAAGAAAACGAAAGAAGACGAAAATACAATTTGAGTTGAAAGTCAGCGCGGCGTGAGTGACCGTTTTTCTGGTGTGAGTGTGAGTGAGTTTACTTTAGCGCTTCTCCTTTATTATTGTTTTATCATATTTATTAAATGCGCAATCATCGTTCGAGAGACACTTCGCATCGCTGGAAAGATGAACGCAGTTTTGAGGTCGTTTTGGGAGTCTGACACTGACACTCTGTCCAGAAGATGCACCCTAAAGGTAGGACATTTTAATATTTATTTTCCTTTTTACTTTATAAAACCCACTTCAAGCAGACGAGTATTTTGTAAACATAAAAATTAACAAAGGACAGGCTAATAACACTGCGTCATTTTATTTTGATCAAACAATAAATAAGTGAGAGAGGAAAGGCGCTCACTCACCGCAGTGAACTACTCGGGTATATGTGGTAAGGCCCGAATACACCACCAGGAAAATAACACAATATTCAATAATGGAAACACCTCCTATCGGTTTCAGTTTTCAACACAAACCCTTAACTGCATGCTCAGAACCAGACATGTACACGTTACCCCAAAAAAGTAACTAAATACCGTTACTCGTTACTCGCTCAAAAAGTAACTAAATACGTTACTCGTTACCGATTCTCAAAAGGAACGCGTGAGTTACCTCAAAAGTAACGAGTTACTTTCCACGTTACCTTGACGACCAAATACACAACTGTTTTTGTTTCATGGTTTATTGTTTTCTTTTTAGTAGTCATTGCCCTTCAGCAGCAGCTGCCTGTAGAAGTTTTCATCAGTTATGTTTCCCCGCTTCCTTGAAAATATATCTCCGGCGACGCTGAAGAGTCGTTCTACCGTCGCGCTCGAAGGAACGGCAGTGTTGTGCTTCAGGAAGAGCTGGTGAATCTTCGAGAACTGCGCCTTCATTGAGGACAGCGGGTAATGGGTTATGTGCCTTCCCGTGTTTGCAACTTCCGGGTTTACGTTCGGTCCGTACCCGTTTCTAGAAGATTCAACCAACGAACCTGATTGTGCTCGCTGGGTGAAGGACATTCCCAGCTGTAGAGTTCAGTACAGCAACGTTTATCGCTGGACACATCAGTCGAACCGTTCGACTGACGTGTTCAGCGATATACGTTGCTGTACTGTCATACTGGTTAGTTGTTTTTCGGGTTGCCCATCTGCCTTTGTCACAATAGACGCATACTCAGGTTAGAATATAAACAGGGCCGTTTAAGCGGTGTTGTACAGGTTACTCCTCAAAAGTAACGAGATACCGTTACTCGTTACTTGGCCTTCAAAGTAACTAAATACCGTTACTCGTTCCTTTTCTAAAAAAGTAACTAAATACGTTACTCGTTACCGAGAATAGTAACTAGGTACAAGTAACTCGTTACTTGCAACGCGTTACGTACATGTATGCTCAGAACCATATACTCAAAAACAACTCAGTGCCAAATATGGACAAAAATAAAACGCTCGCTCACGCAACGTTTCACTTGTCGAGGTTCCATGTGCAGAAGAAAGAGAATATCGTCAACATGGACGGGTTCAGTCTGGTTCGCCTCTCTTAAACTAATACCCGCTATTGAGAAGTGTTTATCCGTTGGTGCACTTGATGCTGGTGTGGCATGTACGAACTGTACTACAAGATTGGGGTGAAGAAAATCGTGCTGGATCAAGTTCCACCACTCCAGAGGATCGAATTCAGTCTCCTCGATCTACTTGTACGCGAAGAAGCCACTTGCAAGTTTCTGCTTTCTTGTGGCTTGAACGTTTTGGGTTTTTTTTTTTTTTTTTTTTTTGCCCAATGAACATTTTCCACTCTTTCCCTGCCAAACAAGAACACGCTTTCCCGGGACGACTGATACTCCTGCATTCTTTACTTTTTCTAGGCACAACATTTTTGGCGATATAGAACGTTCTAAAGCGATCTTTGCTGATAAATCTTCTTTGACGTAAAGAACAATTTTCTCCGCGATTGGCCTCTTTTATCTAAGAGAGTAGTTTGCTCCCGCAATATATTCTATGTTGGACTTCATAGTATCACACACTTATTCACTCTACACTCTGAGGTCGCACACGTTTACAGGCCGCCTCGGAAAAATTGTAGATCCGGACCCGCGGATATCCGCAACCTGTCTGCATCCGCAGCCCTTTACATCCGTATCCGATCCGCAATCCGCCAAATGTGATTAAGTTTTATCTGCATTGGCCAGTGTGCTGCGGATATCCGCGGATATGCAGGGCTCTAGGCCCATGTCTACAATACGTGACTCCCCGTTTTTCCTAAAATATTTCGGCACCCATTATGTTGAATATCCCGAAGTATTTCAAGGTACCCTTCAATTGCAGCAGCTAGGGTGCTTCTTGAAACTAAATGAAGATCACAGTAGAATGTGACTTTCAGTGAGGTCATCACAAGTAGAGCACCGCCTTTTGACTTTTTTTATTCTTATATTACCAGCTCGCAACCTACTTGCCAAGTATTTTCGAAAATGATTCAATTACTTTTTGAAAGTATTTGTTCTCTACATAAAGAGAAGCCCGTGCGTCTACTTTCCCGCACAATACTCGGAGGGCCAATCACCCCAACTTACGGAGGCAGCTTAGCAAATGACGATGCTGAAACATATGTTTAGACCAAAAAACGCAGTCGGAGTCGAGACATTAAGCGTAGCAAAGCGTCACGCTTGCATTGCTTAATTTCACAACTCAGACTGCGTTTTTTGGTCTAAACGTATGTTTCGGCATCGTCATTCGCTAGGCTGCCTGCGCAAGTTGCGGTGATTGGCGCTCCGAGTTTTGCGCAGGAAAGTAGATGCACGGGCTTTTTTAGAGTGACTCGAGATTGTTCGTAGTAAAAGTAATCTGAATACTACTCTAAATAGATTTTTAAATGGGTATTTCGTATATTATCTTAAATACTTTTTGTGGGGTATTTGGCACAACACTGGCGTATTAGTGGAGGGTGGATCGGTGGTAACGTTTTGATTTGCCCATGACTTCTCTTTCTTGCCCCGAGAAGGCGCGCGACGGAGTCTTGATACGGGTTTTTTCGTCATTGTTTCCGAACCAGCGAAGAGGAAGGAAGGGTTGTTTACTTCTGTTTTACACGTTTTTTTATTTTTTTTCTTACTTGGCTTCTGACGCTGAGGGAGTCCTGTGTTAATGTTCACATCAGCGGATATTCGAGGGGTTGTACACGGTCATCTGATGCCATGAAGCTAGTATCTCACAGAATGGACCTCTTGGCGAATATGTGCTGCCACCTAGACTCGCGAATCGGTTCGAGACTAGGTGACTGGAAAACAACGCGCGCCCAAGGCCTCTCCCACCCGTTCCACACCCAAAACGTCAGCTACATCCTGTTCACCCATTGAGGCGATGTGATCGAGATACGGCTCCCCCAAGCTCACCTTTGTCCCCATCGTGCGCAATCTTCCGCCCCGAGGTCGACACAACGAAACCGCTCAAAGGCGAGAAATGCAAGATGGCGGATTGTTTGGAACTAGATACTCTCGAACCCAGGCGCATGAAATACTCCGCGCATGCGCAGCGCGTATTTCTACAAAAGGTCCATTCATGAGATTGAAAGGTAGGTGTCACGGGTAAAACTCAAAAGATTGCATCAACATTTGGGTGTTTTTATAGCCTGGACACACGCATGCATCTCATGCACGCCTAGAGTGTTCTTAGGTGAGCTTTCGGCTGCTTTTGAAAACATAAACTATTGCTCTGACCAGAATTTCAATTGTATGTTTCATACATTTTCTGTTCTTTGTTGACCTGATGTAGACACGTTGCAATTGTATCAGCGCTGTCGGCTCCCCAAAACCTTTGCGTTTTTGCATCACGTCAGTGAATCAATAAAAACTTGGCAGCGAAATTTCGTATTACTCTAGAAAGGTGAATGAGATCAAAACTTAGGTTACTTTTTTTACATTGCGCAATTAATTGTCTTTAAACAACCAATTACATGTGTTTTTTACGCTTGGTAACTGTCTCAATTGGTTTTGCGATATGCGATAGGCTCATATAGTTCCCTGCGATGTACTCCAACCGTCAGTTGTATCAGAAAACAAAAACAATTGCAAAATACCGTGATACCATTTTGCTTCAGAAGTGCAAGTTTTGAAGTAATAATGTGCTTGCAAAATACTTTTTTTATTTGTCTTTTAGCAGTTCGCATTTTGGGTTCACAAGCATTTACTGACAACGGCAATAAAGCATCGAGGTGGTTACTTAAAAAAAAAAATACGCGCAAGGATTTTCTGTTTGTTTTCTTACTGTATTTAATGCAAATTATTAAAGCATGCAGTCGACCACTATAGCCGTTACAAAGGGTCACGTGTACCTCGTCAACTTAAGCGTGTCTGTATCAGCCCCCTGTAACGCCTAAATGGTGCCACAGAAGTTAAGCCAACCTCGGCATGACTTTTGTAACGCCCATAGCGGCGTGACATGTTACGCTGATGTTAAGAGTTAAAAAAGAGGCACTTCTTTTTTTATTTTTTTTTCACACCAGTATAGTCGTTATCAGACTATGATTACGCAGCGCGCAGTTCTTTTTAGAATTGTCCAATACATTCGTTAATAGGCTTCAAACTGGCCATCATGCTCATCCTCGGACACTATACGTACTCTATCCTTGTCAGCGGCCTTATGTATGAAGCATTGACACTAGGGTAGAACTCTCTACTGCTGTCCCGTTGGCAGGCCTGAAGAGTTTAAGAAACGAAGGTAATCACGAGTACCAGGTGCTTTATCATCGCACCGAGCAGCCCATGATATGGCAGTATTAGTAGATGAGTAGTAGATGACGTCGAAGAACAAATCATTAAGTCAGGAATCGTTAACAGAAGCCACGCCCTCCGTTTCTGAAACTGTATCTGACCATGGTTTACGTAGGTTTTCTTTCAGTGTGATACCTATTCTCTATTGATCGGTCCTTTCCGGTGGATGATAAGGCTTACATTTCCGTTTGGGATATTTACGCCAGGCGAACTCTGTTATTTTCTTTAGTTATCTGTTCTGATATTTTCATTTCCCGGATTATGTGTTATCTTAAAGCACGAAATAGTTTCTTACTGTGGCCTCCGGTGTCGAAAAGACTCATCGAATATACATGTCTTCAAAGAGACGTGTCTCGAAAAAGGCAGCTGCCGCAGAGTTGGCCAGCGGTAAAGTTGATTTCGCCTCGCGGTCCAGCTGCGTTGTGGAATGCTGTCACGGCAACGCTTTCGCGTCGTGTGTCAACGCTAGAGACTCAAACGGAAAATAATAATGGTTCGGTTCCGGTTACGGTTGCCATAACAAAGAGACAACAATGCCTTTATTTGCTCATTTCGCCCCAAAAAGAGTCCGTTCATAGTCCGGACTGAGGGTTTCTATATTAACGGCGCAGAATTGCATGGAGAGAGACCGGTCGCCGAAGATTTCGTTCATATTGCGGGATGTCCATATCAACGGGCTTCATATTAACGAGACATGACTATATATATTTGTAAACTTTTACCGAACCAACTTGAAAATATCAGTTACCTTTCATTTCTAGCGGTTACGGTTACGGTTCATGCATAATAAAATATCGGTAGCGGGTCCGGTTGCCGTTCTCAAAAACATTTTTCTCCTTATACGGTTTCGATTCGGGTAACGGTTACGCTTTGAGTCCCTGGTTAGCAATTATGCCTCTCGTTCCAGGTGCGTCGCCCGCTGAGCCGGGACTACTTGCGACCTAGGATTGTTGAAACGTATTTAATGAAAACTCTTTTTTTATGCTTTTGGCTTACCTTTTTGCAGCTGAACGGGCAGTGAATTTAATTCAACATATTATACCTCAGACGTTACTCAGTGTCCGAATTAGTCTCCTTTTTTTCTGAATAAAACTATTAAAGATAGCTTGAGTGCACAACTTTGTTAACATAGTATTAAGCTAACTTTCTCGCGTCACCTCGCTTTTTTTTTGTACTATATGCAGTTGTACAGTGCGAGGGGACAAAATGAGTAGTTTCACGTTTAGTGTCATAACGATAGATTAACATACTCAGCTGGTCTTCCATGTCGTTTAACGGGTCGTCCAACTACGACTAAAATGTTTGATTATTCTGTGTTTTTTTTTATGGCTATCTGATACACACACCAAATTACACAATTTGTGTAACTCTCGTAATTACAAAAATTAATTTAAAAGTTTTTACAATTACAAGCTCGTGGCCGGACAACCGTAAAGATCTTCTAAATCTATAAAGTAGGGACAACTATCGGAAAAGATTAAAATACCAATAATGATACTTTGGGATCATTCAGTGAATGCCTTCCGATGCACAAGTACGCAAGAGCAGCGAAATAAAATGAACATAATAGAGTGTCCGCTTTGAAGCATAAAAAGAGGGAGCTTTCATTGCTTCTCTTATTAGTGGCTTTGCAAAACGCACACTTTCGGCAGTCCCTGGATGTACTGAGAGGAGATTCAACCGTAGACCCCCGCCCCTAGCTGCTAAGTTGAAAGCTAAGTTCATGGGGACAGCGACAATATAAATAATGTGTTTCTTTTCTGACGCAGCGCTCGCCTATCGCAGCCGAATGCTGCATCAGCCTTTGGTCGACGCTTGTGTTATATCAGTAATGCACTACTTGAATACAAGTACCTGCCAAACGCTGACACAGCACTAATGCCCAATCTGCGTCCCGTTCTCAATCGAAGTACGCAAAGAATCCTGTCTCCGAGCCCTGTGTCACAAAAACACCGCGCTCGGTGAAAAAAAAAAAAAAAAAAAGAAGAAGCTGGACAAAGCGCTCTCTAGAGCTCGATCTCCTCGTCGATACTGACCGCAATACACTCGGAACACCAATCATTGTCCTGTCTATAATCGGCTTAGCTAATAAGACGGATGAGCTCTTTCGCGTCTCATTGGTCATGCTGTCTCAGCGGCAAAATGGCTTCCGCCGCTTTTTACTACTGAAATTGTTTGATTATTGAGGCCTGAAATCACTAAGCTGATTAAAAGAGAATTACCTATTGCGGTTCTCGGTGCATACCGGAAGGGTATGTAGACGTTTACGAGCACCAAAGCATCAAAAGCTACTCTGGCCACCGGCATGAAAAATGCCTTGTTTTGGAGCCAGTCTGGCAACTGTGGGTACGCCGTAATTAGGCTTGACTATCAGACAATCTGCGCACGCCAGCAGCAGCAGGCAGCACCCAGAGCACCTTTGGGTGCCGCCATGCAGACGTCAATAGGTACAGAGCGTGACACTGTTAGCGCGAACAAGCGATCACCGGTTTTCTTAGTTTTTCTCTTTGAAACCAAGGGATGTCATCTAAGTTATTAGGACTACGGAACGAGCTCATTTAGTTCTATAATGTAAGCGATACAATTTCGTGCTTGCTAATACTATATAGAAGTAAAATGCGAAAATGCGCCGATGTCGTGTTCGCTCTAACAGTGTCGCGATGTGTACATACGAGTGGCGTTCATAAAGTTCGTATTATTGTCACGAAGGAATAGAGATTCAGCAATCAAACTCGTGTAGGAGTTGAGACTTTGTCTACATGTTCGCCACCAAAAGTTACCCACTTTTTCCAGCGATTCACCACATGCCGGAGGCCATTGTTATAGAACTCTTGGTTTGGAGTGTTCAGGAATCGCTCCACTTGAGCAATCACTTGGTCGCCGTCCTTGAAATGCTTTCCTCTTATTTGGCCACACTGGAAGCGTCTGTGCCATTTAACCAACGTGTCATAAACTGGGGTGTTGTCCCCGAACAATGCTTCCAGATTGGAATGAATGTCCTTGGCATTGCTTCCCTTCAAACGAAAACAACGGATCACAGCGTGTGCTTGGCACCAACGGGCGGTGCCATTTTTGTTTCGACTCCCTAGCGGCGTTCCGAACTACTATAGCATGCGATGTTTATATTGTGCAGAGACTAGAGGGACGCGCGCTCATGTTGATGCCTGTTTTGTTCCGATTTTTTTCAATTTTTTGTGCCGATAATACCAACTTTATGAACGCCCCTCGTACACTCTTAACGATATAACTTCTCTAGCTACCTATAAATAGATGTATCCCCTAATTTAGCAATGACGGGCTTCATTTTTAAAGGTTCCCTCAGGGCAACCTTGTTCCAAGGCTAAAGGAGTCAATCTTGTTGTTCGCGCTCAAATTTAGTAGTTACCTTGCGGCTTGAACATTGTAAGCTCTAATATCTAACCGATAGGAGCGACTCGTAACCTTTACGCTGTGGTTAAAAAAAAAAAAAAAAAACAGCCTCCGCCGAGGAGGGTGGAGAGTGAGAGAGACAAAACGAAAAAATAGGTCAAAGAGCAAAGGCCTAAGAAGAGAGAGAGTGAGTTCGTTCACCTTTTTCAGTGTTACTGACTCCGAAACTTTAGACACGCAATATCACGCGACCAGACTTCTTGGCGCCTTGACCGCCGGCACGCGCCGCGCTTGCTTTGTTCGTTGGGCCGATGAATTCAGGCATCTATATATTCAGAAGTTTGAATTCCTATAAATTGATACGTCTATAGTTTCATAGATTGGTTCGTTGGGCCAATCTCGATTCGCCATATCAAGGCGAATAGAGATTGACTTTCAATCTAAAAAGCGCATCTATTCAAAGAAATAAAGAACTTTTTAGACGAGAGGGCGCTGCGTTAAAATGGATGGATCCGCTAGAAGAACCAATGACTCTGCATTTCACCGACCATAAAGCTGCAATAATGAAGTCATAACGCAACCCGGAACTCAGCACTACCTATGAGCAATAAAAAAAAAATCAGCACTATCAGCACTACCTATGAACAAAATCAGTATCATCAGCACCACCAGAGCTTCGCCCCAATCAGCATAATTCACCACGTGGAGATGCTGTCATTTTTTCCTATAGATGTGTTGGGGAGCTTGGGAAGCTTCAAGACGCTCTGTGCCGTGAGTAAGTATACGGGTTAAAACTTAGAATATTATTGGCGGCTTATTTTCTAAAGGTCGTATGTAAGGCGATTTCACAACGTATGAAGTCCAAACACATTATTTTCCACCTGCGTATTTATTGCCACAATCCACATAATGCCTTATAGCCTACACTCTGCACCCTATGCTCCACTTTCCCGAAATCCTAAAATACAACATTACTAGTTTCATTAGATTTATTTGATAAATGCATAAAGAAGTCATATAAAGAATTACAAGCAGTTGAAAGCGCAAAGGACGACTGCAGTGATCTTACTGAGAACGCATGCGGGTCACTTTCGTGGGGGTATTTCCCCATTACTTGGTGCGTGAGCCAGTTGATTTAATTTTTACTGGACTTAGGCTTTTGTTACTCTAGATATATAACAGAGCAATTCCAACCCGGAAGTCAGCAAGCACATAATTAATTTATGCTTATATATCCACGGACGTTGGTGATATTGTGAATATGTGTTATTCCAAATTTCCTTTGTCACCCCAAGAACTGCTTTAGGTTGATTCATGGAAGGATTTAATGGTGATCTCAGTTTTAAAGACAATACAGGGAAGTAGTAAAATATGAAAATTCTAATTCAATAAAAATAGCTACAAGAAAGGAAGTGTCACAAACCTATAATGCCGTGGTATACTTAAGTCCTATTTCATGACGCCCCGATGCATAGCGGTCTGTAATCGAATCCTTAAACTGTTTTCTTTTTTGTACCTGTTCTTTTCTTAGTATTTTAAACAAATTCGCACTCACTTGATTGTCTCGGTTGAAAATTGGTTATATAGTTGCCGTATCTTTTTTTCTTTCCTTTTTTTAGAGCTTTGTGCTGAATGCAGTTATGTTTAAGAATCAGTAAACATTATGTACTGTCTTGTGGCAGGGATTTTGGAAGTCAAATTTTAAAATGTGCTCACTGTTCGCTAGATTTAATCTAAACATTAGGAATATTATATAAAAACTAAATTATCTCCTCTTATTTGTTGCTTAATGTTTTCCAATTTTCGTTTATAAAATAAAATTTGCAGACCTTCACGTAAACACTAATATATTAGCATATATATAACATACTGCATATTCCCACGAGCGTCGCCGAGCAAGCGCATGCGTGGCCGGACTGTTACCGTGCTTGGCTATCGCGCTGAGGCTCCAGGTTTGAGTTCTCTTATTTTATTTATTCAACTTGACTTTCTCGTAAATTCGAGAACATTGTCGTCTCATCGAGTTACAAACATTCTACACGCCGAACGTACAACGCTGAATGCTCCAGAAACCGACACTGGTAGATAAGATGCTCCGCGTGGCGGTTTATAATCAGTCTGGATATCGCGCTCGATCGTTCTAGTCCTCCGACATTCGACGCTGCCTCTTTTTCGTGTTTTCGACACAGTTTCGCAAAATTAAACGTCTACTTTCTGTTCCTTTGTCGCCACATCACCTGTCCTTCGTTAAATTTGGGTGGAGGTGCTGGGTATGGCAGCGTATGAAGCGTACCACCCCTCCCTCCAAGGCCTCGCAGCGCAAACCCAATCCCCTGTTCAAGAGAACCAGCCACAGACACCACCGAATTAAGAGGAGGCTGCAGCACCCAAGGAGTACACCCGGTATTCGGACATGTGTCACCCAAGACCAAGCAGCTAACGTAGCTGACATTGGACAGCCAGTAGTCGCTGACCGCGACAGCCGCCGCCGTCGTATACGTACCCGTCGCTCCAAGGACCCCGACGCCTTTTCACGTGGAGGTCCACGAGGACATTGCGTGTTAGCTGCAACACTATGAACGTGTGGCCCGCCATAACGGGTGGTCAGCTGAACAGTTCTTCCAAAACATCTACTTCTCGCTGGAAAGAACTTGCGAGTCACTGGCTGAATAACCACGAGGCGTCTTGTAACTTTGTGGGAGGTGTGCAAGCAAATACTGAATAAGACGTTTACCAGCCAACAACGACGCGAGAGGGCCGAAGATCTCCTTTAAACAAGGATTCAAGGCCTTAATGAGAGTACCACACAGTTTCGTCAAGGATGTTCTTCGATTGTGCGCCCACGCCGACTTTCAGGCTACCGAGGAAAAGAAGCTCCACCCACCTGATGAGAAGTGTGAAAAGCGAGATATTCGGCAATCTTATCCTCAATTTCCCTACAAAAGTCGACGGGCTCGTACGTAGGCAACAAATATAGAACTTGCTGTACTAGCACGCACCAGACACTACCGAAGACTTCCCGGCGTCGCAGCCCTTTTGGTTTTCACCTGTAACACCCCGCACATCCGCGAGATCACCCGGGACCATTCTGCCTCCCGCCACAAGCCCAGTTCCTCCCTAAATTGCCGAGATTGCCAGGGAAAACGTACAGCAGGAGCTGCAGCCAGAGGGTCCTTCTTAGCGCGGCTCCGGAACCACCGACGCTGTGCTAGGCAGGTACTGCCAGACGACCACCGCCTCTTACTCGCCCGTATACGGCTCACTGCGACGTCAACCTCCAACTGCGCAGTACGTCCGCCCAGAGAAAACTTCGACGAGGAAGACGGATGTCTGAAGGACGCCGACCGACGCCCGCTGTGTTACAACTACGGGGAAGCCGACCATGTGTACCGGCAATGGCCATACCGGCAGCTCGGGCTTCGTGGGTTCGCACCGAAAGCCCCCCACCCACCAAGCGGAAACGACCGAGCGACATCGAGGAGTTCCTGCGCAGGCCACCATCCCCTTGGCAAACTCATCCTAGAAAATCCCGCTCACCGTGCCCGCGCCGTCACGTGTCGCCTCTTGGTCGGTTCAGTCGAAATTACAATCCCTACTAAAATACAACAACATTTGGCACCTATGTGAAATTAAACGGGTTCATACCGGTAATAGTTTGGCCATACCGGTTACCAGTTTGTCAAAGGGGTCGCCCGTATGGCTCAAGGGGGTCACACGTATGAACCAGAACGGACATCTATTTGGGCAAACAGGTTACTCTTCTGTCAAACGGGTCACCCGTCTGAGCAAATGGGCCACTCGTTTGGGCAAAGTTGTCCCACGTTTGCTCCAACCGGTGACCATGTTGCAGAAACGGTTGACCGGTGACCGGCAACTGTACCCGTTTATTCAAACGGCTCTCCGGACCCGTATGATACTGAAAGTACAGATCGGCGGCATGGGCACGCCTGTTTCTGCCGTGGCAGACCATGTTTCCGGAAGGCCGGGAGCGCAGGTTCATCGATTTCAAATCGTCTACGTAATGAAAGTAAATATATTATATTTTGATTGTGCTGATGTTCGCTTATGCCGACTTTAAATTAAGCGAGAATTTTTTTTTTTTTACGTAAACGCGCGACGTTGGCGAGCCAATATTTTCGACAGAACTTTAAAACTTTGACGGTCGTCGTTGCCTCAATTTACTTATTCAGCTCGAATCTCTCTCGCAGAATACGCGTCCGCGTGAAGAATATACTTCTAGACTACGTTTCACCCCAATTCAAAACGCAGTGAAGGTAGCGCGCGAACAAGTTGCTGCAAGAACATTGGAGCATGCGAGAGCACGCCCGCCGTTGCAGCAGTGAAACAACAAGCTCGCTGAGTGCTTTCTTTGTTCGGGCACAAGCCAAGCTTCTGGCCGGCGCCATTTCCAGCGTTCGAGCGTACTGAAATAAGCTTGATAGGCCTCCTGCGTTGCCCAGGGGGTGCTGCGAAAATGGATTTGTTAGGCCTTCTTTTGGGTAGTACAAACTTTAGCGTCTCAAACTGTCACGCATGCAGAAATGTGCCTGCTCTGGTGCAGAACGCGAGATCACGATGAATATACAAAGAAACACAAAACATCGAACGCCGTCAAAGCTAAGACGCTTAGAGCGCGAGCCAAGGGATGCCGTTTCACGCGTTCCAAAGTAGACATGACAAAGAAAAGGAAAAATTAAAACATCGCTTCACAGGTGTTTTGACGTCACCACCCTGAGATAAGAGACGCGTACCCTAGCGGTGGTGTCATTAATTTAGCACCTTTGATTGTCTTGCGGCGTTGAGTCTGGCCAATTTCAGGCGTCCAAAAGTGTTTTTTCGTTCTGCAGCATCAGACAGATTAAAGAAGCTCAACCAACGTGCCATAAGTAGTGCGGGGCTCGATCAGGTGAGCTTGTACTACCCAAAAAGAGGGCGCTGCAGTTTGTTCAAAAGCTTCAGCGCAGGAGGCCTATTCGCCTGCTTTTCGAGGCTGCAAACAGGTCGAGGTGGAATGCCTGAGGAGATGGTGCGGGGGAGTCCTGGGCCGGCCTTGCTAGAACCAGCGTCTCAGTGAGACTGGGTGAAAGAAGCACTGCCAAAGCCAGCGCACGAGCTGAGCGAGACTCAAGCTTCGTCTCAAGACGCTCGCGCGCCCCAGCCTTTGCAGTGCTTTCTTTCACCTAGACTCAGCTGAGACGCTGTTCTAGAAAGCTGGCCCAGGTGTCCTGCCAATACCACCTAGAACACAAGGCCTGCGCGTTTCCTCCTCTAAACGTCATCACTAGTAGATCCCCTCAGCGCCCCCTAGGTAGCCCGGATGAGCTCCATCGTCGGCTACATCGTCTGCTCCATCGCCTGCTGCATCGCCTGCTTCAGTGGTCGTGCTCAGAAGGAGCTTACATTGCTAAGGTCGGCAATCTTGATGGTGTCGCATGCATGTTGCAAATGAACTGTGGTAGCTCGTTATTAGCTTGCGCTAAGCAGTCGCGCACGCAGCTGTGGCCGCCAGTAAATGCGGCGTAATTCCTCCGAAAACCCACGGGAGCGGCGGCGAACGCCGATAAAGGACTCGGAGTCTACGTAAGCAGACGCTTTGGGAGCCCGTTTTGTCACCCCAACAGCTGAAACAATTCATTACGGTCAGTCCGCTTGCGAAGCGGAATCCACTGATCGCAACTGCAACGTCAACCAAATAACAACGCGCGCAGAAACAAAGGTAGAGCAGGTCTATTTAGCGGTCTCAACGCCACTCAGGGGATCACACGAGTTTGGAGCGCATCTGGGAAGAGGAAGAAAGGCGTTTAGCTGCTCGAACTACGTCGTAAAAGGTTACTGTTGATCCGTTGCAGACTGCGTTGTCATAGTTTCTTACCTAAATAGGTGATCATTAAAACGTGCGCAAACAACATGTTAAGATTACCAGAGCAAGCGAACCAGCCACTGCAGCACAACAAAAACAAACAAGTAACGAGAAAATGACCCTGCAAATATTTTCCGAACTTTGCAGGAAAGATGGGGTCCCCTTCTCAGACGAAAATAAAGAGAAATGAGGAACAGGTAGCGAACAACGGCGAATAAAACAAAACTTTATCAGACGATAGACAGATACAAATCACCCAGCCAAAAACTCCTTCAACGACGACGACCATTGCGGCACATAGGGAAAAAAAATGGAAAGCAGCAGCATAAAAAAAGGAGTTTCTCCTCTCTTTTTGTTGATTGTTTTAGCTTAATTTTAATGTTGCAGCAACTTAATTACTCACGTTTGTTCGTTCTTCGGGAAGCGGAAGGACTTTTTAACACATCGCAAAAACTGGTTTTTGCAGTGGTAGGCAGCACATGACACGCCTGCCATCTCCAAGTATGCACTGGTGTATGCCCGAAGGCGGCCGGTTGATCAACAAAC
Organism: Ixodes persulcatus; assembly: GCA_013358835.2. NCBI lineage: Eukaryota > Metazoa > Arthropoda > Arachnida > Ixodida > Ixodidae > Ixodes > Ixodes persulcatus. The sequence continues at coordinate 822,860 of JABSTQ010011399.1, read as the reverse complement.
GATGACCTATAGCAGACGTTCCGGCGTTGACAAATAAAATTCGAATATAAATGTATAACGAGCTTGCACATTTTAATATATTTAATAAATACCAAAAAGCACATATGAAGATTTCGAATTAGAAACTCAATCGAAGGCGAAAATAGGAGGTTATCGCGGACGACAGTGGAAGAAACAACAACAACAACAAAGTTGCAGACGGTCCTCAAAATGTCCGGGCACAGCGTAGCAGACGAACTGGCGGTAGTAAACGCCGAACTGAAGGAAACAGAGCAAAAAGTAATCCAAACAAGGCAAAACAAAATACGCGATGGTTCGAACGTCAAGTAAACAAAAGGGAAAAATAAACACAAAAAACACACATAGAAGCAGGAGGAAAGAAAGAACGAGACGTCGTAGCGTCCTCTCAAAAATAAAAAGAAAGTAGACCTGGAAAAATGAGAAGAGTTGCGACGGTCTAAGGGTGCCGGCTTTTATCGTAGAAGGCGACGAAGACGTTAGTCGTCCGGGCGCTAAGAATCGAATTTGTGCACCGTAAATACGTGACCGAAATCACCTTTTTACTTTTATTTTTTCACTGCGACGCTCTCCTTGTTTTTTTTTCGTTTGGAACACGCAAAACGTCTGCTTTGCTTTTAACTCCGCTTTTATTAGTTTCAGTTTCAGTAATAGCGTCAGATTTGCATGTTCACAATCGTTTTCTTCCAGAGCGTACTGATATCGCAATAACGTACCTGGTTCGAAATTGCCTTTTGCTTCTTCATCCTATTCGCCTATTCGACAAAACAGTTATAAGCAAGGCATTCATGAGAAATGGGAATTGCAAACAACAAAACAAATTGATTGATAAGAACAGCAAAGTTGAAACGTAGCTACGTTCTAAAATGTTTGTACATTGACCTTTTTTTCAAAAGACAGTGCGAAGGTACATTCGTGTTTTGTTTAGCTTACATCAGTTGTAACAGAGTGTTTGCTTCAAGGAGTCCCAAAATTGCAACCTGAAAACTCTAACATCTTTCCCACGCGAAGAAAATGTCCTTCACTTATGAGGAGGCGCCTATTTTTAACATTCAAAGCAACAAATACCTGTGACAATTTTTTTTTCATTGGTCACCTCGCACGGAAATGGGCAAAACCATGCTTTGCGGAGGAATTCGTCTGCTAGCGGAGGCTCCGAGCTGGGGCGCTGCGATCACCTTTCGCCCGCGCTCCGCGGGGCCCCTACTCCTCGTCAAGCTTCAGCCTGTTTGCCGCTTGGGGCGGGTCGGGGATCTACTAACGAAACGTCATGCGCAGGCCTTGTCTTCTAGGTTGTATTGGTCCTGCGCTTGACCGCGCCCCTCCCTCCTCTCTGGCTACCACTGTCACGTGACTCAAGGAGAGGAGAGCACGAGTCGCGTGCGAGCTACCGCTTTAAGGAGTATTCACTGGGCGCCATATTGTGGGTGCTGTCTACAGCGCGTGCTCAGAACGAGCCCACATTAATAGACTGCTAAACCGGCCATTTTGACGGTGTGGAATGCACGTTCCAAAAGAAACCTAGAAGCTAGCCATCAGCACGCGCTCAGCAGTCGCGCACACAGCTATGGCCGCCAGTGAATACTTCCTATAAGCATAGCCTCCGATATCCGGAAGCGCGCACACTGGCGGCCATTTTTTTTATTTGTCCTGCTCGTTGTCCTTGCAGTTCGAACTTTTTTCATTCTACCCTGCTTCGATCTGTCGCCTTACCCTGCGGTATAATTAATATGTCTTTCGACAACGTATTGAATGTGGACCAAAGCTATCAGCGTTAGAAAAGTCCTGCGCGTATATCTGCAACAAGCGATTTCTTAAAGAAGTTAGGAATTCTTGCGGTTTGGTTGGGTTCGGCAAATGACCAGCTCGTGCGCCGCATCGTGTTGAAACTTCAAAGAGCCTTCCTTCTCGTTTTTGTGTTTGTGCTGTTGCCCTGCTTTTAACCTGTCGGCACATACCTTGAATTCCATCCTTCAAGTCCGGTATTATTATGGTAAGGGCACTGCAACCTACTTGTTCGCAACGATTGACGGTTTTTCTACGCGTACTCTTCCAGATTACGTATAAAATTATGCAGCGTCTATTCTTCCGGCAGCCGGGAGAATACTTTCTCCAAAAGTCTACCATTACCTCGGTTCTTGTTTGCTTTGCAATCTTCTCAGTTGTATTAAAGCTTAGAGTGCCTCTTCACATTTCACAGATCGCTTGTACGTTTGTGCTTGTCCAAGGAATAGGTTGGAATAAACTTCAAGGAGAATTGAAAACATTCTCATTTGTCAGGTTTTCCTGCCCATTTGCAAGCAGCTGCGCAAGCACATTTTTCTACGTGTTTCCTCTATGTTATTAATAGGTTTATGTGTTTCGGGACGTTTTAAATAATTTTAAGATAACCAACGTTTCAGAGGTTACCCATTTAGGGCAAGCGAATAATTTGCCTGACTATCCGAAGGGCCAATCAAACAGCGAAGAGGCACAACGTCATGGCTTGCTCTATGCAGTTGATAGGACCAGCCGGTATTCGCCGTCTCTCTGTGCGTGTTGCTCCGCCGGCTACTCCTATCAAGCGCAGAGTGCACGCCATGACGCTGCGCTTTTTGCGGTGTTCGATTGGCCCTTCGGCTCATAACATCGGCCGCGCTCGGACCGAAGGTGAAACGAAGTATAGGAAGTATTCACTGGCGGCCATAGCTGTGTGCGCGACTGCTGAGCGCGTGCTGATGGCTAGTTTCCAGGGTTCTTTTGCAACGTGCATTCCACACCGTCAAAATGGCCGGTCTTAGCAGCCTATTAATGGGGGCTCGTTCTGAGCATGCGCTCTAGACAGCACCCACAAATATGGCGCTCAGTGAATACTCCTTATAGGTGATATTGATTTAATACGCCACGCTGCGTGTGCACCCGCCACGTGCAGAACCAGCCTCACGAGCTGATTCGCCGAGCGGTGAATGACATTCGATCAAAATGACATTTACTTTCCAGTCTGACAGGGGTATTAGATTCCCAGCATTCTCCTGGATGCTTGGGTAGTTTAGCAATAAGTCTATCCGGCATGCACGGGGGACCGAAAATCTGCCGCCGGCGTTGCTCACAGCTACAAAGGTTTCTAGTGTGGCGAACCGCAATAAAAAATCAAATGAAAGCCAATACCAGAAGCGTTGCAAGCAGGTCCCAGCTCGAAAACATTAAAATAATAAACCTCCACTTGTTTCCTTGAAAATCAGTGCCTCGGTCGGAATATTTGCATATACTGTTCCCTTTGGTCGGTAGCAGTAGTTAACCAGGTCACCCGATTAGTCATCGTGCCGGTAAAGCTAGTGGCACGCTAAGGACACAATCAGAAGCTGGCTAACCGTCAACCAGTCTTGTATATCGGTGCTAAAATTACTGTGTTCTCGCAGGGTCCATGATTATAAGCGGGTCCACGAGTGTACAAGTAAAAGAAAAACGTGGACGTTGCCGCTTCGCGGCTATACACATGGTTCACGTTCACTTCTGTCCACCAGTAGTCCTAACCAAAATCCTTCTTTCAAACACCAAGCAGTATGTCATGGTTGCACTCTAAAAACAATGGGCGTCTCCTTACACCCTTTTGTCCCATATAATTCACCCCAAAACTTCAGTTCCACTTACAGCGCACTATATTTGAATAGACGGTCCAAATTTTACAAGGGGCATGATCACGGTGCGATAAAACTTATTCAATAGCTAAAGTACGTAAGAAAATCCCGATCACTGTCTTTGTAGTCAGTAACCCCGTACATTATCTATTTTAGTAAGTTCTACCACACCGCTATCAGCCTCTTGTGAAAGTTGGTACCATCAGTTCGGCGTCAGAGTGCTGTACGCCGAACTGAAGTTTTGGGGTGTCTTATATGGGACAAATGGTGTAAGAATGCACCTTTTTTTTTTGAGAGTGTGGGGAAAACGAAAATTTGTTCACGAAAGAGAACAACAAATATCAAGACAGGCGGAGAGGCCTATTCATTTTGCTTGGTGCGAGGCGCAAGCACCTGGAGCGAGTGTTGCCTCTCTAATGGTGAAATGATTTTTACACCTAAGCTTTCTCTGCTATGTTTCTGTCGTGCCAGACGGGCGGATGCTTAAACCAACGTCTTAAAAAAGCAATGCTGAGGCTCGCAACACTGCCAGTCGCAAGGCTCAAACTTCTTACGTGTAAGTAGTATCAAAGTCCTTTCGCTCCTCCTCGATTATAAGCACTGTACAGCTACATCAATAATCGCTGAATAACGCAACAACAGGCACACGATATAAGACAACTTACAAATAATATACGAAAAAAAAGAACAAATCTGGCCTTTTTTTTTCATAGAAATAAACTGAACATTGCATAAAGCAGAAGCTCCGAAAAAGGGTGACGCTAGTGGACAGAATCTGACAGTCCGAGAACCTGAACCCACCTGAAACAAAAACATAAAACAGAAAAAAAATGTTTCTATAAGCCGCCGCCCTCCTGGACCAAATATTTGTCAAACAAAAACATGACACTATCGCCGGGTAATGGTGGCATTCATTTTTCTGTGTGAAAGAGAGAGAAATAACATGTATTCATTCACATCAGAGGGCGTCATCTTGGGAGTAGAGGAACCCCTAGTCCAGGGCCCCTGTGGCTAGCCCTACGCTCCTGGCCCGCGCAACCAGCGGTCGCTGGTCCGCTGGGTTCGAGCTGGACAGCGCGGCCGCCCACTGCTCAACGGTTAAATACCTGTCGCCAAGACGATCATTATTGCTTTTTGCTGAGAAGACTTTTTGTTCTCGTTTCTTTTTGAAATAAATGTTACGCTCGCTCACATTGCCAATTCTTGGTTTGACGATAATTAGGCCTAAGTGGACACAGGAAAAGAGGGGGGGGGGGGCGCAAGGCGGGAGCAGGATCCTGAGCGCTGCAATCGATGGTCCCGGTAGAAAGGACGACAAAGACAGCGACAAAAAAGTAGACAAAGAAAGCAGACGAAAGTCTTGCTGTGTTCATTTTGCCTCGACGAATTCAAATTGCTCGAGCGTTTGTCAGATTTATTTGTTTATATATAATACGCTATTTGGGTGTTCGCGTAAAATGTAAGCAAAAAAAGCACTATGTACAGGCCTTACAGGTGATCTTTTGCTGCTCCTTTCCGCAACGCGACAGGCCCGTTTGCTCGAAGCGTTGACCGCGGCTAAAGTTAGCCGCAGTGCCTAGGAGAGGGATTTTTAAAACACGTGACTGGCTCGGTAGGCATGCGGGGAAACATGGTGGTGCCCCCGTGAGTGAGCGCCGCTCGCTTTGGAAGTAATATGTCTCATTGTAGCTGCAATATCGGGCGCGTTAGTCAGCAACGAATGGTGCAGGAGGCTTTCGCTTTGCCTTACCTCACTTAAATCGCAAAACATGAGCAATGACCTCGCCGCATTTTTAGATAGTCTTTCGTTTCTGGCCATTCCTAAGCCTAAATGCACGCGATAATTGTCTACATGGCAACGTCTTTGGAAAGCGGATTGCCTTGACTCAATCGGCCGGGTATTGATACCACACAAAAGCAGACAGCATCCCAATAGATCTTTTTATAAATTACCCAGGTATCGAAGAACGCTGGAAGTGTAATTGTACGGTCCGCGCGCGCTGGCCTTCCTCTTATAAAAGATTCGAAGTAAATAATCATAATAAGGCTTTGACGAACGCGCGTGCAAGGCAAAATTTGTTTTAGACTTTTTGCTTTAGAACAATCACTACTGCTGACTCCAGCACTTGCAACGCGTGTAGCTACACTCGTAGTATGCACCTGGGTGCTTGGGAAATTTAGAAAAAGTCTATTGGGACGCTGTCTGCTTTTGTGAGGTATCGATACCCGGCCGATTAAGTCAAGGCAATCCACTTTCCAAAGACGTTGCCATGCCAGCAATTATCGCGTTCATTTAGGCTTAGGAATGGTCAGAATCGAAAGACTATAAAAAAAGCGGCGAGTTATTTTCTCACGCTTTGCGATTTAAGTGAGGTAAGGCAAAGCGAAAGCCTCCTGCACCATTCGTTGCTGACAAATGCGCCCGATATTGCAGCTACAACGACATATTAGTTCCAAAGCGAGCGGCGCCCACTCACCGGGGCACCGCCATGTTTCCCCGCATCCCTACCGAGCCAGTCACGTGATTTCAAAACCCCTCTCCTAGGTACTGCGGCTAACGTTAGCCGCGGTTAGCGCTTCGAGAGAACGGGCCCTGCAATATGGGCCCACCGATGTGGGTGTCTATACCCCGCGGTTCCGAAGCGGGCCGAATGCATGGGGTCTTTCCCTCTAGAATATTATATTCACTTCAACAGTAAATACCGGCAAGTACCTACCGTGAAACGTTTCCACAGCCAGTGAGAAAAACCTCACATCAGGCAAACACTAACACCACCACCACCACCACCACCCCCGGCAAGTCAACCATTTTTTTGTGTTTTGTTTTTTGTCTTTGTTCGGCTTTTTGTTTAGGTAACATCATATTCTCAAACTTTCGCAATCGATACTCCGTTCACCCTTAAGGTGCAACCCCACCCTTGGTTAGTGTGATTCTGAACCAACAGATGGCGGTGGGATCGCCTTCCAGGCCTGTACATCAAAAATTACACCATCTTCCCGAGGGGAACCATGGGGTGATGCGGAGCATCGTGTTGGTTCCGAGGAAAGAGTCAGTTGCGTGCGGACGTCGAGAGATGGCGCCACCGACTGCCCTAGCGTTACCCCCTACGCGAGCCTTCGTCGCGGCTCGCGGCAGAGAAACTTGGAACGCTCGCCGCTCGCCGTTTATTTTTTTTCACACTTGAAGGAGAGGAGACTAGAGGAGGAGAGTTGCGCGTGCGCGCGCTGTGTGAGGAGAAGCGAACGCACGCGCAGTGCACGCAGCTGGTAGAGAGAGAGAGCGGAGAGAGTAACGCGCAGCTGTTGGAGAGAGGGAAGGAGGAGAGTTGCGCGTGCGTAGTTCGAGTGCCGACTACAACGCCGACGCCGCGGGACATAGACCCGAGCAAGAGATGCTCCGCATCTAAAAGAGAAATCGTGTGTGGTGGCGCTTCGATACAGTGGGGTATTTTTCTATATCTTGAATTTGACATCCCTGGTTCCTTGCTTGTTTTTCTCTGCACGAGCTTTCTTTGGAACGCGCACGGCTGCGCCAGTTCTCGTGCAAGGGGGGCCAGTTGACTACGCTCCGAGCTCACATCCCCAGCCAATGTGGGCAGAAAAAAACGCGAAAATCGTCCTGAGCCAAATGGCAAGACACATGCACAACAAAACCACCGACGCGTTAAAAATGATAAAATTGCGTGTGCGCCGTTATCGGAGATTTCAGAGGCCAATTACACATATTTAAATGGAATCAGATTTATATTGACCCTAATGAAGATGACGAGAGGACGAACAGTGAACTGAAAAATAAAGTTTTGATCAGCGAACTTGCGCCAAACAAAAAAAGTAACGAAAGGACGTCGAGGCAGCAGAAAAGCAGGTGGCGATTCGGTAGCGTAACAGAGAGCGAGAGCAAGACTGACTCCACAAGGTCGCTGGCAGCTGCTTATCTACAGTGCGTCACCATCTCAAAGTTCGGCAAAGAAGGTTCGAGCGTCGCGCGCTCGGGGCGAGGATGAAGTGGCACTTTTGAGAACAAGAAAGCAGGGCGAAAGTTACGTCTGGTGCAAGAATGAACGCGAACCTTCTAGAAGTCCGTGACCGAGCGTTGCTTTCTCGGCCCTGCGGGCGGAAATATGACGGGCCGGCCCTTTTGTCGTGCATGTGTTTGGCTCTTTGTGGATTTCCAGGCAAACGTGATGACGTGATAGACTTGAGTTTCCAAAATTCTAGCTTGAGGTATTGACTACCTAAAAATAAAAAAAATAAACTAATTTTGGGGCTGTCAGGTGTCTCATTTAGGTAGCTGGGTGCTTATTTTGACCAAAACCACGATACTGGAAAACATAAATGACACTCAGGTTTAGATGTTGAGTTTGGTAAACCCAACGCAGGACTGGTGCGGGCGTCATAATAAAAAAATGCCGAGATTAAAAATTAACTCAGCAGCAAATGATATGAATTAATTTTAATACAAATTCAGTGATAAATGCAACGACTGGCCAGGCAAAGATTCTTGGTCTGTGGATAGCTTTTGCACAGAGTTTAAGCAATGTACAGGGTGTCGCAAAACAAAAAAATTACATTTTTTTTTTTACCGCAAGAATAATTTGCATCGCCGAACGCTCATTCTCCGCCCAATGGTAGAGCTAGAGGTCACAACCAGATGCCAACGTTTCAACCCGATCCGATACCTCATGATAAAGTAATAAGTGATTTTCTAAAAAGTTCAATGGAAAAATTGCGGCCGACGGAGTTTTTTAATACATGGGGCTCTATGGCACCAGAAACCGAAAACGGGCAAAAATGGGCTCCATTTTCCCATTGAAATTTTCAGAAAATCACTTAGAACTTTTGATTAAGGTATCGGATCGGGCTAAAACTTTGGCATCTTGTTGTGACATAGCGTTACCTTTGGGCGGAGAATGAGCGCTCGGCGATGCGTAGTTTATTTTTGCGGTAAAAAAAAACGTGTAATTGTTTTTGTGGCATCCTGTACCAGTTTTAATTTGGTGATTTATGCGCGCAAGTAGAGGTGTGCAAATATGAAAAAAGATAGAAACGGGTAGAGTTTGGCGTTGTACAAAATATGGTGTAAGCACGCACATGGTACGCTGATTAAGAATGAAACAGCCCTAGATTTTACACTAGCGTTAAGCGCATCGAAAGTTAAGGGTGCATCAAAAGCTAAAGCTTGTACACATATACTGCTTAGAACGTTATGTTTGAATGCTCATAGTACTTTATTACCCTTAGATTTGGGGTAAGTTGTCTTCTGATTGCTTACAACAGAAAGAAAGAAACATTCTAAATCTGGGTTGATAGAAAAACTACACCCGCTGACAGCTACCAATCATCTCGGCGCCGATTATGGGTATTCACTGCATGCTAACGGTCGCGTGCTTAGAACGAGTTTTTTCCACATGATTTCATACAAGCGCAATTATTCTTGACAAACAACAATGTTTACTGAGGCAAGCGGTCAGATGTGAAGCTTTGAATATTTTGTATTGATTGTGGCACACGTGGCAAGTTGCATAGGTTTTTTTTACAATCCGCGAAATAGAATACTCCTGGGTTACCTTGGTTTCTAATGCATGTAGCACACAAAAGAGCACGAACTGAATTGCAGTGCGAAACGAAAACAATAATAATAAACAGGTGTGTAATCACGCGAAAACTGAGGGCATTGCACATAACAGAAGGTAAGCTTTGTTTCACTAAATACATTCCCAGTAAAGTATTCGGTTTTATCCTGCGAGCGAAGCGGAACATACAAGTGCGAGCATACTGCCCTGAACTACACTTCTAGTGAACAAGCGCACCATCCAAAGCATCGAGATCGCTTTAATGCGGAGGGCAAGTTCGTCTGCTTCTCGCGCAGGGGGTACCGGTGACGTCAGAACGCCGTGCCCTGATTGGCTGATCGCGGCCCCCCTATCTGAGCGTCGTCTGCTCCTTTGCAACGTCGTCTGCGTCTGGCTTACCTTTCCTGCGACTTTCGGAAGTGCAGAGGCCAGATTCACAAAACCATGTTACGCCGAAAGAGTGCGTAAGACAAAACGTGAGAACAAATTCGTATTCACGAAACGAAATTATCGTAAGTTTTGCTCAGGTTACGACGGAATCCTACGACGACCAACTCAGCATGGCCGACAGCGTCGCTCAGTTACTTGGTCGCGACGACCAACGGACGTTTATTTTTGTACGTGCTCTTCTCACGCGTCACGACTACAAGCAGCAAGAAAAAAAGTAAAAAGTACTTGAAATAAACCACGACGAACAAGAACGCGGGATCCACAAACACCCGGGAAATGCTCCAACGGCCACGATTCCACTGACCCCGTCCAAGCGAGCTCGGCAGATAGGCCTAGCAGCGGCGCAGCGGTGCTCCGACGGTCCTTGGCCAAGACCGTCTGCCCACGACCGGCTGGCGTGCTGAATGGAATATGCCCGCGCGACCCTTGTGAACCCTTGAATCTCTTCCTCTTGTCATCGCCTCGTTTTCCGAGGCAGAGGCGACTCTCGCCGGTGAAAAAGCGGTGAATCTCCGACAGACGCAGGAAAGGTAAAGCAGACATCGCTTTGACTAGCAGACGTAAAGCAGACGACGTAACTGCACCAACCCGCCGACGCCGTTTAAGAGTGAGGAGTCTCGCCGCACACGCAAGGAGGGAAAAAGTATTTGGGATGGAACTTGCGGACACTCTCGCTTCTTGCAGACAAACCTAGGCGCCTCGGGACACCTCGCCAGCGAGTCCCTTGACTTCCCTCCTTGATGCGCGTCTGCTAGTTGTTCGACAAAAACAAAGTACCGCTCGAGTTATTTCGTCTCCCCTCTCTGAAAGGCGAAGTCGAGCTCGCTCGTAAAGACCGGCACTTCCGAAAGTCGCAGGAAAGGTAAGACAGACGCAGACGACGTTGCGAGCAGACGACGTTGCAAAGGAGCAGACGACGCTCAGATAGGGGGGTCGCGATCAGCCAATCAGGGCTCGGCGTTCTGACGTCACCGCTACCTCCTTTCTCATGCACAGAAGACGAAAATGAGCCCACTTGCGAGGCGTATAGCTTTTGGTGCGCTCAAACCTTTGAAAGCACAATCATAATCAATTCTATTATTTCAATTGTTTTTATTACGTGTGCCTATGTGTGTGTGTTTTTTTTTTTTTTGGTATTTTGCGTTCACGTGCCATTTTCTTAGTTATATAATATTTTTCCAGAAGTCCGACAACTATAGGCAACCTGCAATGCTGTTTGGTTTGGCGCCATCTAGCGACTGAAGCTAGGAATATTGGGTACCCCTGGGAGTGGCGGCTGTTTTGTTCAAACGTGAGCTTTTACTCGGTGGCGCCGCTTAGCCTAGTGTCTGAAGCAAGAAATACTGGGTATCCCAGGAAGCCGTGATCGCGTAACATGCCAGTACAGCGGAAGCTACGACCCTGGCGGGCCACTGGGAACGTGACTGCGTATCACCGGAGCGCGCCTCTACTCCGAAGAAGTATCATGCTTTTCGCTGCGTTATGCTCCAATATGTGTGGGTTGCGCTTGTACACGTCGCGCATTTCGAAGCCTTCGGCACGCAATGTGGGGATTATCGTTCACCCTTTGCCAAGTTATAACGAGACAGGTTATAACCCTGCGCTCTCACTCTGCTGGCGCCGCCTGGCTGTTGCCGGCTGGCTATAGTCTGTTTCATCATTAGTAATAGCCGCATAATCAAAGATGTAGACAAAGGAAAAGAACGCGATTACGCGAACACACATTAAAAAATGCAATGTAACGGCACACTCAAAATTAGTCGTTAGTTTTTTCTAAAGAGCAGCAGTTTCGTAGGGCGACATTGTTTACCCGTTGAAGGTTATAAAAAGTGCAGTACAATTGTTAACTCGGGGTCTTTAACCGTGCATTTCGCAGTATATGTGGTACATGCAGATGGGCGACTGGACCAGGGTCCCTGCTAAATCCCATTAATAAAGGCGTTTTTTACAAGTACCGCCCACCACTGTGTGGAAACGCGCAAGACACTGTGCCACGAGCGGGCGCTCCGCCGCCATTCGCTTCAAGGGCCAGTACATTTTAGTGCTGTGCCGCCTTTTGCCTCCAAGGGCCGCTCGAGACACGGGCCTCGTGCACTGGCACCTTTGAGGTTATTTGAAAGACAAACGCAAACCCATCGAGGGGATTTATTCGCAACTTTCAGCGATGGTGGTACCGCGTTGTGAGAATCGCGCACCCTAGCTCCTGGATGATTGGCCTCATAATAAATGGGCTTGCCTACACCTTCCTGGCGTGAACAAATAACGTAAGGCTCTAATACTGCTCGTAATAGTTAAAACTATAATGACTTACGCGTCGCAGACCCAGCCTCGTACCGCTGTTTCTACGACGAGCATCCAGATAACAGCCATTTGATAGGCACACTGCGCCCCCTATAGGTCGTGAAAGTTGCGAATTTCCCTACAGGTTCTGCAGCGTGAGCTCCGTGCTTTGAACGGAGCTCGCGCTCGAGCATTTCTCCGCGGGCTCTGATCTGCGGTGCCACAACACACTCGACCAACGATCCCCACCGCACTTTGTTTAGCCTGTATGCTAAACCAAATGAGCTACGCTTAGAGTATCGGCACTTTTTCCCCCGATGTTGTTGTGGGCGCCGCCATCTTGGTGGTTAGTAACAAATCAAACGCAACTGCCGATTGTCATGATTCAAAAGTGCGACTTCCTCAGCATTAGTTTCGATGTCAGGAAGCTCACGTAATATTGCTTTGCTTTGTTGCGAACTGTTTAAACATTTGTGGAGGACGGAAATCGTTTCCTGTGATTTCAGATAAAGCTTCAGATAACTGACAATCTTAATTTTAAGCACGAAGATGTGTATGAAGCGTAGCTTATTTAGTGGCCCTAGTTTAGCCTGAATCGCATAGGCACTGAAAGAGAACGAACAGCTTGACCTCGCGCTCTTGGCGCTGCTTCAGTGGCTTCATCGGCCCGTAGCGTGGCTGTGCTCCGAACTAAGGTAAAGCAAAGCAAATATTCAGATCTTAGGGTTTCACAAGCCAAACCAACAGAAATCACTTCACACGTCCCAATAAAAAAATTGCGGGTTTATTTTGCACTAACTGAAGATCTTTTGACGTGCAACCAAAATCTCAGATTCGCCTCCCTCAGGATTGCGGGCACCTCGGCCGATATTTAACCCGACAAATATGGATTCATGGGCCAGCGCGTTGGCTCAGAGACACTGAGACGATTTAATGTTTTGTGTTTATTTTAATATCCATTGCCACTTAAGAGCCACCGAGATGGTTTTTAAAACAAAATATAGTCAAAACCATTCCGACAAGCATAGTTTGATTGCGGAAAATCATTTTGCAAGTGATAAAGACGGTTAAAATGTTTTCGCATACGTGGGAGAATCTGAAATGGCAGAATGCATTTCATCACTCCCATTTCATTTGTATCGCGTCGGGCATGTGTACCGACCGGTACCGACGCACAATAGAACGCGCGCAAAAGTAGCTGTGGTGCACCCGCAGCCTCGCGCTTGTTGTTCTGACATCTCTGGCTCGCTCACTGCGGGCATCCAGGGGGGCTATGTTGCGCTTTTTGGACTCCAGGAGACTAGGGAGAAGGAAGTGACGTCAACAACGCAGCAAATGCAGATTGGATGTTGATTGTTTTCTTCTGTCAACATCCAATCTGCGTTCGCTCTAGTCGTTGACGTCACTTCCTTCTTCCAAGTCTCCTGGGAGTCCAAAAAGCGCAACATAGCACCCCAGGCATCTGTCACCCAGAGCCTTTTATACTGGCCGAGTTCGGCGGTGGGAGTGGCTTACGGCCCGCTAGGTCTAGCGGACTCAGCGGGCGCCGCTTCCGCCATGATGTGCCTCCCAGCGAGTGGGTCCCCATTGACATGCGATGTATACGCGTGTAGGCTTTGCCGTTCGTGCTTTTGTTGGCGTAAGGAGAAAGTCTAAAAACAATCATTTTGTGACGTTAATCATACGTTAATTATAACTTACCTCGCACAATCGAGCACTCAAAGTCGGCTTCCAGTCAGCCCTTTTTGGTTTGGTCTTTGGTCTCCCAGATCTTGTGCCTTGCGCGGTTTTCTTTCCTTGCGGGAACCGGTACATCCTGAACCCCTTTTTCGCGTTGTTCGAGCACCCAACGGCACTGCAGCCCCCCATTTCGTTTTCTTCTAACGTCTGGCAGAGCGCAGAACGATCATTTTCATCGTCGTCTCTCGCTCCACGCTAGACGGCAAGGCACATCATGGCGGACAACGAAACTCCGAGTGCGATGCGCACAGTTGCCAGACTGTTTGATCAGTGCTGCCAGACTGGCGGCTGGATCAAAGAACCGCCGAATTCTCCCAGTATAAAAGGCTCTGCTGTCACCCTGACATCTGGCGCTTTTTCTGTCTTTCACGTTGCGTTCCAAGCGGCACACGACGGAAAATGCACATCAAGCTGTTCTTGAACACGTGTCGCCATCTGTACTTTATATAAAGAATCTACGATTTGCCGTAACTGAATGGGAAAAGTTTGATGTCTTATAACATTCTTAACGTGTAATATATCAATATGGAAGTTCTGAAATTCGTAATATCGAATAATGCTTCATAATTTAGTGTCTCGTTATTTTGACTAGTGGACGTGATTCTGTTTTTATAGCGTCATAAAATAATACAATGTTAAACTTTATTTTTATTTTAAAATATACATTACCTGGACAGTTTGTTGCTTACTTTTGTAATTTATTACATCCAACCGGACGTTCACGTAAAATATCGTGGACGATGGGACGTTATAACTTGAGAAATAATTTTTTTCAATATTAGAGACTGTGGTTCATTAAAAGCTAAATAATTCACTAAAAACTAAAAATAATCTTCATATCGAGACATTAAAGTATGGTTGGAAAACAGCTCTTTAGTTTGACATTAACTTTATAATTGTAAGATACTTAGAAAGAAAGTTATAAGCCATCCAAAATGCAGCAAAACGTCATGAACGGTGGGGTTGCACCTTAAGCTGAGACTGCAGCCAATTCCATAAGCACGAGAGTTCGAGGTTACGTCTTTGAAGTGTTCTTCCGCAGAACAAGCACTCGCGCTAAAAATGGACGTCTCAAAGCCACGAGCGCGGGCTAGCTCGCACTTGTAGTTTTGGCTGCAGTAGAAGAGTGAACAGAGCATCCCCACTAGCGTCACATTCACACGAATCCTTGGTTTTCGGTGCTTCGTACTTTATTCATGAGTATTGAAGAACGAGGTTGAATTCACCTTTTTTTTTAGAACCCTGTAGACGCGACTTTCTGCAACCGCAAAGTGGTCGTGTATTCTGTTTACATGTTCCGGGGGAAGATGGAACGACTGGGATGCCAGAAATCAGACCAAAGACGTGTAGTTACATCTGCCCCCGTGTTTCTTTTCTTCTCTGTATTGTTTAACTCTACCAAAGCGCTAACCTCTAACATTCAGATATGTCTCAACAAACCACTCAGTCAACGACACTTTTTTTCTAATAACGACTTTCAGAGAAAGTTTGGGAAATTAAGATTCTAGGAATGCTTGGAATGTCATTCTTTAGTTTTTCTTTTTCTGCGAAAATAAAAATAAAGATACCGGCTGTCATAAAAGTTCTTATGGGGTTTCGATAACTCCTCATACTCTTCACCTATAAGTGCACCTTCGACACTGTTCTAGTGTAAGAATACCCGAACTATTTTAGTCCATGAGAGATAAACTATAGGGCGCTTTCACGAGACCACGATGCAACGCTGCTTCCGACCCAAAACTTTGCGCCGGAATCCATGTAGGTGACATTCGTCTGCCGTCGTCCTTTGTCTGCCATGTCTTTCTGTGCGGAAAGGCAGTGTTTTCCACAACTCTCAAGCTATTTTGCGTCGTGATCGACTGCGCCAGCCAGAATAGTCTGGAACATAAGGAAGTATCACGTGGTACTCGATTTTAATACATATCTCCCTTTCTTCGGACTTGGCACGAACCGGCGCTCGAGAAATAGGGAGCATTTACTGGACGCCATATTTGACCGCGATGTTTATAGCGCATGCTCAGAACGAGCTCACATTACTATTGGCGACGTGCGCGATCGAACAAGAACAAACGACCCCACGATGCCTTGGTTCGGCCCCCAACGGCCCCCCCACAAGCACCCCCATGCCGATTGCTGACATGACGTCAGCAAAAGGATCTCCTCACGACAGACATAAGAGCGGAAAGTAATAAATTCAATTTACGTGGTGCAATGTTAGTTTCAGCAGTCTAAATTTCAAGCTTCCACCAGTCTCATTACCAACACCATCGAACTTTTTGCTCGCAAGGTAACGACGGTCACGAAAAGGAACTATAAGAGGGCGCCACCGCAACATCTCGCCGCAAATAGACATTTTCCACAAGGGCGCAGCCATCTTGAATGTCTTCGCTTCTGCCACGCGTTAAACAATATTTTGATTTTTCCAATCCGCTGGCAGGTGTTCACGAAAAATGCGAGATTATCACACATTCTCGTTTTGCCTCAGCTATATTTTCTCGCATGTTTCATGTTCAAATGTCTTACTATTTTGTCGTCCCGCATACCAGAAACGGAACTTCGTGATTGAGAACAAAAAGAAACGAAAGACGGCTATAGGCTCTGGGCAGGGTTCCAGAGAGCGCCACCGTCGATTGATCATCAGCGCCACCGTGGCCAAATGAGAAAATACTGGAACGGCTAAAATCGGCAGCGCCGCCGGCATACCCTAGCAAGATAACGTTATTACGAACTACGAGTGCTATGTTGTCGCGCGCTACACTACCCACGGCTTTAAGAATCTACCAAACGTTAAATGTATAAATGTGCATCCGTGTGTGGTTGTGTCGTTCTAGCATTAGGGAGTTTTAGTAGGTGCCTTCCTCGATAGGTAGAGACAACCCGAAATGGAGCTAGCAGAACAAAATTGAACGTCATAATATTACGGCCAAATATAAGTAAAAACAAGTAAACAAGGACAGTTATTTTTCTTTTTTTTTTCAAGATAACAAAAGCGAAGACTTCGTCGAGCTTCCCTCCTCTACAAAAGCGCGCTGCAAAAGCGGAACTAAAACGCCCCCCCCCCCCCCCTTCCCTCTCATCCTTACCCACCCTTTTTTTCCAAGTGAACTCTTCTCGCATGAATAGCTGACCTCATTTTGGTGATTACCTTGTTTCCAGTTCCCTCGTCGCCATGTTGACGACGATTGTGGTGTCCGAGGAATGTGTTTTTCGTGCAAGCTGGCAGTAGTTTGGACGGTGTCGTACGCAGTTGCTCGGCGCAAGCTGATGCTCGTTCTCGTCGATTGAATATGCTGTTCACTTTTACATAGAACAGAAATAAACGCCGCATGATAACCTTTTCTCGTGGGGTAAGTACATTTTTGTTATTATTTCTTGAGTAGGCTTTTTACGCAGCAGGGATGAAGTTAGGACCGCATAGACACGGGTTGGAATAGAGCAACCATCATGGGCAACTACGCGATCATGCGAAAGGCGCAAACGACAATTCCTTCTGCAATCGGCGAAGCGGAGAAAACGTTCACTTCGGTTTTCGGTAACTACGATGAAACGTCCAGAAAACGTCGTTCGATCAAAATGTGTCCGCGGAGCAGAGAGCAATGAGAGTGTCAGAGGACTGATCTGATTCTAGAGTCATCGCATCGAATCCAAAGACAACGCCGGGCTTCGAGCGCATTAATTCCAAATTTAGAGTCAAATAGCGCATTTAGAAATGCATCTGAAGTCAGGCAATGTAAACGGAATGCTTATTTTACACGCTTTATGGCATTTATTCATCTCCGACGGCGTTGTATGTTCCACGGTTTCGACGGAAAGCTCCGGAGCTTCACGTCTGCTAAGGTTCAAGGTTTGCGACAGTCCGGTACGCAACAGTGCCTACAGCTTTGCTCTTCTGCGATGTCCGGTAAGAATGTTAAGAATAAAAGACCGAAAACGCATGAATCAAAACCTTCAAATTGATGCGTGAACAGCCCCACGAGCAAGCGAGCTGGCGGAAGGGCCTTCTCAGTGTTGCAAATATTTTGAGCTAGATGGCGCAACGTGTCCCACCAAGCTTGACTGCCCGGAGGGTATAGGCTCGTCTTGGCCGCAGTGGCCACGGTAGTCACTGCCGGGCAACTCCGAAAGAAAAAAAAAAAAGAGTAAGCTCGGGTGTAGGAGCACTTAAAAATTTAGAGCGCAGCTCTTATGCGCCCATTTCCGGGTTGAGTGGCGTCGCCGTCGCCGTCGGCGCAACCGCGCGTTGTATTATGGGATAATTCCCATTATGACGTCACACGTGACGTCACCTGTGACACCACAAGTGTAAAAGTATTCCACTAAATTTGGCGGGAATTGTTCCGCTAAACTTAGCAGAGAAATGTTTCCACTAAGTTAGCGGGAAGATTTCCGCACTTAATGTAGCGGAAACATTTCCCGCCACATTTAGGGGGACACTTTTAACCTCATGACGTCACGTGTGACGTCACGTGACGCCTCACGTGACGCCACTCAACCCGGACATTTTTTTCCGCCAAATTTAGCGGAATTTTTTTCCGCAAAATTCTTCGGAAAAATTTCCTATTAAGTTTAGCCAGAAAAGTCCCTCGCTACATTTAGCGGAAACATTTTGCGCTGATGGGAGGGGAGCAGAGAGGAGGAGGGGAGGGGGAGGAGGGAGCGGATGGGCATACCCTCCCCTCCTCCACCTCAAGAGCTGCGCTCTAATTCGGCATTACAGAGAATTGTTAACGTCCTTCACTTTTCCCGTTTGTAATTCTTAAAATCTGTCGTCGACTGAGCCGTCTGCTTGTTTCTGTGTTTTACATTCACCAAGGACGACGCTAATGAAAACTCGCTTACGTGAGTGCGAATATGGAAAATAGCAGGAGTATGTCACGTGGGTGTCCCCATCAGTGCACAGACGGCTTTTTGACGATGAATTTTATAGTTTTGGAACACGCTGCTCAGACGGGTTTGTCCTGGTCCCTTGGTCCCGCCGTGTAGAAAATGGCTACACGGCGGAACTCATAAATCTCAGTAACGCAAAATTAGAGCGCAGCTCTTGAGGAGGAGGAGGGAAGCGCATGTTGAGGAAAGAACCCGAGCGCATCCGTTTCGTTCGTGGCCATTGTATTCTCTCGTGCTCCGATCGCCTGCCGATCGTGGTCTCGTGTTTTCCTCTGTCTTCTATTTCTTCTTTCTTATGGTGGTGTAATTCCTGTAATCTGCAACAACGTCCCGCGTCGGCCGAAGAAATGAGAGACAAGGCAATAGACGAGGGGTCAGTGACAGTATTGTGAAAACAAAATCACAAAAAAGGGGCGGGATCAAAAGAAGCCATCAACACACAAGCAGAACGAGAATAAACGTTATCCCAAGCCATTAAAATAAAAAGTTCCGTCTCGTTGTTTTTTTTTTTTTTTTTGAAGGCAACTTGCTGTTATGTCGAATCAGCGGGCTTCGCTCCTTCTCTTGGGGAGTTTGCTTCAAGGAAGTAAAGTCATTGAATGGGACGGTGTATTTCTTGCCCATTCGCAAGGCGAAGTGTGCATGCTCTTGGTATTCCACCTCTCCCCGAGACGGTCTCTTTTACACGCCCGAGTTTCCATGTAAAGGGCGGCGGATGTCCTTTACGACGACAACATCTCCTAAATTGACCTGTGGTAATAACCGTGGCTGGCTCTTATGTGCGGAGTCCCAAAGCAGTAGGTACTCGTGTTTCCTGCGTTTCCAGAATTGCATTATTAATCGCTGGCGATACAGAGCACGACGCCTTAGTTCAGCGGCAGTCGATGTTTGCGGTACAATTTCTGCTCCATGAGGTATATGTAGGAGTCGCTTGGCTACGAGAAAATGTGATGGTGTAAAGGGCTCTAATTCTTCCGGATTATTACTGATGTGGGTAAGTGGACGGCAATTTACGGTGGCTTCTACTTCATGAAGTACGGTGGTAAGTTCTTCAAAGGCTAAGCTGCTGCGTCCAAGGGTTTTCTTCAGCACGTTTTTTATGGTCCGAATTATCCTTTCCCAACCTCCGCCCCACCATGGTGCTCGCTCCACATTGAGTCGCCACTGAATACGGAGTCCGCTGGAGTAGTCCTGTACGCCATCTGTGTGAAGCATCTTTAAGACTCTGGCTGCGTGATGGAAAGTTTGGGCGTTGTCCGAGTAAACAACAGATCGTACTCCGCGTCGAGACACGAAGCGTCGAAAGGCGAGAAGAAATCTACATGCGGACATGTTGGAGGCAAGTTCTAGATGTACGGCGCGTGTTACAGCACAAGAAAAAATAACAATGTAGGCCTTTTCTGACAGTGCTGCACGCACGTACAGAGGTCCACAGAAGTCGATACTGACGACATTAAAAGGGCTCATTTCTGGTATACGTTCTCGTGGTAACAAAGCCATGGGTGCTTCCTTTGGTTGGAGTCGCCTACGTCGACATGAGAGACAGGTGTGCTGCAATCTCTTCACTGTCTGGCGCCCCCTTAAAATCCAGCACCTCTGTCGTAGTTCCGTGAGTGTGTCTTGGACTCCTCCGTGAAGTAGTCGGACATGTGTGGCCAGTACAAGAAGCTCTGTGAATCTGTGGTCACTCGGGAGTAAAATCGGGTGTTTACCTCATTCGGAACGTCCAGTTGCTGCAAGCAATCTCCAACACGTATCAGTTCACGGTCGTCGAGGAAGGGATGGAAGTTTGCAATACTAGAAGTGAAGGGCACCCTTCCTCCCGACTGTAGTGCTGCAACTTCGATTGGAAATTTCATTGTTTGCACCGTTCGTGTCCAGTAGACTTCCGTTTGAACCAATTTTGTAGCTGTCAATGGGCCTGATAGTGATGGAAGCGGTGAGGCATTATGCACAAATCTTCGTACCCATGCAATAATGCGCAGAACACGCGTTAGGCTACTGTGTTTCATTAGGTCGAGTAGTGAGGTGTGGTCCGGTGTAACCACGGGACAAGTGGTTGTCGGGCGCCTTGACTCTTGCATGGGGAGACCTTTTGGATCTCTCTTTAATTGTTTGGAGGGCCACGTTCCCTCGCCTTGTGCGAGCCAATGAGGCCCATTCCACCATAAGGTGCTACATTGTAGTATCGGCGCTGGGACGGCACAAGTCAACAGATCCTCTGGATTGTCCTTGCTGGGCAGTGATACCACCGGAAGCTGTCCTTTAGACGCCTGATCTCTACTATCCTGTTGCTGATAAAAGGCTGCCATCGACTTGGGTCGCCGGAAATCCAATGGAGAGCAATCTCAGAGTCTTTCCAGAAGTATGCTTGAACGTGTCCGAGTCCAGGAACTTTGCGCACATAGTTGATTAGTCGTGCTCCTAGAAGGAAGCCAATAAGTTCGAGTCGCGGTAGTGAATGCGGTTTCAGAGGGGCAACTCGACCTTTAGCGATCAGGATCTGTGTTGTGTACGACCCATTCGAAAGTACATCCCGCAGGTACATCACTGTTTCATAGGCACGTGGGCTGGCGTCTGTAAACACATGCAGCTGAATCGAAGAGTCTGCATCAGCTTGAGGAGGAATCACGTACCGTGGAATTTGGAGCGATGAAAGTGAAACTCGATCCGAACACCAAGAATTCCATACCGCAACCTCTTCAGCGGAAAGGCCTTCGTCCCAGGAGCACTTTCGTACCCAGAGTGCTTGAAACAAGAGCTTGGCTTGAGTCGTAAATGGTACCAAGTAATCAAATTGGTCGAAGATCCGGGCGAATGCCTGATGAATGGTTCGCTTTGTGGCTGTGATTGCGTTGTCAAGTAAGTCGTCACATTTTGTGTACTGAGAATGATCTCGTCTTTAGTGCGGTCTCACATAACTCCGAGTACTTTCAGTAGATCAGTCTCACCTCCAGTGGCACTTTCATACGAACTTTCGTCACGCATGAACTGGTTTTGTAAATAGGACAGATTGGACGACCATTTTCGTATGTACATTCCTGCCTCCGTTATTATGGACCGTGTATGGTGGTAGGCCTGTAAGGCGTCGTCCTCCGACGAGCTTCCCAGCACGAGATCGTCAACATAAAAGGATTGCAGCAAGCGATCCACCATGTCAGAATAACGTCCTCTCATTGACATAATGGGATGGCGTAACGTTGCTGCAAGCAGGAACGGGCTTGAGGATGCTCCGAAAGGGACACGTGTCCTGCGCCATTCCACTACATTCGGCGTGTTGATTGTCTTGCATGGGAATTGGTCTACCCATAGGAAACGAAGTGCATCATGATCGGAGGGTCAAATGCCAATCTGCAAGAAAGCCTTGCGGATGTCTGCGATCAGGACCACGAGGCTGCAACGAAACTTGAGAAGCATCTGAAGCGAGTCGTTTTCAATATTGAGTCCCTTGTCAAGCACTTCGTTGAGCGAAGGTTTGTTGCTCAGATGCGATGATGCATCCAACACAACACGGATTTTAGTTGTTAGAGCATCCTTGCGAATGACAGCTTGATGTGGCAGATAGTAAACGTTTTTTGGTCGGTCCTTTGAGGGTACAACTTTCTCCGCATGACTTTCATCAAAATACTCCCGAATGGTGCGATCGCATTGTTCAAGCATTTCTGGGTGGGAACGGAACCGACGCAGCTGCACAAAGAGTCGATGTTCTGCAGTGGATCGGTTGTCATTGTCTGTTCCAAGGCCAGGGGACGTTATCATCAAGGGGACTTCATAGCGGTTGTTAACCTTAATGACCTCGTTCTCAAACTCCAGCATCGTTGGAGGTTTGAGGAAACTTGACCCAGTACATTCCGAGATGCCAATGGCGTCCAAACGCCACATTTCTGGCGGATCAAAAGCGTTGCGGCAAGGGTCAATGGGCTGGCAAGTGAGAAAAAGGGCCGACGCTCTGGCTGAAGGGTGACAGATGCTCCCAGAGTAGGTCCCTTGAACCACCCAGTCAAAAATAGTTTCAACGGCGGTTAAGGTTTGACTGACGCGTTGGATCCTTCCCTTCACCACTTGCCAGTAGACATCTGAACCTATTAGGACGCTTACGTTATTGTCCACTCTTGTGTCAGAATCTAGAGGAATGATGTCTGCGGCCTGAAATTTGTTATATTCGTTTGCGTCAGCAGATGGTCATCAAGTTGCTGGTGCAATAAAGTTGCACAGCTCGGGGATTTCCAGTGCTCCAAATGTCACCTTCTGATTGCTATGATGGCCCTGAAGGGTCACAGCCACGCGTCGACAGGAGTGTTTGGTGGCTGTATTGCCAAAGGTGTAGATGGTTAGATCTTCTCGGCCTACAACTTCGCAGCCAAGTTCTTCAGAAGCATCCCGCCTGATGAACGTGCGCTGACTGCCAGTGTCTAGCAAGAGTCTTACGAGAACATTTCTTGGTGTCCCTGATGCCCACGCTCTAGCTGTTTGGAAGAGGACAGGAGAAGAACAGGAGTTGCTAGCTGGGGCGCTAACACTGGTTGTGGCGTGTTCAGGGGGTTCTCCCGCTTGCGGAGTATACGATGGGGCTGGTAGGGGACGTGATAGTTCACAAAGAATGGTCAAGTGATGACCCCCACATGTGGAACACGACAAGCTTCTTCATGAACGGCAAACACGAGCGATGTGATTTCGCTTCCCACATATAAAGCAACAGCGCGCACGTGCAAGCTTGGTTCGATTATCTTCTGTTGAAAGTGGTGCCTGGCCGTTTTGGAGCTCTTGCTCCGGGGAACCACACAAGAGGCATGCAGTTGATCGGTAGCCTTTCGATTCCGTCGATAGCGCGAGAGCTGAAGGGTGATTTGCCGAAACTGATTCTTTAGGTGTCCTTGGCGATAGCCCTTGTCGAAAACTGTAACTTGCTCGATCTATTTGGTCATCTTCTCGGGTTTCGACTTGTATCCTCAAAAACGTCATGATAATATTAACCTGGTCTTCTGGAGCAAGGTTCGGTGTACTCGTTGAAGATGGTGGTGTGGATTCTCTCAGCTTCTGACGGTAAATGATAGCCACGTCAGCCGGAAAGCAGCGCATGAGAACTCAATGGAGAACGACTACGTAACTGCTAGGTGGAACATCCAACCCTTCAAGAGACGTGGTGCGGAAACGTATTGCGTCATAAAGCTGACGAAGCTTTGCCACGTCGCTGGAGGTGTTAATCACATGTAAGTTCCAAAGCTGATCAATGTGATCGTCGATTAGAATGTCACGTCGTCCAAACCGGTCCTGAAGTGTTCGTACTGCGAGTTCGTAGTTTTGGTCGGAGAGTCGAATTCCTTCAACGGCGCGTTTAGCGTGGTCTGTTAAGTACGTCATGAGATATTTGAATTTTTTTATTGGTGGGAGATCGGGGTTTACGTGGATGGTAAAATTAAAATGGTCCCAAAGTCCCTGCCAATGGCGGAGTTTACCGGCAAACACGGGGACTTGCAGCTTTGGAGGGGCGACGTTCAGGTGGCTCCTTACTATTGTTGCGGTTGATGGAGGGTTAACGGGAGGTGCCTCCAGAAGCCGAGGTTGAGCGTTGGTGGCGAAAGTGTCGAGGGTGTAGTGGAGACGTGTGAGAGAAGTGCTGATGCGTAGCCGGTATTCTTCTGCACCCTCCGCTTCGTCCTCCAAGGCGTCGTCCGTGATGGCCAGGAGTATGTCGCTGTGTAGGTCGTTGAGTGCGGCCTGTTTTTGCGTGAGGTACTGGAGTGGGATTCGCAGTTGGACTTCAGTGGAACCCGGGTTCTCCAGGAGAGCGTCGATTTGGGCGAGAGTGCGACAGACGGCGGAGCGGACAACGGCACGGGTTCTGCGGAGGCGGTCCATGGCTTCTCAAGGGGTTTCGACACCAATTTATGTTGAGGAAAGAACCCGAGCGCATCCGTTTTGTTGGTGGTCGTTTTATTCTCTCGTGCTCCGATCGTCTGCCATTCATGGTCTCGTGTTTTCCTCTGTCTTCTCTTTTTTTTTTCTTCTAACGGTTGAATTCCTGTAATCTACAACAGGGTATGCACCGCCTCCCCTCTTCGTCTCTCCTTCTTCTCCTCCTTCTTTCTTCCTGCTTCCCTTCCTCCTCCTCCTCCGATTCGACTCCGACATAAATAGCGCGGCGCTCCGCTTCCGTCCGTTCTTTTTGCCGAGGGGAAAGTTCCCTCCGTCAAAGGTCGCCGTGCCTTTCACGGAGGCCTTGAACATGCTTATCACGTGGGTCCTGACAGCCCCTCACAAGCTTTGTTTGCGGTCGGTCAATCGCTCCAGGCCGCCGCTGCTCTTCAGGTCCTAAAGACGGGAAAGGGAAGTGCTGTGCTCGAAATCTTACCGAAATAGGTGCGAGCAACTCCGGTGGGTGGTATCACGTGATAACACAGGTAGAGCGACGCTGGACGCGGGCTAGTTTTCGAACGCAAAGGTACAAATCCCTTACCCTGGAGTAAGATCGAGTACATTTTGGAACATGGCTAAGGATTCGAGGTCCCAGCAGAACGAATGGACAGCATTTGCAGGTGGCGTGTGACATCGAGTCTGACGAGAACCGTCACCGAAAAGCGGGGAAGCGGGAAGGACAATCGTGATGTTTGCTTGGCCAGTGTCCAAACAAACATGGGGCTCCCGGACTGCTGGACGCTTCAATTTCTACGATTTTTCACGGAGTCGGGTCGCATCACGATTTCTGTAGTGTCCTGTTTGGACAGGCCTTATCGCGACCTTCTGTGGGTAAGGGCATCACTCGGCTAATTATTCTTTTCACACTTTTTATTTCACTTTACAGTTGCTACGAGTAATCCCGAGTTTTGTTCCAAATAAGGCAAGTCAAAATTTGGGGGATCCACGTGCCGAACCAACGACAGGCATATGGCCCGCCCCAGCGGAAGACTGAGGGTTCATTTGCATCACAGGGGGATCTCTTGACGTGCAACCGAATGCTCGATTACACGGCGCCACCTCTGCACCGGGATTCGAACCCGCCAACTTCGGATCCGTAGACCGACGATCTTGATTCAGATCCACCGAGACGGGCTCTTCCAAATAAGCCGAAGGAGTATTCGTACCATGCGTGTTTGTGAAAAAGGCGACCATTTCGTATATAAAAAGGAGGAGAAGGTATTCGAAAACAAATGCAGTGAGTATTGTTTGTTGTGCGGAATAACGCCAATGGTGCGACGTCAAAAACAAAGAGAACAAATTAAGCAGAAAGAACATGAAAATAAATCACAAAAGGGGAAACCAGATAGAAACGAACCTTGTAAAGCTAGGGGTACAATATAGTATGGACACGTTCACACAGAGAAAAACACACGGGCTTGGAGAAAGGAGAGAGATGTTGCCCTTGAGTTTGAATAATTCAGAAGGCCTCTTTTATAAAGTACGGTACAGCCAAACTTTACAGCGTCGATTATATTACTGCGTGTGCAAATCTACTCTATAGAATTTTCTGAACCTGTTTACATCATTACACTTTCGCTAGGCGCTCATCGAAGTAGAAAGTGAAAGCGGCATAGTTTGTTCTGTAATTTTTTGCGAATGCTGTATGTTTTATTAGATTTCTTTTTCAGATAAAGAGCAGTTTTGCATTGGCGTTTTTCGGAGTACTTATTTAGTGCTTATGGCTGACTCGACAGACCTATTTAACAAAGTCATGGTAAACTAACCTCTTCCGTGCACCTTATTATGCTTGTCATACAGAGGTATAGAAAGTGGCACGGTGCGTTAAGCTAAAATACAAGAAAGGCAATGCTTTATCAGCAGTTTACATATCATATTGTTTACATTATCCAGCTATATATCTTTGCGGGTACTTAGTCTATTTTGACGCTTCGTTTTTTTTGTATCGATAGTATGGGGTACAAAAAGCACTGAAAACTGATACAACTGCATGATGCTAATCTGTTCTGACGTGCGGAGACATGTTGGGCAGCCCTTGATTTGTAGTTCGCAGGCAACTCCCTATGCGGGACTCGCCACTCGAAAAAGCTTCATTGTTCTAGTAACGTTGCTAAAGACGCCGTCACACTGAGGCAACACGACGGCAACACAAACACAACATGTCGTCCAACAGTCGGGAAACTTGTTCCTCGCTCTCCGTGTTGTCCGACAACCCGGCCACATCGTGGAAACAGCAGCACAACATGGACGACACGGACAATGTTGCTTCACTATGACAGCTTTCGGCAACAAAAACAGCAGCAACTTGTGTTGAACGTCGCGTGTAGCCCAGATAAGTGGATACGCGAATTTCGTGCCGTACATGAAACACAAAACATTTCGATGACAGAGCTAGTTCCCTATCATCTACGTCCTTTTTTTAACGCTTACTCAAATAAAGGTTTGGAAAACGTTATTTCACAATTATTAAGGCGGGCATGCAGCGAAACTAATTTGATGAATGTTTTACAGGGTAATTTCGGAAAGCGATTGTCAAAATAAATACCGTTACGGGCGTGAACTTTCAGACATGTTGAAATTATAAATGCCGAGAGACCAGCTCACATTACTGCTAGTAAAATAAAATGGCATGCCTACTCACCCGCTGATAAATGATAATTAAAATAATCCAGAAAAGCAAAGACTTAAAAATTGAAAGACGTTTACAACTCCCTGT
Source organism: Ixodes persulcatus (assembly GCA_013358835.2). Taxonomy (NCBI): domain Eukaryota; kingdom Metazoa; phylum Arthropoda; class Arachnida; order Ixodida; family Ixodidae; genus Ixodes; species Ixodes persulcatus. The sequence continues at coordinate 795,663 of JABSTQ010011399.1, read as the reverse complement.
AATGCCGAATTAGAGCGCAGCTCTTGGGGAAGAGAAGGGGAGGGTACGGAGGGGAGAGTATGCCTTTTCTCCTCCTTCTCCCCTTCTTTCCTTCTCCCCATTCATTTAGCGGGAACTTTTCGCAACATTTCCCGCTAAATTCGGTGGAAAAAACTCCCCTCTAAATTTGGCGGGAAAATTCTCTGCTAAGGTTAGCGGGGACATTTTTCCAGCGGGAAATAATTTTCGCTAAACTTAGCAGGGAAATTTTTCCGTTGGATTTGGCGGGAAATGTTTTCCGCTAAATTTAGAGGGAAAGTAGTACCGCTAATTTTAGTAGGGAAATTTTTCTGCTAAATTTAGCGGGGAAATTTCGCAACCCTCGGCTACGCCGATGATGACGCCGACGCCGACGCTGACGCCGCTCAAGCCGGAAACGGGCGCCTACGAGCTGCGCTCCAAAATTTGAAGCATTAAAACGACTGCTCTGATCATGATTGCTGATGCTTGGAACTTGGAAACAGCCGCTACCTGACACCTGAATTGTTTCAAAACTCCCCAGGATGTTTTGTGGAATTAAGCGATCAGATAGCAGACGGTAGATAAATAGACAGCGTTGAAACGTATTTATTATACCGATTGTTATGAAGGTCGATCATGTCGGTGTCGAAGTTTTTAAGCACTGCCATTTCAGCTCAACATGCCACGCTACAAAGGAGGCTTTTGGGTGCTGCCGGAGCTAGCTCAATTTTACAGTAGATATAGGAATTGCAAGAAAGAAAGTACCGGACAGAAACACTTCATATGGTAGCGTAAATCCCGAACATATATCAGCGATCTGACTTTCCTTGGTTAGGGCTGTCTGTTCCGTTGGCGAATGAAGAACATTTTGTGAAAATAAAGGGTCGAAAATACACCCATGTTAAGTTTTCTAAGAACAGTCACTGGTTGATGTCGTCCCGTGGTAATTTCCGGCCCTTCGAAAGCTCTAGCACTTTGAAGAGTCACATTTTCAGAGACGTTGCGCCGCACACCAACGAAGATAAACAAGCAAGATGGCGAGGTGTTCCCCGTGTTGGCCCTGCCGCCAGCGCGGTGAGACAGGGGGGTGTTCGGACAAAAATCGGCCAGCACCGTTGCCGGTCGACCGCAACATGTTTCCCGGCTCTTGTTTTTGACGCGATGTGACAGAGTCGCCGGAAACACGTTTTCCTTGTGTTGCCGGATAGAGTTGTCCAACTATTTCCTCAATGTGACAGTGCCTTTACAGATTGCAATAAAATGCTCACTAGGCCATTTTTTGTTAATACCTTCTTGCCTCGTAGCCCCGAAATGCAACGTGACACAACGGCCTGCAAACAAACAAATGTTAAATTGTACTGCGCCATGTTGGCTTGTATCGCAAGATATATAATCGCCCCTCCTCCCCTACATCGTTCAGTTCGATTAGCCTCTTCGCCTGTTCAATAAACCAATATTTCTCTCCTTGACACCACGCACAGACTGGGCGTCGCTTGGCGAAACTTGTCGTCGGCTTGTAGTATATTTTGTTTTCGACGTAGTTTATTCTCAATGAACATGCGCATGTGAACATCAACTTATAGACAGTAAAAAGGATAAAAAAGTAAGCTAAATAATACTTGGTACTAATGTGGTACTATTAATAATTGTTAAAAACTAACTTTGCAATATTACACTTTAAATCGTAATATAAAAGGTGTGTCGTTCAAAAAGCCCGCTTTGCCTGACCATATCCGTGTAAAATATATAAGCAATTTTTGTGAATGGAAAAACGCGCCGCAAAAGTAAACGTTTAAAACCACGTATTGACAGACCACCGTCGGAAAATGTGCGTAACTTTTCAGATGAGCTCAGCGCGACTTTAGAAACTATGGTGCCTACCGATAAGCTTTGTATAGTGGGTGACATAAACATTGCTTTACTAAAGCCTTTCAAAAGTGCCCTCTGTGATTATTTAAACATTCTTGCAAGCTATGGTATTGACAGCGTAATTCAGACGCCTACTAGAGAAGAGTACTTCAACGATCAAATGGTTATTTCTTGTACCGATCATAAAAACATAAAAAACTCGGGGGTTCCTATATGATCAGCAGTTATCAAACAACAATTGGCAGACCACTACTTCGTGGCATGACGAATATACGCAGAGTTTATTTCTGAACAATTATAACGACAAAACCAAATAGCCATAATGAATACAAGTCATTTTGATAGAGTCATTTTGTAGATATGACTGGAATTGGGTCCTTGAAAGGAATAATATAATTTATGGTCACAATGTTGTCGCTCTCCACAAAACAAATAATTAAAACTGAAACTTCAGGCGCAAAGAAACCGTGTAAATGCGCTCATTTGCTCGAAAAGACGTCAGCATTTCCATGATAAGTTTTTTAATCACACTTTGATGTTTTGCAGACGTGGGCTCTTGTAAATGAAGTCAAGAGATGCTCTATTAGATCGTTTATTGACGATACAATTAAGATACAGTTTGGAAATTACATGTTACATGTTGAGGAAAGATTTATTGCTTTTTCACGTCGGTTTCGAATGTGCTACATGATGAAGATGCCGTGCCCTCTAATCTTCAACGCTAGTGCTCAGCATCCGCATTTCTACCAAACACTACGGCAGAAGATTTACGTACGATTTTATATAGTTTTCAGCCCGGTAAGGCAACCGGGGCAGATACCATTCGCCTTGTCGACTTACGGCGCAATCTCGACGGACTAAGTAACATCCTGCTTTACGTATTGAACGGGATTATAAAAAGTGGAGTAATCCCTATTGGTTTGAAAAGTGCAATTGTTAGACCCATTTACAAAGGGGGTAAGTGTGACAGTGTTGAAATCTACAGACCGATATCTATTTTGCCGTGTTTACCCCTAGTATTTGAAAAACATATACTGAAAACAATGACCATGTTTCTTGAGAAGTTTGATATGTTATAACCGTCCCAGCACGGCTTTATCGCTGGGTGTAGTACCGACTCGCTTCTGAGGAATTCGTTGACACGTTAATCGAAATTTTTGACAGCAACAAACATGTGTGCGCACTCTTTCTAGATGTTTCAAAGGCATTTGATTCTATTAGTCATTAAGCACTTAAGAAAACAATTTGCGACTACGATTTCCGGGGGCCCTTTTTTTGTACTTCCGAAGATTTCTTAGCGAATAGAACGCAGCACGTTTCAGTTGTTAAAACCTGAGGCTGCAAGCAGAACGGAAACGACCACCGAGAACAATGCAGACTTGAGTGTCAAGGAAATAACAAATAGAAGAAAATGAGAAGTGGACACATACAAACAAGTAGACATTTTTGTTCGCTTTTTGTATATTTGACCCTGCTAAGGCAAAACGTCGAGGTTTTTTTTTTTTTTTTGTGTTGTCACTCCGGCACTTATTGCTCTCGCGAACACTGTCTGTAAGCGAACATTGATAAGCAGAGAACAGTACAGGAAACGAACTAGGAGCTGTATGACTCTCAAAATGCCAACAAAGTGTCCCCCGACGTTGAGTGCTTTCTGAACCAACCCACGTGAAGAAGGTGCAACCACTGCCGTGGCTATTATGGGTTCTCTTTGTTATTCATTCACTCATATCCGTGTCCCAAGTTCGTTTATAGTGAACTCCCCGTATAGGGAATATGGATTGTAGTTAAACGATGCGTCTAAGGTGCGCCGCAGGATGTGATATTCAGCGATGTCACTATTGGCGAAGCGTTCTGACCCGTTTGTCACCCCCATACCTCGGTGTTTACCCAACACAAGGCCTGTGCACATGCCCACAGGCCTTGTGGGCATGTTCTTGTCATCTTTTTTAACAGAGCGCAAGGTACAGTAATAAAAAAATACAAACAATTAGTGAAGTGACGTTAAGTGCCGGATCTCCCCCGAAAGCAGTCGTCAGGGGATGCCAGCTTGACCCACTTGGGCTTTTGTGCTGAGCTGGGCACTGTGCATGCTGCATTGTTCATGCAGGCCGGAGTGGTAACAAAAGAGCCCCTCTTTCCCCTCACCGGAGAACACGAACTCCAGCCGAACGCTGACGCCGCGTTCGGTTAAGTCAGCCGAGCGCTGAGCCATTGTATTGGTTGTCCCCATCCATCTAGTTCTAAAGTTAACCGTTTGGGGCGCCACGGTCTGATCTCCTCCCCAATAGCTAAAGCGACCTCTTTCTTGTGGCCCCAGAAATGTTTTGTAACATCTATCACTGATATTGCCACGCGCGTTGCCCAGCGAGCGCATGGCCGAATGGTTACCGCGCTTGGCTCTCGCGCGGACGCTCTCGCGCGGAGGCTCCGGGTTCGATACCGGAAAGCCGACTTCTCGTTTATGTATTCCTTCAACTTGACATTCTGGGAAGTTCGTGAATTTTGTCGTCTGATCGAGTTACGGATGTTCTACGCGCCTAACTTTCGACGCCGAATGTTCCAGAAACCCACGCGGGTGTAAAAGGTGCTCCGAGTGGCGGTCCGGAGTCAGTCTCGCCCCAGCGGTGGGTCTTGCTGTTTCGCCGACATCGACGCCTGCGACGCTAGCCTTTCTCTATTTTGTTTTGGGAACAAGTTCGCCCCCTTAAACGTTTAGTTTCTTTAGTTATTCGCCGCCTCATCATTTATCATTCGTGAAATTTTTTGCTCTTTATAGTCGGACTGCATAAAATAGCCCTACGATACTTTTTATTCCCCCGTTTTGTGTTGTTGCGTGCTAATAAACCATTCTGGTAACCCAGATTTGCGTAGCTGCATAATTGTCGTTGTCAATGTCGTCGATACAAATTAAGCAATGCGGAAGTATCTTCAAAAGTAACTGAAATACATTTCTAAGTATGTGTACTCTACTCAAGATACTTTACAGTGAAAGTAACTTGAGTAGTATTTTAAATACTTTATGAAGCAGGTATTTAGTAACTTAACTTAAATACTTTTATCGAGTATTTTGTCCAACACTGTATAAAAGGTGTGTCGTTCAAAAAGCCCGCTTTGCCTGACCATATCCGTGTAAAATATATAAGCAATTTTTGTGAATGGAAAAACCTTCCGCAAAAGTAAACGTTTAAAATCACGTATTTACAGACCACCGTCGGAAAATGTGCGTAACTTTTCAGATGAGCTCAGCGCGGCTTTAGAAACTATGGTGCCTACCGATAAGCTTTGTATTGTGGGTGACATAAACATTGCTTTACTAAAGCCTTTCAAAAGTGCCCTCTGTGATTATTTAAACATTCTTGCAAGCTATGGTATTGACAGCGTAATTCAGACGCCTACTAGAGAAGAGTACTTCAACGATCAAATGGTTATTTCTTGTACGGATCATAAAAACATAAAAAAACTCGGGGGTTCCTATATTTTCAGCCGTTATCAAACAAAAATTGGCAGACCACTACTTCGTGGCATGACGAATATACGCAGAGTTTATTTCTGAACAATTATAACGACAAAACCAAATAGCCATAATGAATACAAACCATTTTGATAGAGTCATTTTGTAGATATGACTTGAATTGGGTCCTTGAAAGGAATAATATAATTTATGGTCACAATGTTGTCGCTCTCCACAAAATAAATAATTAAAATTGAAATTTCAGGCGCAAAGAAACCGTGTAAATGCCCTCATTTGCTCGAAAAGACGTCAGCATTTCCATGATAAGTTTTTTAATCACACTTTGATGTTTTGCAGACGTGGGCTCTTGTAAATGAAGTCAAGGGATGCTCTATTAGATCGTCTATTGACGATACAATTAAGATACAGTTTGGAAATTACATGTTACATGTTGAGGAAAGATTTATTGCTTTTTCACGTCGGTTTCGAATGTGCTACATGATGAAGATGCCGTGCCCTCTAATCTTCAACGCTAGTGCTCAGCATCCGCATTTCTACCAAACATTACGGCAGAAGATTTACGTACGATTTTATATAGTTTTCAGCCCGGTAAGGCAACCGGGGCAGATAACATTCGCCTTGTCGACTTACGGCGCAATCTCGACGGACTAAGTAACATCCTGCTTTACGTATTGAACGGGATTATAAAAAGTGGAGTAATCCCTATTGGTTTGAAAAGTGCAATTGTTAGACCCATTTACAAAGGGGGTAAGTGTGACAGTGTTGAAATCTACAGACCGATATCTATTTTGCCGTGTTTACCCCTAGTATTTGAAAAACATATACTGGAAACAATGACCATGTTTCTTGAGAAGTTTGATATGTTATAACCGTCCCAGCACGGCTTTATCGCTGGGTGTAGTACCGACTCGCTTCTGAGGAATTCGTTGACACGATTAATCGAAATTTTTGACAGCAACAAACATGTGTGCGCACTCTTTCTAGATGTTTCAAAGGCATTTGATTCTATTAGTCATTAAGCACTTAAGAAAACAATTTGCGACTACGATTTCCGGGGGCCCTTTTTTTGTACTTCCGAAGATTTCTTAGCGAATAGAACGCAGCACGTTTCAGTTGTTAAAACCAGCAGTGTCAGGAAAACCTTGAAAGCTGGAGTGCCCCACACTCTTAAAAAAAAGCGTACTGTAGTACTCTCCTTAAGGGGGTAACCGACTTGCACACAGGGCAACCCCTTTTGGAGGTATCGTTACCCCCTGCATCGAGGGTGCAAACATACCCCCTGGGTTAGGGTGCAACATTGCCTCCTTTTGGAGGTAACCTTAGTTCCTTTTGGTGTTAAAAGTGCATCCTTTATGGGTCAGCCTTTACCTCCTTTAGGGGGGAATTTCAACCCTTTTGAGAGGTAAGACGACGTAATTGAGGGCGCTGCTTTTACCTCCTTTTGGAGGGAACTATGATCCACTTTGTGGTTGAATGCACACGATGAGGAAAACAGCTCAGAAATCGCGAACTACGAAGAACAAACACGACAGAAAAGTGCTGTCCTGTCATGTTTGTTCTTCGTAATCCGGGCTTTCCGAGCTGTTTTCCCCATCATGTATAACAGCAACCAACTGGCCCAGTTCACCACCTTATTACAGGTTAAATGCACACTTGATGGAATCACTTTGGAATCACATGACAATGTTTTATTGTGGCTGTTACAAACAAAATGGCATAAAAATCAATGGCATGACTAGACATCTTATAAAAGTTCAAAGATGAAACGACTAAGCGCAATAAAGGCATCTGGAACAACACTTTCGGGGCTCTAGTCGTAGCTAAAGATGAACTAGAGGCAGAAAGCAACCAGGACTGCCTCAGCAGGCGACGCGGCTTCGAGATCTCCCTCCACTGCCACATAGCTGGGCGCCTCAGGATTAATTAGGCTTGAGCTGACAGCCACCGGGTAGATTGCACTGCCTGCCTGGAACCAAAAAATTGTGGCAATCATGTGATATGAACTTGAAACATATCATCCCCAATTTGAAGAAACTGTGAAGAAATATTAAATTTTTCTAAGACGCATTTGGAGCATTTGATGGGCCACTGATTCCAGCATTATAAAGCATCGACCATACTTACCAGACGTGACCAGTTTAACTGTTGACTAACTACAACTGACTAAAACTATCACATGGCGGGTGGTAATCATAGATTAGTAAGCACTTTGTATTCACCGGTCATGTTTAAATTTGTCACCCCGATTTACTTAGGTGACTAACAAATCTTCGTCAAAGGGGTACAACTACTGTAGCAGGTTAGTATATACAAGTGCTGATTGTTGGGCGAGTTGGTATTGTACGTGAAAAAAACATGATTGCGCTTTAAGACAAGGACAGAGGAAGAACATACACCACAGAGCGCTACACCACATTAGCTACTCAGCACCACAGCAGATCCCTATGACCGCCAACCCTAACTGCCGAACTTCGGAAAATATGCAAATATTTTTGCCGAAGTGCTCTGCCAGATGAAAATTGAATTTGTTTTATTTAGACATGAGAAGAACAGCACACAAGGACGAGAACACATAAAAAGAACACACCGAAAAAGACACACTCAAGCGCCTTGTGTGTCTTACTCTAATTTATTTACTCGAAGTATACCCTCAATTTTCTCTGGAAAATGAACGAACACCACACACACAAAGAAAATTTAAAAATCAAGAACCTCATTTCAATTGCCCAAATGCGAACAAGAAAATCAAAATAAAATATTGCACTCCGCTTACCTGCAGTAAACAGTGTTAAGAACTGTCACGAGATGCGTCCAATGTAGCAGGCATCCAGTACCCTCGACGAAATCACCCTGCAACGTTGCCGCAGGACGAAAGAAATATATTCAATCAACTTCAAATAATGCAAACTTGAGCCATATCTAACTCGCCTACTGAATGATTACTTTTAAAAACACCTGATCACACGCAAAAAAAAAAAAAGCCAAGACAACACTATAATTGCTAGTCTCTCTGCCGGCAACAACTTAATGACCTTATTCCGTAATATACTACTTTTAATGTTTGCGAAGCGCACGAATAATTTCTAACTGCCGAATGTCGAATTTCGGCAAACATGTAAATATTCTTGCCGAAGTAATTTACCAGATGAAAATTGAATGTATGTCTTATTTAGACATGAGAAGAACAGCACACAAGGACGAAAACACACACAAAAAAAAACACAAAAAAGACACACTCAAGCGCCTTGTGTGTCTTGCTCTAATTCATTTACTCGAAGCATACCCTCAATTTACTCTCGGAAATGAGCGAACAGCACACACACAAAATCAACATAACAATCAAGAGCCCCATTTCAAGTGCACAAACTGGAACAAGAAAATCAAAATAAAATATCGGACTCCTCTTACCTGCAGTAAGCAGTGTTAAGAACTGTCACGAGATGAGTTCAAGGTAGCAGGCATCCAGTACCCTCGACGAAATCACCCTACAACGTTGCGGCAGGACAAAAGAAATATATTCAATCAACTTCAAATAATGCAAACTTGAGTTATATCTAACTCGCCTACTGAATGATCAGAGTTTTAGAAATGCCTGATCACACGCAAAGAAAATGCCAAGACAATATAATTGCTAGCCCGCTGCCTGTAACAACTTCATGACCTTATTCCGTAATATAATACTATCAATGTTTGCGAAGCGCACGAATAATTAGCTCAGACATTTATATTCGGTATTTCAAGGTAACGTGACATTTTACCAAACTATTTATTAAACCTCGTTAAATTAAAAATTAAAAAAAAAAACGTTGATATTAAAGTCAGTGTTTAACACTGATTTTTACAGATATCACCACGTTGAGAATAAATCGCGCCGGTTGGCCGGTGCCGCCAATGAATGCCTGATCGACTACTGCTCTGCGGGGAAAAAACAAAATAAAACAAAAAACAACCACCTTATGAGATTTTCAAATATTTGATCAGATCCTCAATTTAACGTCCGACGCGACACACCAACGGCCCCAAAAAGAGAAAACCTCCTACCCCCTCACGCCTTAAACGTAGGCGACACCCGATTCAAAAGGCGTCTTGCCGCCCGGCTCGCCGAACCGCCGCTCTCCCCCTTCCTCCACCCGCACACACACACACCGGGAAAAGCTGCTGGCTAAGCCACTGGTTAGCGTATGTCAACCTTCTAAATGTGCGCTAGTGCAAGCGACAGTCATTCCTGTTCTTGCTCTTTATGAACTTCGATGGTCTAAACCGTGTCTGCGTTCGCGCCACACACTAATTTTATCGAACGCTCGACGCCTTCAAACGTGCCAACATGTCCGCCAACCCTTTGTCTAAGGAAGACGGGGGTCGCCTTCCCGGGCGGTCATAACCGACGCCAACTGCCGACCGCGCAGAACATTTCCTTACCTGCATACGGTGCACACGACTTGGATCTTCAACTGAAGTCCATGCAGCGCTCTCGGTGACCACGTAAGAAGAGACTGAGCCGAACAGAACAATAAAGAACGTTCCTGCGCCGGGACGCCTCCGTCGAACGTTCGAGAAGAAACACCGTTATGCCGTCATGACCGGGCGCGTCGGCGGGGAAGGCGCGGACGCTCCCGGTCGGCCGGGCAGGCGCTCTCCCACGCATGCGCGAATAATCACGTGTCATACGAGGAGACCAATTAGCGAACTCGTTTGCGCTTTCCCACAGCCAATCGCAGCGCCCAGGCTTTGGCAGTGCAAAACAGGTGCACCCTCTGGGAGGTAATACATGCCTCCTTGGTGCCCCTTCGCGGCGAACTTCACCTGGTAGCACCGCATTCTTCGTGTTTGCTGCGCCTGAGGAGGTAACAAGCGCAGCGCTTCACCCTTGGCCGGGAGGAAGGTGGTAAAGGCGGTCTGTTACCTCCTTTTGGTCCCCTTTTTTCTAAGAGTGCAGGTGCCTGTTCTATTGCCACTTTTGTTTAATCTTTACGTAAATGACTTATCCAAGGCTGTTTCCGGCTACGACATTTATCAGTACGCCGATGATACTTTGTTTGTTTCTCGGCATATTAATTTGTGCAGTGCGATTTCTTTACTGCAAGCCAATGCTACCCGGGTAATAGACTGGTTTGAGGCAAATTGTACTGAACTTAACATTTATGAAACAAAACTAATGTGCTTCAGGAGTCCCCTGAAACACAAATGTCCAGACATTCCTTTTGTGTTGCACTCATCGAAATGTACGCGCTACATATGTGCACCTACTCAATTTTCCCCTTCAAACAAGTATGTAGGAATCTTTTTTGACAGTGATCTGTAGTAGAATTTTCATCTAAGTTATGTTGCCAAGCGACTGCGAAGTGTATCAAGTATGTTCTATTCTACAAAGACTTTTTTCCCATTTTTCGTTCGAAGGATGAGAGTCAATGTTTTAGCCTATGGGTTGCTACGGTACGGTATTACTATTTATGCAGACTGTACTATGCCGTGGCAAAATAAAATTGACACGATCCTTAGACTATTTTGAGGAGAGTAGCCTACACGTCTACTTCTATGCTGAGTGATTAATTATTTGCATCCCTGTGCCTGTCGCGTTTTCTAGCTCTCTTTAAAATATGTGTAATATGTAAGCATATTTGGTAAAGTTTTTTTTTTTTTTTTTTTCTTACACGCCTCGTGTATGGAACGTGTTTTGAGTGACGGTGAACGTTTGATTATCCCACGCGTTATACAAAATACGAAAAACGACCGCGCTCATTTTATATACCCCAACTCTTTAACGGCTTACCGGACATGTTTTTTTTTGGGGGGATAACCACGAGGCGTCAAGTACAAAAAAACTGTAAGAGCAATATGCTAAAGTTATGCTTACGTTTTCCAAATTGCATGCAATGTTAGTCCCTATCGGCTTTATATCATTTATTTGTCCCTAACCTTGAATGATCTGCAGAGAGTCCCCCCATGGCTGACGTTTAATCTTGGTTTCTCTTTTGGCCTTTGCGTCCAATATAAAATAGCAGTATCAGCAACACGTGATTCTATCTAGTTTTTATTGTTTCTGGCCTGATGGTATTTGGTTTAGTTGTGTATGTGCTTTATTTTTAAATGATTATTATGCGCGAGTTTGTATCTACATCCTGACTGGTGTGTACGCGATTTTTTTTTTCTTTATTTGATATTAATATTTTGCGTGATATCTTTCAATGACTAGTTTGATGTTTCATCACGCCGCTGCCGGGTTCAGTACAAAAGCCGCTATTGGCTTTTGACGGACCCGCATTTGTATGTATTGTATTTACATTTGTGCAATAAAATTATTATTATTATTATTATTATTATTGTTATTATTATTATTATTATTATTATTATTATTATTATTATTATTTTTATTATTATTATTATTAATATTATTATTTTATTATTATTATTATTATCTTTCAGTCATTCCCAATAACTTAAAAACGGCTCTAGTTAAACCAATTTTTAAAGGAGGAGCTCCTGAAAAACCGGAATGTTATCGCCCAATCTCCATCTTGCCTCACATTGGCGAAAGTTTAGAAAAGCATATGTATATTTTGATGTCCGGCTTTATTGAAAACTTAAACCTGCTGACTCCAAACCAATATGGTTTTGTCACTGGGAAGGGCACCCAACCTCTGCTTGAAGATTTTTCTGACCTTTTACATTGGGCTTTTGAACAAAACTTATATTCATGTGCTATTTTCTTAGATGTTGCAAAGGCCTTTGAAACAGTTAGTCACAAAGTACTCCTTATTAAACTGTACAACTACGGCTTCCGTGGACCATTTTTTTCCTTACTTCATAATTTATTTCTTGACCGTACTCAAGTTGTATCTATAGGAAACTTTAGAAGTGATCGGGTTGTGTTAAAAGCTGGTGTGCCACACTGATCGATTTTATCACCTTCGTTATTTAATTGTTTTGTTAATGGCATCTCACAAAGCTTACTAGTTGCAAAATTTACCAGCATGGGGATGATACCTTACTTGTTTCTAATCACGTCAATTACCACCGAACTGAACGCGTGCTGCAACACGACGCCACGCGAGTAATGGATTGGTTCTACGAGAATTTTACCAGAGTTAACAGATATAAAACGAGAGTTCTTTGCTTCAGGAATCCGTTAAAGAAAGAGAATTTGGACGAATTTCTTGTCTTGCGCCGATCCAACTGCCAAGATTGTACGTGTGCTCCCAAAAATACGTTGAGACCGTAAAGTACTTTGGCATATTTTTTATTCAGATTTATCATGGACAACGCATTTATCGTATGTATCTGGAAAGCTTCTATGCGTCAGCGGCTTACTTCATAACACGACGATATTTATGCCATTTGCCGTAAGAAAATCGATTGCACATGCTCTTGCTTATAGCATACTCAGATATGGTATCACATTATTTTTTTAACTGTACAGAAGCTTGGAAAACTAAAATTGACCGAATTCTTAAAAGTTTGTTCAAAAGCGTTGGGTATCATTTCGATCTTCCATTAGGTGCAGACATCTTCCAGGCTTTACAGTTGCCGAACGTTTGTTCAACTCAGTCTTCAATGTGTTGTGATCTCTCATTTTTGGTATAATCATTTCGAGGGTCCCCTTGTGTCTAGCAGAGATTTGCGTAGCTCAGATCGTTTCATAATCCTCCAGTATTATACGAGATATGGTAAGCTAGTTCGTTCCTACTATGTGCCATACATATTTAATAGACTCCCTGATTCGTTTTTTAAAGCTACTACTAAGAGAAATTTGAAAAAAAAAATGTTGAACAATTTTTCAGCGTAATTCTGTTTTACGGTTCGGTTCATTACTGTTCTTTGTGTTTTTTGTTTATTTTTCCACTGTCCTTTTGACTGATTATTTGACTGAAATTACTGTCATATTTTTTTGCTTCCTATATGTTCCTAGGACTTCTTTGCAATTTGTGTCAATTTACTTGTTGCGCTCTGTCCCTCAAGCCTCCATTGGCTTCGACAGACCCGTTACTTTATTCTGTATTAAAGATAAACAAAATAAATATATTCTTATTAATATTATTATAATTATTATTATTATTATGCGCACGCTGGGTGTTGCCTCTCGCTTAACAAAGGACTTCAAGCATCCCTCTGCGTTTCTCGCACTATACCGCGAGTTATGAATGCCCCAGTTATAACATGCCTCAGTTTTGTGTCTAAATATCTCTAAAACGAACTTATTAGAAATCGAACGAGTTCAGAAAAAGTGTATTTCCATTTTAAAACATCGCTACCTTATGAAGGACGTTCTTTGTTCAACTTATGACGCAATGTTAGATCGTGTTGACTTGCTAAGCCTGCACCGGTGTCGGCAGAAGGCGGACCTATTGTTTTTTGTTTAAAACGTGTGTCTACTCAAAATCAATCGTTTAATATTTCCAAATTTTTTTGTCTTTTAAGCCCAATGATTAACCTGACTGAGTGTTATAACCAGTACTCGGAAAAACTGGATATTTTTAACTCTTGCTACAGGGCATTTGTTATTCCTATTGAAGACCTGCCCTGCGAGTAAATGGTGATTGTGGTTCACTTTAAGATTGTTTTCGGAGAGCACAGACATTGTTGGGTCTGTGCTTGTGCTACTGCTTCGTATATTATTTGTTTTGAGTGCTTCTCAAGCTTGTTTTTACATTGCATCAATTTATCATCATTGTACACAAGACCTAAAAATTGTATTTTGTTATCATTCAGCTCAGTGTATGTCGTATATGATCATATGCAGTTACTGTATAGTGCGTTGCCCTTATGCATTTGTGTTTTATGTATTCACTTCCATCCAGTGTGCCAGTACCAAGACCACAAGGTTGTTCCTGGGCACTATAACAAACATTGATTGATTCATCGATTAATATCATTATCGTCATCATCACCGAAGTGTGCCAGCAGAGAGACCAATGGTTAATTCCTGGAAACTAGAATCAACACTGTGGGGATTTATGTATATAAAAGAAGATGTACAGTGTTTACGTACCTATACGCACAACACCGGTGCTCAAAGGAGACCCGATGCCCAGGGAAAACCTTTCTGCCCAACGTCCCATCCCGCGGCCGACGGTTACCACCAGACGCGTTTGCCGCGCGGGGTTTCGGCAACGCTAAGTCAAACGCGATCATCTCAATACGTAACACTGTTCATTCCGAAACATGGGCCGACAATGTCAAGTTGTGGCCGAGCGCGCTGCGGGCGCACGGGGCCCGCGATGACCGCCGACGGGAGAGTCATGAGAAACGCGCTCTCCTTATCGTCGTTGGGCGCTCACACACGCATGTGTACTGCACGATGTGATCCCCAGTTGTTATCACCTTTTCGGTACCATAAAAACGTTCCTACGTAGACGTCATTTCATGGTTATTCATGAGCTGTAAGCTGCTTTCCAGGCGGGAGTGCGATGCCTTTCAAAATGTGCTTTTTGCAGGGCATGGAAAGACCGCTCCACAGGTAGTGCAAGCGCATTCGGCTTCTGAGGGTGTATGTAGAAAATGTGGACATATCTACCGATCACTATGTTGCCGGTATCGGCAACAATAAATACAGTGCATATCAATATGGTACGCCCCTGGTATCTACAATTTTTGCCAAAATTCCAGGGCCGGCTTGCTACAAACAGCATCTTATCTAAGACAGGGTGAAAGAAAGCCTGTAAAAACTGGGGCGTGCGAGCGCTTGAGACTTGACTTGGGACCACGGTGTAAGATACACTCTTTACGTGCGGACACGGCGGGGCTGAATGCGCGGCGCGAATAATCAGATAGCGTTCGTTCGACGGGCATCCGAAAGGCTTCATCATTCCGCGGCCATCGTGCCCGCGGCTGACAGTGTCGCCGGCGGCCAAACGGCGAAACTGTGTGAGAGCGAAAAACATTATCTCGTTGCCTTGACACCCCGGTACACCGTGGTCTTTCTGCACGTGCGGCAATCTCGCTGGAGCTCTGTGCGTGTGGAGCATGAGGCGGCACGAGCCGTCTTGTGCACTGCTGCCTGCCTCCTGCGTCTTACACCGTGCCCACGGGTCGGCGAGTCATCTGCCGGCGCCGCTTGAAACCATAGTGAGAGAGAGTGAAAACCGAACTTTATTGGCACGTCGCGAGGAGCGCGCTGTCCTCACCTGAAGAGTATTATCTTACATCGTGCTTGGGACGCCACTTCGCTCATGCGCTAGCTTGGGCAGTGTTTTCTTTCACTTCGGTTTAGCTGAGACGCTGCTTCTAGAAGCCGGTCCTGAGTGCATGCAGCGCGTGGTAGGTGCAGACTTTCTCTCATACGATGATGAGGACATATTAAAATAATAAGTGAACGACAGGCATGTAATGATCGGCGTCTTCTTTATCGTTTCAACCCAGTCTTCATCATGGCATGAGACCGAAGGCGCTTCGACCATCCGCGCTGTGCTACGGACATGTAATAAAAGGCTGTACATATGCATCGACAACAACCACCAATTTCAAGTTCTTGCGTGCTGCACGTGCTTGACGTTGGATGGCGTTGATTGTTGCGAGTTTTGTCTCTCATTGTTGAACTATGCTCCGTTTCATGCTTTATGTGCAACGCTGTCAACGGGCTGGCGTGAGCGCGTGACTTCACCTAATGTCTCATTCGCTCAAGAGCACGTGGTAATGTACCGCACGATGAAGACACACGCTAGAGCCAGCAGCTTTGACAGTGTTGTACTGGTTGAGCAAAAAATGTAAAACCGAGTGTTGGGCAGGAGATTGAACTATAGGGGGCGATTTATCGAGCTGCTTGTCCCCATAGCTTTGTGTTTACCAACGCAGCATAACGAAGAAACTGAACCTCGCCGAGCACGGTCTATGCAAGAGCGCTACTCTCTGACCAGTGCTTTAGCCACACGAGGAGCGGCCTTCGAATCGTCATCTTTGATTTCTCGGATCAAAAACAAACAAGAAAATATGGTTTGTTGTCCCCACAGATGAAGCTGGAGGCGTGACTGTTTCATTTCCTCCGCAATAAAGATTTGCATTAAAGGGGGCTTGAGTATTATTCTGAAATCGCCTAAATATGGCTGTAAGTTACTCTGCTGGCTCTAAGCATCCTAGAAATCCATAAAGCAACTAAAGATCGCAACACGCCGAGGTCATCTCCGGTGATGGGAGGAGCATTGCTCCGGCAGCCAGGACGGCATGTGACCAATGAAAGCGCGACATTTCGTTTAGATTACAAACGCTGTTATTACAAAATGTGTGTGTGTGCTTTTGTAGATGATGCGAGCAAATAAGAGTAGTCGAACAATTTTAATTTTTCGCGGGGAGGAAACATAATACTACAATAATCATCTCAAAAGCAACCCACTGCTTTTTTTCTTCTTTTTTTTTTTGTTTATTGCAGGAGTGATGTGTCTGTTCGTCTGGTCTCAAGAGCGCGCTCGTTGGGTTGAATCGTAGTCCGGCTGTATGGGCAACGAGACGTACGCATTCGAGATATCATTCCGCGGTTACACCGGTCGGCGGAGCGAAGCTTCTTTGCTTGCTATTGGCTTACAGTGGTCCAGGTTTCGAAACACGCTCCTCCAAACGCCGGAGATGACCTCGGTGTGTTGCAATCTTTGATTGTTTTTTTTTTAAACAGGAAAATGAGCCGCGTATGGTCACGATTAAGAGATTTCAAGGATGCTTAGGGCTAGCAGAATGAGTTATCGCCATATTTTGCCGATCCCAGAAACCGCTTCAGGGCACCTTTAACGTCACATCAGATGCCATTATGATGGCCTTGCTGCTGAGCGCGGACCTATGTGCAACATACATTTTGCACCATCGCTTTTGTTTTTATCGTCAAGAACAAGTAGAATGACCACCATAATGGTGCGATGACGTCAAGTACATGGCTTAGAGGCCATACAAGGCTAAATTTCTGGGACATACCGTGGAAAAACGTTTTCAAGGAAATATGGAGTTTGTAATTGATGTGCGTTCTTGATACCCAAGAAATTACAGTCATCATGGTGTACAATATTTTGTTAAGAAAAGAAGAAATTGATAATTTTGTAAATGTACTTTATGCGGAGAGCAAGTCGTCTAGCTTCTTCCGCGGTAGTTGTGATGACGTCATAACGATGCCGTGCTCTGATTGGCTTTGATTGAAAGGATAGTGGGTATACCTCGATGCTGGATGCCTCAAGGTCTACCCACTATTTTTTTGTATCTTTTTAGAGCTCAGCTCTTAGGCGCATGTTTCCGGGTTGAGCGGCGTCGCCGTTGGCGTCGACGTAACCGTGCGCGTTGAATTATGGAAATAACGCAAGCGGGCGTAACCGCGCTTTGCCTTATGGGAAAAGTTCACGCCAAATTTAACGACAAAATGTTGGCTAAATTTCCTGCTAAGTTTAGCGGAACATTTTTGTTAATTTTTCCGCTAAATTTAGCGGGAAAATTTGCCCGATAAATTTAGTGGGGAGGTTTTCGCTAAATTTTTCGGGACATTTAGCTAACTTTTTTGCTGCTAAATGTGAGTGGATAAGGAGAGGAGGAAAAAAGGGGCAGGAGTGGGAGGAGGGGCATATCCTTTCCTCTTTACCCTCCCCTCCTCCTCCTCAAGAGCTGCGCTCTAATTTCGCATTACAGAAACCTGTAAACGTCTCATTTTTAGAGCGCAGCTCTTAGCGCCCGTTTCTGTCTTGAGCGGCGTCGCCGTCGCCGTCGGCCTAACCACGCGTTGCATTATGAGACGTTTCCCATATTGACGTCACCTGTGATGCCACGTGTGACGTCACGAGGGTCCCGAGTGACGTCACGGGGTCCTAAAGTTTGCGGATTATTTTTTTCCTCTAAATCTAGCGGGAAAATATTTCGGCCAAATTCAGCGGGGAGATTCCCCCGCTAAATTTAGTGAAAAATTTTCCCGCTAAATTTAGACCGAAAGTTTCCCACTAAATTTAGCAGAGAATTTTCCCGCTAAATTTAGCAGGGAAATTTTTTCGCCACATTTAGAAGGCAATTTTTTCTGCTAAATTTAGCGGAGAAATTACTCCCCCAATTTTTTTCGCTAAATATAGCGGGGAAATATTCGCGCCAAATTTAGTGGGGAAACTTTCCCACAAAATTTAGCGGGCAATTTGTCCGCTAAATTTAGGGCGGAAAGTTTCTCTCCAACTTAAGTGGGGAAATTTTCCCGCTACGCTTAGCGGGGAAATCTATCCGCCAAATTTAGAGAGGGAATTCACCGAAAATCGTCCCACTATTTCACGGTAAATTCCCCTGCGTATCCTCCCCCCCCCCCCCTCCATACCCTTCCCTCCTCCTCCTCAAGAGCTGCGCTGTATTACGGCATTACAGAGAATTGTAAACGCCTTTCATTTTTTCATTCAGCCAATAAGAGCTCGGCGTCCTGACATCACGACAACCCATGTGCAAGAAGCAGACGAACTTGCGCTCCGCATAAGATTCAATGCAAAAACAAAAATTTAGTGCCTTGGAAAAAGAACTATAGGCATCCAAATGTTTAATTGCATTACTGCTTTTGAAAGTTTATGACCGCCATCTAAAATATTCCCAGGCAACATTGCGATGCTTGTAGTTGTTCAGTTGAAATTACCATTTTAGTGCATGCGCCGAGGCGCTGATGTATAAGAAATATGTAAATGAACAAGATAGAATGCATGTACACGTGGCGGGCCAAACAGTAAGATGATCTCTGAAACAAAAGAAACACGACATGCCAAGAAATATCCTACCGCGTTCCACATTTGTTCATGTGCCTTTAAGAGCGCTTCTCGAACTCTGGTCCGGAGACGACCAAGGGTCCTCGAGACCGTTCAGGACTTTGAAATGGCCAACCGAACCTGTCGTTTCACAGAAAAAGCACGCATGGCAAGAATGATGCAATTATCAAGAACCTCGATCTTTGAAGCAGACGGATGGAAAACAAGGTTTGAGACTCCCTTCTCCAGGTGAATAGTTTTGATCAGTACTCCGAACTGGAGCTGCCAAGAAAGTTTAGGACCGCTAATCAAGAGCAATTGAGTCATTGAGAGCAAGAACGAAACATTTCTGTTGCAATCGCCGTGCCGAAACAGGTTGAACAATTAATTAATTTCAAGAAAAGTCGTTGGAAGACTGACGCGCTGCTTAATCTTTTCTGCAGCGCATACTTGCAACAAGTGTTCTCGCAACGCCCCCTTACCAATTTGTGAGGCCGAGTGTTTTCGTAAAGCCCTCAGATATGCCAGAGGTAACTAAGCCTTTTGCTGCGCTTTTCGACAATCTTCCTGTATGAAGCCACCTTTTCTGCATTGGGTCACTTCAAATCAAAGTCACGAAACAGGATAATGTTGAGGCAGACTTACGACTTCAATTCTCTTCCAGTGAGCTTGAGGTCAGCAGCCTTGGTTACAACATAGAAAACTACTTTTTCCACAGAGCGTGTACTGCGAGTGCCAGTTCATATTAAGAACCTATAGCGTAATCCGGGTAGCTGCAAATATAGTGCCACTCTCTGGCCCTTGATTCGCCAGCCCTTTTATGTGTGCCTTCTCGTTATCAATATTCTACTCAGTGGAGGTCATTGAATGTACTCTGAGTCGTGTATGGCTCCGGTACGGCCAAAAGATTGAGAACCGATACCCTAGAGCACTGTTTGGATACATTCTGTATTTTGAGCAATTGTGAGACAGATAGTAAATTTCGAATGACAAAGTGGTGTGGTGCAGTGTGAAAAAAATAGTGGAGTGGTGCGGTGATCACCACAACTTCGCGGTTATGAAGAAACCATGGAGCTCGAATGCTGGCTACCACAATATTGCTTTTCGATTACTTTGTTAAGTTCATTTCACTTGAACAGTACAGTTCGGTTATATGCCCACACAGAAGAAGCCTTGCGTGCCAGTCGGTCCCTTCTGGTAAGCTGCTGCAAAGTAGCAGTTGCTAAACATCCTCAATTTAACAATTTACAGATTTTAAGATAGTAATTTCTAAGCAACTGTAGATTGCTATAGAAGCACACGTTCAGTGGTGTCCCATCCTGGCGAGGTAGAAAAAGGTTTTTCTCTTCGATAATTTTGTTCGTAACTACGCCGGCGGAGCTCATTGAAACAGCCGCTGCCAGATCATAACAATATCAAAAAGCTTGAGTTCCTGGCATCGCTGTGATTAGAATACAGCTAGAAATATCAGCAACTCCATAGTTCTGTACAACTGCGTGCGTGGCACGAGTACAATCGCATAGCTTAGAAGATACCTTCCTGACGTGAGTTCTTGAGCGCAACAAAAAAAAACCAAGAAATACGACAACATAAGAATACGGTTTAATCGAATCCCTAAAAAGTGCGATGGTTACAATGGGATTCAGGGGAAAAGAAAACGATTAAAGTTCTAGTTTAAAATGAACGGTGCGCATTAAAATTTTTAGTTCTTTAGAGCAAATTATAAATTACATTAACTATACAATTTTGTATTACATGCTCGCATCACTATGCTAAAAAAGGTTTTACATGACTACAAACACACTTGTTAACCCTCTTAGTTTTAAGGCGTTTCTGCACGCATCTTGGTTTTTATATTTGTGTATACAGGAGAAGAAAAACGACAGCATTTGATAAGCCAAACAAGAAAAAGGACGGTCCTGTTCCCAGTAAGAGTTCACAAAAGAAATCTTGACTTCTTCATTGATAACAAAGGCTCTTTATCTAAGATAGCACGAAAGACACGTCCGCGATGACCCTGAACAAAATGACAGCGCGAAACTCGGAGGAGCTGAGCCACGTGATGCGGCCGCCGAGAAGTACAGACGTGAAGGAAGAACGCCGGTGTCGTGCGCAAACACTTATGCTCGCGGACGTCCGTGCATCGGCGCCCTCGTGGTTGTTCAAGATGGCGCCCGTGGGGTCGCATTATTAAGTCATGGAATGAGGACCCAGGCACTTCTCCGGCTACTGTCATCCACGCTGCGACCCGCATGGGGCGAACGCTACACAGTCAGTGTGTGCGGACTGTTTCTTGTATGAAGTATTATATGTGTGTCACTGAGGATTATTTGTTTTTCTTATTTGCAGTGGTAGCAGTTTTCTTTTTTTTAGGCAGTAGCGTATTTTATGTCACCTCCCAACACATTCCGCCCATCACATTGAAACCAGAGTGCCCGTCACTTGAAAACTGTAATGGATTGCACGCTTCAAATGTAATGGATTACCGTTACCAAATACTATAAAGTAACTGATTACATTACTGCTTACGTTACAAATTACTGTCATATTGCTTTTCCTGTACACTTGTCGAGAAAATAATAGAAACAATTTTGATGTTTTCAAAAATGTTCTGCAGAACTACTTTTCATTTCTAATACGCCCGCATTGGTAGTCCTTGTAAAAAAAAAATATTCAATTTAAGAGAAAGAATATGGCGCACTATGTTCAACTGTAAGTTGACAGGGTAGCGAAAGCTGCAACCACAACCGACTATCCCGCTAGCTTACTGAGACCGGAAATGATCCTTGAAATTCTGCAGACAAAGCTAACGGTCCGCATGCTCTGAAGCAGCGGCTACCTCCTCTAGGAGATTAAGAAAACAACGCTTACTCGGCGTTGGTTTCATGGTCCTTGTTTTTCGCATATTTCTATGTGCCTTGCTCATTTTTCTAGTTGTTCTAGTGGCCGGTCATATAAAAAATCGTGTTTTCTTTTCGGCAATTCTGTTCAGGATGCTTTCTATATTGTTGAACTTTCTATATTTATGCTGATTAATTACCTGCCCCTATAGCAAAATTACATTACAAATTTCTGTCGCAAAAAAGTAACGTGGCAATCGCGAAATTACTTGAAAAAGTAATGGATTACAAGCAATCTGTCACTTGTAACGGATTACTTCCCAGGTCTGGTCGAAACTCACGTGCACGTACATACGGGAGAGTGTGAGTTATACATGCTGTCTTCCTTTCCTTAACGCACGCATGCACGGGTCGCGGGGCCAAGCGCATAATTTATCTGCCGCATTCTTAACGATGCCTCGCGAGAGGAAGAAGCGGACCGAATAAGAGATAGCCGAACAAAAGCGGCGATGTGTTCAGTAGGATCACGCTCGACGTGCCAAAAAGACGCACAAAGAGAACGATGTCTGACTAGGCACAGAATAGGAAAACTTCCTAGAAGACAAACTCCTTCCGCTCAGCTGAAAAACGGCATGAAGAATCTTGTCTCCCCCTCTTAATAAAAGTCGTAAAAAAAAAAAGAAGAAATGATATCGCATTTTGACGTGGTCTGGAGTGAATTAGCAAAACAATTTCACAGCCCCGTTATATTTTTATTAATTTTGAGTGTTTCGTGACAAGAGATATTTTTAGAATAGCGTATACCGAAGGCTACAACGGGCCGGGCCTTGCGTGCTCTAAAGAGCATGCTTCGAATGTGCAACGGTTGCTTCCGGTAGCGATGCTACTCTGTACGGCAACAGTATGCTAACTAAAACTGCCTACACTAAGCGAGCCCGTATTCTAGAGGTCCTCTTTGAATACAAATAGATTTAGTTGTCAGAGCTTCGGATTTGAGAGAACTTGCTTTTAGTGTGAGTATGTTTACACCGGTGAGATTAATGAGACTTAGAGCGCAAATGTGAATCTTTGACAAGGCAAACTTAATTTCGCAGTTTCAATAACGGGAGGCCCCGTATATATTGTTTGCATAAGGGTTTGCAATCCGAATTTGATTCTCGGATTTCGTTTTTAAATTGCCGGATAGTGAAATAAGATACTTTGTACGTGTAGACAGCCTGCTATGTGTAGATTTAAATGTTTGTATAGCGAATTAATGGGATTTGGACCTAGTGTGCTTTGCGATAGGACGTCAATCGTGGTAACATTCCCAATGGTTCCTTTTGGCTTTTGTTCTAATCTTTTATTGATAATTCTTTATTTTTTGCTCGTACGTTCGAAGCTCTCTCCATTAATTAGCACAGTATATGGTTTGAAAAGATTTGTTCGGGGAGTTCACTATATACTTGATGAACTGCGGCGCAAATGGTTCCAGGGAGCGAGCGTCCCTGGTTCTGCAGAAAAACGTTACGTCATTCCTGAATAGGATAGTATGGGGACCACAGTCAGCCTGCTAATATATAATAAGAACGACAGTCTGCAGGCACTTTCTGAGCAGTGTTTTCTCCTTGTACGACGTTCCTCTCATGTTGGTCATACAAAAACTGTCTTCAGAAATGTTAGAAGCAGAAGAACAATGCAGGCATGTCCGTAGATAATTCTGTCATCACGTCTGCTGCTAACTGTGTCTTTTGTATGGTATATGAACCAGTTGAGCGCTGCTTACAGTGTGGGATTCTACTTTACCCCAAAGTCCTCGGTGAGGCAAATACCCACTCCGTAACTCGTCGGTTGCAATAAAGTGGGTTTCGACTTGCCTTGCTGATCGCTGTGAGGCAACACCCACTCCGTAGTCCGCTGCTATGGTGGCTACGGCCGGGTCCGTCCGTTGACTGCCGTTAGACTCCGGTGGACGGGAGACCACACCAAACGCAGGGGTACCGTAGAACGTGTTTATGGGGCTTACGCCACACGCTTGTGCCCGTAGCCGGAACAAAAGAGAGATAAAGTTGGCGTTGCCTTAATTGACAGGATCACCAGGAGGGGAGTCCGTGCTGCCGTAGCTGGCAGGATCACGGAAAAGGGGGAGCAGTAGAACAACGATCAATGCTCCATCGAGCGTAGCCCCCCCCCCCCCCCCCCCCTAACCAAGAGCCCCGGCCACAGGTGGTGGCCGGCTTATGTAGCCTGCGGGAAATGAGCGCGGCCGGGGAGGCCGGTAGAAGGTCACTCGAAAACGGGACGCGTCCATAATCACTCCCAAGGGTGTGCCGAAGGCAACATTCACCCAAAATGGGCAAGGGAGAACCGGCCCCCTTGGGGAATCCGGCCTCGTGGTTCCTTGTATCCGGGAGGCCGAGGCCATTGGTGACGACGAATACCACGGTCTGCGTGAAGCTAGGCCTAGATAGGGATAGAGGGAACCCCATGGTTCCCACAACAGATAAAGTGTTTTTCTTTTTCTTGTTTTCGTGTCGGGGTCTGAAGTCGTAACAATTTGTTTGAGAGGGGGACGATTGTGATGATGTGGATGATGTGTTGAGAACAGCGGAAGAGGCGGATAAAGCGAGCGCACACGCGCACGCTCCAGAGGACTGACAGAAGGGGCGAAAGGAACGGTACATAGCTCGACACCGATGGTTCGGGCAGCCAAGTAATGGCCCGGTGAACGGACGCCTAAATGTTCGTGGGAGCAACAAGCACGCTTGCCTTGGCGAACGACGAAGAGTACGGTTCCAGGGAGCCAATCAGCTCGTCGGAGGAGCACACGTGACTATACTCTATTTCACCAGTAGAGGAGAGGGATGTGAACGTCACAGACAGAAGAAAGAGGAAAGCCGCTTTTGTACTAATTTCGTGCGACCGGCTAATCTTCGAGCGGGGCTAAAGCGACGTCTGTGACTGCTCCGGGTTAACAGAGGACTTCGTTCTTCCCCTGTTCTCCAACTACTAGGTTTACGCTCTCGCCCCTCTATCATTGGTAATCACTGTCACGTGCTTTGCCTCCGTGGCTCTGATTAGCTCGAGGGGACCGTAGCATTCGCTCTTTGCCAAGTAACTGTGAAACAAAATATAAATGTCCCCAATTGTCGTGACATCACGCTACCTGGGTCTCACGCCGCGTCCGTTACAGGGCTTCGGTGTGTATGAAATAAATGAGTGAATCACTCTGCGAGCAGACATTCAGACATTGGCGGTGGCTCCTCCACGTAAGGTCGGGGGCAACCGGTGGCCGAGTGGGCTAACACACACTAGCGCCACTGTATATGCTCCCGTAGGGAGCAGAGTATAGCGCCATTGATTGATGTTCGGGTTCGCCGAGAGTCCGCGCTTTATATTGGCTCACGGCGATCACGTGGGAAAATTTTCTCTCCGCTTTCGCAAAAGGTTCTAGTCTCCGTGGCGAGAGCATTAGCGTGGTAACGGCAGTCGTAGTTTTTGCGACACTTCGAGCGTTTGTAAAGAGGTATCCACACAAAAAAACTCCGCGGACGGATGTCGTGACGTCATCGACCCGGGAAACTCCGTCCTCGTCTCTAGCATCTACACGGACGACGGGGAGCCGTGAGGGATATCAGTGTTACCAGCCGTATTTAGCGGTCGCACCCTCGACAACAACGCTCGGAGCACGCCGAAGAGAGCGCGCGCGCCGTAGCCGAGAGTAGGAAAATGGAGGCGCAGATGAAGCGGCGGTATGGCGTTATAGCAGCAGCGCTGCTAGTAACGGACGGCAACGAGATTTTACCTAATAAAATAAGGTTTCTGGGTGAAAGTTTGGATGGAGAAGGAAGTACTTGGTGTACAAAACCAGTCGTACGAAGAGCTTCTAGAAAGCGACTCTGTGGAGTATCGAAGACTCCTTCGGGTGCCCCATGACGTCTTCGGTGAACTACTGGCCGACGTGTGCCTATCAGCGTTGTCATTCATCAGTACCAAGTATCAGTGGTTTCAATCGTCAGTATCAACAGTAGTGGCATCTAGTAATATAGTAAACGTAAAAAGAGGACACAGAAACCGAATCGCGGCCCAGTTACTGCGTTTAATGCCCTCCGCTGCGTGGCGCTTTTCTGTAATTTGGTTGAAATTAATTAGAACTCTTTCTGGGAGGAGTTATTGTTTTAATTGTTACGCTTTATAATTATTTAAAGTACTTAAAATGACTAAATAGTTCTAATCTAACACGTCACAAATCCCCCGTGATGAACGGCGCCTGCCATTGCCTGCTTGTTTGCCCGCCGTCGTTCGTGCGTACCGTGTGTGCCGTCAGTCTGTGTTTTCTGCTAAGGCCTGTTTGGTCGACTTTGCATTAAGCAAGGTGACGCATGACCGCCCGCATGCTTGCATGCTCGGCGTGAGTTTGTGGAGCTGAACTGCTTGATATGGATTGAGCTTCTCGCGCTGTTTTCGTCGGGCTGTCGGGGCCTAGATTTTTAAACAGAAGGTAAGTCGTTTTGCTCATTTGTATTTCATTTGTGTTGTAAAGCTTGCTTATGAATTGCGCATAGTCTGGGTTGCCGTCCGACGGCCCTCGGGCAAAGCTTGGTTCATGCATGTTCATGAGCCGTCAGACAGCTCTGGATTGCTGTTGAGGGGACTTGTGCTGTCACAGATTGAACTTAATTCATTGACTAAAATTGAGTCGACAGTCGCTCTCAGTGAGACGAATTTGGGGCAAGGTGTTCATTAAGTCATATTGATATTCTGATATGTATTCTGTAAATGGCGCATCGCTGCTTTGATTTTTCACATAAAGTGCAAAAGAAGCGAACGTCGCTGGAGCGAGCTACATGCCTTGTGTGTGCCGCCATACGCGCTGCAGTTGAAGACGACAAACGCATGCATAGGATTTCGGGGAAAACAATTTGTGAGACACGGTATCGAATTTAGGTATTTAATAAAGTTCCCAAGCGGCATATATATCCTATGGACGTCCACAGGATATCCAGGGCATCCATGAAACTTTAGGACACCCTGGAGATGTACGAAGGACCGTGTGTGCTGCTAGGGCTTGCTATTCGAACATTGTGCCCACTACATCGTTACATCACCGAATGAAGCTCGAAATTTAGGTCTTTGGTTCGCTGGGATTATTTTTTATCTAAGAAAGCAAAACTCAAAATATCGACGGCCTATTTACCAGAAAAAGTAGAGATAATAATAATAATAATAATAATAATAATAATACTTTTTATTGCATTTAAAGTACACAAACAAATACAGACCTGCCAAAGCCTCATTGGGCTTGTCTGGCAGCGTCTAGCAGTCAGCAAACGAAACACACACAAATAGAGTACATGAAATAAAAACGAAACGAAATCAAAACCGAAACCAAAGTCAACCAAAAGAGAGGGGGGGGGGGGGGGTTATACAGTAATGTTTCTCAGCGCTTTCTTCAGTTTATACTTTGTTGTGGCATCAATAACACACGACGGGAGTTTATTAAAGCATGCTGGAACATAGTATAATCGGGTTCTTTTACCATATCTTGTAGAACACCGAGGTGTCCAATATCGCTCTTTCCGTCTAAGATTACGCGCAGGGACGTAGGGAGTCTTAAAACTGCTCTCCCAAAAATGTCTATGCACGACAGTTTCAATCAACAATGAGTTAAAATTCGGCAGAGATAGAGTCGCGAACACATCAATGTTTTTGTCGAGGCCTAAGTCATAGGCCTCGACACAACGTAGTATTGTGTTAATTCTGGTTTGCCATCGTTGGGCACAATGACCGTACACAGATATGCCATAACGAAGTACACTGTAGCCCAGAGCATGTATAATAACTTTTCGGACTGATAACGGCATATAGTATCGAATTTTGTACATCAAACAAGACACTGAACGAATCTTTTTACAAATATAAGCAAGGTGGGAGTTCCAGGAAAGATCACTGTCGAAAACAATTCCAAGATATTTCACAGTTGATGTATATTTTACCGGGTCACAAGCACACGATAAACAATTGGACGCATGTAACAGTAAAGGATAGGTGGGTCTAACTTTTTTTACGGGGTTATGAAAACAAATGAGCTGCGTTTTCGAAGCATTAACAATAATTAAATTAGCTTCAAACCAGTCCATAATTTTAATCGTAGCAGCTTGCAGAGAAGAGATTGCATCTAAATAATTGGTAGCTCTGGATAAGATAACCGTATCATCAGCATATTGAAATAACGAAACTGGCACAGCGTTGTGGAGGTCATTAACATAAATATTGAACAGTAATGGGCTCAGAACTGACCCCTGCGGTACACCAGCTTTGATTGACGAAAATGTGCTCTGAAAATGCCCAATTGAAACACACTGTCGCCGATCGCTTAGGAAGTTTTCAAGGAGTACTAAAAAGGAGCCACGAAATCCTAATTTCGAAAGTTTCATTAGCAAAAGTCGATGGCATACGCTGTCAAATGCTTTGCTGACGTCCAAAAACAGTGCGCAGGCAACCTGATTCCGTTCAAAAGTTGAATTCAGTATATCCGAAAAATCCTCTAGAAGCGTCTGTGTCCCTCGACCTTGAATGAACCCATACTGATGAGGTGAAAGAATATTTTGCTTGTCTAAAAAACTTTCCATAGAAATGTACAAATGTTTCTCCAACACCTTACTAATACAAGCCAAAATTGAAATAGGTCGGTAATTTTCTATGTTTTTACACGCACCGCCCTTAAAAAGCGGAGTAACCACCGCAGTTTTTATTTGTATCAGAATGATTCCACTTAAGATAACATTGTTCAAAAGCGAAAGGAGGACATGCTTAAGTACGTCAAAATGTCTGCGTAACTCATATTAATTGAGATGCCATCAATGCCCGGAGCCTTGTTAGGCTTAAGGCTAAATATAATTGACCTAAGGTCGTTTTGGGACAATAAGGGCAAGAAAGCCGAATCCAACACATTATTTTGCAAAGAGCAGGAGTCTGGGTGTTGTTTAGCGATGCCCGACACTCGAAAAAAAAAGTTGCTAAAATCATTGGCAACAGTTTGCTCATCAGAAGAAAAATGCGAAAAAAACAAATTATCACTAGCCGAGGACGTCTTAGTATCGCTCAGGTCGTTGATCAGGGACCACGTTTTTTTAATGTCGAAACGAGAGTTGTTAAATTTATTTCGAAAATGAACTCGTTTGGCGAGACGTATCATGGCATTCACCTTGTTTCTACTCTGTTTAAAAGTCGACCGCAGCACGTTGCAACTGGGAGAGCGCTTTGATTGTATCCAAAGCAAGTCTTTTTCCTTGATTGATATATTAGTCTTACTCATTTTGGCCGTTCTATGCTAAAATTCCGGTTTTTCTCTTGAGGGCGACACTTCAGCGTTTGGTAAAAACAGTCAGATGTCACTTGAACAATTGGTTGCAGTGCTGTGGGACGGCACACTAGACACTGCGGTCGAAATATGATGCATGAAGATTGCGCAAACTTCACAATATTTCTTTCACCCCTCGGTGAAAGAAATATTGTGATTCATCATTCATCATGTGTCAAGAGTTTATTGTCACATCGCGACATGGCTCGAGCTAGATCATCTTGTGACATTATAGAATTCTCCATCAGTTCATTCCTTGCCAGCCGCTATTGTGGTACCTTCCTATAGATTACAGTAACGCGAAAATTAGCTAAGCTTCAGTAGATGTTAAACTCTCCCTCCACCGCTGGCCCAGGTTATGTCCTACGGAAATTACTGCTGCGTCGTTTTTTTGGATCCCACGTGACCCAAGGTATGTATAGATTCTAAGGCTGTCCTTACAACATTTGATCGAAGCATACCATTTTGAAATGCGAACTAGCAAAAACGATTTCTTTCATGTCACTTTGGTTTACGGACACCAATATGTTTCATGATTTTAGGGTTATCTTGCATCGCGCCTAATTTGATTGCATACCCTGGTCGGTTTTGAATGCATGTCCACTGTTTCTTTTGCCGTATTGCCCTGCGGAGTAGCATGAAGAAGAAAAACAAACTCTTCAAAGCGTGAACACTTTGCTGAGAGGTGCCGTATCAAACGGCAGTGAACTATAAAATACAAGGCTCACATATTTGGAGTTTATTTGGCCCTTACAGTATGTGTAACCCTGGTAGTAAATACAATGTTCTGCAGGTCAAAAGCATGGTTATGTATGCCTGACGTTCTGAGCACATAGGAAAGACATCCAATGAGCTCTATGCGGGGTATCGCCTGTGTAGTGAACATTTCATAGCCAATGACTTTTTGGATCCTGGGAAGACGAGGCTCACCAAAACGGCTATCCCTACGGTTCGGCCGCAAATGCTTAGGCCATCTGCAACAGCCCAAGGTAACATATTCTTTATTTGCAATGTGTACGGAGTTCTATTATATTTTGTTCTTAGGCGACACCCCCTTTACGTCACTGATTGTACTTGCAGCATGCTGTCAACGCTGCTTTCTGACAGTCTCAAAGGTATGATCTGATTTAAATAGTTTTTATTATTATTTTCTACTTAAGTGTTTTATGTAATTAATTTAGCACTTTTGTGCATTATCCCTGTAATGTCCCTGCCCATACTGTTACCCAGAACCAATATCCGGCCCAATTTGTTGGATAATTGTTTTAAAGTACAAAGTCAGCTGCATTGAATTATGATAATTTGTATCCTGCAATCAAGAAGGGCAGTTCTGTCAGTGTAATAATATTTCTTACATGGCATGCTTGGTGTGTATCATATGATAGGGATGTAAATGAAAGAAAAGGCCGGTCAACGCAGCCCCTGTTCATATCGACTTCGGCAAGAGGACTCTGGCCATCTGAGTCATTTTCCTGACACTCATGTTTACAAGGGGAGCTTTAGCTTTTCATGCTGTTATGTCTTCGTGCATTAGCATACCGGACCGTCGCAATTTAAGATATTCCTAGATTCCTGAGGGCCTTTTCAAGATCCGCCGGATGCTTCGTTTCACCATTGATTAATATTGCTCAACATTAATTTTATCAATAAGGGATTTCAATGCCGTTTTAGAGTGGTGAATAATTTCTGTTCCTTTGAAATGTCACAGACCTAACCTATCAATCGCCGGTAGCAGGGCTTCTCCATCTCAAGCTTTAAACAGTAAAACATAAGCAGGTATTCATATCTGAGAAGCCAACATTTTTCAGAAGAACCGGTGGCGACAACATGCGCCTGTGACGATCTATTGGAGGGAAGCAGAACGTCGTATCCCACAGCAGCTCATGGTGAGATTGTTTATTTTAAATCAGTGGCTCATATCTGACAAGGAAACGTTTTTCGGAAGAACCGATGGCAGCACCAAGCCCCGGGGATGTTCCATTGGAGAGCAGCGGGACATCACCTTCGGTCGCTGCTCATGGTGAGATCATTTACTTTAAAACAGCTGCACATATCTGACAAGCAAACGTTTTTCGGAAGAACAAGTGGCGACAAAATGTCCCTGTGATGTTTCATTGGAGGGCAGCGGAACGTCACCTTTGGCAGCTGCTCATGGTGAGATAATTTCTTTTAAAACAGTGGTTCATATTTGACAAGAAAACGTTTTTCAGGAAAACCGATGGCGGCACCAATCCCCGGGTATGTTCCGTTGGAGAGCGGCAGATCGTCACCTTCGGTAGCTGCTCATGGTGAGATACTTTATTTTAAAACAGCTGCTCATATCTGACACGTAAACGTTTTTCAGAAGAACCGATGGCGACAAGCCATGCGGCATTCCACTGGATGGTACCAGCGCGTCACATTCCACAGCGGATTGTGGTAAAATAAATGTCCTACACAAATTGGATTTATGCAAACATTCGCATTTAACAGTGACAAACTTTCCAGAGCAAATAGGGATGCCCAGCTCTCCTGGCAAGCCTTTTTACCACATCACTCCATCTTCCTCTGATGCCCCTTCTGAATCATCTGGAACCTGTGAGTATAACTTGACTTCTCTACATATTTAAGCAATGCAAAATTTTGTTAAGTATCTTGATCTGCATGTAGTATGCACATTGTTTCAAATCAGGGG
Organism: Ixodes persulcatus; assembly: GCA_013358835.2. NCBI lineage: Eukaryota > Metazoa > Arthropoda > Arachnida > Ixodida > Ixodidae > Ixodes > Ixodes persulcatus. The sequence goes on along the minus strand of JABSTQ010011399.1, from coordinate 763,799 downwards.
ACATTATTTGCTACTTCATTTTTATGCTGGCGTTAATAACTTGGAACGTCACTACAGGTCGCTAGATGATGGGGAACATAAGCTTTAAAGTGCGGCACCGTGAAATGCTCTGAAAAGGGTTTGTTTCCTAGTACTTGGTGCTTACTGTAATAATTTGCCAATCCTGTTACGTACAGTTCTCAATTTTGATGACCTTGTTGAATGTAGTGATTGACTGCACGATTATTCGAAATTTGAAAGTTTCATCAACTTATATTAATTCAGTTCTCGTGGTGAAATTAATGCAGCTTAAAGACTAAAAGCTAGTTTCATTTTTCCTGATAGCAGCTCTTTGTGTATAAACAGTGGTAACGGAACATGCAGAGCAAATACCCATTCACAATCATGAAAAACTCTGAGAGGGGGGCTTCTGATGCCCGAAAGCAAAAATGAAGAACAGCCAAAGGTGGGGGAGGGGGGGGGGGGGTCACCACTTGGAGCCCGTGCACGTGTCAAGCTTCACCTTTTACATCGGTGTGCTCGGAGAAGCAGCTGAAGCGGAGGAGCATTTATGTTAGGTGGGTGAGTTTTGAGGTCTGGTGTGGGACGTTGATACGTGCTTTGTTTATGTTGCAAACGTTTCGAAAGTAGCGGGTGGGCACATATTGCAGGATGGGTAGGTGGTCGGTATTTGGCGGTGTCGTTTTTGTCGGGTTGTACTTATTATCATTCTTGTGTAGCCTGACTTATCTGCTTTTGGTATTGTTTTGGCAGGCTCTGGTCGTTCAACACCTGCTTCCGCCAAGCTCTCAAGGAGGCACAGGGGCGTCATAAAGCGCCTACATGGAAAGGTTTCCAGTTACAAGAAGACCATATTAAGACTGCGCCAGCATCAGAAGCAAATGTCTCAAACAGCTGAAGCACTTGAAATGGTGCGTCCTGTTTGTGAGAGAAGAGGTTTTTTAACGTTTCTCGCAACATGCCAAATTAGGACGCAAGGGACGAGGAAAACGGTTTCCATTGTGGCTCAAGAAGTTTGCTTTGCATCTGAACGTTTATGGCCCACAGGCATACCGTTTTCTATCGTTACATTTAGCGCTTCCCACACAGCGTTCACTGCGTAGGTGGCTGTCGAATGTAAAAATGACTCCTGGTATTATACCTGGTCTCATTTCCTCCATCGAATCCCAAACATGGTCTTGGGTCTTGGAATGTGCGTGATCGTGTGTGCACCTTGATTTTCAATGAGATTGTTTTAAGGAAGAACTCGACTTACGACCCTGCACATGACATTGTCCATGGATTTACAGATGACGGCGTTGAACGAACCTCTACCATTGCAGATAGAGCCTTGGTTGTTGTGCTCTCTAGAATTTCCACGTGGCGGGTTCAGCCCCTTGCCTACACTGTTGGGCACACTTCAACACCGTCTTCTTTTATCCCCAGTCTCCTCATTTCTCTCGTTCGGGAGCTTAAGACTGTTGGCTACACAGTAAAGGCTGTGGTAAGCTTGACCAGCCAACTTGTTCTATCTGTTGATGAGCCAATTCTGAAGTTGACAACAAACATGTTTACTTCATCTTTGATGTTCTCCACCTCATCAAAATTTCATTTCATTTATTTCATTTATTTTTTCCCTCAAAGCGCCCGGAGGCATTACATGAGGGGGGGGGAGAGACAAAAGAAAAAGTTCGTCGCAAAAACAGGAAAACACTAACATTGAAAACAGCACGCGACAGATCGCGCACACATACACAGCATACAATATACACAAACAGCTACACACCAGAGAGCGTATAAAATTAAACTGACTTAAATAATTCTTCACATACACTCCTAAACTGTGCACAGTCCGAAATATCAACCACACTTTCAGGGAGGTCATTCCATTCATGGATAGCCAAGATCAAGGGCGACTCTGAAAAATGCTTAGTGCGACATAAGGGTAGGCTAATTTTATGACGGTGATCATGCCGAGGAAAAATCCTATGGGGCTGAAGTAAAAGTTGACTTTTTAGGTCAGCGTTGTAATAATACACGCGATGAAGAAAAGTCAGTCGTGATACTTTGCGTCTATTACATAAAGGAACAAGGTCAGCTCTTGTTTTCAGTGCTGTCACACTCGACGTAAAGAAATAATCTCTAAAAATAAAACGTACGGCTCTATTCTGAACAGACTCTATTTTTTTAATTAAACAATCTTGCCATGGGTTCCAAATAATACTCGCATATTCTAGTTTTGAAAGAATAAAAGATTTGTAAGCTAACAATCGAACGTCACTTGGTGCTAAGAACAAGTTCCTCCTAAGGTACCCGAGAGATCGATTCGCTTTGCTCACAATATGATCAATATGCATTTTCCAGTCGAGATTATCCGTTAGAAATACTCCGAGGTATTTGTAATGAGTTACCTTTTCAAGAATTGCACCATTCACTTTATAATCAAAAGCAGACTTAGACTTAATTGTAGCAAAAGTAAGAAGCTTGGTCTTTGTTATATTGATATCCATTTGCCATTTAACGCACCATAAAGATAGCGAATCAAGGTCACGCTGGAGGGCCAAGCTATCTTCTTTCGTGACAATGCGCCTATATATTACGCAGTCGTCAGCGTATAGCCGAATGTTGGAACAAATTAAGTTGGGTAGATCATTAATGTAAATTAAAAAGAGAAGAGGGCCGAGGACAGGAGCCTTGCGGGACACCGGATTTTACTGAGATACTTCGAGATGAGTCGTTATTGATCGAGACTGATTGAGTTCTTTCAGAAAGGAATTCTTTGATCCAGTTTACAAGAGACTGATGCATATTAAGTGACCAGGAACAATCTCCAAGCACACAAACCTTTCATTGGAAATGATGTCATTGAGTGGTCCCCTATTGTTGAACTTTATCGTTCTACCTATGAGATGAGGTTGCGATTGGCTCCGAAACTTACGGAGAGACACATTTTTCAAAAACCTTTCAGTAACATGAAAGTAAAGCGTGCCACGGTGGTATTGAGTGCCTCAGTTTGTCTTGCATTCCTATTCCTTGTTTATGCCAAGGAGCTTCCTGAGGCAGCCATGGCTGCAGCATATTTCTGTGGTAGGATGGACAGACTTTTTAATTGCCTAACTAGCTCACAATTCAAGAAGACAGGACAGAAGTTGCTGTCATGCCATTCTGAAAGGAAAATCTGAGATACTCGATTTCCTTCACCAGCAACTTGCATGAATTTCAGCATGGAAGTTCCAAAGTAGGAGGCAGCCACAAACCATCATAGGGTGGCAAATTACTATAACGAGTGTCCTCATGCTCTGAGATGAGCTTTCAAACAGTTATGACTTTAAATTCTTACTTACACGTCACCTGCAGCAAGACCCACAGGAGAAGTTTTTTGGAGCAATACGACAAACGCTGGGCTGCATTACAAACCAAAATGTGTATCATTTCACTTCAGGACTAAAACATATAGGGATAAAGAAACTGTTCAGACTGTCGAATAATGGAAACGTAGAGGATCAAAAAGCCGACCTCCTCAGGATTTGCCAGTATTTTTGCACCATGAAAGTTCAATTGCAGACTAATGTGGAATGCCTTCCAATCGATACCTTCCCGCCACTAGAGGATATTTCTGAGCTGGCATCAGACATCACGTCTAACATAATTGCCGACTCGTCCACTCACTACGTTAAGGGCTATTTGATCAAGCTTTTTCTTGAACAGAGAACCCACAGCTGTGGCTGTTCTCAGCTGCTAAGGGATGAGTCTGACAACGTGACCAGGCCTCACCAGTACTTTCTTATGCTTAAAGTATACCACGTGTGTGGAAAACTCTTCGAAAACGTAGTAATACCATCATAGGCTGGCTTTATTTCCTTCAGCAACTAGAAAATAACTTTTTTCATAATAGAGAGTGTGGCGCATGTTCGAGGAGCGTGTCCTGCCTTGTATCACACACTCTCAGGGCTGGGTGGTTTTAGCCTTCGCTTAAACGAGTGCACAAAATGTGTTTTTTTATGTTTTGCAGAATACGCTTGTCTTGGCATGTACGATTTCTTAACCAAAACTTGGAGAAAGTTCGGTTGCACTCTTCAGTTGCTGGTAAGCGACTAGACAAGTTTAACTGTTAATAGCTTAACAGTGTATTAATTCGGAGGCGGTCACCAAATCAAAAAAAGAAAGTGCTTATTAGTTGGGTGGTGCAGCTTCCATTCCAAACATTTGTTTCCTATATTTACAGCAAATGTGTGTCACGGCCCTCTTATAAAAAAATATTCGTCCACTTTCTGCAGAATTTATATAGAAAATAGTCTATAGAGGATGTAGATATTTGGGATAAAATTTATCCACTTTTGTATCCATTGTCTATAGTATTTTGGCCACTTTTTTTCTAAAGCCATACTTCTTTCCTGAACAAATGTATTTCGGGAATGTTTAGGGACATTGAATCTTGTCAGATTCCGAAAAGAGTTATCATTGTTTGGTAACGGCTCGCCCCCAGTGAATTTCAGGCTATGCCAATTCGTGTTTTATATTAGCCGGAAATTGGGAATTTGTATGATCCGGTGCGTGTTTTGCACACTCATTATACTCTTATGACTGGTAATGATGGCGATGTCTTATTTATTTCTGCACTTACTTCCCGTGACCGAGTCGGCGTGAAGGTGAATGGTTCATTCAGCAGGTTTCCTGTGGAAAGCTTTTGTTAACTTGGTTCCGCTAAAAATCTATTACGAAGTTTGCGATATGCCGAACTGCCTCATCCGTCGAAAAAAAGACAACTGCTTTTGAACAAGAAATACAAGGTCTACGAAAGGAAATGGGAGAGCAGAGGAAAACAAATACTGCCCTACGTCATCGGAAGGATGAACGTGAAGATAGGTCTAGGCGAAACAACGCCCTTTTTTATGGTATCGCTGATAGGGCTGCAGAAACATGGACTCAAGTTGAACAAAAAATAAAAAGGGCCTTGTCTGACTGTTTCGATGGCGAAACTGACCTGTCTTTTGACATTGAGAGGGCTCACAGGCTTGGCCAGTACACTATCAGCAAATGTAGGCCAGTCATTGTTAAATGTTCTTCTTTCAAGGCAAAAGAGCAAGTCATGGTTTTAAAAGCGAAGCTGAAATCAATGGACGTCAGTGTTAGCGAGAATTTTTCTTTTGCAACTCGTTTAGCGCGAAGGAAGCTTATTGAGTTTGGAAAATCGACCGGTAGCACTTTCAAACTTAATATAATAAAATATTTCTAAATGAAAAATGCTATGAATATGACCATGACGCAGGGCAGGGCACAGAATTACTTCTACCGCATAACTCCAGCAGTATTATACGCCGTGATGCAGCTGATTCTGCCCCGGAGGGTGCACGTGTACCTGTTTAGCAGTTGCAGAGAGGTGGTGACCGTCTTGATTTTTTGTCAAACGTGTCTATCCTTTTTACGAACATACGAAGCTTAATGAATAAACGCGAGGGTATAAGCCCTGACATAGACACTTGCGATGCTAGCATTATTGTATTAACCGAAACATGGCTCTCAGCCAAAGTTAGAGACACAGAGTTGTTTCTCGGACGGAAACAGTTCACTACTTATCGGCAGGACAGGGAGTTGCGAACGGGTGGAGGTGTTCTAATTGGAGTTATTAAAAGTATACCGTCCTTTGTTGTAAATATTAGCAGTCCTCTAGAGGTAATTTGGGTGTGTATGATCATTCAACATCAAAAGTTTGTATTGGGATGCTGTTATCGCCCACGTTCTTATGTTACTGATTTTACAGATAAACTACATGATGCGTTGAATGCAATTTCAAGGCGTTTTCCAAATACGCCCCTGCTTTTAATGGGTGATTTTAATTATCCTAATATTGTTTGGGGACCGAGTGACCCCTGCTCTGACCCGTTTTCAACAGACTGTGCAAAGTTCTTAAGTGTACTCTCTGATTTCCATTTCATTCAACTGGTTCACAGCCGAACGAGAGTAACGGCTACAACGTCAAGCATTATAGATCAGATTTTTACTACCATGCCCAACCTAATTGGTCCACCTGTTATTACATTTTACCTTGTGCATTCCTTCAACTTGTGTCAGAAATCAAAAGAAAATTATCCGAGACTATAGCAAAGCCAATTTCGATGCTATTAATGTTGAATTTTGCAGCTTTTTAGATGCTTTTTTTGAGAACGTCTCAGAGCGTTCTGTTGAAACTAACTGGACGCTTTTCAAGGAAGCGGTGATTTCGCTCACTAAAAATATATATACCTTTGAACACCATAATTGTACATTCTACTTCACCATGGTTCAACAGGGCGCTTCTGAGGTTATCAAACAAAAATAAACGTTTATTTAGAGCTGCCAGGCTCACGTCCTGCCCAGTTTGCTGGCAAAATTACTTCACTGCTGCTCAGTGTTATAAGAGCGCAGTTCAAACTGCTAAGCTCAATTTCCTCCACAATTTACTACCATCTATGTTAAAACCTAATCCGCTTCAATTCTGGAATGTATTGTCCCACCGGGATAGACCCTCGTGTATTTCATCGAAAACACTAGACGAAACTCTGATCAAGGAATCTTTATGTGCTACAATGTTCCAGGAAGTGTTTATTAGGTCTTTTTCTAGCACCCCCACCTGTGCAAATCCAAGCTATCATGTTGATTTCTTCCCGTTAATGAATCCTATCGTCATTTCTCCCGATGGTGTCCTGAACATCATCAATTCTTTTAAGCTGTCCTCGGCGACTGGAATAGATGAGATTAACTCAACATTTCTTAAAGCTACAAATCAAAACTCTTCCGTAATCCTTGCACATATTTTTCACCCTTGCACAAATCTGGTAATAAGCACGTTCCTATAAATTATAGACCAATCTCACTAACCAGCGTTCCCTGTAAACTTTTTGAACATATAATCTATACGCAGCTCGTTAACTTTCTACAATCTAATTCATTCTTTTCACCAGCTCAACATGGCTTTAGAAAATATTTATCTTGTGAAACTCAACTTTTTTCTATCACCAGCGACTTTCATTCGGCACTTGATCAGGGATCTCAGGTGGACTGCATATTTCTAGACTTTGCCAAAGCATTTGACAAGGTATCGCACCGACTTTTATTGCTTAAGTTAAGTAAAATTAACATTGACTCTAACGTGTCTAACTGGCTAGTATCGGTTCTAACGAATCGGTCACAATCTGTAACGTGTAATGGTACTAACTCCTCATCTGCACCCGTCTCTTCCGGAGTGCCTCAGGGGTCCGTTCTGAGACCTCTACTCTTTTTAATATATAATAATGACTTGCATGCGGTGGTTTCTTCTTCAATCAAACGTTTCGCTGACGACTGTGCTATTTGTCAAGTAATATTTAATGACTCTGACTCACAAAAACTGCAACATGACCTAGATTCCATACTACACTGATGTGAACTCTGGTCAATGGAGCTCAATATTAATAAATGTAAAATAATTTGCATAACACGTAAAGCCAACTTCAATTTTGCTTATAGTATTAATAACGCACCCCTAGAACTTGTAAACTCATACAAGTATTTGGGCGTGATATTAAGTGCTGACCTTTCCTGGAAACTTCATATTAACTATATGACTAACAACGCCAATCAAATGCTTGGTTTTCTCAAACGTAACTTTTATCTCGACCCATCATCATTAAAACTATTCCTTTATACAACACTAGTTAGGTCCAAGCTAGAGTATGCAGCTTCCATCTGGGATCCCTCTACCCTATACCTCGTTGATTCACTTGAAGGTATTCAGAGCAGAGCTGCACGTTTCATAATGGCCGATTATAACCGCACCGCAAGCGTAACATCAATGAAAGATAATTTGTTACTCCCGAGCCTCGCACATCGTCGCACAGTCTCTCGTATTTGTCATTTTCATAAAATCTATCACCAAATTCCTCAGCTTAAATCACAACTAATCATCCCCCGCTACTTTGTTTCAGCACGCCTTGATCATCGTCACAAAGTCGGTGTCTCATTTGGCCACTCTAACGTTTATTATGACTCTTTTGAATCCCAGGACTTCCAAAGACTGGAATCGCTTACCTGCATCGCTCACATCAATTAATGACCACGCACTTTTTTGTACATCTATTGCCAATTTCGTGTTCCCTGTTCTTTAAGTATTGTATATTTTGTTCCAATTGTTTATTATGTTTACTATTGTTCCCACTCCCCTCTGTAATGCCGTGTGCCCTGAGGGTAAAATAAATAAATAAATCAATAAATATTCATTTGTTTTTGTGAGTGTCTGTTTCTTATAAAACATACAGAGCTTCTGAAGCAAATCATGTATAAATGAATGTGGTCCAATAAAATGCTTTCGAATTACTTACTGTTGATGACCCCAAAATGATCCACCAGTCAGGAATCAATGTGGCGATAATGTAACTTCAATGTTTAACAGTAGAAAAAAAAGCAAGAAATACACCTTTGTGTTGTAAAATAAGTTGAAATTTTCTTTGACACATTTTGCACAACTTCTAACGTAAAAATTAAATAAAACTGTGTCAACATTAAAAAACAAAAAGAAAACAGCGGTTCGGGAGCCGAGGAGCTCCCGAGAGCCTAGCGAGGAGGGAGGTGAGGAGGAAAGAGAGGGAGAAAGAGAGGGAGAAGGGCACCGGAGAACCGGAACAGAAATGAACTTGACCGGAATCGGAACCAGATTGTGCTCAATGCCGCCCGCTAGGAGCGCTAGCTGTAACTGGTCTCTCTGGACCGCTGAGGCCTATGGCAGTGTCCGCTCTTTACCTTGTGTATGTTCCTCTATGAGTAATGGCGCAGGCGATTCCGGAAGCGCGAAAAGAACGCGGTGGCCCCCGTGGCCAGATGAGGGAAAAGAGTATCGCTAAAAGCAGACTAAGTCCTAGGCTGTCATGACTGAATATGATATAACATCTCCCCTACGCTTACCTCTTCTTGTGGAAAATGAGCCGGGTTTTTTGCATAACAGTGCATTGCACTGTTTTGCGCACTTATGTGGCTTTTTTTCTAATGTTATTGATTTATGTGTTTTTTGTTTTTCTATTGTAGTTGATGTAGGTGAAGGGGCTCGTGTCCCCTTTTTTATCTCTCCTTTTTGGCTGATACTGTGCATGTGTATATTCACTTTTGAGCGAGCGCTTTTGCGTATTTGTGCAGTTGCGTACGCCAGTATTATGTCATCTTTTACGCAAATGTACTGCCCCCCTCCCCTCTGTACTGCTATAATGCATCTGGAGCTGCGGGGTAAACTAAAATAAATCAATGAATAAACACACCCCATTTTTTTTTTTTTTTTTTGCCCACGTAAGGTTCCGATCGCGGGGTGTCTCGAGGCTCACATACATTAGCCACAGCGTCATCTCGAGGGCATCATGAGGTCCTCACAGGTTTACTGAAAGATGCAGAATGGCACGTTAGGGCACGATGAGGTGTCCCAGCTGTCGCTGTGACTCTAGTGTAATACCCACAAAACTGATTTTTTTTTCTTGTAATTGTTTTTCTATAAGTGATATTTTTTGTTTGCATTCACCGTTTCGAAATTTTGAGTCCTTTCTTTCCTTACGTCAGAGCCCCCCACAGCGGAGTCGCAAAAGAGGAGAGGGCTGGGGCTCAATATTTCATCCACACTTCTTACCCACAATTTTCCGCCCAGTCTATAGACCCGCAAAAGCATTATTTTGATTTACTGGATTCAGTTTTGTGTGTAGGCCCCACACGAATTGAAAATAAAATTTGAAGTGAGTGACGGCAAACGCTATCGTCTCTGCGCCGTCAGATCTTAAGCATGAGCCAAAGCCATTTTTGATTGACCCATTTTCAAACCGATAAGCAATTTTTCTCTAGATCCCACTCGCCGAATATTCTGTTTTATGATTCGTGCTTTCACAGAGATGCCGACGCAAGAATCTATTTGCATTTTTGTTTTCCTCACTCGAAATACCAAAATATTTGCCCCGCGCCCCCCACACTTTCCCCAAATAAAAATAAAAAAGAAGTAAACTCCTTTACTTTCGCTATATATATATATTTCCTTATTTATTTATTTATTTATTTTTTACGTTGCCTTTTCACAATTTAGAATTTCTGCTCGGTAAATGCCAAAACGCTACACTAAAAAAAAAATAAGTATTGTAGCCGAAGAGGCGCCCGTAGTAAAGCCTTCCCGTGATGCGTCAAGCTTGGAGTCGCACTTTCGAAGATTCAAAACACAAAGATTCCAATAGCAGGGTAGGATATACGAACAGTATGATGGAGAGCAGTGCTTGGCAGCAGGTGATGCCCCCTCCAGCACAACAAAGCTCGTTCTGAGTACTTCCGAGTAGAGGGGATAAAAGAAAGTATGAGCTTTTTGTTTTGCTTTTTCTCCTAGCAGCCTCGAATGACCAGCATTAAAAGCTGCGCTAAATATAAACGCAAAGAATGAAAACCAACATAGTAAAACTGCACGTTACAAAGGATTTCAACAAAGTACGAAAAATGTTTCTAGCCCTCGTAGCATGGTAAAATTGGCAAAAAAAGATTTGTAGTGCATTTGTTATTCCTGTTTTTGTTTTCAGTGCAAAAGAAAAAAAAAATGAAAACGACCATAGAACGAAAATATGAGTTATCGAGAATACAGCCGGTTTACTTTATGGTAGTAGCAATAAACAACATAGAACAGCAGACAAATACAAAGCAAATCTGAGCGACAATGTGGCACAGGCAATTTACTGTTTCTTTAGGAGCGTCTTCATCTTTTTACATTAAAATTAAAATTAAATGTTGGGCTACATGTATAATTATCTTCAATACAAATTCGCGAAGCACAAGGACAGAAGTCACAGAACAAAGGTACGGGCAGGGTAAGCGATTGTCATGTTCGTATCCTTGTTGCAATACAAAAGAAGTTTACACTTTGTTTATGTTTCTGTTTTTGTTTTATTTGCAGAGCAGACACACAAATATTGGGTGCGTAAGAGGGTCTTCCTGCACCAATTTTCAACCTAACTACATAGTTAGTATGTGTAAACCAACAGTCTGATCATTCCGACACTGAGAATTAAATAAGGGGTGTCCGAATACCGGTTCCAATCGAATAACACTGCGTCGTTTATAACCTTAACAGTAGAAGGGCAAGCCATGACAACCGCTTTTCTTGACAGTGCTAAATGTAGGGGTGACCCTGCTCTTTTAGATTCCAACCGGTATTCGCGCACCTCTAAATTTAATATACTATCATGATATGCTTCTATTTTCATTTTGGCAACAGTGGATAGAGCAGGCGCATGCTATATCTTATTTGAATAACCAATTGTAATATAAATCAAACATTTTTTATACAGAAATTACTTCACGGCATCAGAACCACTCAAGTACCCGTACGGGCAGAGACAGTGTACAAACGCTTCTTGCATCTATGCAACTACTTACCTGTCGACACTGTTCGTAGGGAACAAAAACGACTCTTCAGGACGATCGTCTACACTGTGGTGTCGACACAGGATATCATCATTACTCTAAAGTATGCGACAACAAAATAAACAATTACACAAAAACCAAATAAGCTAAACCTCAAGTGCACAATTAAAGGAGCCCGGAGCGATGTCCTCAGCCGCCTAACGACATTAAGCGCTGGACATACGCAAACACACACACACACGCACCGCATTAGGCGCATCGACGTACTCACGGACGCACGCCGTGAACCGGCCAGCGTTCACGGACGGGTAGGGGTGTTGTTTTGACCGATATCGCCTAGCAACGGGCGGGCGTCTCTACGGTCGCCGTCGGCCCGGGAGGCGTGCAGGCCGTGCTTCTGCCCAGATAGAGTTTCTTGTTGCTGCGCTCGTCCCAGCCGGAATCTGAACCTTGCGTCGTCCTCGCGGATCTCGTGCACTTTTTTCTCGGCTTTGTGGCAGGGGCCACCGTGCTACATAGCCAAGGATATACTCGTCAGGAGACGGAAGTTGGGAAAACGAACGCGACGCAAGTGTGAGCCGTCCCCCTTGTCCAGGAGAGTCATGAATTGACGACCTGCGTGAAGGTAAGCTTCCTTTCTTGTTTTGTTTATTTTTGTTGTTATTTTTTGTGATTGTGGGATTGTATTCTGATTAGAGTCTGTTAAGTTCGTGTAAAGTTGTTTCACTTTTATCGGTCTTGGCGCGTCCTCATTTGGAAACGAATTTTCGGAGTTCACTTTCCCGCAAAAGACGGAGACAATCAGTCACGGGGGAGAATGAAGGATCCCTACGAATGACGAAGTTCAGAATGCGATTAGGTGTATCTGAACAATGCAGTTTGCAAAGGAGCAACGACCATGAAGGGTTCTTATACTTCGTCATTCGCTACTCTAATTATATTTCTCGTCGTGATTGCCTATATTCGTTTTATGCAAAAAAAAAAAAAAAAAAAACTACAAGGCCTCTTTTTTTTTGCAGAGTGCTGTTGGTGCGCAGAAAAAAAGCGAATTGCATAAGTCTAACGATTGTGACTTTTCCAAACTCGGATATGTCAATTTTCGTGTAATCGCGGGGGATCATTTTCTACTTTGAGGCTTTGGTTATTTTACTGCTCTGCCATTTGTGCCATATACAAAAAGTACTCGACCTTGTTTTGTGACGTCCGAATGATCGATAACGCTTTAAAGAATCGTATACTAATGTGATGAAGTTATCACTTTATTTTTAGAAAGGCGACACGTGAAAGGTCCGATAGAGTGGGGGACTGTGGCACTTGCGGCGAGAAAGTAACCATTTTATTTATCTATTTATTTGTATATCAACGTACATTTAGTTACGATATATATCTAGGTTGCACCTTATGCAATGTGAAAGCCTCTTCTTGCGACATATTCAACAGAAATATATAAAGTTTCGCTAAATCATACAAATATCTCATCTGCTGCAGCGTCATCCAATCAAAAGTGTTAGCGGAACCCTCGGCTACGTTTCCTTGCGACATTACGTTATTTGCAATCTCCACAAGGGTCGTAAAACTGAGTGGGAAAGTCCGGGTCTTCTAGATGACAGTCGAAGCCGGAAAGCGATTGCGGCTATTCGCCCTGCAGCTGGTTTCACTCTAATCGACTTCAAGTTGACAGGGCAGGGAGCGCCAAGCGCGAGCTGTAGACCTTCGCAAAAGTTGCCTTCTGCGCGCTGCCATCTTTTTCTGCTGGGCTGTGGAACTCCTTCTGAGCATGCGCTGTTGCTCTGCTGTGCGGTGTATCAGACCCTGCGCATGCGTCCACAGCTCAGTGACTCAGAAGTCTTCACCCGGGCGATAAGCGATGCAAAGGTCTAGCAACATTGTGCCCCGTTCGTACTCAAGGAGGCTACTTTTCGTACTGCCACTTCTTTCGCCGTGTTTTTATGCTGCGTTTCCAGCCGTCCCAGCGGACGACTTACGCTTGTTATGTTATGTTTTAGCGGCCGTAGTTTGTATGCGTACACGAAGATCAATAAAGAGTTTTAGTAGATCTTGTTTTCAGGCCACGCCATATGCGGCGGGAACGCTCGCTGCCACTTGGATGCATGCTCTGGAGCGCGCGCACATACCGGTATCGGGCCTTTGAAAACGATCTACTAATACCCCTGTCAGACGGCAGCTAAAATGGCATTTACGCCAAATGACATTCAGTGTAAATGTCATTTAAACACTGCCACACGGCAACTCAAATGCCATTCAACCCAAATGCTATTTCAGGTAAACTGAGTTCGTAAAGCGTACTCTCGTCGGCAGCGCTCGGCACATGTTACGGGATTTTTTTAAAAAAGAAGGCGTATATTGCGGGAACAATTTTTACATCGTTTTAATTACAAAAATAATTTGTTTAACGCATATTTTGCACACACTTTACGTTCCTAATTGTTCAGCCTACTCACGGCTTCAGTTTTCCAGTAGGCCTAATGGCGCTAATGGCTCTAAACCGCTGAAACTGTCGTGTGCTCGCCTCGGTCGGCTGTTGATTCGTTGGTTCCATTTGCGCTCAGCATTTAAGCGTTTTTACGATGTCGGAAGGAGCGCCTGCTGGCAAGAAAAGGACACCTGCCAATTATACCACCCGCGAGACGTCGGCACAACTTTGTGAGACGAGCACCTCGAATGTCTTCGGTAGCCGAAGCGGAACGGCGGGTTCTGCACCGGCATTCGGGCGTTTTTAGAAGGCCTCGATTTTCTCAAGACACATGTCGCAGTCCATCACAACACCGAAACCTCAAGGAACATGTTTGGGTGAGATATAACTTTGACGGTTGGCGTAACCAACAGGAGCACGCAAATCAATAGGCGGAGCGGACGGCCGCCTAGTGTTTGTTTTGCGTGAGTGGGTCGTCGCGGCATTGCGTACCTCGAACGAGTTCATTGCACGACCGGCTTGGTCGTGGTTCATAGTAGCTGTCTTCGCCTAGCAGCGCTTTAAATTTCGCGTTTGTTGCTCAGGCAACAGCTCCCGAGGTTGGACATGCCTTGTGAAATGTACTGCCGTCAGTCCTTGAATGTTTCTATTTCTAGCTTTCTTTGATGTTGGATAATCCCATACTGTTTCAAAGCTTAATATGCTACGTGTGTTTACATTAAACGTGCACAATTTTATTCCAAAACATCCTAAAAATTGTTTGATAAGGTATTGCATATATACATTGAGTACAGTTGCTGCACAGTTGCTACTTAAGATATCTACATGTTCCAGAAAACATCTGCTGCTGGGGCCACCATAGAGGTAGGCAAAGTGATCTGGCTACATTACAAAAAATTAAAGCCGTTTACAACCCCCTGTAACGCCGAATTGGAGCGCAGCTCTTGAGGAGGAGGAGGGAAGGGTACTGGGGGGGGGGTCACGTGACCTGGGGGGTCACGTGACGATGAAGATACCGATGACGTCATCAGTGACGATGACGATGCGGATGCCGATGACGTGATCAGTGACGTCACTGATGACGTCATGACGTCATCAGTGACGATGACGATGACGATGCGGATGCCGATGACGTCATCAGTGACGTCACTGATGACGTCTTCAGTGACGATGACGATGCCGATACCTCAGGGGGGTCACGTGACCTCGGGGAGGGGGGGTCACGTGACTTCGGGGGGGTCACGTGAACCCCCCTCCCCGAGGTCACCGAAGGAGCCCGAGGTCCTCCCGAGGTCCTCTCGAAGGAACCCGAGGTCCTCCCGAGGTCCTCCCGAAGAAACCCGAGGTCCTCCCAAGGTCCTCCCGAAGGAACCCGAAGTCCTCCCGAGGTCCTCCTGAAGGAACTCGAGGTCCTCCCGAGGTCCTCCCGAAGGAACCCGAGGTCCCCCCGAAGGAACCCGAGGTCCTTCGGGAGGACCTCGGGTCCCTTCGGGAAAATTTACCCATAATGCACCGCGCGGTTACGCCGACGCCGACGGCGACGCGGCTCAAGCCGGAAACAGGCGCCTAAGAGCTGCGCTCTAAGAGTGTGCAAGTTCCTGGGATTACTGCCTCTAAATAACAAGTGGCAGTTTCTTGCAGCCATGGCCACTTGTGTGACATTCTCCTCACTTGCTTTCAGACGTGCTGTGCAAAAGCACTGCAGGAAGAGCAACCTGTTTGATGTACCTTTTGGAAAAGCAGTAATAAAAGAATTGTATGGGGCTGACGAGGACAGTGCAATGGCCAGCATCACGGTCGTCACTGGTATTGACCTCAAGATACCAGTGGCAGTGGCAGTGATGATGCCACGAGTTCCAGAACAGGCCGACGAAGCAGGCCTTTTAATGCCATCTCTCCCACTTGGCTCAGTACAGCTCCCAGCCCGGACGGAGAGGCATTGCAGGCCAGCACTAAGTGACGTGACACGTCGTAGTGTCCTAGAACATCTGAGGATTCTAGCAGACCCTTGGCATGGTTGTACGCCTCTGCTTCCATCTTCGCCGAGGCCCACACCTTATCCTTATCCAGAAGGCGATAAAGGGTTCCAACACATGCGCGGCCCCCTTCAAACAAACAACCATAGAGGTTCAGAGCTCCCAAGAATGACTTTAGTTCTGTCCTGTTCGTCGGTTCCGGAGCTTTCTTAATGGCCTCCACCTTTTCGGCGGAAGGACTGACGTCATCCTTGTTCGTACGATACCACAGGTACGATACTTCCTAGACTCGGAAAGCGCACTTGTCAGCGTTCAGACGCAGGCCGTTTTCCTGGATGCGCTGCTGCACTCTCTGCAGCCAATCGTCGTGCTCAGCTACCGTTTGTCCGCCGACGAGAATGTCATCCAAAATACCCTACACTCCTTCAAAACCGTTCAAGAATTCTTCCAGATCAAGATGTGGGGTTCTGCCGGGCACTGTTCGTATATTAGTAGAGGTATGAAGGGAAAGAGAAGTGCCTAAGGAAAGGAGTGGAACGACGTTTCAACCAAAAGGTCTTCTTCAGGTATACTAAAAGGGGAGACGACAGATCAAAATATATATACAATGTATATACAAAAAACGGAGGTGACACTTGACAGATGTGACGTCATGGAGTCAGAGTGGGAGGAAAAGTTGTCGAGTAAGGTGCAGAAGGTCTGCAAGTCACCAAGTGAAGGAATGCCGGCCCGGGGGGGGGGGGGAGACTAGGGAACCCCTTGTCGCCACCCAAATTTTATCTATATATTAAGAAAAAAAGGGAAAGAGAGTGGAGCGGGTGAAGGGGGAATGTCAAATAGCCGAAAGAAAGTTTCTTGTTTACACCCGAAGGGAATTGCGTCTTTAGGTTAAACATTAATCTGTTTTCTTCCTTTTTGCGTGAGGTGGGTGTGCGAAAGCCTGATTTCCCGATGCATACTGGCACGTTTAGTTCGGAATGATCCGTGGAGGAAAAGTGTTCAGACACGTGTGTGGAGAGGTCGTGTTACAGTTGGCCCGCTATTTCTAGTGTGACAAGTCTATCTCAGAAGCGTTCGTGGAGTCGGTGGTCAATTCCGCTGTTCGAGGCGGGGCTTAGGCCGCACGTCCGGGAGCTTCCTGGCTCGTGACGACGACCATTCCCCGAAGTGAAGAACCCAGGGGTCCAGTGGAGGTGGGAGAATTGGTAACGTAACGAACGGTTTAATTACATGGTAGCGATACAGTCGTCAAATCCAAGAGAACAAATGGAGCTCTCACGCCCCGCCTTATATAGGGGTCCGTTTTCTCCCTCTCTCTCCGCCAGGGCAGCAGGTGCGACAGCCACGTGCTTTGCAGCTGGGTCCGTCGCGACGTAGTCAGAAATGAGTCATAGCCAAGGTTCTCCGCAGTTAGGCCAGGCCTCTCTCCCCTTCCGGAGCGCACGAACCCACACGCACACACACACACGTCCCGTTGACGTCACGGACGCGTTGAGACACGTTTTGGGCAGCCTTCGACAGGTGGGCGTCAGTCCTGAACACGTCGGGACTCGTTTTGGGACTCGTTTCCGCAGCGTTGAAACTCGGAAGAAGGTTGCCGAAGGTTCCATTCTTAACAGCCCCTCCGGGGCCAGGGAAACCTCGAATGGCCGGTGGTACAATCGCTGGCCTGAAGAGGGGGGGCTTGGAGTAGGCCTTGAGAAGACGCTGCAAGCACCAAACAAACTCCCAAACCTCTCACAACGGAGGCATCAGCGGAAACGTCCCCCACAACACCACGCCACACCGCAGTCAAACGCTCGGAATTCGCCAAAGACCCGCCAGACTGGATTACGGATTACCAAAATTTGGTACAATTCCGGGTATCGAGACCCCCTGTCGCCCAAAAAACTCACTTTTCCAACGAGGTCACTAAGAACAAAATACAAAAGACAAAAACTCTTCGCAATTTGTGAGGTCAATTTGGGGTTTCAACGAAGTGCCCCCACTTAGATCCTCATTCCCGTGGATGACGAAAACCTCTGAGATCAACCCTACTGTTTTGGTGATATCAGAAAAATCTGCTCAACCCATCGGCATTGCCGTTAAATTTGCCTTTCCTTTTTCTTACGCTGAAGTCATAGTGATCGATTTTCACGTGATTTCTAGACGTGAAAATACGGTCCTTATAGCGCCGATAAAACAATCCGCCTTTTTCATGCCCCGTCACATTGGTCCTAGCAATCTCCTGAGCTGTACAGCGACACCCTGACACACTAGGGTCGCTCTTCTGTTCGACTGTCAAAGACACTCTGTCTACTCGTAGCAGAGGACCAAAGTTACGCGACGCCGGAGCTACGAGAGATCTTTCACTGATCCCCTCTTCCTCCGCCTTTTCCGCCGGCGCGTTGGGACGGCGTACGCTTCCTAGTGCTACGAGATCAGGCGGTTCTACAACCTGGTTCCTCTCATCCCGGTTTTCTGCCTCCAACTCTGGGAGTGCTTGCTCCCCGTCAGCTGCCTCTGGCTCTGGATCCCTCGTCAACAAAGGGGCGACCTGACGCGATTTGGACCTCGTACACGACTGTACTAGCCCTTTTCCCAGTTGTTGACCCCTTTCGCGCAGCAGGAAATCTGACCGGTTAGAAAACAAATAAGGATATTCCAACGGGACTGTCTGCGAGACAGCCGCCTCTGTCACTAGCTCTCCGAACGGGCCAGTTATCCTTACTCTCGCCATAGGCAGACAGACACTGTGCTTTTCGAGCAGCTGCTTGATCCAAACTACCTTTCCAGTAAAATCGGATGGCGTTACATACGACGGATGAACAACGTCCATCGTCGCTGCACTGTCACGAAGCACCCTGCACGGCTTTCCGTTTACCTGGAGCTCGTGAAGATAGGGACGAAGGAGCTTCAGGTCCTCGTCACTACCGTTCACGTACGAGAACACCACCCGCGGTTTCTTACATCTGGCCGCTGTGTGTCCCGGCTCCTGACAGTTGTAGCACAGGAACGGCTTCCTTGCCTCGAACTGCCCTGTTGGGCTTTTCCGCGCCTCGTCTCCGTTCGAGTGTTCTGCGCTCTTTTCTGGGACCTTTTGTCCTGCTTCGGGCTTCTCGAGCCCGTTTTCTCGCGAGCCGTTACCCTGTCGGAAGGTCTTGCGCTGATCGCTTCGGCCGGATTCGCTTTCCTCTCCGCTCAGCTTTCTACGCGTTGCGTACTCTTCGGCTAGCTCAGCGGCCCTTTCGACAGAGTCGACTCCCACCCTGTCCTGCACCCAGAGCTTGACTGACTGCGGAATGCTACGAAAGAACTGTTCGAGGCACACACACTCGACTACCTTGTCTCGGCTTTCGTACACTTCCTCGCTCTTCAACCATTCTATCAGGTTGGTTTTAAGCCCGTACGCGAATTCCGAGTAGCCCTCGCTGCTCTTTTTGGATGCGTTTCTAAACCTTTGACGGAACGCCTCGGCAGAAAGGCGGTACCGCTTCAAAAGGCTGGACTTGACCTTGTCGTAGTCGTCCGCGTCTCCAGCACTAAGGCGCGCGACAACCTCTGCAGCCTCACAGGGCAACAGAGTCAAAAGCCGTTGCGGCCACGTTTCTGGGGCGAAGCTCAACTTCTCACATGTCCTCTGAAAGTTAACTAAGAATAGGCCCACGTCTTCCCCAACTTTAAACGGCTGCATGAGCTTCTTCATTTGATACGACTCGGTCTCACTTGCTCGTACCGGAGCCCCAACTCTACTGTTCTGCGAGTTTAATCGCTGTTGTTCAATTTCGAGCTCTAGCCTTTTCAGCGCTCGCTCCTGGTCTCGTTCCTCTTTCGCTGCAGTCTGTGCTCGTTCCTCTTTCGCTGCAGCCTGTTCCTCTTTCGCTGCAGCCTCGCTCTTAGCGTTCTGAAGCAGTTCCCACGCAATTTTAATTTCCTCTGCTTCCGCGCTCTCTGAAATCGCTTTACTGATCTCAGATTTCTTCATCTTTTGCTCCACCTCCACACCCAGTTCTTCACATAAACAGAGTAAATCTGTTCTCAGTAACCTCATCAGATCCATGATCGCTGCTCTTTAGCTTTGGCTTTGCTATAAAACTTGTCGCGAGGTTGTACACAAACCTAGCGCACGAGTCAAACACTAAGGATTCCCAGCAGTTCAAAATTAATTACCCATAATTCATTACGGTCAGTCCGCTTGCAAAGCTGAATCGACTGATCGCAACTGCAGTAACAAACAAATAACAACGCGCGCAGAAACGAAGAAAGAGCAGTTTATTTAGCAGTCTCAAACGCTACTCAATGGATCACACGCGTTTGAAGCGCATCTGGGAAGCGGAAAAAAAGCGTTTAGCTATTTGAACTACGTCGTAAGAGGTTACTGTTTATCCGTTACAAACTCCGTTGTCACAATTTCTTACCTGAATGGGACCGAAGCGCTCAAGTTTCGCCGCTGACTACAGCGCCATTCCAGCCCCTGGCGGGACGCCCCAATCCGAGTGGCTCGTTGTTTTTTCGCCTCGCTTCTCCGCCGTAGGCGGTCGGGTACGCTAGTCAATAGTATTAATTGCGATAAAGAAGATATAAAAGCCCGGCTAGCACAAATATTTCGTTGTTGATCGCAGCAACAACCTCCGATAATGTTGTAGTCAGTCCTTAAAATTCTACCGCTTCCCTGAAAAGCCGTACGAGACTCGAACGGCGCCAAGCCTGAACCACGGCAGTGCTCCAACAAAGGTAAGTTTCTCGTTGGTTGGAAAGTCAGTTTTGCTCAATACGCCTTGTTCGAGGCGGGGCTTAGACCGCACGTCCGGGAGCTTCCTGGCTCGTGACGACGACCATTCCCCGAAGAGAAGAACCCAGGGGTCCAGTGGAGGTGGGAGAATTGGTAACGTAACGAACGGTTTAATTACATGGTAGCGATACAGTCGTCAAATCCAAGAGAACAAATGGAGCTCTCACGCCCCGCCTTATATAGGGGCCCGTTTTCTCCCTCTCTCTCCGCCAGGGCAGCAGGTGCGACAGCCACGTGCTTTGCAGCTGGGTCCGTCGCGACGTAGTCAGAAATGAGTCATAGCCAAGGTTCTCCGCAGTTAGGCCAGGCCTCTCTCCCCTTCCGGAGCGCACGAACCCACACGCACACACACACACGTCCCGTTGACGTCACGGACGTGTTGAGACACGTTTTGGGCAGCCTTCGACAGGTGGGCGTCAGTCCTGAACACGTCGGGACTCGTTTTGGGACTCGTTTCCGCAGCGTTGAAACTCGGAAGAAGGTTGCCGAAGATTCCATTCTTAACACCGCCAATATAAAATAAGGTCGAACAGAGTGTGCAGGAAATATTGTATATCAGATTAGAAGATTTACAGGTGTGATTGCCAGTGATTCTCATTGGCAAGCAGAGAAGAGGGCCGGTGTGTTTGCACGTAAGACATTTCGGGGCGCCGCACGGCATGGTACAGGTGAGCAAGGTCAGAGGTTTTGTGGACTAGTTGCTGTGCACTAGAAGGGATCGTAAGTTGGGCTGCCGACGGTAGTTAGGGCAGGTGCTTTATGAATAATTTTAGAGTCTACAAGGTAAGAAGTGGCGTCCATGATTAGTTTGTGAGGCCTGGCTATGGAGGGATGGAACGTGAAGATGAGGGGTTTGCCCGGTTTAGATCTTGGTAGGGGAAAGAGGGCGTCGTGCCGCGAAATGTTAGAAAAGCGACTGCTCGCATTGCGCAGAAGGCCGAGTGGGTAACTATGTTCAGTAAAGAAGGCAGTCATTGTCTTAAGCTGTTGACGGAAATCTATGTCGTCGCTGCAAATCCTACGGAGGCGAAGGAATTGTGAAAAGGGAATTGAGTTGATTTGGGATCTAGGTTGGTTCGAGTAGTAAAGAAGGCAGCTATGCTTGTCAGTGGGTTTATAGTGCACAGAGGTGTGGTACCTCTGACCGTCACTAGTGATTTTTAAGTCTAGGAAGTTGACAGAGCACTTCGATATCTCTGATGTAAACTTGAGGGAGGGGTGGGCGTTACAGAGTGCATTGGTGAAGCAGTCAACTACGAGAGGGGGGTCAAAAACGAAGATGTCGTAAAATAATGACCATAAAATTGAGGGTGCGTGTGTGGGTAGGAATTAAAGAACTAGTGCTCGACGTAGCCAACAAAAAGGATGGCGAACGAGGGACCCATCTTAGTGCCCATTGCTACACCACATTTTTTGGCGATAGAAGGAGTAGTTGAATTGGAAGGCGTTTAGTGTTAGGACTAGTTTTTCGAGGCGGATTATGGCGTGAGACGGGGATTTTGAGAGGGACGCTGATCAAGAAAGTGTGAGAGAGCATGTAGTCCTTCGGCGTGAGGAATTACAGTGTAGAGAGATGTGATGTCCATTGTGAAGAGGATAGTGTCGGGAGTCGGGGCCAGATTAGACAGGCGTTGGAGAATGCTTGTTGTGTCTTTAACGTAACTGGGCAGGTTTCGTACAATAGGCGGAAGGACCGAATCAACAAAAGCGAAGATGAAGTAAGTGGGGCAGGGTATGGCGGACAGAATATGTCAGCCAGGGGATCCAGCTTTGTGAATTTTCGGAAGGAGGTAGAATGAGGCAGCGTGGGGATGACGAACAATTAGGCAATTTCCAGCGGGGTGAAGTTAGTTGGTTTCGATTCGGAGCCTTACGGTGGCTGTAATTTTATCTTGGAAGGTGGCAGTGGAATCAGAGGAAAGGGGTTTGTAAAAATCAGAGACAGAGAGCTGTCGGAGAGCCTCCTCGGATTAGAGATCACTGCACCAGACCACCACGGCTCCACCCTTGTCGGCTGGCTTGATTTCGAGGTCAGTGCGGTTTCGAAGGAATTTTAGAGCGGTAACTTCTTGTGGGGTGGCGTTGCGGTATTTAGAGATTAGGTTGCTAGGCGAGTTGGCAAGGATGCTACGACATGATTTGATTGAATTGTCAATTTCAGGGTGTTTGGCGGGAAGCGGGGTCCAGATACTAGTTTTTGGGTTAATGGTGTGAAACATGGTGCGATTATAGTTAGACGGATGCTGGGTGAAGTGGGCATTGAAGAGTAGGCATCGGAAAAATATTTCGCTCTCTACATGTAAAGAAAAGGGGTCAGGTCGGCTTTGAAGTGCAGGGACGAAGGACAGGCCCTTCGATAAGATAACGTGTTCAGGGGCAGTGAGAAGTAAATCGTCTGGTATGGGGACATCATCATTGCGTTGGATGGCGGCCTGATACTTTCGGGGCAGGAGAGTGTCGAGTTTCCTTGACTGAGAGGCGAGACCATCGGCATAGAGATACGAGTAGACTTCAAGAATTTTGTCGACAAGTTTGCGTGAGTGAGAATGGTAAGATAAATCAAGGAACTTGAAGAGTCTTTTAGCGACAATGAGGTTTAGGCGTAACTGGGCACAGTGGTCATCATGATATCTCAGATGTGCCTTCACTAGGTGGAGAGCAACATTATGTAATATTTGATTGTGACGCTTCTGAAGGGCCGGAGGGATTCTCATTGTCAGGTTGGGAGGAGGGCTGGTGTGTTTTCACGCAAGACATGTCGGGGTGCCGCACGGCGTGGTACCGGGGAGCAAAGTCGGAGGTTTTGTGGACTGGTTGCTCCGTACAAAAGGGATCGAAAGCTGGCCTGATGATGGTAAGTTACGACGGGTGCTTTAGAAATAACTTTAGAGTCTACGAGGTGGGAAGTGGCATCCATGATTAGTCTGCCGAAACCTGGGTATGGAGGGATTGAACGTAAAGATGAGGGAGTTTCGGAGTGGTTGCTGCGTACCAGAAGGGATCGTAAGTTGGGCTGATGATGGTAAGTTAGGACGGGTGCCTTAGAAATAACTTTAGAGTCTACGAGGTGGGAAGTGGCATCAATGATTAGTTTGCCGAGCCTTGGTATGGAGGGATGGAACGTAAAAATGAGGGAGTTTCGAAGTGGTTGCTGCATACTAGAAGGGATCGTAAGTTGGGCTGACAACGAGGTGGGAAGTGGCGCCCATGATTAGTTTGCCGAGCCTGGGTATGGGGAATGGAACCTGATAATGAGGGGGTTGCACGGTGGTTTAGATCTTGGTTGGGGAAATAGGGCGTCATGCTGCGAAATGTTAGAGACACGACTGCTCGCATTGCACAGAAGGCCAAGTGGGCAGCTACTTTCAATAAAGAAGGTGGTCATCGTCTTAGAGGGGCACTGAAGTGGATTCTGATATCGTCTATTTATTGTCATAACTAAATCTATGAACTCTAAGCATCCTAAAAACCTGAAATTACATCATGATGTCGAATACCCGAAACTGTGGTAAAAGCTGGGAAACTTGGTCAAAGAAAAAAGGCAGGGGAAAAGAACGTCGGTGGCCGGTAATTAGGTTGTGGATACTATATAACTTTAAGAAAATAAACACAGTAGCTGAGTTTGAGACGTTCTTTTTCCCTGTCTATTTTCTGCGACCAAGTTTCCCAGCTTTTATCACAGTTTCGGGTATTCTACATCATGATCAACTTCCACTAGCTTGCCTGCGAACTTACTGTTTTTTCAGTGAAAGTACATACAAGGGCGGTCAATTTCCCTATTAACAAATTCAATCAAAGATCGTGGAACGCCCTCCTTTCAACGCCGTGGCGCAGAAAACCAGAGGGTGCCATCGGGCGGGAAGGCAGCAGGGGAGGGCACGTGACAGTCAATTACAAGTGATGGTGACCCGGCAGACTAAATTTTCGAATACGTGCACCTTCGAAAAAACAGTCCGCCGAGAAGCCATCCCTCGGGATTGGCTGTCGCGTGCCCTCCCCTGCTGCTTTCTCGTCCGGTGGCACCCCCTGGTGTTCTGCGCCACGGCGCAGAAAGGGTGGCGTGCCACAATATTTGATTGGATATTTTATAGGAAATTTGGCTGCCCTTGAATGGAATTTCAAATCGTTTAGGATGCTTAAAGCTAGTAGATTGAGTTATGCCAATAAGTAGACGTTCTCAAAATCCACTTGAGTGCCCCTTAAGCTGTTGACGGAAATCAATGTCGTTGCTGCAAGTCCTACGGAGGCGAAGGATTTGCAGCCTCAAATGCCTTTTTGAACTCCACCGTTGGTTTGCCAAGGGGACGACGTTGCACCCCTTTTTCCCGGAGATCTCAAACCAGACGGTCCCATAGCATGTCTGACAAGGTCTCACCAAAGTTGCAGTGTTCGGAGAAGCGGCACAGGGTGGTGACGAAATTCGCGATGGTTTCTTCAGGCTGCTGGCTGCGCGTATGAAACGCAATGCACTGAACAAAAACTGACAGGCACGGTGTGAAGTGGGCGGTGAGCTCCGACACAATGTCCGCATGGAGAGTCTACCAGCACACATGACGAGCATATGACGGTGTAGATTGTCGGTCCACAAACACTACACAGGACTGCGCATTTTGGGGACTCTTCGACGATGTTGTACACGGTGAAGAAAACGTTTAGTCGCTCCTGGTACAGGGGCCAAGCTTCAAACCTGTCCAGGTCGAACTCCTCAAGATGTCCCAGCCACCCTATGATGACAACGTTTGCCTTATCCTTTTCCGCCACGTGCTCTCGGCGTTGCCAAGTTGCCATGAAGCTGTCAAAAAGTGTGGTTGCGTGCCTCGGAGTCTGAGGTTCTTCATTCTCGTCGCCCCCCAAAGCTTTAGTCAGGCGGCTGACTTGGCCGTGCAGGAAAGAGGAGTTAGACAAGAGGCACATGGTTTATGACGAGTCCCCGGAATGGTAAACTTTTCAGTAAAACCAGCTTAACTCGCCTTGGCTTGACGTCTGCTGACTCGCCGATGTTGCCAGACGCACACACACAACACTCACGATGCTAGATTTCGTTTCACTTTAAGTGCGAGATCCAGGCTTTCAATGCCGCTACCAAGGATGTACGCTCATGTAGTGGTAGCGTTGTTCAGGGCAACATTCTCATGCTCATAGCTTCAGCTTCACTCATACATGTAGTAACTGAAAACATAGCCCCTGTGTCAACTCTAATTCTCTAAGCCAGTAGTAGGCTGAAATGTATCCAACACTACAAGAAGTTGGGAGTGATACCGAGAATCTGGGAGGGTCGTCACATGTACGGAATTGACTGATCGACGTGCAGTTCCCTGCAAAATGATGTCCTGGGTTGGGTGAGGTTTGAGCATGTTGTATCGTATCAGAAACAAGTGGTTACACAGGATCCGTGGGGAGACGGCAGTCCCATTTACTGAGGTCACATGTGCCTGGATTGTCACTGCTTCCCGAATGCCAGCCAGTGCCAACCTCTGGGACATGGTCACGACACTGCCTCAGCATCCCAACGTTGAGATACTGGAACTGGTAGCAGTGGTCTAGGAGAGCCAGAAGAATCACTGTAGTTGGATAGAAACATTGCAACAGATGCATTAGTCCTCTAGGCATAAAATATCTTGCACCTTAGACATATAATTCCCAAAATTGGAGATTCAATGGGGAAGCAGAGCACTCCAAATTTCACCACGCAGCTAGCTTGTAATATTTTTTGAAACTCCACAGAATGGAGAACGTTCTACAGTTTCTAAACATAGTATTTAAAGTGCTAGAAGCCGGCACTCTTGTCTCGTATTTAGAAACAGTTATTTAGTCATTTTCACCTCATCAAGCATGCTCACCAAATCCCGTTTTATTACAATTGCGAAGATGATCAATCCAGTTGTTTTATTCAAATTAAAGCGAGGTAACGGATACCTTTACAATGTTGGCTGGCGCTATACCAGTTAGTTCTGAGTGACACCGAGTAATAAAGAAACAAATAACTTTTTTTTTAATTTGTGAGTTTGAAACAAGATTGACTGAATATTCATAGAGCTAGAAAAACTATGTAGTGATATTATTTTTACTAGTTCAGACATCAATTTGTTTTAATAAATCGTATTTCGTTACAAGAAACGTTTTTCTGTTTGTTTTTTTTTTGTTGTTTTTTTTGCAAAAAGGGTACTTACTATTTTTATCTTGTTTTGGTAGACACTGGCGCTGGAACTTGATGTCACAGGTGGCAGTCGTCCAGCGACTGTCTATGACCTGCGCGAATCCTGGGGCAGTTCGGTTATTCCTTGTGTGTTTAACCATTCAGCGGTCTCGGTGGCGCTCACGATCTTCGGCCAGTCCAGTCGGAGGGATGCGATCACTTGGCAGTAGAGTGCACCCCGACGAGCAAGTTGGCGATGGCTCTGACCTCCGCAGTGCAGTATGGCTTTGCAGCGCCGACTCGCTTTCTCACTAAGGTGGTTAGGTGCACACAAGTCACCTGGCCAACCCAGCACTCTATGTAACGCCGACACACATTCACAAGGTACCTGATCACGTCACCGGCATCACCCAACCGGCTGCTTCAAGATGTAGTACGTTAGTAGGTACGGTAGCCTGTCTTCAAACCGAAGCTCGCGGAATGCGTCTACGACGAAGATGACGGACGGCCTTCTCAACCGCCGGAGACGATCGAACCAAGATCAACCCATACCGCCGTGATAGCAACGGCGGAAGCATAATACGGCGTCCAGGATCAATCGCGGACGTAGAAGTGAACCCGGCAGCCGAAGATCGAGCGTGAGGGACAACCAGAGCAAGCAAGCACTACCGAAATTACCGAAAGAATTGATAGCTGATAGCGAGCAAGCTGTTAGAGCTGAAGTGGCGGAGCGCGGGAGCCTCGGCTTACGGATTGGCTTATGACGACGTTACGTTGGCTAATAGATTTCGCCTCACGCCTCGCTTTTTTTTTTTCGTCAGAAACCGAACACATTTAAACTAGTGAGCGCAAATTTCTATCCCGGTTTTTTGTTATATTTTTTGCCCCAGCAGGCAACACAAATAAAGTGTTTCGCCGTGTTAAAATTGTTTATTGACGCAAACGTGATCTATGTGCACGGGACGACTTTGAGACTGCAATCGTAATAAACATCACCTAAATGTCATTTTAGTTGTCGTCTGGCAGGTCCCATCTTGAATGTCATTTGAAAACGTGAATGTCATTTGGCGTAAATGCCATTTTAGCTGCCGTCTGACAGGGGTATAAGACTCCCGATTGACTCCCTGCTCGCTCAAGCGCGTCGTGGTGCCAAAGGTGGCATTACTGGCGGCCACTGTTTAGTCAGTTTCCGATCAGCACGAGGTTGCCATTAGCTTCTGCAACGCTTAGATTACAGATCTCAGAAGATAAAAGGGAAGGGGGGGCTCGTCTTAAATTTGGGTTGAGCTTGCGTTTATCGTGGCAAAAATCACTTTCCGGCCGGAAACATTCTAAATGTGTATTTATATTTTCTACACATGTTTGATATCTACGAGCAAAGCAGTAAAACAGCCGTCGCATCTTACCTGACTGATTGGAACTGCTCTTGCGACTAGGCCAGTCGTGTGTTTTGCGGTACCGCGGTACCAACTTTGCGTCACCCGGTGGCCATGCAGCTGATCACAAGAATTGCCATCATGCTCGAGTCGGTCGTTTCAGTTTCTCCGTAGACCCCCAAAACAAAACTTTGAGATAGGATATCTACAAAACAACACAAAGCGTAAGAAAAAGACACCTCGCAATAGAGGTATACTTCCTTTACTAAACACCGTCGTAACCCTAAAATCGAGAACATTTACCGGAGTTGCCCTCTAATAGGGAGTATTCACTCGCAGCCATAGATGCTTGTGCGACTGCTGAGTGCGGGCTGATGGCGAGCTTTCAGTTTTTTTGCAGCGTGCATTTTACACCATCAAAGTCGGCGGTCTTAGCAACCTATTAGTGTCAGCTTGTTCTGAGCATGCGCTCTAAACAGCACCCACATATATGGCGTTCGGTGTTTACTGCATATACTTCAGTAAGACGACCGATCCCCTGTAATATGTTGTATAGCAAAGCAGAGGACCTCGCTAAACCCCTGTTAAGAATGGAACCTTCGGCAACCTTCTTCCGAGTTTCAACGCTGCGGAAACGAGTCCCAAAACGAGTCCCGACGTGTTCAGGACTGACGCCCACCTGTCGAAGGCTGCCCAAAACGTGTCTCAACGCGTCCGTGACGTCAACGGGACGTGTGTGTGTGTGCGTGTGGGTTCGTGCGCTCCGGAAGGGGAGAGAGGCCTGGCCTAACTGCGGAGAACCTTGGCTATGACTCATTTCTGACTACGTCGCGACGGACCCAGCTGCAAAGCACGTGGCTGTCGCACCTGCTGCCCTGGCGGAGAGAGAGGGAGAAAACGGACCCCTATATAAGGCGGGGCGTGAGAGCTCCATTTGTTCTCTTGGATTTGACGACTGTATCGCTACCATGTAATTAAACCGTTCGTTACGTTACCAATTCTCCCACCTCCACTGGACCCCTGGGTTCTTCACTTCGGGGAATGGTCGTCGTCACGAGCAAGGAAGCCTCCGGACGTGCGGCCTAAGCCCCGCCTCGAACACCCCCAACTTCGTGATTTGTGTGGAACTTCATCGTCCCAGGAAATTCGACTTAAAGGGCCCATGAAACGATTTTAACATCGAGAGAACGTGCACCTTATTACCCTTTTTTTGTTCACTTTAGCACAAGGACCACAAAACACGACCTCTTCTCTCGAAATGTCAGGAATGCGCTGCGTAACCGCAAAAACAAAAAGGAACGTTTTCTTGACTTGACTTCACGTACGGCGGCCATAGGAACTAACTTTGTGACGTCACGGCGGGTGCGGTTATTGAGATCGCTTTTGAACAAGTATATTCTCAGTTTAATGCTAACGTTTAGAAATGATTTCGTTCCAACATAAACAAATGAATCGAAAGTTTTATATTCTTGTTCAGTACACGAAGTTTTCGCAGCGCCATCTATCCGGAGTAAGTCATAGCATCCCCTACCCGCTGCTCCGCTGCCTAGCAACGTTGGCTAGCTGCTACCGGACGAGCGGTGTGATCAACGCGATATAGACCTTTTCTTTTACGGCGCCGCCATCTTGAGAATTGCGGCGCCGACGGCGCCGTCTGGCGGCTTAGAAAAAGAAATACCGGCTAGTTCTGGCAGCACAGCTATCTCGGTAGGCAACGGTGTGGGTATGGGGGGAACTTGGCTAGACTTGGCTATGGTGGGCTGCAATAACTTGGTTGGAGCTTGTCCGGTTGAATCCAGCTGGCTACTCACAGGCCATCACCTTGCCTCCCCGAGAGAACGACGACGAAGACGGTGGGGTGTTTTGATTGAGTTTCCACAACGAAAGAATATATTAGCCATTTAATGTAGTCTATGCAGGTAAGCTCTCGGCATTTGATAGCTCCGTCATGAGTGGTGGCATGTAGACTTTTCTTTATAAATCTCACATACCATGGGCTTGCAGTGATGAGCTAATTGGACCACCTGCACCGGGAATGGACCTTTTGGCGAATATATGCTGCCACCTATGGGGCGATGGGCGAACCTGAGGCGCACTGGGTTGGAGAGTATTTGTAGTGAAAACCACGTGCACGTTAGGCTTCTTGTGTGCTACCGGTTCGTTTTCTTTTTTTTTTTTTTTTTGGGGGGGGGGGGGGGGGGGGATTGGTGGCCGAGTGGGCTAGCGCACACCAGCTCGGAGCACGTGGAGCGAAAGCTCGCGCTGCAGAACCCAGGGATCCTGGGTTCAATCCCCACCCCTGCCCGTTTTGATCTGAATGAGCATCGTACCGGCGTGCGGTCGTGTATCACTACTGCGTGGTGCACGTTAAAGACCCCAGGCTAGCGGTTGTACTGCACTGGGCAAATGCTCATCTACAGCGAGTGACTCGTCGCAACTTAAAATGGCTGTCCAACGACTCGCTGTATGAATATCCACACAACACCAATTATTATTTCTTTTTGGGACACTCGCTGCTTTTAGAAGAATTTGAGTCGCGATGTTGGGATGAGAACATCCCGTTCGCGTTTGACGCGGACCATGGGTACGTCATCCCCCGTACGACGAACCTCACCCAGGACCGCGTATGGAGCTACCTAAAAGGGACAGTTCGTTGAGGAAAGCGCATCGTGGCAAAAATCACTTTCCGGCCGGAAACATTCTAAATGTGTATTTATATTTTCTACACATGTTTGATATCTACGAGCAAAGCAGTAAAACAGCCGTCGCATCTTACCTGACTGATTGGAAC
This sequence comes from Ixodes persulcatus, assembly GCA_013358835.2. NCBI lineage: Eukaryota > Metazoa > Arthropoda > Arachnida > Ixodida > Ixodidae > Ixodes > Ixodes persulcatus. Next base: position 732,951 of record JABSTQ010011399.1, on the reverse strand, counting down.
TGCTCTTGCGACTAGGCCAGTCGTGTGTTTTGCGGTACCGCGGTACCAACTTTGCGTCACCCGGTGGCCATGCAGCTGATCACAAGAATTGCCATCATGCTCGAGTCGGTCGTTTCAGTTTCTCCGTAGACCCCCAAAACAAAACTTTGAGATAGGATATCTACAAAACAACACAAAGCGTAAGAAAAAGACACCTCGCAATAGAGGTACACTTCCTTTACTAAACACCGTCGTAACCCTAAAATCGAGAACATTTACCGGAGTTGCCCTCTAATAGGGAGTATTCACTCGCAGCCATAGATGCGTGTGCGACTGCTGAGTGCGGGCTGATGGCGAGCTTTCAGTTTTTTTGCAGCGTGCATTTTACACCATCAAAGTCGGCGGTCTTAGCAACCTATTAGTGTCAGCTCGTTCTGAGCATGCGCTCTAAACAGCACCCTTATATATGGCGTTCGGTGTTTACTGCATATACTTCAGTAAGACGACCGATCCCCTGTAATATGTTGTACAGCAAAGCAGAGGACCTCGCTAAACCCCCAACTTCGTGATTTGTGTGGAACTTCATCGTCCCAGGAAATTCGACTTAAAGGGCCCATGAAACGATTTTAACATCGAGAGAACGTGCACCTTATTACCCTTTTTTTGTTCACTTTAGCACAAGGACCACAAAACACGAGCTCTTCTCTCGAAATGTCAGGAATGCGCTGCGTAACCGCAAAAACAAAAAGGAACGTTTTCTTGACTTGACTTCACGTACGGCGGCCATATATAGGAACTAACTTTGTGACGTCACGGCGGGTGCGGTTATTGAGATCGCTTTTGAACAAGTATATTCTCAGTTTAATGCTAACGTTTAGAAATGATTTCGTTCCAACATAAACAAATGAATCGAAAGTTTTATATTCTTGTTCAGTACACGAAGTTTTCGCAGCGCCATCTATCCGGAGTAAGTCAAAGCATCCCCTCCCCGCTGCTCCGCTGCCTAGCAACGTTGGCTAGCTGCTACCGGACGAGCGGTGTGATCAACATTTGTTTTCTTTCTCGTGCGCCTGGTTTGCCTGCCTGCAACTATACTCCGTTTCACCTTATGTTGTACCGCTGCGAAGGCTAGAAGCTCGAGCTCATAGCGTTGGCAGCTGCCCTTGGTGCACGAGAGCTTGTGCCGCCAAGGTGTGCCATAGAGCAAGGAGCTCGGGCGTGTAGCTTTTCCTGTGGTACAACACAAGGTGAAACAGAGTATAGGAAGTATAGGAAGTATTCACTGGCGGCCATAGCTGTGTGCACGACTGCTGAGCGCGTGCTGATGGCGAGCTTCCACAGTTCTTTTATAACGTGCATTTCGCACCCTCAAGATTGCCGGTCTTAGCAGCCTATTAATGTGGGCTCGTTCAGAGCATGCGCTCTAGACATCACCTACAAATATGGCGCCCAGTGAATACTCCTTATTCACTGGCGGTCATAGCTGTGTGCGGGACTGCTGAGCGCGTGCTGATGGCTAGCTTCCAGGGTTCTTTTGCAACGTGCATTCCACACCGTCAAAATGGCCGGTCTTAGCAGCCTATAAGGAGTATTCACTGGGCGCCATATTTGTGGGTGATGTCTAGAGCGCATGCTCTGAACGAGCCCACATTAATAGGCTGCTAAGACCGGCAATCTTGAGGGTGCGGAATGCACGTTACAAAAAAACTGTGGAAGCTCGCCTTCAGCACGCACTCAGCAGTCGTGCACACAGCTATGGCCGCCAGTGAATACTTCCTATTCATGGGGAGAGAGGGCTCTCGCTGTAGCAACGTCCACATGTGCTAAGGAGAGGACAAGACCGGAAGCCGCGTACCCCGCGACGCGTCATGCGCACGAGACCCGGAAAACATTGTATGAGTTGAGGGGATAAAACTGCTGACTGGGCGAGTTGGTAGTTCACGTCGGTCGCTGAAAGGCTCCTTAAAGAGATCAAGCAAGGTGATGGCGTGAATCAAAACCCCAGGGACAAGCCAAGAAGACCGGTAGTAATTCCATACATGCACAAGTTCTCACATAGCCTTAAGAGGGCAGCGAATAGAGTTAATGTAGATGTAGTCTTTTCGGCCACAAAAAAACTCTACAGCCTTTGTAAAAAAGTTAATTCTACTTCACATACCACTGTAAGTTGCACCAAAAAGCACCGAACCAACTTTGTTCCCTGTGTAGAAGGAGTAATTTATTCCTTCCCACTTTCCTGTGGGCGAGTGTACATAGGACAGACTGGTAGGTGTCTGAATGACCGCCTTCGGGAGCATGCCAACAACGTCGTCAACGCCAACTCTGGACATTTGGGCGTGCACTGTAGGGACTGTGGGTGTTCGGCTCGTTTGAGCAACTGTACTGTGCTGGGAAGAAGTCGAAATCAGCTCACCAGGGAAATTATCGAGGCAGCAAGCATCGAAGGACACAATGACAAGTGTGTCAGCAGACCATCTTTAACTCTCTCACAAAGGGAGCTGGAGTATTTAACCAAACGTTCTCCTAGGCACCAGCAGTGATAATTCTTTATTATTCTTTGCTTTTGAATTTTTAATATTTATTTTTAAATAATTTCTAAATTTGTTATTATTTTTTTCTTTTTTCTTTTTATTTTTTATTTTTATTTTTACTTTTATTTTTATTTTTATTTTTTTTAGTTTTGTAATCTGCATTTGAGGTCGTCATCTCTTTCTTAGGACATAGAGAAAGAGGAGGTGGGTCTAGTTGCATAGAAGAAGAAGAAAATACAAATCCAAGAGTTGTGAGTCAGCGCTGAGTGAGTGTGCATTTTTTGGTGTGTCTGAGTTTGCGAGTGTTTCTCTTGTTGTGCGCTGTTACGTTATTCGAGTTGAGGGGCATCCCCAAACGCCATCTTAATTGGCCGGAAGTCCGAAAATCGTTTCATGGGTCCTTTAACAAGCTCGGAATGCCTGTCGAAACAGTGCAACCGGAAGAATCTTGGGTAGCCAGAGACGTCTTGTGTTTGTAAACAGTAAAATAGTCTATAATTATTTATGATCTTTTTTCTATTCTAACGGACATCGAAATGCAACTCTAAAGTGTCGTCTGTGAACCTCAGGCTCCAGCATAATAGCTTCAACAAAGGGGGTAAAACACTCTAAAAACAAAACAAAAAACGACGAAAGCACGAAAAAAACTAGTAATGATACTTCATGTCCTTTAAATTAGCTTCACATTTTACATCGCTTCGAAAGAGTACCGCAAAACATTTTTTGCGTGTGGCTCACGCAAAACTTGGTAGGCCTCATAATGAAAACAATATGTCCTTCAAGCTACTCCCCATTCATTGAATGATTGTAAAGAACGTTTCTCAGCTGAAGATCAACCGAGTGTTTTATGGAATTCAGCTGCGGGTGACAGTGTCTCAAAGAAAGAGCTATGTAGTTTTTCCTTGCTTAATACTTTGAGACATTGCTAGGTTTTTGAACTCACATATTGCTTTTTCACTAAATTTTCCATGTGCAATATCCTTTCTGACATAATTGTTAAAAGATATATTCCATTACGAAGAAAACTCTCAGGCATTTGAAGGCTGGGGTTCTTATAAGCACATTAAATCACACAGGACATTCTATCCGAGCAGCCCGTGAGAGAAGATTGTGTTTGATAATACCTCTTATGCGAAATGCGCATGAAAGATTATGAAGACACCCCTTAGAAACAAATCACACTAATTTCAAAATAATGATATAAAATTATCATCTTTTTTTAACTCTTCTATTTTTTATTCTTTTTTGTTAGTGTTTGCAACGTTGCGTTGAAGCTTTGATACTGGGGCCTGAGGCTCACAGACAGCACTAGAAGAGCTCTATTTAAATGCGAATTAGAAATAAATACCAGAAAATGAAACAGAAATAGAACGTTGTTGAAAACAAAGTGGGAAGTGCGGGAAATAGTTCCAAGGGAATCAAAAATAAACTTTTTCAGAAGAAAATGAATTCTTGAATTTCTTACGTTTAATCATTTTTAAGAACATCAAAGCAAGATATATATATATATATTAGACATTTTTACCTTCACAAACTAAATACTATCAAATCGTTTTCATTTACAGCTACGCAACGATGTGATTGATGGTATTGTGTTTAGTGCGTAGTTTTGTCGGACCGCTCAAACTTGATGCGAATAATGCTCTGGATTGCAAGCAAGTTCGTCCTACGCAACTAAGAAGAGCGTTGTTTTTCTTTCTAACAAATTACCAAATAATATTTAAATTTGATTGGTATTGGTATTGGCATTAGTATTTATTGAGTGACCAAAACACCGTGAAGGCTTTGATATTGTAATGATTCTTCACCTCAGAAAATAGGTTAGCATACGCGTTCGAGCTGGTTTACGCTCAATGCTTAATCGGTCGCGCGCAAATGGCGCACGGCTTTATCTACACGTGCCAATTTGCTACATTAATAATCACTTAATTAGTGTTCGCTTTATTTTAGACATTTCTCGTTGTCACGTGACACTTCAGCAATTACTCTAATAAAAAAATACACTCCTGCAAAAGTTTGAAGCATGAAGACTGGCTTGCCGCGGTCTGTGATTAGAGGCAGCCTAATTGAGGTCAAGTGCTTAATTTTAGTTAAAGGGCCCATGAAACGAATTTTGGGCTGCAATAAATCAATTTATATTGGTATTTTACTAATAGCACATCGTTCAGTGGGTCAAAAGAAAAAAAAAGATACAAAGTCAAAAGCCTGACTTTCGGTACGAAAATTTGAAAAACACGGTGGACTATTTCGTACCTCCTTCCCTTCGTAAGCTCTCTGCCTTTTCTCTGTGATACATCCGCGGACCCCGCAGCGCGTCATCGGGACCCCGCAGCGCGTCACCGGGCCCAAACGAACGTCACACGACACCGGAGCTCACTTAATCCCTTCACCACTAAGCTGACATTGTGGTGGAAGCTACGCGCTTGCCGGACCAACCAGCCACCCCACTTTCATCACCTCACCTCATTCTCTGCGCGTGGGTATGCGCGAGAGAGCGTGATCACGTGGCAAAAGTGTGGCTGGCCCAAGGAGCACGTAGCTTCCACTGCACTGTCAGCTTCGGGGTGAACGGGGTGGGGAAAGCAACTTTTGTCTGAATTTTGAGCGACGGCTAATCTTCTAGGGGGACAATGGATGTGTCCGGATTAGACAAACGAGAGTCCAAGCAAGAGGGGACTCCCCCTGTCCGTCTTCTTGAACTGTTTGGTAGAATGCGCGATTTATGAGTTGAGGAGGAAAGCCAAACAGGAAAAAGTTGGAAAAGCGTTTCATGACTCCTTTAAAGATGATGTTTTGGGCTTACACGTGATATTTTAAAAAATGGGAACGTTGCCCACCGAGAACGTCGCGATGAGGCCAACATTCCAGAACCGAAGATTGAGAGTCAAGTCAAAAGTGGCTAAATTAACTTGTTGTCCCGAAAAAAAAAAAAAAAAGCAAGGCCTTTCTATCTTGTAGGTAAACCAAAAAAAAAGTAAAACAAAAAGAAAGAGAAATAAACATTCCTAGAACCAAGACGTAGGCTATAAAGAGCGTTCAAATACAAAACGCCTCAATTCAGACGTGTTTTGTTTGTCCCCTCATTGTAGCCTCCGTGTTGAGTTTTAGAAAGGTTTAACTTTACCAGCTCACCTAAATTATTCGTTATCTTAAAAAAAAATTCTAGAAAGTAGACATAATCTAAATTAACTTTTTTTTTTTTACAAGCTTGGAGCAAAGAAACGAGGCCTTTCTAACTGTTTGTCTCATAAATACAACAAAAAACGTCAACCAACATTTACATACGGTGACTGTTAACGTCATGGGCAGCGGACACAAAAAAAAATTGAAATGAAAATAAAATGTCTTTTTTTTAAACAATCACCTTAAAAATATTATCCTTTCGTTTTTTTTTTTTTTTTTATTGGAGCAAGATATATTGTAAACGACTTCATTTGAGGCGAGGACCTAATATTTGCGAATTTCGCGGATCGCATACAAATCGCAAAACTAGGTCCTACGAACAATTCCGGTATAATTTAAACAAATTAAAATCTATATTGAGACCCCACCGCTCCGCGAAAATTAGAACCCGCGAATTATTCCAAAACATCAGCTTTGACCTAAATCTCGAAAGACTGAGCCCGCGAAAAATGAGTCGTTTACAGTATTTAATTTAAGAAAATTCACCTACAACACAATGTAACTCCAAATAGCTTATGTTTCAAGCTACACACCGATGGTTGTTTCATGTCATGGTTTTTAATTAAATTGTTCACTTTCTACGACAATCTAAAATTGGGGCGAAATTGCAAAAAACGAAAAGAAGCCAATTTTCGACTTGGCAAAACAATATTCCCAAAAAAGATGAAATAAACTTTTTTTCTAGAAATAGTTTGTAATTTATATATATATATATATATATATATATATATATATATATATATATATATATATATATATATCTCAGTCTCGAAAAAGGTATGGCTCAGGCCGAAACGTCGACCAACTTTACCAATACTATGTTTTAAAAACTCCAACAACCGTCTCAGGTGCGTTTTCTTCCGTTTATACTTTTCGTCATCCTGCGCTTCGTTTTTTTTATTTTTTTCTCTCTCTCTCTATATATATATTCTTTTCGTTTTTTGCAATTTCGTCTCAATATAGATTTTAATGTGTTTAAATTATACCGGAATTGTTCGTAGGACCTAGTTTTTGCGATTTGTATGCGATCCGCGAAATTCGCAAATATTAGGTCCTCGCCTAAAATGAAGTCGTTTAAAATATATCTTGCTCCAATAAAAAAAAGAAAGGATATTTTTTTAAGGTGATTGTTTAAAAAAAAATTTATTTTCATTTCAATTTTTTTTTTTGTGTCCGCTGCCCATGACGTTAACAGTCACCGTATGTAAATGTTTGTTGACGTTTTTGTTGTATATATATATATATATATATATATAATTATTTTTCCTTAATTTAAGATTGTCGTAGAAATTGTTGAAGGATTTTTAGCAGAATGAAAGAAGTCAGATGTTTCTAAACAATGGCATTACGCAAAACATATCCAATCGGGATTTCGACGCATTCCACCAGCTGTTACTTCAGATTATTTTTTCTAATAACTATTTAGTGTGAATGTTTTAAAATTTTTGAATTTCATACCTGTACATAAAGTATCCCAACTATATATTTTAGCCCCCCCCCCCCCCCCCCCCCCCCCCGTTCTCTTCGAGAAATCTGGTCGGATTTAATGAAACTACCCTTCTGCATTTATTTATTTGTCAAAAAGAGGCTTCAGGTGCTTTCTGTCGACTCGTTTTTTTATAAATATATTTATCAAATTTACGTAATTGCAATGGTGAAATCACTTAGCCTTCTATAATTATAACAAAATGGCTAATTGCGCCAGCTGTATCATGTTCATTCGGATGAAAGCGCCTAAGAAAAACGGGGACAAGAAAGACAAACTGTCACAGCGCCCTGTGCCGTCTTGTCTTCATGGTCCTGAGGCGATTCCTGAGGCGATTCCTGAGGTCTTTCCTGAGGCGATTCCTATAATTAAGATTTGATGTTACTGAAAGTATCATTTTTTTTACATAGTTCTAAATAAAGAAAAGTTCGCCCCCAATACAACATTGAATTTTTTTTTTATTTGCCGGTACTGGCATTTCATGTGGTTCCATTGGATACTGACATCCCTTGAAATATTTACTGCTTGATTGGCATCACTCTTCTGGAGTAAAATGCATCGTAATTCGGTTTTATGAAGGGTATGTCTGCATGCTCCAATTCTAAACATCGTGATTTCACACGCATAACGTATACATCCCGAATAATAGGCGCTTTGTATAATCTCTATTGGGCTTCGAAACTCCTCCTAAATTGTCTTATACGCTTGACTATAGCGGCATCACGGTAGCCATGACAGAGGTTCGAACTTGCGGAACGTCTTTGCTATGACCGACAGGAAAGTGTAAAGAACAAACGTCAGTCAGATGCCAGACGCCTTGACACTTTCCTTATGCCCCGTAAATAATGACAGTTTTTTCTTCTAGCCCTTTGTTTTGTCTGTGAGTTTTCATTTTACGCTCGATAAAGTGCGGCGTTAACTTAGGGTGACTGGTGAACAGCAAAGAATACTAATAGTCACTGGAACGTGATTCGCCAATACGTCTTGGAAGGGTAAAGGCAAAACAATAAGTCTGCGAAACCGCAGCCCTCCCAGCTCTCGCCTGCAACTGACGTTTAAAATATGGGCGACTTCCGCTTGGGAATGCACCTTTTCTCTTTCTTTTCTTTCTTTTTGATTATATATTATCTTTTTTACTAAGCTTTTAAGAGGAGGAAAGCAGCCGTGTCATGTTCTTAAAGCGAAAGTAGTTTGCTTTTTTAACCCGCCTCCAATAATTTTTTTTTTTTTTGCTATTTCTTCTTTTTTTTTTTTGCAACGGAGTGTTTTGTATAAACACTTTTTCGAAGGATGGTAACAAAATAACACATCCGATGCAAAACTATCAAGGGTCGCTACGTGTTTGTTCGCACTCGGCGTTACTTTTCTTCATCAATTTTCAACTTCTCGTAGCTTAAATTTAAAAAAAGGAACAGCAACAAAACCACGATGGACTAGGAAAAGGAGCACACAAACACAAACTTCTTCTAATCTTTCCTGTTTTTCACCCTGATTTTTGTTTTTTTTTTTACGTATATCTTTTTCTATATAACTATCCCACCTCCACGCCTTGTTGCAGTTTCAACGTGTCTTTCTCTTATTATTATTTTTTCTTCACCGGAGCCGCATGCGGCGTCTTTCTTTTGTTGTCTGGCGCGCTTAGACAGCTTAGCGTTTACTATCTCGCGATGCGAAAAGGGCAGTGCTGCTTTAATGATAGTTATCGCGCCAGGCGTGGCCTTCTTTTTTCTTTCAAAGCGCGCGATCGAAGCACAAACGGGTTCCTCTGCGTTTATGCTATAGTGTGAGCGGACAAAGGCCCGCTTCATGAGCCAAGAGACGATGCCTTCCACGTGCCACACCTCGTTTCACTTTACGATGGGAGCGCCGAGAATGCTGCGATTCATCAAAGCCAATCCCGTGCCGCGTGACAGTCGCGTGATCTTCGAATGGGGGCTCAGCGATACGCTGGGCGCGCAGTCACGCGAGACAACTTCACATGGGCGTACCAACCGGTGGGGGGGGGGCAAGGGTGGCACTTGCCCTCCCCCCCATTTCTCAGAGTGGGGGCCGCGGGGGGGGGGGGGGGTCAGGTTTACCCTCCCCCCCCCCCACTCAAAAATAAGTTGGTACGCCACTGCAATCTCAGCACTCGATTGGCTGGGATAGACTGTTACGTCGGCAGCGGTCCATCGTAAAGTGAAACGGAAGTTTAGCAGTACGGCACTTTTTTTGTATCTAATACTGGCAATTTTTTACGCTTGCTGTGTTTTTTGTTGTTGCTTTCACTGCCTTAGTTCATGCGACATGTATTTAGTATTTGCTTGATTTTTAGCCGATGAGTACCGCCGAGTCTGCTGCTTTGAGAATGCCTCCGCGAAGTAAACATGTGTGTTATAGTTTTGTGAACGTTCCTCATTTTATCTTCTTTTTTTTTATTGCACTTTTGGAACGGACTTTCGGTGGAAAAGACTCTCTGGGGGAAACTTTCTCGGTAGAGAGATCCCCCACGAAGAGTTCACAAAGCCCCGTCATATAATTCACGCTTCGCGTTTTTTTAGACGTAACTAAAGTCACCGAATCCCAGGAAACTTAGCGCACATCGCCCTCCCTGCCTGCTAGCGGGACACAAACAAATACTAACGTAAAGACGACAAAACCACGCAAGCTGATTGGCTCATCGGTGTCAGTTGTCGTGGCAATCGCCGTTTCGGTAAACTTCAAACTTTCGCCAGTTTCGAAAGGGTCGTTCTGAACCAGTCGCGCAAAGATCGTTATGGGGCTTCATCGTACACTCTAAAACAAAACTTTCAGCCTTTCCACTCTGGTGAAAAACAGAGACCAGCGAAGCTGTCCAATGGTGGGAATGAAGTAATGGCCGGCCGCAAGTCGGCAAGCCAGAGTAGAAAGGCTCGAAAAGGTTGCCGCCATCTATGAGCGACGACGGCAACCAGCAAGCCGGTTGTCCGGTTGCAGCCGTCGCTCATAGATGGCGGTAGCTGTCTGGAGTTCTGTGTCATCATTTCTTTGCTGACGGACACGATCCTGGGGAAACTAGCCCTTAGCAGCTCCGTTGTAAAAAAAAAAAAGAAAGAGTAGTATTTGGTTCTTTTTGGTAGTAGGTGGAATGTCACTGAGAGTGATGTCCTAAGGTGGCAAAGTACCTATTCAGTCTCCTTTCCGTTCTAGTTTCTTATGTGGAACGCGTTTGAGGCTAAATGCTTTGACTCACAATAAACTTTTCTGCACCCTGTAGCAAAGCCAAAGGACGAAGTTTACACGCCAGAGGAATTAGTTTAAATATTTTAAGTGACAATTTATTTTTAAGAAAGGAGTAACTTTCCCCTGACGCGAGAGCAATAATGGCAAATTTGTAATGGGGCAACAACTTTTCTCCCCTCGTGGAGCAATTTTAACGCGTTTTAAGACTAAGTTTACTGTATGAGGGGAGTAACTTCGCCAATTTCGAGAATTATATTTATACTAATGAGAGTGTAACTTTTCACCTTTATCGTAGGAATAACAGCGTTTTAATGGACTAAACTTTGTGCTTCAAGGAGCAATCTTCGTCGTCCCGGAAGTAATTTTCACACTTCCACGGACGAAATTTCGAGCTGAAGGGGCTAATTTTAGTCTCTCGCTGGAGCACTTTGCACACCTGAAGGCATTAAAGTTATAATACTTTGGGACTGTTTTTGGCTGTAAAATCAGCCAGAAGATTTGTACATGGACGTGGCTAGCTCAAATTTCCAAAAGTGTGTTTTAGTGCTGCACTTTACCATGTCAAATTTCAAAGCATAGATCGAGTGCAGTGTGAAATTAAAGAAATATTCCCGCAAATGTCAGTGACCGCTACCTACAGACGACCACCAGCTCGAAGCAAGTATTTGAGCCGATTGATCGCTCAATCCGATCCCAGCTCACAATGAAATGAGTTGAGGAGCCCTTTCACTGGCAAGCTCATTTCAAATCGAGCTGCCGGCTCTAGCCACTTGCTGCAACGTGGTATCACTCTAAAAAAGCCGGTGGGTCTACTTTCCCTCACAACTCTCAAAAAGCCAATCACCGGAACTTACGGGGGCTGCTCAGATAATGACGATGTCGAAATATATGTTTATACCAAAAAACGCAGTATTAGTAGTGACATTAAGGAATGGAAGCGTGACGTTTTGCATTGCTTAATGTCACAACTCAGGCTGCTTTTTTTTTTTTTTTTGGTTAAACATACGTTTCGGCATCGTCATTCGCTGAGGAGCCTCCGTAAGTGGCGGTGATTGGTTCTGGGAGTGTTGTGCGGGAACGGTAGACGCACGAGCTTCTCTTAGAGTGTAGTCTGCGTCGGAGTCACTGTCATTGAAATTCACAGGAATATTGCTCCGATTTCTCGCGGAAACGAAGAAACGCTTTAAAAATATATAAGGTTATGTGCGCCACTAAAATACACCTTTGATGAAAATTGAGTTACGTTGGTCAGGCGACGATTTAGAGCTCATTTTAGAGCCTGCGACCTCAACATCGATGTCACCCTATATCTGTATTTAATTGTCATTTGCAAGGTAATATTAGAGTTAAGTTTTACTATCGCACAACAATATCTTCCGAAAAGCTACATGCTGTTACTTTTCAAAAAAGTGAAAGCCGTTTACAACTTCCTGTAACGCCGAATTGGAGCGCAGCTCTTGAGGAGGAGGGGGGAAGGGTACTCAGGGGAGGGTATACCCCTCCTCCTCCTCCTCCCCTCATTCTTCAATCTCCTCCGGGGAAGGGGGGGTCACGTGGACTCGGGGGGGGGGTCACGTGACCCCCTCCCCCCTCCCCCCGAGGTCACAGTGACCCCGGGGGGGGGGGGGGCTCGCACGGTGCATTATGGGACATTTCCCATAATGCACCTCGGGGGGAGGGGGTCACGTGACCTCGGGGGGGGGGGGGGGGGTCACGTGACCCCGGGGGGGGGGGGGCTCGCGCGGTGCATTATGGGACATTTCCCATAATGCACCGCGCGGTTACGCCGACGCCGACGGCGACGGCGACGCCGCTCAAGCCGGGAACGGGCGCCTAAGAACTGCGCTCTAAAAAGGTACATGTGCGATGTGAGCCATGCATAATCATGATGAACAATTTGGCCGAAAAAGAAACACCACTTAACCGTGTAAATATGTTTATTCTGATATCTCGAATCCACGCGACTTTGCGGCATTGAAAGTGAGTAGAAATAAATACAATATCACACAAATTAGTAATTCTTAGCAACTTGAAAAAAGGAATGTAAGCATAGTTTTGTTTTGCTCTGCTATGTTACACCATAGCCTAGTTTCGTCTTGCGTTTTTTCCTTTTTTTTAATTTGAAGGTAGACAGAAGTAATCTCACCAGAGGAACCCACTTGGAGTGCTCCAGCCTAAAATTTGGTCCAAGCATGAAAATGCACGTCTGCACTTAAGATTGCACTGTAGGTTAAACACCCAGGCAAGGCAAAAGCTCAGCGTCACAGCTTGGGCGGGGCTGCGCACTTTAAAACCTTTCTCACCTAAGAGGGGACTCAAGCTTTCGGCTAACATTCCTCGGCAAAGGGCCACAGAGTAGACTGCTCTAGACATCTGAAACAACAAAAAAAAAATAGTTTTTTTGACAGTGTCCCTTTACAAAAGATATGCATATGATGACGAACCTGAGGTTGTTAAAAAGGCACTAAAGAGGTTTCCGAGATCGTCTCTTCTTGGTGATACCTCATTCTACGGGCTCTAACCATCCCAAGTCCCAACATTATGCTCATGCAATGCTCATTCCCCTACTAAAAATATGATCAAAGATCGTGACACATCCCCTTTTGAATGATAAAACCCGCCCGGTACGGGCGGCACATAGGGGGCCTTTGGACATCCCTGTCGACTGCGTTTCGTCGAGCGGCGCATCACCTCCCTATTCACTCTGCAAGGGTTGCCATGGCAAGCAGTAGTCACATGTCGTTGCAAGCGGATATAGCACAGTCAAATACGAATGTATGGATCAGCCTAAATGCAGCCGAGGCGCCAGCGGGCTCACGAAAGGTGCTTATCAGCCAATTGCAAGGCACCTTCCCGAAATATCCAACGAAGGCAGTAAACTGAAGGGCATGCCTGACACTTGTGGATGCAGTTCCACCATATCATTTCCAATTCAGACACTCACTGCACTGTCACACATTTGCACACAATGAATTTGGCCTTGGGGCTATCTTGCAGGAATGCCCATTAACATTAACCGGTTAGAAATAAGCGCACTTTAGAATACTGCAAATGACAGCATCAGGAACGAAGCAAATCTGAACCTTTTGGCGTTTTAGCGAGTTGAACTATTATACGGTTTCACTAACATATTTAGATTCTTACCGCTTAAACGTTCTATTGCAAACTGGATTTACCTCTATCTATTTGTGTTTTGCAAGAATCATCTGGTTCTAATTCTGTGATTATTCTACCACATGTATGCTTCAATATGTTATTGCCTACCTCCTGTGGCACAAATTCAAATCTGAATGCTTTGTTTTATTTGCTGCTGTATGTGTTTTGTCTGTTTTATAGCAGGATGGTCAGACAAAAATATCATTCCTTCATGTATATCTCATATGCTGCAAAAAACAAAACAAAACATACTGCAGACTGAAAATCACATACAAGAAAGTCATAAATGTGTGAAGTCTAAACTATATTTAGTATTCAGCGCCGCTTATTCCGCGGCTAGATGCCAGCATTAGTGTATATGAGATCATAACCAATCCTTTGTCCCAGCATCAAACTCTTACTCAACTTGACCAGCTGAACCTGATGGGTCTGTTGCAAAGGAAAACACAAAAAAGGAGCGCAGAGTCGTGCTGTTTCCTGTTAGTCAAAGGGCCGGAAACAAAGAACGTGCGTCATGAATGCTTGGATGTTACGGTGGAAAGTATTTAGGAAAAACCGTACTTAATTGATACTCGTTCGTTTAAAGGAGCACTAGGAAGGCTTCTAAGATCATCTATTTATAGCCATAACTCAATCAATCTGCTCTAAGCATCCCGAAAATCTAAAGTTTTCAATCATGTGTTGCCTATTTGGCTATAAAAATGTGATCAAGGACTATGAATATCGAACCTACAGATGGTTCCACCTAACCCGGCCAAAAGTGGTCAAATAACGAACGGTGCTTATCAGCCAATCGGAGCGATGGCTTCCCATTTGTCGTTCGTCGTTTGACCTAATTCGGCCGGGTTCGGTGGCGCCATCTGCAGGTTTGAGATGCGCGATCCTCGTTCACATTCTATAGTGAAATAAGAAAGACATGGTTGTAGTTTTTTAGATTTTTGGAATTCGAGCATGTAGGTTAAGTTACGATCATATTGCCCCGCGGGTCTGCGAGCAAGCGCGCCCGTGGCCGAATAGTTATCGTCCTTGGCTCTTAGGTAAAGGACTCGAGGTTTGATACCTGGGAGTGCATGCGACCTTTTGTCATTTCTGTAAATGTCGCGTTCTGGTGACTTCGAGAACATTGCTGTTTATTCGAGGTCGGAATGTTCTACGAGCCGAAACTTCTACGCCGATTATCTCAGAAGCCCACGCCTGTACATAAGGGGCTTCGCATGTCGAGCCAAGGTCAAGGTCAGTCTCGCCCCAGCGTTCGATCCTCCTGTTTCGACGTCTGCGACGCTAGCCTTTTTTTCTATCTTGTTTCGGGCACAAGTTCGCCCTATTAAACGTTTAGTTTGCTTCAGTTTTCATCGCCTTGTCAATTGTCATTCGTGACAATATATAGATGGTCTCAGAAAGCTCCGTAGTGAGCCATTAATGTTGAATTGCTGGATTAAATTATGCACGGTTCTCTTAAATATGCGTATCACCTTAGAATCCAAACGCTCCCGTTGCATTTTTTTGTTTCCAGCCCTTTGGCCCACAAGAAATAGCGCGACTCCGCGATGTTCTTTTAGCTTACGCCAATGCAACATAACCACCAGGTTTCAATGGTGAAGCTGAGTAACGTGACAGTGGCATGCTGGAACAAAGCATGGGTTCCGATTTCATGCCCACTAATGCTGCCACTTAGCTGCGGAAAACTGGGCGCTGAATATTACATTACTTGGCACATTGATACTTTAACCCATTTTTTAGACGGTCTAAAAACATGCTTTGGACGGTCTAAAAACATGCTTTTCGTGCAAGGCTCGTCAAATCATGAGGCGCTGGAGAAATGTAGCCTTCTGCGTTGAGTCCTTATTTCGAACTCTTTTTGTTCGCCTTCCGCCCATTGGAAAGTATGCGGGAAGGGCCTCAGCACGCACCTGGTATCGCTCTGCCGCAGCGTTCTTCCGCAACATAAAGTCCGTTTTCATCGCCGTCACCATGGCAACGAACGCCGAATGAATGGAAGCACGCACGGTACCGCCGCGTGAAGCCAGCAACAGCTGACGCCATTTTACGAACGCCGTCCGCTAGCCAAAGCCGAACGCGGTGTGTAAGATCAACCGCGTTCGCCGGTCCGCCGCTGGCAAAGACGACGAAGCTGAGACACGCCGACGGCGATTGAGCAAGCAACAGCAACGCGGGACGACTGCAACGGCGGCATTTATGCGGAGGGCAAGTTCGTCTGCTTCTTGCGCAGGGGGTAGCGGTGACGTCAGAACGCCGAGCCCTGATTGGCTGATCGCGACCCCCCTATCTGAGCGTCGTCTGCTCCTTTGCAACGTCGTCTGCTCGCAACGTCGTCTGCGTCTGTCTTACCTTTACTGTGACTTTCGGAAGTGCAGAGGCCAGATTCACAAAACCATCTTACGCCAAAAGAGTGCGTAAGACAAAACGTGAGAACAAATTCGTATTCACGAAACGAAATTATCGTAAGTTTTGCTCAGGTTACGACGGAATCCAACGACGATCAACTCATCATGGCCGACAGCGTCGCTCAGTTGCTTGGTCGCGACGATCAACGGCCGTTTATTTTAGTACGTGCTCTTCTCACGCGTCCCGACTGCAAGCAGCAAGAAAAAAAGTAAAAAGTACTTGAAATAAACCACGACGAACAAGAACGCTGGATCCACAAACATCCGGGACATGCTCCAACGGCCACGATTCCACCGACCCCGAGTAAGCGAGCTCGGCAGATAGGCCTAGCAGGCACAGCGGTGCTCCGACGGTCCTTGGCCAAGACCGTCTGCCCACGACCGGCTGGCGTGCTGAATGGAATATGCCCGCGCGGTCCTTGTGAACCCTTCAATCTCTTCCTCTTGTCATCTCCTTGTTTTCCGAGGCAGCGGTGACTCTCGCCGCTGAAAAAGCGGTGAATCTCCGACAGACGCAGGAAAGGTAAAGCAGCCATCGCTTTGACTAGCAGACGTAAAGCAGACGATGTTAACTGCGCCGACCCGCCGACGCCGTTAAAGAGTGAGGAGTCTCGCCGTACACGAAAGGAGGGAAAAAGTATTTGGGAGGGAACTTGCGGACACTAACCACCCTCACTCTCGGTTCTTACCAAACAAACCTCGGCGCCTCGGGACACCTCGCCAGTGAGTCCTTTGACTTCTCTCCTTGATGCGCGTCTGCTAGTTGTAAAAAAAAAAAAAAAACGTACGGCTCGATTTATTTCGACTGCCCTCTCTGAAAGGCGAAGTCGAGCTCGCTCGTAAAGACCTGCACTTCCGAAAGTCGCAGGAAAGGTAAGACAGACGCTGACGACGTTGCGAGCAGACGACGTTGCAAAGGAGAAGACGACGCTCAGATAGGGGGGTCGCGATCAGCCAATCAGGGCTCGGCGTTCTGACGTCACCGCTACTTCCTTTCTCATGCGCAGAAGACGAAAACGAGCCCACTTGCGAGGCGTATAGGGATCAAAGGCGCGAAATAAGCAAGAACAATCTTTATTTGAATCATAACACGCGATATCCAAGTTGGGGACCACATATCTTTGCTGGGTCTTTCCTGTGAACTTTTTACGGAGACACGGGGTGCCGCATTCAGGAAACAGCTCTGTTTGCAAAATATGGGGGCTCTGAAAAAGGCCGTTTAGACCGCTACCAGAACCTATAACTGACGTAACAGCACTTGACAAGCGGTTGGCGCAAAAGTCGTCTTTATTCACACAGGCGGGCAACGGGCTCAGCGCAGCGGATCACTCGAAGTCACCGGGGACGTCACAATCCTCGTCCTCCGCGCAATACACTCTCAAGATAAAAGGGTGTATTCTTACACCCTTTGTCCCATATAATACACCCCAAAACTTCAATTCGACGTACACCGCCCTACAGTCGAACAGACGGCCCAAACTTTTACAAGGGGCTTGATAGCCGTGTGGTACAACTTATTAAAATAGCTAATCTACGTTTTACTGACTACAAAAAAAAATGATCTTGGCTTTCTTGGCCCTACTGTAAAAACATCGGTGTTTTCTTTATGTGGTCTTTGATACAAACTTTAGCTATTTAAAAAGTTATATCGCACCGTTATAGAGCCCCTCGTAAAATTTGGGGCCGTCTGTTCGACTATAGGGCTCTGTACGTCGAAATGAAGTTTTGGGGTGTATTATATAGGACAAAAGGTGTAACGATACACCCTTTTACACCCTCTTTTTTTTAGAGTGTAGGGAAGGTCCTTGTCTGCGTCGGGACTGTAGATTTTGGCGGCCGCGGCGACGGACGACTGGAATCTATCAGTGTTTCTGCGCGCCTTGTCTCTCCTCCAAAAATGAACTTTGCAAGGTGACCAGAGAAATGGTGGCTCTCGCGCCGTCCAGATTTAAGAGGGTTTTTGACGTGGACCCAGGTGCCCTCCACCGTATTGGTGTACGCACCAGTGTTCGGGTTCACAAAGTGCAGCTTGTGGTTGACGGTGGGGTGCGTGAAGTGAGCGTCATCTGCAAGCTTGCGATAGCCAGCCCAACTGTCAGTGATTATTTTTGTTCCAGGGCGGACCCACTCGGCTATTAGCCCTTGCCGGGTTTTAGCGTCACGGGTCTCCACGGGAACAAGAAAGCAGCACCGCTGCCACGCTCCACACCGCCGAAAACCCACTGGCCAGGCCTTAAATACCCGCGATGGTACTTTCGCCGCCCGAACATACCCTCGTCTAGTTCTACAGTCACGCCTTCGCCGAAACTCATCTCTGAATGCGTAAAGACGGCATTTACCACAACCTCCCGACAATGGCTCGTCCAATCAGTTATTGTCTTACTTGCGACATCAGTCTCCCGCTGAATGACGGCGCACGGTAGGTTCTGGTACCAGAGGTAGATGATTTTCATGAGTTGGGGAAGCGTCAGATGCGATTCCTCGAAAAAGGAACCGCTCCGTACCGAGACCTCGCAACGGCACTGAACCTTGACCGCCTTCCTCTTGGGCACCTCACGAGTCATCCACACACCGTACCTCCACGAGTAACCATCCGCAGAAATAGCGCGGGCTTGTAGCGTCATCGCAGCTTCGCACTCTGGGCATGCACGAGAACCCAGGAGCAGGCCCTGAAGCAAATTAACTGCTTCAAGAGGGTCTTTCATGGCGTCATGAAGACGACACAAGTTAAATGCCATGGCACTGCGATGCTCGCCTCTGGAAGAATAAAGCGCCGAGAAGGCTAAATGAGCAGAACTGCGCGCTTTTTTGCATTTATTATTATTATTTGATCCGCCATTTTATACCTCGTGGCTCCATTCTAACAAACTCATTGGTTAATCGGTTGGACCATATCATCGCGTGACAAAACGAACGCCAATCGTATGACCAGAACGGTTGCCACGGTCGGCATCGTTACAATGAAGAGAAAGTAAGAAAGTGATTAAAAATAAAAAAATGAAAGCCGTTTACAACCTCCTGTAGCGCCGGATTAGAGCGCAGCTCTTGAGGAGGAGAAGGGAAGGGTACTGAGGGGAAGGTATACCCCTCCTCCCTCCTATTCACGTCCTCATCCTGTCTGCTACTCCTCCCTCCAAGCGGCGTCGCCGTCGCCTCACGAGGGTCTCGTGACCTCACGGGGGTCATGTGACGTCACCGGGGTCACCTGAGCCCTGTGAGGTCGCGTGACGATGACACTGACGTCATCCGTGACGTCACCAGTGACGTCACTGATGACGTCATCATCACTAGTGACGTCATCAGTAACGTCATCAGTGACGATGACGATGCGAAGGCCGATGACGTCATCAGTGACGATGACGATGCCGATGCCGATGACATCATCAGTGACGATGACGATGCGGATGCCAATGACGTCATCAGTATATATTGTTCATTCTTACTTTTCGTTTAGACTGTGTCGAATTTTGACGCGAAGACTCCCTCCTTCCTTCGTTCCAACGCGTCGTTTTTTATTGAATTAAAAAATCAGCTTCAAATAAAGGTTGTGGCATCCACTTGGTTAAAGAAACAAAAAAGGAAACAAACAAGGAACATTGCCAGCAACACTCTCATCAAAGAATACGCCGCCCGAGAATCTAACGGCTCCCTTCTTATTTTTGAGCTCTAAAAATATGAAGGGAGCCGTTAGACTCTCGGGCGGCGTGTTCTTTGATGAGAGTGTTGCTCGCAATGTTCCTTGTTTGTTTTCTTTTTTGTTTCTTTACCCTAGAGGATGCCATCACCCTTATTTGAAGCTGATTTATTAATTCAATAAAAAACGACGCGTTGGAATGAACGAAGGAGGGAGTCTTCGCGTCAGAATTCGACGCAGTCTAAAAGAAAAGTAAGAATGAACAGTAAATACTGTACTGCCAAGACCGTTATACTCCACACTCGGCGAGGCCTCATGACGCCGCCGACGACCGTTAGGCTATTTATTTTGTTTCTTTCGATTTTTTATTGTGACGACTACTCCACCGTGCCTCAGAGTTTCCAGCGGGGGTCCGGCAGTTTTTAATAATTATTATTATTGTCGTTTCAAGAGCACTTTTCCTATGCTGCTCCGTTCCTGACGCCATAAAAAATATTCTTTCTTTTTAGATTATTGGCGCGAAAATTCCACACTGACTAGGGCCTGAGTAACAGCACCCAGATGTTGGCCGAGACTCTGCATTACTCAGGCCCCAGTCCGTGTGGATTTTTCGCGCCTACAATCTAAAAAGAAAGAATGGCATACACACACATAACACGCGCACGCACTCAAAGTTGGTCCAGAACTCCAGTGTCCCCGACGTGTTTTTGTAGCGCTTTCAAAACTATACAGTGATACCGCCAAGTGTTTTTCGGCCAGGATTTTGGTGACATTAAATGGTCTATGGTCCAGCAGTTGCAGCGTTCTTCTCATGTCTTCTCGTTGGGTGCTGTATTTCACGCATGCACACAAAAGATACTAATAACAAAGCTAAATAATTGGGCTAATTAATTATGGGACTAATTTTATTGGACTAATTGTATCTACAAACCAATCCGACCATGAACTAAACTTTTTATTATTTTATAAGTGGCGCTAACTTTTCCCGCCCATATTTTTATGGCGTCAGGAACGAGGCAGCATAGGAAGAGTGCCCTTCAAACGACAATAATAATAATCATTAAAAACTGCCGGACCTCCGCTGGAAACTCTGAGGCACGGTGGAGTAGTCGTCGCAATAAAAAAATTAAAGAAACAAAATTAATAGCCTGACGGTCGTTGGCGGCGTCATGAGGCCTCGCCGAGTGCAAAGTATAGGCAGCCGGCAATGGCCAGGCGGCGCCACGAGAGTACTGCATTCAGCGCCACGAGCGGAGGCGTGTGTGTTACTGGGGCGGCCAGTCTGTCCGTCGGGCCGTGGCGAGCGGCGGCGACCCCGATTTCAGCAGTCCTCGTGTTTACGTGCGCGCCGTGTCCCTGGTTCTTTTATGTGTTTTTTTTAAGGACCATCGGGAGCCTTGATATGTCGAAGTGTTTAGAGCACATTCTAGAGTTGTCATTTGGACACCAGTTTGAGTTGTCTTCACCACTATATAACAATCGGCACCCGATCCCGATCGGTATGTGCGCTTCGCTCGTCTCCCAGGAAGTAACTCAACACAACGACAAGGCAGCGAATCGGTTTACTGTACTACCCGGTTGCCCGTCTTCGAGAGCCGGCAGTCCGGACCCGCCGACCCTGGTTGTCGCCCTTCGTTCTGAGCTCGCAGTCGGAGTCCGTGTCCAGACACTGCGGATCGTCCTTCCCGTACGCCAGCGCTGCGTAGGCTAGCTGTTCCGGGCTATCACAGCCAGGGTCTCGCTGCGGAGCGACTCCGGGATCGTCATAGCCCAGGCCGGTATGGCCAGGGCTCGCCGCTTCCGCCAGTCCTGATCCGAACTTCGCTGGTGGAATGCTCCCGGGAATCGCCATGGGCCAGACCAGCCAGAATGGCTCTATCGTTCCTGCCCGGCCCCAGCCTCGTGCAGCACGCTCTTCCTCTTTCCTCGCCGGCTTGCCCAACTTGCCCCCGCTCGCGACTCGCTCGGTCGTCCTCTCCTCCCGACGCCCACACCACAGACTAGAATAAAATTTGGGTAATTAGAACCAAACTCTGCATGCTACAGAACCGTACGCACATTGCAAAGCCTGGTGTAAAAAGGCGACAGGCAACAAAGTTTACGTGTAAGGAGGATATTTACGCTTCGCACGAGCTTTTTCTAAAGAAAAACTTTAGCATCCTGCTTTCGGCACGTCACATTTGTTACGAGACTCAGCATTAAATTTGGTTGCTGAAACAAACAAACCTTTGTGCTACGAAAATCCACAAGTTTAAAACTCGCAGGTTTGGAAGGTTTTGGTTGCGACCACGCGTGCCGAACGGCATTAGGAGTGCCGGAACGGGCCGACGGGCCTTTCGCTTGAAGACCTGATCGACCGATTCTCGACGTCACAGCGAAGCAACAATCGGCCCAATTGTTCCTATCGTATTTCCATATGTGGCTGTCAAAGTGACTCGTAATACAACTTGTATAAATATGTTATTTTGCCGAGTAGTCTGCAAAACGAGTTCGTCCGACCACTTTCCAAACCTGCACATATATTTTCGTTCACTTCCCCCCCCCCCCCCCATAAGTTTCAGTAAAATTCACTTACTTGATGCGTCGCACTGCAGTAATCCACATCTGTCGCCGTGTCGCTTCCCAAGATCTCGAAAGGAAAGCGGTGAAGTTTGACGCTTGATTCACCTTCGCGACTGTGGCCGTCTTTCACGCAGCAGTAGCAACGTTTATTTTTTGGGGGAACTCTAGGAGTAGGCGAGATGTTACAGGAACCCGGTGAGGTCATAGAGACGTGAAGTTGGGACTTAATTTTACGAAAAACGGTTCCAAAAAGCTCACGCCGATCCGAAATGCAACGTTCACACGTGGTTTCTGGATGCGCCCGCCCGCGGGTCCATATCACATGAGCGAATGACATTTTAGCGAACAGCGACATTTGAGCGAATTGACGTTTTAGCGAATAACGGGGGCGCGCGTTAACCCATCCGCCGCGCTGCGCTTACGCCGCTTCGCGGCGACAGTCTGTGTCGGCTCATTACAAAAATGTGAACCCATTTGGCCCACCCGAAAACGCCGCTTCGCGGCGTCCGACTATTCGCTAAAGTGTCATTCGGTGAAACGTGGGCGTTCGCTCAGACGTCATTCGATCAAGTGAGTGCCTTCCCCCGCCCGCAGCACCCGCGACCCGCGCAGGCCTGGCCTAAACAGTTTCTTTATTTTGCAGCCACTAGATGGTGCAACGTGTAGCGCCAAACTGCATTGCAGGTTGCCTATACCGGTCTTGGCAGTACCGTATAGACCAACACGCGGCCCAGACGTCACGCAGCTGCGGTGGTGCTGTCGACGACACTGCGAATGCGGAGACGCTTCACTTCACGCGAATTCGGTTTCTGCGCACGCGCAGTGCCCACACGTGGTGTGGGCAAACGCGGGTTTGTTTGTAAACAGCGTGTCGGTCTATATATTGTTCATTCTTACTTTCCTTTTCTTTTAGACTACGCCGAATTCTGACGCGAAGACTCCCTCCTTCCTTCATTCCAACGCGTTGTTTGTTATTGAATTAACAAATCAGCTTCAAATAAGGGATCGTGGCATCCTCTAGGGTAAAGAAACATAAAAGAAAACAAACAAGGAACATTGGGAGCAACACTCTCATCCCCAGGGTGCCTTCATGTGCGCTTCGCATAGAGTGATGCCAACTGCCTGTTTCCCTTTCCCACACCCTCTTCCACCGCCATTTTGTTCCTTTCATTGTTTCCCCGTGCGCCGGAAAGTGGCCTTTGTGTCCATCGGTCCTCCCATCCGAGGGGGAAAATGCTAATCCTCCCTCCGTGGGTTCCACAACGCTGCTCCGAACTTGTGAGATAAGGTGCTTGTTTCCGGGGGGGTTATAAGCCTCACGGATTATCGTCGAGAACCAAAATGACTGCTGGTTTGTCGGCGAGTGGTATTACAAAGGGTGGCATCACCCTAGCAAATCGCACATGAAGGCTCCCTATCACTGCCCGTTGCCTCTCGCGTCTTGAAACACGCACACACACCCACACACCCGCGCGCGCGCACCTAGCCGGATCATGCGTTGGGCCCGAGCGCCCTATTTCGAAGGATTAACCAAAAACGGGTATGACACAACTGTCTCTCTCCATCTCCCTTTCCTAGTTTGCTTTCCAAGGCGCCGGCGAGTCTGGTCACGCGAGGTTACGTATAGTTTCAGAATTCGTTGAACTAAAAAGGTTGGGTTCACTATCCCTCTTATTATGCCTCCTCTCTCGCTCGTGGCGTCCCGTCTCTCTCCTATCCCTTTCCAAGTTATCTTTTTGGGAAAAATAAAAATAAACAATATTCGTGTCAATCGTGGTTACCCGGTTTGCGTAAAATTTATATCAGGATTGCGTCCGTGCAATATAACAGATATTCTGTGGACATCGGCCGTGTCAAAATGGTACCGGCTTTCTTTCAATATCATTTTCGAATCGACCGAAAATGCATACTACTGCGCAGTTATTGTCGATTCAGAAACGATATTCAGGGAAAAACACGGTTAATGTACCATATATATCATGGTTGCGTCGCCGCAATATAACAGATATTCCGTCGACATCGGCAGAATCAATATGATACCGGCACAATTTTCCCGATACAACAAAAAAATCGGCAATACTCGCACGACTTTCCCGAAACCGAAACCCGAGCCAGCCGCCACAACCAAGGCCAGCCTCCTGGAGATCGGTCAAATATCAGAGCCGTCGAGGAAGAAGACGCCAACGATGAACAACACGTTCCAGCAAGAGGAACACCACCGACGTCCATCAACTACGTGCAGTCCCCACCACGAACGCCGCCGAATTTCAGTGGGGATCTTTATGAAGATATGGACGACTGGTTGAGCCAGTTCGAGCACGTCGCCCGGTTCAAAGAATGGAGGCCTGAGCAGAGCCTACAGAATGTCGATTTCACCCTGTAAGGAATGGCACGCAACTGATTCGAAAACTACGAAGCGCCGATTTCGTCGTAGGAAGACTTCCAGACCGAGCTTCAAAGCAGCATTTGCCAGTCAGCAGCGACGTCAGCGGGCCTAAGAACTTCGCCAAGCATAAAACGAAGGGCCGAACGAAAGCCCCTCAGGAACCGAGCCGAGCCAAACGCTTCGGGATGCGGGGAGTGAAAGAAAGCCTCTTCGGAGGCCTTGTACGAGCCCTGCCTACCTCCAAGGGTTTTATCACTGAGGCCACAAACATCGAATGTGCCCTTTAAGCACAGGCCTGCCACTACCAGATACTTCCTGACTTCGCCGCCCTCTCGCCGTCCAGCTGCAACACCCCGGACCTCCACGAGATCATCCGGAACGTCGACCGGGAGTAAATCAAGAAGCTACTACCTGCTGCCGCAAGCCAAGCTTCGTCCTCTATCGCCGAGATTGTAAGGAAAGACGTTCAGCAAGCGCTCCAGCCGGAGGTTATTGTCAACCACCGGAACCACCGTGCTGAGCTACGCCGGGGGTTATTGTCAACCTCCGGAACCACCGGTGCTGAGCTACGCCGCCGTATCTCGTCACCCGCCGCTTCCGTCTTCCCGGCAGTCCTAGGCGGCACCACGACGAGAGGGCCCCTTCGCCGCAGTATACACCGCACAAGGAGCAAAGTAGGCCTCGAAAGACCAACATGTGGAGGGCGGCAGACCGGCGCCCAATATGCTTCCACTGTGAAGAGGCTGGAGATGACTATCACCGCTGCTACTCACGCCAGCTTGAGCTCCTACGTTTTTAGCCGAGCGACCCACACCCAAGGTACGGCAGCGACCTCAGGACATCAACGAATATCTCCGCCGGTCGCTATCTCCGGGACCTTTTCACCGCCGCGGTTTCCGTTCCCTGTCACCTCACCGCCCAGCATCACCTCAACACAGATCCCGCCATGAGAGCCTGCCCCCCCCCCCCCCCCTGTCCCGTCGGGAAAACTAAGAGCGGCAAAACCTGGAGGTGGAGTTGCCGTAGGCCGACGACGTAAGGAGCCTCCAAGACGCCGGAGAGCTCCCACTCTTGCGAAGCCACTCATGGAAACGACGCTTTCGCAAAAGTGCCCAACTACCTCAACTTTGACATCGACGGCCACAACGCATCGGCACTCGTGGACACCGGAGAGGACTACTCCGTTTTGAGTGGGAGACTCTCTCGACACTACACGTTGAATGGCCCGCAGGTACGCACTGCCCGAGGGCATCTTATTACACTTGTTGGAAGGTGCACAGCCCACGTCACGATTCACGGCGAAACCTGTCTGGTGAAGTGCGACGTCGCGCCGACCATGTGAACCTGCCGTCTGTGCACTGTGCGAGGACTGTGCACAGACGACTGTGCGAGGACTGTGCGAGGGTTGTTATCCTCGGAATGACTACTTGTGCGAGTACGGTGCGGTCATCCAACTAGGAGAGAACATGTTGACACTCGACAACTGTCCCGGCGCCCGAAGGATCTACGGTAAAGGCGGCCGCTGTTCGAGCACTCGCCGACCATGTGAACCTGCCGTCGCGATCGAGTGTTTTGATACCCGTCGAGTCCGATGAAGCTTCCTGCGTCGAAACTCTGCTCGAGGGCATCGTCCAGTTGCTCATTGAAAGGGGAATCGGAGTCGCAAGACGCTTTAAGAAGGATATGCCACAGTCCCTGTTACAAGCTAACGACAATAGCCGTAACACATTACCAAAAGTACCGCCGTGGGCCACATTGAGGAACTCTGGAACTCAACCGTGATCCCTGCACTGTCCGAAGACCCGTCATCATCGCAGCCCCAGAGAACGCCGTCCACAGAACTTGACAGCGATCCGAAGCTTTGTGCTCCACAGCGAGGACGACTGCTTGAACTTCTCGGCCAGTTTACAGAGTGCTTTGCTCCCTCCTCAAGGGCGCAACAAACGACAGTAGAGAAGCACCCCATTGTTACTGACGACGCTGCGCTCCCGGTTTAACATTCACTGTAACGAGTCTCCCCGAAAGGGACGGAGTTCATTCAGGAGCAAGCTCCAGAAATGTTCGACGACGACATCATCCAGGCGTCAAGCAGTCTATCGGCCTCACCAGTCGTGCTCGTCAAGAAGAACGGAACTCCCAGATTCTGCGTGGACTATTGTTGACTGAACGCTATGACTAGGAAGAATGTCTATCCACTTCCTCGCATCGACGACACGTTAGACCGACTTTGTCACTTCCTTTTATTTTTATCGATGGATCCAAAGAGTGGATACTGGCAGATCGAGGTCGACCAAAGGAATCGCGAAAAGACGGCCTTTGTCACGACGGTAGGGCAGTTCGAATATAAAGTGATGCCCTTCGGGCTATGCATGGCGCCAGCGACCTTCCGGCTTATAATGGTCACCGTGCTCTCTCGTCTGAAATGGCAGAGCTGCCTCGTCTACATTCACGACGTTGTGGTGTTCTTCAGCAGCTTCGACGACCACTTGAGACGACTCCAATACGTGCTTCAAGATATCAAGAACGCAGGACTCACTCTCAAGCCGACAAAATGTCGATTTTCTTACGAGGAACTAAAGTTCCTTGGCCACTTTGTGAGCAGCGAAGGTGTTTGTGCTGACCCTGAGAAGACGCGCGCCGTAGCCACATTTTCACCACCGTCGGACAAGACGAGTGTAAGAAGATTCCTGGGCCTTTTTGCCTCCTATAGGAGCTTTGTCCTGGATTTCGCCATGCTCTCTGCACCACTGACGCACCTCACGAAGGACGCCATAAATTTCGAGTGGACAGAAGAGCAACAGCGAGCCGAAGAAGTCCGCTATACTTCGTCTCACCTTAGTATGGACTATTGTTAGCCGCGCGTGCTAAAAGCGCGAGCTAGTCGCTTTGAATGAAGCCGCGGCGGCTGCACGAGCGCTCGTGCAGCAAGTGCTCTAGTCAAGGCAGTCAAGGCTGGCCGCTCGCGCTAGCACAGCCTTCGCGGTTAGTCCATGCTAGGGTGAGACGAAGTATAGCTCGCCCTGCTCCGGATTCAAGACCAGCAACGTGTCGACACTGGCCGCTGCAACCTTCGTCGTCGGGACGTGCACTTCCACCCCGGAGTCAGGGTGTGAGTGTGGACACCCATTCGTCGCCGCGGCCTCGGCGAGAAACTGTTGAAACGGTACTTCGGGCCATACAAGGTACTTCGTCGCCTCGGGGTGCTCAACTACAAAGTGGTGTCCCACGGAATGCAAGCGTCATGACAACGCCGAGCACGACCCGAGGTGGTTGATGTCGTTCGACTAAAGCCGTTTTATGCTCGATAGAACTGTGGTGACTGTGGACTTTTCGTGTTCCAGGCAGTGTTGCCAACCGTAGGGTAATTACCCTACTTGTAGGGTATTTTAGGCAATTTTGGTACGTTGTAGGGTTGTAGGGCCGTCCGGCCATTTCCCCGCTAAAAGTAGGGTATTTTCAGACGTTGCTTCTTCAACGGCGAGCATAATACAACCAGCAAAAATACAGTAAAAAAAAAAAAGCTGCCGTGCAATTTTGCATAGTTTTGCAACCCGTGTGCTGCCACACCACGACATCATGCAAAACGAAAGTATTAAAGTTGCAAGAGTATTGGAGAGCTGGAGCAAGTGGGAGGGGTGGGAGGTGCGCAGAGGGAGTTTGGAGCCACAATCTTCCCAGTGGATATGTTCCCGCCAAATTTTCGGGTCCATATCACATGAGCGAATGACGTTTTAGCGAACAAAGACATTTAAGCGAATTGACGTTTTAGCGAATAACGGGGGCGCGCGTTAAGCCATCCGCCGCGCTGCGCTTACGCCGCTTCGCGGCGACAGTCTGCGACGGCTCATTACAAAAATGTGAACCCATTTGGCCCACCCGAAAACGCCGCTTCGCGCCACCTGTTCAACTGGGCGTTTCTACGCGCTGGCGTAAGGTGCGCATGCTGCAAATACCAAAGCTGGAACTACCACTCGTCCTCGGCGCTCTTTTGTTATGGCGCGATGCAATTAATTCTTTCCTCACCACGCCCATAAAGCGTCGATCACCGATGATCGACGAGTTTTAGCGACGTTTTAGTGAACGAAACCGAAACCATGACGTTTCATCGAATGACACTTTAGCGAATATGGAAGAGCCGCCGGGTTCCTATCCTCCCCTGGTGTAATAGCCTAGTTTGTCGAAATAGTACCTTCGTTTGACGAATCCCTAGGCGGTACACCCAAAGAAGCTAATATATCGCTCGGATTAGCTTCCTTTGGAAATGAGCCGCCTTGTCTGTCACCACGAGGGCTGGTTCCACGTAGCCCAGTTTTTAATTTGACGACAAATCGGCTAAACATGTTGGTTGGGGATGTCTGTGCGCTCGCTACATCACTGTTGTGCAGATGCTACACAGCGCACATGCAAGCATGGTGTTCTCACTGATCTCTATTGTAGTAGGCTGGATCGCGGACCGCGGCCTCGGCAGCTGGGGCCGAGTGTCGCCACCGGCGGCCATTGATTGACACCAGCCAATGCATGGGACTCTATGGGAAGAACGAGAAAAAGTGACGTTTTCGCCTGTTTCTAAGCTGTTGTCGGCATTGAAACTTTTTGGATGCTTTTCGATAAGCCCGTCAAATAGCTTGCGTACAAACATTAAAACTGACAGCCCTCGCAGTTCTTATAAATAAATATTTTGTGGTCGAGAGTGACTCCGCTGTAGTGCAGCTCAATGAGGCGAGAGTTACTTAGAGTTACCGCGGAGTCGGTGGCATTTGTTGAGTTGGGTTTAGCAGACGACAATCCCGCCATGAGAGCCTGCCCCCCCCCCCCCCCCCCCCCCCCCCCTGTCCCGTCGGGAAAACTAAGAGCGGCAAAACCTGGAGGTGGAGTTGCCGTAGGCCGACGACGTAAGGAGCCTCCAAGACGCCGGAGAGCTCCCACTCTTGCGCAGCCACTCATGGAAACGACGCTTTCGCAAAGTGCCCAACTACCTCAACTTTGACATCGACGGCCACAACGCATCGGCACTCGTGGACACCGGAGAGGACTACTCCGTTTTGAGTGGGAGACTCTCTCGACACTACACGTTGAATGGCCCGCAGGTACGCACTGCCCGAGGGCATCTTATTACACTTGTTGGAAGGTGCACAGCCCACGTCACGATTCACGGCGAAACCTGTCTGGTGAAGTGCGACGTCGCGCCGACCATGTGAACCTGCCGTCTGTGCACTGTGCGAGGACTGTGCACAGACGACTGTGCGAGGACTGTGCGAGGGTTGTTATCCTCGGAATGACTACTTGTGCGAGTACGGTGCGGTCATACAACTAGGAGAGAACATGTTGGCACTCGACAACTGTCCCGGCGCCCGAAGGATCTACGGTAAAGGCGGGCGCTGTTCGAGCACTCGCCGACCATGTGAACCTGCCGTCGCGATCGAGTGTTTTGATACCCGTCGAGTCCGATGAAGCTTCCTGCGTCGAAACTCTGCTCGAGGGCATCGTCCAGTTGCTCATTGAAAGGGGAATCGGAGTCGCAAGACGCTTTAAGACGGATATGCCACAGTCCCTGTTACAAGCTAACGACAATAGCCGTAACACATTACCAAAAGTACCGCCGTGGGCCACATTGAGGAACTCTGGAACTCAACCGTGATCGCTGCACTGTCCGAAGACCCGCCATCATCGCAGCCCCAGAGAACGCCGTCCACGGAACTTGACAGCGATCAGAAGCTTTGTGCTCCACAGCGAGGACGACTGCTTGAACTTCTCGGCCAGTTTACAGAGTGCTTTGCTCCCTCCTCAAGGGCGCGACAAACGACAGTAGAGAAGCACCGCATTGTTACTGACGACGCTGCGCTCCCGGTTTAACATTCACTGTAACGAGTCTCCCCGAAAGGGACGGAGTTCATTCAGGAGCAAGCTCCAGAAATGTTCGACGACGACATCATCCAGGCGTCAAGCAGTCTATCGGCCTCACCAGTCGTGCTCGTCAAGAAGAACGGAACTCCCAGATTCTGCGTGGACTATTGTTGACTGAACGCTATGACTAGGAAGAATGGCTATCCACTTCCTCGCATCGACGACATGTTAGACCGACTTTGTCACTTCCTTTTATTTTTATCGATGGATCCAAAGAGTGGATACTGGCAGATCGAGGTCGACCAAAGGAATCGCGAAAAGACGGCCTTTGTCACGACGGTAGGGCTGTTCGAATATAAAGTGATGCCCTTCGGGCTATGCATGGCGCAAGCGACCTTCCGGCTTATAATGGTCACCGTGCTCTCTCGTCTGAAATGGCAGAGCTGCCTCGTCTACATTCACGACGTTGTGGTGTTCTTCAGCAGCTTCGACGACCACTTGAGACGACTCCAATACATGCTTCAAGATATCAAGAACGCAGGACTCACTCTCAAGCCGACAAAATGTCGATTTTCTTACGAGGAACTAAAGTTCCTTGGCCACTTTGTGAGCAGCGAAGGTGTTTGTGCTGACCCTGAGAAGACGCGCGCCGTAGCCACATTTTCACCACCGTCGGACAAGACGAGTGTAAGAAGATTCCTGGGCCTTTTTGCCTCCTGTAGGAGCTTTGTCCTGGATTTCGCCAAGCTCTCTGCACCACTGAGGCACCTCACGAAGGACGCCATAAATTTCGAGTGGACAGAAGAGCAACAGCGAGCCGAAGAAGTCCGCTCTTCGTCTCACCTTAGTATGGACATTGTTAGCCGCGCGTGCTAAAAGCGCGAGCTAGTCGCTTTGAATGAAGCCGTGGCGGCTGCACGAGCGCTCGTGCAGCAAGTGCTCTAGTCAAGGCAGTCAAGGCTGGCCGCTCGCGCTAGCACAGCCTTCGCGGTTAGTCCATGCTAGGGTGAGACGAAGTATAGCTCGCCCTGCTCCGGATTCAAGACCAGCAACGTGTCGACACTGGCCGCTGCAACCTTCGTCGTCGGGACGTGCACTTCCACCCCGGAGTCAGGGTGTGAGTGTGGACACCCATTCGTCGCCGCGGCCTCGGCGAGAAACTGTTGAAACGGTACTTCGGGCCATACAAGGTACTTCGTCGCCTCGGGGTGCTCAACTACAAAGTGGTGTCCCACGGAATGCAAGCGTCATGACAAACGCCGAGCACGACCCGAGGTGGTTGATGTCGTTCGACTAAAGCCGTTTTATGCTCGATAGAACTGTGGTGACTGTGGACTTTTCGTGTTCCAGGCAGTGTTGCCAATCGTAGGGTAATTACCCTACTTGTAGGGTATTTTAGGCAATTTTGGTACGTTGTAGGGTTGTAGGGCCGTCCGGCCATTTCCCCGCTAAAAGTAGGGTATTTTCAGACGTTGCTTCTTCAACGGCCAGCATAATACAACCAGCAAAAATACAGTAAAAAAAAAGGCTGCCGTGCAATTTTGCATAGTTTTGGAACCCGTGTGCTGCCACACCACGACATCATGCAAAACGAAAGTATTAAAGTTGCAAGAGTATTGGAGAGCTGGAGCAAGTGGGAGGGGTGGGAGGTGCGCAGAGGGAGTTTGGAGCCACAATCTTCTCAGTGGATATGTTCCCGCCAATTTTTCGGGTCCATATCACATGAGCGAATGACGTTTTAGCGAACAAAGACATTTAAGCGAACTGACGTTTTAGCGAATAACGGGGGCGCGCGTTAAGCCATCCGCCGCGCTGCGCTTACGCCGCTTCGCGACGACAGTCTGCGACGGCTCATTACAAAAATGTGAACCCATTTGGCCCACCCGAGAACGCCGCTTCGCGCCACCTGTTCAACTGGGCGTTTCTACGCGCTGGCGTAAGGTGCGCATGCTGCAAATACCAAAGCTGGAACTACCACTCGTCCTCGGCGCTCTTTTGTTATGGCGCGATGCAATTAATTCTTTCCTCACCACGCCCCTGAAGCGTCGATCACCGATGATCGACGAGTTTTAGCGACGTTTTAGTGAACGAAACCGAAACCATGACGTTTCATCGAATGACACTTTAGCGAATATGGAAGAGCCGCCGGTTTCCTATCCTCCCCTGGTGTAATAGCCTAGTTTGTCGAAATAGTACCTTCGTTTGACGAATCCCTAGGCGGTACACCCAAAGAAGCTAATATATCGCTCGGATTAGCTTCCTTTTGAAATGAGCCGCCTTGTCTGTCACCACGAGGGCTGGTTCCACGTAGCCCAGTTTTTAATTTGACGACAAATCGGCTAAACATGTTGGTTGGGGATGTCTGTGCGCTCGCTACATCACTGTTGTGCAGATGCTACACAGCGCACATGCAAGCATGGTGTTCTCACTGATCTCTATTGTAGTAGGCTGGATCGCGGACCGCGGCCTCGGCAGCTGGGGCCGAGTGTCGCCACCGGCGGCCATTGATTGACACCAGCCAATGCATGGGACATCTATGGGAAGAACGAGAAAAAGTGACGTTTTCGCCTGTTTCTAAGCTGTTGTCGGCATTGAAACTTTTTGGATGCTTTTCGATAAGCCCGTCAAATAGCTTGCGTACAAACATTAAAACTGACAGCCCTCGCAGTTCTTATAAATAAATATTTTGTGGTCGAGAGTGACTCCGCTGTAGTGCAGCTCAATGAGGGGAGAGTTACTTAGAGTTACCGCGGAGTCGGTGGCATTTGTTGAGTTGGGTTTAGCAGACGACAAGCTCGAAGGAAAGCTACGCGGAATTCGCTCACTTCCGGAAAGCCGCTGTCAAGATGGAACTTCTTTGTCATTCATCAACTTCTGGGCTTCCCGAAGGACGGTCTTATTGACGGCAAGTTCATTGTTTACTCCACTACGAGAGCAAGCTTGCCAGCTCAGCCGTAGGTGCTCCGGTACGGTTTGCTTTTTGTATTCGGCGACCGGACGTTTGACAAATACCGATTTGATCCCCAAACACCCGACATAAGGATCGCAGCACACCATAAAATACTCGCCTCCGAGCACAGCGTACATGCTTCAATATTCTTACTTTTGTGCGTTTCTCCCATAGACTTGCGTGTATTGCCTGGTGTCAAGCAATGGCCGCCGGTGGCGACACCGACGGGCTCCCGATCCGCGATCCAGCCTACTAAAATAGAGATCAGTGGGTGTTCTAGAATAGCGCAGGTATGCGCGTGCATGCGTGCCCTGTCGATTTGTGCTGTATTAATATTTCCCTGTATCATTAAAATCCATGCAACAGTATTATTTGAACAAAGATTTGCCTCGTAGGGTAAAATATAGGGTAATAAGAAACATTCGTAGGGTAATGTTGGGTTTTCTGGACGCTGGCGTGGGGTATTTTCGAAAAATAGGTTGGCAACACTGGTTCCAGGTGACTTTTAGAGCGCAGCTCTTATGCGCCCGTTTCCGGCTTGAGCGGCGTCGGCGTCGCCGTCGGCGTCGCCGTCTGCGTAACCGCGCGGTGCATTATGGGACACGTGACGTCACTGATGACGTCATCGGCATTCGCATCGTCATCGTCATCATCACTGATGACGTCATCAGTGACGTCACCGATGACGTCATAAGTGACGTCACTGATGACGTCATCGGCATCCGCATCGTCATCGTCACTGATGACGTCATCGGCAGCCGCATCGTCATCATCACTGATGACGTCATCAGTGACGTCATCGGCATCCACATCGTCATCGTCACTGATGACGTCATCAGTGACGTCACTGATGACGTCATCGGCAGCCGCATCGTCATCGTCATCATCACTGATGACGTCATCGTCACGTGACCCCCCAGGTCACGTGACCCCAACCCCCCGAGGTCACGTGACTCCCAGGTCACGCGACCCCCCCTCCCCCGTACCCTTCCCTCCTCCTGCTCAAGAGCTGCGCTCGAATTCGGCGTTACAGGGAGTTGTAAACGGCTTTCATTTTTAGCTTACCTTTCGGTTGTTTTGCTTTGTATTGCATCAGGGCGATGCGCTTTTAAAGGGGGGGGGGGAGTAATGCCGCGCGCGCAGCAGCCAAGTTGGCAGCGCGCTTGGCTCTCACGAAAACGGGCCGAAGTCCGATACCAAGTAGCGGACGCACCTTTTTGTTATTTTTTATAACTCTTTCTTTCTGATCAATTTGATAACCCTGTCGCTTGTTCGAGGTCCAAAATGTTCTACGGGCCGAACCTTCTACACCGATTGTTCCAGGAGCTCACGCGTGTACAAAAAGGGCTCTGCCTGGCGAGCCGGAGTCAGCCCCCCCCCCCCCCCCCCCCTGCGCTCAATCCTGATGTTATGCCGCCATCGACGCCTGCGACGCCAGCCTTATTCCATTCTATTTTGGGCACAAGTTCGCCACATTAAACGTTTAGCTTTCCTCAGTCATTTATCGCCTTATGAAGTGTCATTCGTGAAAATATTCACTTTTACAGACAGTATGGTTATAGCCTTTGAATAGGTTAACACAGATAGTATTAAAGCAGCGGTTCCCTGACAACACAAAAAAGCACACATCTCGCTGCTGCTGCGGTGCCACCAAGGCCTTGTCACAGCCTCTATTGCGCATGCAAGATGGTATAACTTGACAAATAGTTGAGGCATCAATGTCCAAAGAAAACATTCCACAATTTAGGTTCTATACCACACAGCATGCATTGAGTGTGGTTCAGTCCTTATTTTAGAGCGCAGCTCTTAGGCGCCCGTTTCCGGCTTGAGCGGCGTCGGCGTCGCCGTCGGCGTCGACGTCGGCGTAACCGCGCGGTGCATGATGGGTAAATTTCCCCGCTAAATCTAGCGGAAAATTTTCCCCGCTAAATCTAGCGGAAAATTTTCCCCGCTAAATCTAGCGGAAACTTTTCCCCGCTAAATGTAGCGGAAAATTTTCCCCGCTAAATCTAGCGGAAAATTTTTCCCGCTAAATTTAGCGGAAAAGTTTCCCCGCTAAATCTAGCGGAAAATTTTCCCCGCTAAATCTAGCGGAAAATTTTCCCCGCTAAATCTAGCGGAAAATTTTCCCCGCTAAATTTAGCGGAAAATTTTCCCCGCTAAATCTAGCGGAAAATTTTCCCCGCTAAATTTAGCGGAAAATTTTCCCCGCTAAGTTTAGCGGAAAAATTTCCCCGCTAAATCTAGCGGAAAATTTTCCCCGCTAAATCTAGCGGAAAATTTTTCCCGCTAAATTTAGCGGAAAAGTTTCTCCGCTAAATTTAGCGGAATATTTTCGCCGCTAAATTTAGCGGAGAAACTTTTCCGCTAAATTTAGCGGGAAAAATTTTCACCCCCCCCCCCCCCTCGAGGTCACGTGACCCCCCCCCCCCCCCCCCCCCCCGTGCCTTCCCCTCTTCCTCAAGAGCTGCGCTCTAACCCGGCGTTTCAGGGAGTTGTAAACGGCTTTAATTTTTTTTATTAGTTGCATTTACGAGAAATAAATGTATATAAAAAATCCAGCAAACATGACATAAAATGCCCACATGACCACAAGCATGCTAAAACCAAAACCAGTGGAATTAATTCCAAATTCATTCTAGTATTTTTTATATCGGCTCGGAATTGCAGCGATATTGTATGAGTAGCAAACGACATCTTGAGAAGGCTGGATCCGGAGGCTGGGTCTACATCAACCAATCTAATAAATAATAAAGACAAAACTAAAGCTACGCTTTTTAGAACCGAAACGAGGAACATTACCCTTCCGAGCGACATCGTCCTATAGTCGTCCCCCACTGAAATGGTCAACACGTTCAAGACCTTGGGCGTGCTGTTTTCAAACTACATGCCTTGGACAGCGCACTGAGATTACGTAGTTTCAAAAATTGCTTGTAGAATAGGTCTGATACATTGCCACCGCGTAATTCTTCCATCCAGTGTTAAACTACTTCTGTATAACACAGTATTTTGTCTCATTTTAAGTATTGTCATTTGGTACGGTGTACCACTACAGAAACAAGTTTACATAGAATATTCTTACTACAAAAAAGAGCGTTAAGACTCGTGTGCGACGTGCCTTATCGTTTTCACACGGACGAAACTTTTGAAAAACTCTGGGTACTAAAAATACATCAAAAATACGAAAACAGGCTTATCATGAAGTGTAAACAAGAATATCTTGTTATAAAAAGCTTCCTGCTAAACTTGGCATCCCTTAGAAAATGACCACTTACACATTCTATACTCGCCAGTCAGATTTCTGGATGGTTGATACATCGCGGACAGTTTATGGCCTTCAGATGCTTAGAAGGACACTTGCAACATTACTCAACACTTTCATTAATTCGAATGTCGATATATTATCTTCAGCCCGCGTGAGCTACGGGAATATGTTTTGTTTACTGTTTGTCTTGTTTTAAGGCGGAATTTCATTGAGCACATTTTTGTCACTGTTGATTTCATGTGTAGTTGATGACCAGTTAGCCATCTTTTTGTTTTACGAGATTAAAGTTTTTTGGTTGTTTGCGTGTATTTTGCAGCTATTTTTTTTCCTTGCTTTGTACGAAACTTGGCCCCTTTTCTGTGCCTGTTGAGGGGGCTGGAGACCCCTCAAGTTGCTTTGTCAGCTTTTTTCTCCAGCTCCCACAATATGTGACGTAATGAATAAAGTTATTATATTTTAAAATAATGACAGTGGGTGCAGTGCCTTTCATGTGCCATAAAGGTAACTACTCAGATGTATATTAGCAGAACTTTTACAAGGCTGCTTATAGGCAGCTCTGCACTATTCCTCGTTTAATGAATTTAGAGTGGGCCGAATCAAACGGAAGAAATCGCTTCTTAGAACATGGTAAATATGTCCAACATGATTGGTTATGACCAGAGAGTATCTGAAGGTCAAGGAACTGAAGCCTGTTGTTGGTTGGTAGTTTATGTGTGAATTTCAATCCCTATAGCCTCTCTTGCGAATATAGTGTGGATTCTGTTGAATGCTGTTTAGTGAGGTTGGTCAGGCCTTTAATGGAGGAGAACGAAGTAGTCATCCACGGGACCCCTGGTTGGAGGGAAGATTCCGGGCTATGTCTCGGTCACACTGGGATAGGAATAAGTCACACAGAACTCGTGTCACGCATAGTCCAATACATATTCCTTGCCTTTGTATCTAGCAATGGCTGTTAAAAGTGACCACTGTGGATGTGATATAAAATCTCAGGAGTCTTTGAAAAGACTCTACCGGAATACCATTTAAGTTTTGGAAGACCACACTGCCATTAGCCTCGATGTTAGCGCTGACCGCCTCAAACAATGCCTTATGTGGGACAGAGTCGAACATTTCCTCCACTTCTAGAGAAAATCCAAACCTTAGTGACTTTGCCTTATGCGCTAGATGTTGATTCACTTCCTCTGAATTAGGTATTAAGAACGTGTCATTTAACTTAAGTGATGTAAGGTTACGTAAAAGATATCGAGACACTGCCCCCTGCCATGATCCCTTTTTTAGTTACTAAACCACGCTGAGTAAGTGCCAAAACGAATTTTGGAAACAACATAAACAGGTAAAGGTTTTCACCGACTTTTGTTTGCTGATCCCTTGCTTTTGGTGGTGACGTGTATGCCTGTACCACCGTACTTTGATGTCATGCTTCTTCTGGCCCTAGGCTGGCTGACGGTATGAATTAGCGAAGCTAAGTAACTTAACCATATCATCGGGATTCATTTAAACATTACTAGCACTCGTTAGCTTTCAAATATCATATGCATTTTTGTGTGGCCATGACAGCCACACGAAATATGCAAATGGTTTAACTAGCTCTATATTTAAGCAAAATGTTTTCTTTAACTTTTACATATTGTCCTCTCTGGGTGCATAAAGTAGTTTAGAAAATTGATGTTCGACCTTATAGGGTCTAGCCGCGCCCTGAACATTTTATCACAAAATTAGCAGCGGGTGCTTCGGGGTGACGCCTTTCACCCTTGCGCACGAATTCAAACCAAAACTAAGCAGGC
The DNA here is from genome assembly GCA_013358835.2 of Ixodes persulcatus. NCBI lineage: Eukaryota > Metazoa > Arthropoda > Arachnida > Ixodida > Ixodidae > Ixodes > Ixodes persulcatus. The sequence goes on along the minus strand of JABSTQ010011399.1, from coordinate 694,585 downwards.
AAGGAGCGACAATCGCAGCCGGCTTCGCTCGCGGAGCTGGCGAAGGGCGAAGAGGTCGAGGTCACGGGCGCGATTTGGCTGCTCAGTTTCAAATTAGAGTCGTGTGCAAGGGTAACATTTCCCACCCCGTAGAGCCCGTTACGAACTTCCCGGCACGGCTAGGTCATATCGAAATCGAGCAGCAATTTTTCAAATACATTATGCAGCCAAAAATAGGAATTTTATAAAATGAATTAATACATTTAGTTTATTATTTTACTACTTAACGCAGTTTGCCTCTTTTCTACTGGCCGTTATTGCGACCAATTTGGCCCTAGAGTTATATATACCTTAAAGCCGGAGTCACACTGCGTCTACATCATACAAAAGACAGTTTGCAAACAGATTCGAGCACAAGCCACCATGAGTTTCGTGCTTCGAATGCCGCATGGCAACGAGTTCAAGGAGAAACTTGTCAGCGCGACTGATGATTGCAGACTGTCTTTTGTATTATGTATATAAGACCCTTTTCTTGGCAAACGTCACCAGGCGGTGCTCCAGTTTTTGACGTCTCATAGAACTCCCGGTTCATAAAAAGGAATGAACAAGGCCCACATTAACACAGCTGCTTGAAATGCCGATGAAACATCTAACCAATAATTCTTCAGGTGAACGCCAAAAGAACGACTAAGTGCGAGATATGTTAAATGTTTTCTAATATTCTTGTAATCCAACTTACTTACTCCTAATATGTTAAATTGTACAGACGAAGGCCCTCGTTAGATCTCCAACCTTGTTGTCTGTGTGGCATTTATGCTTTCTAGCACTGCAGACATAAGCAAGCACGACGGGCTTGCAAAGACGAAGCGAACGGAAGTCGCTTGGGAAGCAAGTGGCAGTTCATGTTTGGAAACAGCAAAAGGGCCTATAAGCCGTGTAACCCTGGCCTAACGCAAATTCATTTTCTTTTTATCCTGGACCAACTAAAAGCATAAAGTTGTCTCGAATATTGTGTGCTCTCCGGGTTTATCAAAATGATCAAGGCAAGTTTAAATTTATATTTCACATTGCACCAAGGCACCAACACCAAACTTTACCGCTTCACATGGAGGGCCTCAAACCACGCTAAAATATTTGTAAACAGCCGTTCGCCTCTAACTACGTCCCACTGTGTACATGCGCACGTGCGTCTTCAAGTGCACGAGCGTGTAACTACTACATGTGTACTGCGTCCGTGTTAATGTGGTACTCTTGAAAACAGGCGTTTTTACTTATTTTAAAATAGAACAACATTCACCGCACGTTATCAAAGAAAAAACAAGAGCGAGTAACGAAGAGACAATACAGAAAAGTGATAAGCCCCAAGAGCAGTGGAGAGTTCCGAGACTGAGAGAATGATGTGACAATGAACACGCTGCGGAACTTATCAGACGCGAACGCCATTCCAATACCGTCCTATCGTCACCTGCGACTGATAACAACGACTTTTTTTTTGCCTTTTTTTTTTTTGTCGAGGGGGCGTTACCCCTGCCGGTGGATCACTGCCGTATTGTCTGTGGCACAGCGCTTCTCGTCAACGGTTTCCTTCTGCATTTTCTGCATACGCTTCCGTTGGATTTCGTTGCAGTGTCGTCATCGGTGTTGACCCAGAAGCTACTTGAAGAAACCTAAGAAGTACTCTGGCTGGACGTACTACCGAGGCACCGAATACAGTGGCTACCGGCGAGGCGACTGCGGAGAACTGCCGCCGCGTGCATCGAGTCCGTATGCTGCCTCTCTCTCCGGTACAGCTGATCATTGGGATCTCGTGGATAGCTGCGCTTCTAGAATGTGAGTAATGTTTTGTGCACGATCTATTCGTGACAACGGCAGTAAAAATAGGAAGACATAGTCGTTGTTAAAATGAGATACTAAAAACGGATCGCTTGCCAATCAATCTATATGGTGTCTTAGATGTAGCATCGTCGCGGCTGATCTAAGGTGTCACCGATCCGCTGCTAGCAACACTGACATTCTGGCCCGAGGACTTGTAATTTTGGTTACTAGTTTATGTGTTTGACCAATTTTGAGGCAATTTTGAGGACATAGACAAGGTACTTATACTTGCCGATGTTTTTATTTGAACGTGACCTATGAGAGCTTCACTACCCACAATACAAATTGTGGCTCAAAATACGTATTTTTTTCCGCCCGAAAACCGCCTGTCGGGTATGTCTCTTTTTGAGAAGTGGCGCGCGCCCTCAAGCGGTGCGCGTGAGACATTATGGGAGACACAGCGGGGGTCGCTGCTCCGTCATCTTCTGGTACCGCCGTACTACTTTGGGAGAACCACGTTGCCTGCGTTCGCATTGTGTTCCTGCGTACGGCAGACGTCAATCTTTGCTACGCCCTGTGCTGCGTTGCGTTGCCCGCATAAGGTGAGCAATCCTCAATCAGAGCACGTCTGTCCACTGCCCCCTTTTGGACGGGCCGCCGTTCTGGATGGGTCACCGTATGTTTTTGAATGAGTCATTACGCGTGGGGCACGCGCCGAAAGAGGAGGCATCTCTCTGCAGGCATCCAACGTGTTTTTTTTTTTTTTTTGTTTTGCTAGGGGAATCATTTGAGCTAGTTAATGCACTTTATTTTCCTTCGCCAATCAAAAAAAATGCACTTCGTCCCAAAAACGTTCGAAGACCGTTAGCTCGCTTGGATGCATGCATGAATGAATTAAGAATGGTGCTGCAGTTCGAGCGGTAGCATGCGCCACCAACATGCAAAAGCTCGACTAGGATAGACTTGGCTTGATTAATGGGCGCGATACCCTCACAGTTCCCATAATACCCCGGAGTGCTCACTGGTGACGCCGGCGTTTCCAGAAATGTCGCTGGCTCTTTTTTCCACGGTCACGTGCCGTTCAGACTCATGCATACCAAATGTCTTTCTAAGTCGTGGCCACGGTGGAAGAAATACATTTACGTGATGACTCTGGCCGCTCTTCCCGCGGGGAGCGAGCGACCAGATCGTGTTCGGAGCTAGCCTCGAACCAGGAGTAGTTAGTTCCGCGCCGCCGCGGAGGGCGCTGAGGTATGAGCATCGTGGGTATGAGGTCCCTCCTCGGCGGCCACGGTGTCGGCGGCGTAGCGTGCTCGCCTTTTTCGCGGTGTGGTGGTGGCGTGCGGCCAGTGGCTGGCCTCGTGTTTTGCTTTGGTGCTGTGTCGATCACAGGTGCCACCATCGTGCACGAAGGTGAGCCTTAACCCAAAGAAGATGATGATGAAAGAAGAGAACACAGATTTACGGACTCTGGCGACTTGGTGGCGGCGGGGCGGCGGTGAGGTACAACAAGAAGCGATGAACGTGGAAATGGCGGGACCACCGCTGGGAGCAACAACCGGAGCTGTCGGTTTGGGAGGGATTTCATACTTGGGCACCATCTATCCCCGTGCTAGTGAAGCGCGCTCGGTGCGCAGAACGTAATGTCGCCGCCGCGTCGAAAAAAGAGTCATCACCTAAATGTGTTTATTCCACCTTGGGTATATCAAGAAGCGGTAAGCGAGGGAATGCGGGACCACCGCTGGGAGAAACAACAGGAGCGGTTGGTTTTGGAGGCACCCGATACTTGTGCGCCATCTATCCACGTGCGAGTGAAGCGCTCGGTGCGCCGAACATAACGTGGTCGCCGCGTCGGACAGAGAGTCATCACCTAACTGTTTCTTCCACCGTGGCCGTGGGTCATGTAAAACACACATTCAATATCAACTATAAAAAAAGAATATGAGCTCAATTCTTTGTGGCTTCCAAGAAGCTGCAAATGCGTTGATCGAAAACATTAGTTGCACAAATCAGAGGAAGTAGATCTACACGTCAATTTTAATTTGGCGACAAACCGTTGGCTGGACAAGTGGTTCTCAGAAGGGGGTCCGCGGACCCTTTGGGGTCCGCGAAGGCATTATAGGGGTTCGCGAAACCCTGCCTCATCAGTCAAGCCTGGAAATAAAAGTTGTCTTTTCTCAGATTGTGAAAAAAACGTTTCAATTTTTGGGTGACTTTTCTCGTGAATATGTCAAAAAGAAAAGTCTACTTCACACTAGCCCTTACTTATATCCATTTATTAAATCACTATCATAATAAACATTCCGTTCCCCCACCACGAACGGGGTCCTCCATCATCTCCGCCGATCCACAAGGGGTCCGCGAAACATCAATGGCTGAGAACCACTGGGCTGGACGAAGCGATAACGGCGCGTGATGGATCAACGTTGCTACGGACGTGGGACCTCTACTTCGGAACTGTGGTTCGCGGTACCGGCCAATCGATCTTAAAGCACAGAACAGCGAGGGGAAGTGATATAAGTGCAACACAATCGCGCGACAAACGGTTCAAGTAACGTCTTCGTTGCCATCGTCTGCTTCACACGCCCGAGAAGCGGAGAAACGGAAAAAAAACTGGGGAAGGAGCGATTGCTACGTGACTTCCGGCAACTCTCTCCGCCGAGGCTTAGTGCACATGTTTAGGGTTTCAAGCAGTTTCGTTTTCTCTTTTTTTTTTTTTTACTTTATTTAAAATATACGTGATTGTAGCAAACTATTTATTGGGTAGTCTTCTGACACCACACTAAATCGCCCGAGTGGGCTAGCGCACACCAGCTCGGAGCACGTGGAGCGAAAGCTGGCGCGGCGGAGCCGAGGAATCCTGGGTTCAATTCCCACCCCTGCCCGTTTCGATTTGGTTGAGCATCGTACCGGCGTGCGGTCATGTATCATTACTGCGTGATGCACGTTAAAAACCCCAAGCTAGCGGTTGTACTGCACTGGCTAAATTTTTTATCTACAGCTGGGAGACTCGCCGCCGTTATGGCAGACCAAGTTCTAGGCTGTGTGAACGTATACACACAACACGATTTTGTTTTAGAACGAGCTCGCGCTTGTAGCCTTTCCTGCGGTATATCTTAAGGTGAAATAGAGTATAACTGAGATAGGCCAGTTCAGTCGAACTCAATGATCGTTAGCGGCCTAATGACTGTTGGCGCCGCCATGTAACTCCGGCCGATCGCGATTGAGTCAACTGTCGTTGGCTTAATGACAGTTAAGAGCACTAGTTAACTAGGGTATTAGACCCTTTTCAAAACCCCATCAAGAACACTGGTCTCTCATCACCATCCCATTTATTCCATCAAGCAACATTTCGTCCCCATCCACCAATTCCATCACCCAAGCCATTCCATTTTTTTTTTCTAAACAGGAGCTTATACATACGCCGGCCTCTCAAAATTAATTGAGCCACACAGCCCCTCTTTTATTTCTATTTTACTGTCTTGGGTTGATCCTAATTAAAATGTAATTTGTTTACTCGGAGTTCCCGGCTCTCTAACGTAGACGAGTTAGACGAGTTGTATAGAAGAGTTTGGAGAAGACCGTTGTAGGGTAGCGTTGTTCCCCGATGTTCTCGATGTTCTTCTCCAAGAGAGAACGCCGCAGCCACGCCATGGAAGAGCCGTGGCGCAACGTCCTTTTGAACAGGCCGTGGTGTATAGTCACGGTAGCGCCCCCCAAAGCATATACCCACAGCACGAAGAAAAATGAGCAGCCCACGGGCTTCGAGGGTCCATTGTTCTACGGCGGATTTATTGCCGGGGGCTTCGGTCGGGGCCAACGAAGGTTGGATGCATCCAGGAAGAGCTGCTGTGCCGGCTGCCCTTTGTTCGCGGCGGCGGTACACACGCCTACAGGCCGCCTGTTGTAGCCGGCGGCGGCGAGGTCCTCGTGTCTTTTTGATCTTCTCTCAGCATTTCGTTAGCGTGCTGTCGTTGTCGGCCTCCGGAATCGAGCTGAAAAGACACGGCTATGACAATAGACGCTCAATTAGCCGAGCAGCAAGGAGCGTGCGCTAGTGTAGTTACAAGCGCTGCGCATGACTACACTGCGCGTCTGCGACAGTATACCTTCTCGAAAGCAGAACAAAAACCTAGAACAGAGGACACTTCGCACGCACGTTCATAAACGCCTTATTTTCAGATAAGTCTAGCGCGTGTAGCGTGTATGCCTGCGTTCCCAGCATTTTCCTTGACTCTATTGGCGGCCAGATATTTAGGTGGCTCCCTCCTATGGTTACGTCTCGTGACGTCATTACCTCGCGAACAACAAGTTCGATGGTGTTTGTAATTAACATGGTGGAAGCTTGACATCATTGCGCTCTGAAACCAACACTGCCAACACTGTAAAAATTGAAGTTCGTACATTACTCTTATTCCCGTTGATGAGAAATGTTTTGCTGACGTCATAGTCAGCATTCCGCCAATCGTGGCAGATCGATAACTGCGACGCTTTCGACCGCTCACGTCGCCTATAGGAAGCATTCACTGGCGGCCATAGTTGAGTGCGTGGCTGCTGAGCAGACTGGAACGGCACTTATTACAAGTAATCAAATTACTCGCAATCAATTACTTTTTTGTCTAATTTTGTGATAATTTGGATAAATTTGTTAGGAAGTAATCACAAGAGTAACCCGATTACTTTTAGAGGTACCGAAAATTACTCGTAGCCGTTACTATTTTTTCTCTCATCTTTAATGATGCCCTTTGTTTCTAGAATTTTCAACCAGATAATCCTCAAACAAGGTCTCAAACAGTATTAAGAAGATAGGTAGTTTATGATTCGGTGATTCTAATACAGCAATGAACAGTACTGAAGGCCTGTATTCGAACCGGCAGGAAATAGGTCCTTTTGAAAATCGAAAGTAATCGGAGAAGACATGTTTTCCTTTGTTTTTTTAATATCTGCCCATTGCTTTTTTTAAGCAATCAAGTAATCTAACTGAAATATGTTTAACTAAGTGTAATTGTAACTGTAATCAGTTACTTTTTTTTAGTAACGTGTACAAGACAGCTGCTCAGCGCGTGCTGACGGCGAGTTTCAAGAGTTCTCTGTAACGTGCATTCCGCACAATCAAGATTGTCAGTCTTACCAGCCTATAAAAGTGAGCGAATTATGAGCAGGCGCTGCGATAAGCACACTCCAATATGGCGCTCTCGAATGTGTTGCCTCTGCTGGAAGCTATAGAATCCTCGCAAAACGGCGAACCGACAAGACATTGCCAATGTCGGAACCCTACAAACTCTACTAACGCCACTTCATTTCTAGCTAATGTAGTTCAAGAATCTAACGTTCTGTGGTGTGGCTTCTTTCGCCATATATGTTGTGCTTCATAGTTTAGACATTATAACAACGAGCGCGTGACTTTCAAAAGGCGTCTGTACTCCAACCCGCGGCCCCAACGTCAGGCCGCTGCGGTCGAGCTGGTGTTCGCGATGAGAAGTTTGGGTATTGCCGCCTGGAGGAATTTTTCCAGAACTCAAAGTGAGGATACTTCAACTTGCTCTGTTGAAGCACATTTATCTGAGTTGACAAACCTCAGTTAAATGAGGGTTTGATTTAATAAACCTAAAGATGGCGGCGTCCACCGCATCGCTGCCCATGGACAGCGCCAGCGAAGCACTTACTCTTGCGGAAGATCGAAGGGTGTCTGTAGAAAGTATCGTGGCAGAAAATATTCTCCGAATAAGTATGGTTCGGGGCCAGAGCTGCCGCTAGAACGATTCTGGCACGTCGCAGAAATCAAAGTTCGGCAAGGGCGGCCATTTCACTCTAAAAAACGGTGTCAACGCAACTCTATTTGAATTGTAACTGACACGTTCCAGAATCTACCACTTTTGCTAGAGTGCGCGTTACACTTCGAAAGCCACAGTACAATTTGCACTTTCCAAGAGTAACTCGATGTCACCCTCGTTCAGAGTAAGAGTTACTCTTGTTTAGATTATAAATTACTCTTCGAAGGGAAGACTAACGTTAACACTTTTAAAGTAATATCGGTTGCTCCTAGTGGTGTTGGATGTACGCTGAAAGTAATAGTTGTGGGGACTCTTTGAAGTGTAACTAGAACAACGCTTATGAGCGGAAAAAGTTACTCTTTTATTCTAAGAGTTAATTTCACTCCTTCGGGAAAAGTAACATCAACTCCCTTAGCCGCGTTGGTTAAAGCAACCTCAACCCCTACAGGAGTGTGTTGTGCGTACTCTGTAAGTTAGTCATGGGAACACAGGTGTAGTAACTAGGACGACCCCTGCGAAGTGTTTGAGTAACCCTCGCATATCAAGGGGTAATGTAGCTTTTGAAGAGGGTTACTTTCATTTCAGTCGTGAGATTTGGGTGAATTCCTAAAAGTAGGGTTTTATGCATTATCTAGCGAGTATCGTAGCGATTCTGCTGAATTGTAACTGAGAACTCCTACGTGATTTAAAAGTTACTTTCTTATAAAGAGTTATTTTCACTCTTTTGCAGAATAACTGCAATGCTGCTGCATTGCTTGGTTTAGCTACCAGAATTAAAGTTATAGTTTGTTCATGCTTTAAAGAGCAACCTATGGGTAGTGTTAAGTGTACCCTACAAAGTAAGGTGTTGCTTCCAGCCTGAAAGTTTGTCTTTTAACTTCACAGGAAGGTTATTAGCTTTTGGATGCAGTGCCCAAAAGAGTAGCATTCGCCTCCTCTACTCGTAAGAATTCAGAATAAATATTACCCTGAAATGAACGTTAGTCCAGACTTCTGGAAGTGATTTATACATGTTCAATGGGGAATATTTGGTTTGAAATGAATTAACTACGACGGAAATGCAACAGAAAAACAGCACGAGTCCCTTCAGATGGTGCCAACAGGTGCTTACGAAAAGTCACGTAAGTTCTTGTGAAAGGTCAATGTGTGATAAACAATCAAACTAGGCATGGTGCTCTTTAACCAAAATGATTTTAATTACAAATCAAATCATTATAGACATCCAACTTTGTGATTGTATCGAGAGAAGGCCACATGGTTTGAAATTGACCATTGCAATAACTCAACATGACAAACATGGTTTCAGTTTTTTTAACAGTAAATGGAGTAGACCCAGAACAGTGCGAAAATAACCAATGCACCGGCCCTATGTGTGCCACCTAAATTAAACTCATCCAGCGTCACAGTGATGATGCTAGCAGAGGCCGATGACATTTCCTTGATGCGCAGCACTTGAAATGGGGTATTGTCAGCATGTTCTTCTTGTAAAAGGCACAAGACATTTCTTCAGATCTAGAATCATGACAACTGCTGAGAAACCAGACTAATGTTTCGTAGGAAGACTTTGTTAGACCATATGGTTAGAAAAATATTTTGGTATAAGCTTTTTACAATAATATTTTGTTGTCAGTCTGTGCGCACACGCTAACAATGACAGTTTTCGCCATTTTTTAGAAACCTTAGTAATATGCTGGTGTGAATATTCTAATTGTAGTTCCGGATAATATACAATTCGATGTTTGTTTCGAGATTAACTATGACGTTGGTATTTTTCTAAATATTTATTGTGGCGTTGAAGCCCTTTTGAGCATGCTTCTTGCCTAACACCTGTGTATTGCGGAGAAGCAACACCCGTGGAGCTCGCTTTCACGGGTGTTGCTCCTTCGCAGTGTACCGGTGTTTGGCAAGAAGCGCGCTCAACGTGACTTCCTTCCCGCGATCGACACTTCGAGAAAGACAAATATTGCAGTCACGTGAATAAGAGGAAACCAAACTTCAAAAGTGCAAATGGTGCGCGCGCGCGCCTGGTGTATTTAAAAGAGAACAAAAGCTTCGTGAATGTTGAAACCAACACTACAGCAAAATTTTCAATATTACATTGTTGAACCTAGAGGGCCTTGGGACCCCAAAGAGTCCGGACCTCCATTTGAGAACCACTGGTCTATTTGGGAGCGGATTCAACCACTTGCACCCCAAGCGGCTAACTAAAGAGCTCCATTCATAGGGACGACAACAAGGACGTAGCGCTCGGCTGACGGAGATGAACGTTGAGTGAGCGTTAGGCTGGTGCTCCTGTTATCCTGTCTCCCGAGGAAGGGCTCTTGTTTAGCCACTCCGGTTTGCGTGAACAATGCAGCATGAACAGGGCATTTGTTCAGCACCTGCTCAACACAAACTTTGAAGTGGGCCAAGCTCACATCCCCTGACGACCGCTTTCAACAAAGATCCGGCTTGTCGCGTCCCTCTAATGTCACTACATTTATTGTCAACACATTTTACGTTACAAAAAAGTAAACGTCCACAGGCCTTGTATTAGGAAAACACCTAGCTCTGGGGAAAATAAACTGAACAGTGCGCACCCTATAGTTCGATCTCCTCGCCAAGGGAGCAACAGCATTCTACAGCGCTTTTCAGCTAGGTTAAGGCGATCTTAGGATGCCGGATTATTATACTCCGCCCACATTTTTTTTTAAGAAAGGGTTAATTATATTTTGTTTTATATTTGCCGCTTTGAAAGAGCTGATTCAAAATAAAATATGATGAGAATAGATATTCAAAAGAATCTTGCTGAAGTTAATGACAATGTCAGTTCTTAAGATGGAGGATTGGACGAGTTGGTTATTTAGACTTGTAACATACATCGCACAAGAATAATTCACACTCAAACACGCGCACTTGTAAAAATTAACCACTCATTCAGTGCTGAATATAACTCAGCGTTGTATTTATTTATTTTCTACACCTTTGCACATCTACCAGACTCTGTTATTTTATCTATGTTGTTGGGTAAAATAACTCCCTGGGATTACGTCAGAGGGGTTGCTAACACATTTTTCGTTAAGCTTCACAATGTTCTCAGCCTCAATAATTTCTCGCGCGAGCTGTTGAAAGTTCTTGCTAATAACAGTGCAGCTCTTAAGTCTGCTGAGCATCCACAGTTCCGGCAATGAATGCCTAGATGTCCAGAATTTTCTTTTTTGATATTGTTGGTGTGCTCTCTTAAGCGGTCATTTACACATCTTGCAGTTTGGCCTCTATATTTTCGCCACATAAGAGAGGAATAGGATAAACCACTACTTCTGTGCACTTGATGTAATAGGTGTGATGCTTTATTGTGCAGCCTATTCTCTGATTTTGGGTAGAGTTGACCTTCTTATGATTACGCAAAAAGGTAAACTCTACCCAAAATCGCAGTACGGGCTGCACACAAATGCACCAACCCCCAACATCCCGTGCACAGAAGGAGGGGTTGATTCTGTTTCCTTCTCATGTGGCAAAATGATATAGGACAAACTGGAAGATGTGTAAATGACCGCTTAAGAAAGCACAATAACATAAAAAAATTATGGACATCTAGTCATCCATTGCCGGGACTATGGATGCTCAACAGACTTAAAAAATTGCGCTGTTATCAGAAAGAACTTTTAACAGCCCTAGCAAGAAATGATTGAGGCTGATTACATTGTGTAGCTGGACGAAAAATGTGTTAGCAAAGCCTCTTTAACCTTGTCCAGGAAATAGTTATTTTACCTAGCCACAAAAACAAAATAACGAAGTGTGGAAGATGTGCGAAAGTGTGGAACAGTGGTTCTCAAGCATGGGTATGTGGGGGACCTCTTGGATATCTGCCAAAGCGATGGGGAAAGAGGGGGGAGGGGTATAAAACAAGACAACTAATTAAGTTATTTATTTTTTGTACCCTCAAGGTACAAGCTAAATTAAAGAGGGAGTGAGCACTTAAAAAATATGACAAAATAAACTAAGGGTGCTACTAGTAACAGTTTGTTTAAAACGTTATATATCAGTAATTATTTGCTATTGACGCGGCAAGCTGATTCCAGTCTTTTAATATGCGAGGTGGAAATGAAACGCTTAGAGCGTTAGTATTATATTTTGGTATGCCAACCTTATGGATATGGCCGAGGCGAGCCGAGTGATAAAATGGTACAAGTATAAGTTTCTGGAGTAGGAATGGGTTGTGATGGTAAATCTCGTGAAAAAATAAAGACGATCGTGTTTACGGCGGAAAGACAAGTTAGGTAATGACAATGTAGTTTTTATGTTAGCTGCACTGGCTGTACGATGATAGTCGGAAAAGATAAAGCAAGTTGCTCGGTTTGGGATGGCTTCTAACGTGAAGGCAAGATTCGTTGACCGGAATCCCATTCTGAAAATGCATATTCTAATTTGAAACGAACTAGACACTTGAACAATATTAGTTTTAGGAACGAAGGAGCTTAAAAACAATTGCGTTTTAAAAGCCCAGCATACGGTTAGCAATGCTTGCAACGTACTTGACATGAGTAATCCACGAAAGATTGGAGTTTATATGGACGCCAAGGTTTTCATAACCTGGAACAGATGCCAGGGTAGCATTGTTTATGTATTGAGTCGGACATACAGAGTTAGTGCCTGATACCTTCATTGACTTATACCCCTGTCAGACGGCGTTTTAAAGGTCCTTTTCACTAAGCTACTTTATAAAATCGGCGAAACAGCGCACGCCGTAGAGCACGTGCGCGTGCCACAGAGCACGTGCGCACTCCACATCGCGAGCTGATTGGCCGATTTTTTTAAAGGAGCTTAGTGAAAAGGAGCTTTAGAACGCCGCCTGACAGGGATATTACATTTATTAGTATTTAATTCTATTATACAAGTATTGCACCAGTGGGCTATTAAGTTAAGGTATGTTTGTAGTTTATTAGTTTTAGACTGATCGGTTATGTTGCGGTATAAAACACAGTTATCGGCGAACAGGAACATTGAGAAGAAAATATTAGCTACTAGATCGTCAATGCAAATTACGAACAACATGGAACCAATTAGTGTGGGTTGCGGCTCTCCAGAATCAACTGACGCGAGGGAAGAATTGTTATTGTTGACACTTACAAATGGCAAACGATTCGTTAGATATGCAACTATCCAATCTAGTACATGAAGGTCAATGTTTAAGTCGCGTACCTTGTGGATTATCAGCAAGTGTGAAACCTTATCGAACGCCTTTGAAAAAATTACGGTGGCTTAGCCTGGCTCTGCCAAGATATACGTAGCGTGAGCTTATGCGCACAAAATGAGAGGCGCCATGAAGCGGCTTCGGTGCAGCGTCAGACTTGGCTACAGCGCAACGGAGGCGCACAGCTGGGCACGCGGCGGCGCCAGTGCGTCTGCCGCGGCTATGACGTCACTCTTCTGGAATGCGCAGACCGCCGAGGCGCGCGCGGTGGCGGCGGAGCGCGCGGCGGCGGCGGCTCCGGCGCGCCAGCTTTGCGCCGTGTGACGTCACTGCTCCTTGCGCTTCCGCAGCACGGCTCTTTGAAAGCCACGCGAAACTGCTCAACCTCGGCCAGTGTAGCTCACGCTACAAAACCCCCAAAAAGACGCAGTCAGTGTGTGAGCCACAGTTCAGGTAACTATGAAGTAACGAGGGAATGACACTAGTAGGGTTTCACACCACAATGGTTTTCTAAATCCGTGTTGGGCTGCCGTAAAGAAATTGTTAGATACTAGAAAGTTTGCTAAATTCAAATATGTTCCATTATTTTACAAGGAACACTCGTTAATGATGTTGGACGCTAGTTAAATGGGTCATGTTTGTGACCAGGTTTATGCAACGGAACCGCCTTCCCGATTTTCCAGTCATTAGGCACTACACCAGCTCCAGGTGATCTTTTAAGAATTCAAAGTTAATATCGTCCACACCACAAGATGATAAAATCTCAAGGCCATCTATTATGTCGGAAACACCAATATTATCAATACCAACAAAGTTTATTGGTAGATAATCGTTCAAGGATAATAAAGGCACTCTTTTACCGCTCTGTACAAAACATGAAATGGCAAAAACATTATTCAATTACGTTTTTTGCAATTCCAACGCAGAAACAACATTGCAATGTAAAAATTGCATCATTTACTTGTGTAAAACAGCGCACAAGATTTACACACAGAAAACAGACACACATCCTCCACTGTTATAAACAGGAGGAGTGAGAACCATCAAGTAAAAGCATGCATGGATGGATAGACGGTAACGGCAGAACCCTTTATAATGGGCGGTAGCTTGCGCTACTTCGCCAGGATAAACAAAATAAATGTTTTCAAGAAAAGTAGGGGAGGGGGTTGCGAGTTGAGGCGAGGGCTTCGCGCAGAGCCGTAGCCAGGAGGGGGGGACCTGTTTCCGCGTCAGAACAGCCCTCCAGAACCTTTTCCTTGCCTCCCCCCCCCCCTCCCCAATCATCCCTTTTGACGTGAAACGTTCTTTGGCATAATTGTTCCGGATTTTATGAAGTCGGATTAAACGACTGATGGCAAAAACGAATAAAACAAACACTAGACGAAGGACGACGAACATTTCTTTCAACTAGCAACGACATCAACGAGCTTAAATGCAATTCAGGACCGTTAAGGAAAATGAGAGGAAGATATGCATGAAAAGAGCAAGGAAAGTGCAAAGATAAAAGTGTAAAGAAGGAAACAAGATGAAATGTAAAGTAACATCATGACCTGCACAAAATTTCAATGGAGGGGGGGGGGGGTGTGGAGCGGTTATAATCTACGCTAATTGCGGAGTCAAGTAGGTTATCTCTTTTTTTGATAGAACAAGGGAAGGCAATGACACACATTGTCAATGGTGTTCATAGTGAATGATTCAATGATTTCCCTGCCAAATCTGTTATGATGCCCTGCCAAAACCTTTGTGTTCTCGAAACAAGGAACGAAGTCAGCGCATGTGCGGGCATGAATGACAATGGGATAAAAGCAGGTTTGTACGGAACGGCGTTCCTGGAACGCTTTCCTTTTAGGAGGGACGAAGGAACGCCGCCGTTCCATTTTTAGCCGGTGGAACTGGAACGGGAACTTGTTACATTTTTACTGGAACGAAAAAAAGAACGGCGTTTCTTTTTTAATCCTGTCGGGTAACTTGTATATTTTTATGAGGGAAATTCTAAAAGTGTGAAAATGTCTTGAGGAAGAGCAGGATTTCGATAACTTTTTGGTTACTTATCTCAGGGTTTATTTTGTCTAGTACAAGCTTGGTAACAGCCGGGTGCTAGAGAGCGAGTGGACATTGATTATTTTTTCAGTGCCCGAGACTGCGGTACAAAAAGCAAAACTTTTAGTCGAAGGAAAAGACACAGAAGGAGGAACGTTTCAAACTCGGCTACTTCCTTTGCTTCCACGAATCCTTATATACCCAGAAATCTAAGGCCGACTACAGCCATCACTGAACTTCCACAAAGAGACCTGCAGTAACAACAAAATAACAGGTTACCGACATTGAACGCACCCTTGTATCCCGAATATTGGTCACTTAAAATATACAAAAAAAATATTTCTTCTTCCCTTGTTCCACACTTTCAAACAGAACAACGAATCCAACCTTCACAAAGAAGGGCTTGCAGTTTTCAAGACTGACCTTCCAAAAGCCTTACCCTCTTCTTCACTTGCTCGTCTTGCGGACAGCAACATTGAGAAGCAACTGTTGTTAAGTCCGAACAAGGTACTTCCTTAGATTGAAGCGTGTGAGGTTGTTGTAAAACGCTCGCGCAATGTGGGGTTACAGTATATTTAGCTCGTCTGTATTGCCCACCACAAAAGATGGTTAAAAGCTGAGATTTTTTGAGGGGAATATATCAACAAATGAAACCCTGCTTTCGCTTGTATTCTTCTCCTGGTGCACTTCGATCACTGCATTCCGATTCGTATGTTGCCATTTGATGGGATAAATAAAAAAATCTTTGCTTGATCTAATAATGGTGAACAGAAAAATAAAACGTAACGTATATGTAACGATGCGTTCAATTGTCTTAACTGTAACGGGAACGAGTTTCTTTTTCACTTATGGAACTTGTAACGCGAACGCGTTCCAAAAATCAGAAGGAACGAGGAACGAGCTTTCGTTCCTTTTTTTGAGGGACTTTGAGGGACAAGAACACACAGGTTTAGGAGGGCATCATAACAGATTTGAAAAGGAAATCATAGAATCATTGGCCATGAGCACCGCTGACAATGTGTCAGCGCCTTCCCTTGTTCTTTCCAAAGAAGTGATAACCTTTTTGACTATGGAATTAGTGTAAATTATAACCGCTCCCCACCCCGTCCAAATTTTGTGCTGCTGATGCTGTCACTTCACCTTTAATCTTGTTTCCTTCTTTACAATTTTATCTTTACACTTTCCTTTCTCTCCTTTTTCTTGACGGTCCTTCATTGCAGGGAGTGCATTTGAGCACGTTCATGTCGTTGCTAGTTGAAAGAAATGTTCGTCGTCCTTCGTCCCGAGTTTGTTTAATCATTTTTGTGATCAGTCAATTTTACCGACACGCTCTTCAGATAATTCGGATTAAGTGAAGCCGGATCAAGTGAAGCCGGATTAAGCTTCCCCGCTTGATTTAGCGGGAAATTTGACGTCACCTGACCTCAACACCAATTCCGCTGCGCCACTAAGTTTGGCGAAAAAAATGACGTCACTTGACTTCGTGTCAAGTGACCTCTACACAAAATAAATTTCCCCGCTAGATTTAGCGGCCAAATCGACGTCACGTGACCTATACACTAATTAAGCTTCCCGGCCAAATGTAGCGTGAAATTTACAATACGTGACACCGATTGGATATCGGTGCAGCCACGAGGTGCAGCTATCGCTAAACGTTTGTGATGCCAGAATGTTTCACGTATCCAACAAAATCGCGTATTAATTTGACATATGTTATTTTGTTTTACGGCGTTCGATGTTTCTTTCTTGACTCGCCGCATTATCAAAACAAAAAAATGGATATTACTTTTTCTGGGCCATTTCGCTTGCCTGAATAGGAATATGAGTAAGCGCACAAGAAGCCATTCAAGCGCATAAAGATTATCCCGGCCATTATCCTCTCATGTCGGAAGAAGAAACGAAAGAGAAACGCCGGAAATATAGTGGTTCATGGACAGGGGAGAAGCACTTGAGCCTTGAGCTGTTGCCAAACTCGGCCGGATTAGTGCCCGAGTCCTCTCCGCGAGCTCGCTGGAGCTTGCTAAAGCAGCTGTCCAGCTACGGAAGCACGCATGCTCGTGAGTGGTCTCGAGTGCCGGAGGTAAAGGTGACCTCTCCCCGAAAGTCCCTAAGATGACAATGCGGTGGGAGCTACGCTCTTGTGAGTCCAATCGACCGCTTCCCTTTCATCACCTGACCCCTCTCTCTGCGCGCGTGTGTACGGGGCGGGAGCGTGATCTCGTGGCGAAAGACAGACGTACAACTGGTCAAATTGAGCACTTAGCTTACACCGCACTGCCAGCATATGAGTGAACGCAGTTGCAAGAGAGAGTGAAAAGATGCGAGCTATGCCTCCCCTACTTTTACAAATGACACATGCCGAGATACAAGGCGGAGGAACCACGAGGGCCACGCTTCATGTACCGAGGAGTGACAAACTCGCTGTCACGTCTCGACGTATCAAACGCTGCTCTGAATTGGTTTTCCGCTGGTTTTCGTTTCATGAATAGCACAGGCTCATTGGATGTATGATTACTCTCTAAATGAAGTGACGACTATAATCAAAACCTCCTTTGTCAGTAGGCGCCTCGGCTACACAAGCTGCACCGTCCGAAGCTACCCGGTCGTTTACACGTGTTGTCAAGAGCAAAACCTTTACATAACTCTTATTTATTGTATGTGTGCTCTTTGGGCACTCATGCGTTAATGTGTTCGCTTAGCCATTGCAAGTATAAATTTGTTTGTGCGCTTGTTGTTTTATTATGTAGTGATTACAGTGAGAGTGTGAGGTGAAGCTGTTTAAGTAGGGTTTCATTCGTACATACTTCCATTATCTTTTTTACGTCGAACCGCACCACCAACAGAAACCACACCCTGACAGAATATTCTGGCTATGCCGCTGTCTTCGCGGACCCCAAAAATAGCTTCCCAGACCTCAGCAGTTCTGCTGAATCCCATTTGAAAAACACGGGTGTAGAAGACGAAATACAACACTGAGTTGATGATCAGCGCTGAGTGTGTAATTCATTTTTACTGGTGTGCGTGTGAGTGTGAATGGTTGTGCGCTGTAAATTACAAGACAATATCAGCATCACCCATTTTCTCTCTAGAACGAAAAAAACAAAAAACAAAAACAAATCTATTGTATATTTTAGTAGGGTACGTTGTTGGGCTAGTTGGTTCATCTTAGTTAAACATATAAAATAGCGAAAAGAAGACAAGGACAAGAAGTATACAGGACAGGCGCTTAATTGATAAAGAATGCTTTCAATAGCTCTCGAAAGACCGCCTCTCGGCGTCTCTCCAGAATCCTTATCGGCTGAAGTCGCGGAACACAGCCATATGTGTCGCAACGTGTAGGTAGTGGGATTTCGTAGACCACACCCACTGTGCAGTCCACGTAAGCGGTGACGTGTTTCTTATCACATGGCACTTTAGCCTTCTTATCAGAAATGCGGGAGCACAACCCAGACAACTTCTTTGGGGCAGAGAACACAACGGGAACATCGTACTTGTTTGCAACTTTCTTCAGATTGTGGGCAACCTTGTGAATGTACGGAATAACTTGTGGTCTTTTTGTTCTCTGCCTCGTTGGGACCCTTCTTTTCAGCCCCTTCATTTTTTTAGGGCGGTCTCCGCCACAGAAACCAAGACCGAACACGGGAAGCCTGCCAATTCCAGTCTAGAAATCTGATATTTAAAATTAGCATCCGCCTAATGGTCGCAAGACTTCAGCAGTGCAGACTCCAGACACGAAGTTGCAATAGCTCTCTTAACCGTCTTCGAATGAGCTGAATCCAAAGGCAGTAACTGTTTCCGCGTGCGAGGTCAATACATCCAGCACACACGTCTCTCATTGATGGTAATGTTAATATCTAAAAACTGCAAATTATTGTTGTCAGGGAGCTCATGAGTAAAAAGTAAACCTTTCCCATATAGTTCAAAAACTGACAGAATACTTTGTACTGTGTCAAAGAGCGTCACAGACGTGTTGGTTTTTGAAAGTACAGAAAACTCGTCCACGTATCTAAAGCCTTAAGAACATTGTCGGCGTCGAAAACACAATTCAATTCACGATCAAAACCGGACAAAAAAGTCACAAAGCACAGAAGTGACGCATGACCCAATACAAATGCCCTTGCGCTGGATAAACAGCTTGTCATCGCACGACACAAACGAGCTACCTAGATAAAATTCCAGAAATGCCATGAAGCATGTCCAGAGGAATACCAGAAGCATTCTGGAAAGCCACCACGCCACTTGCTTCGATACACGCGATAACAGAACGGTACATTTTTTATGTGGCACTGAATAAAACAAATCCTGTACATCAATAAAGAAAGCGTAGCTAACAGAGCTGTTAATTATTAATTCTTCAATCACTTCCAACGAGTTCCTGGTCCCGAAGGGATCATCCAGAGTAAGTACTTCAAGATGTTTTAGCAGATATTTGCTGACCTGCTGTTGCCAAGTATCCTTCTCGCTAACAATACTTCTGAACGGAAAACCGTCCTTATGCGTCTTTGCGAATCGCAGACAGCTTTTGCTAGTTTTTGTAGCTCTAGGCTTTTACACAAAGAAACTGCATTACTCTTTACCTTTAGCAGTTTGACGTATATTTTATACTTATTGGAGTCATAGCTGAATGATAAGGGCATGAAATGAGTGAGAAAATATTCCATTGACAATATTCCCCATTAATCACTGTATTTCAATATTTCCTTGAAATAAAATGTTGGACAGTTGCATGCCAAAGAAAAGCTAATAAAGACTGCCTTGCTTTCCCCAGCCAGACTGAGGATTATTTCAAATCACCTGGATATTGTAACGATGAAACCTTCAGCAATCTGTTACAGTGAGTGTGCCGAGATCACAATACACCTTCATCAGATGCCAGGTACCTAGGCACAGACTTAAGCTTTCTAACTAGGAATGTGTAGAGCGACACTCTTATATGGGGTCTCTCTCGGAGGCACTTAAATACCATTTAATTCAACCCGTTTTTATTCTACACAAACATGAATTAAAATGTAGATGTCCTATTTTGTTAAAACAAAATGTGATTTATGAAAGGGAACTTACACATAAAAACGCAAACTTGTCATTACATTTCTATACAAAGAGCTGCTATGCTTACAGGTTTCTGCACAGCTGAGCTCCAAAACAGCACCTACAGTCTTTCCCGAGAGCACTTCCATGACCATGGCACCTTTTGCTCTTCAAAGGGCTTGAGACTGCCTCTTCGTTTTGAGCCCCACAGACTGAAGCAATTCAGCAGAATGTAGAGTAGCCACTGATACAATTGTATGTAGTCAGCAACTCATTATGAACACCTACGATTGCAGACCAGGGGTGACCAACCAGTAACTTTTTGCGAGTCCAAGTGCGGCTCGCAGCTCCCTAGTAAGCTTGCCGCCGACCACCAAACCAAAAGAGAAGCGAAATAGATTAAAATAGAGCTTGTGTACTGCTGTTTGGCACTTTTCTCAGCCAGGGGGGGCGATATAATAAACATAGAATGATAACAGGACGGACAAAAACGGCTGCTCAGGGCTATAGGGACTTCCGAGATGGCAGTAATGACATTACTCAAATCAAATTACAGTCATTAAATTACTTTTCATGGTAATGAGTAATGTAATGTATTACTTTTCTATGCTAGTAATTTAGTAATGTAATAAACTAATTTCATGCAGTAATTTAGAAAAAAATATTCATTACTTTTTAAATTAATTTTGTCTCAAATGAGAAAGTTCGTTCGCGAGCTTTAAGAAAAAGAGAACAAGTAATTTGCATGGTGAAATATTGTGAGATATCGTTCATCCCTAAGCTGACAGCGCGGTGGGATTTACGAACTCACCAAAACCAATCAAACGCCTCCCTTTGATCACCGGGCCCGTCCCTTTCTCTGCGCGTGGGTATGAACCAGAGTGTGGTTACGTGGCGAGAGATAGACGTGTGACTGTTCCAACGAGCACGTAGCTTTTACCGTACTGTCAGCTTTGGGGTGAACACATTACAGGCTACAAGGCAAAGGGCACATTACCAATGAGATCAACATTTTTTAAAACGTGACAGGGCAGGAGAAACAGATCCCCATCCTTCTTGCGCTTTCGTCAAGCAATGTCAAACCGTAAGCTTCGGCCACTGTGAATAACAAACGACCGGAATGAATAGTTCACCCCAAGTGTCTTGTCAAGAACCCAGAACATTTCGTGCGTATCCTCAGTAAAGGTGCTTTTTGTAGTTGGAAAAGACGGGAGCCGAGCAAATCAGATGCCGCTCGCGCGTATGCCTCGCTGCCTTTCTTTTCCTTGGGAAGTTTATTTGGGAACAAGCCTACGATCAGATATCGCCACCCGTTTGTTGGGAAAGTACACGTTTTAGGAAATTCGCACCGTCCCTTTCCTCAGCTGGCGGCGCTTCTGCCTAGCAAATATCCAGCTCCCTTGTGTGACAGCGCACAATAACTTGGGCTCTTCGGGTGTTTAGGAACAATACTCCTTGAGAGGGATGACCGGGAATACGTCAACTAGTGCTCTCCCGATGGGGAAGGTAACCGTTTTATGTTTCCCTTCCGCCTTATAACTTCTTAAAAAACAATAACTGAAATGTATATTGGTTTACACAGAGGACTTTCACCGTTGAATTAACAGCGAAACCGGTGAGTCGACTGTCTTTGAGTCACACCTAAAAAGAAGATATTCATTATGTTTAACCCTTATGTCGTGTGCGCCAGAAAACACCTGTTTAGTGTGGTTCACTTTGAGGCGCATAAGGCTGCTGCGGTGTAAACAGGGAGATCTGAGTTTTGGTACAAATAATGTAAATAAAACGAGCACAAATTACTGCCTCATAGTGTTAAAAGTAATGTCAAAGTATTTTAAGTACTTTTGTAAAGTAATTGTAATATAATGGCATTACTTCTAGTCTGCGGTAATTTGTAATGTAATTTATTTACATTTTCGCAGTTTTCTGAAAAGTATTTAGTAATGTAATTTAATTACTTTCTTTAATTACGTCATAGGAGGTGAACGTTAAGGTGCTTGTTCAAGAATGTCGACGCATAATAAGAACATATAATGACCTATACCTTAATTCGTAGAATTTGCTGTCCACCCAGTGAGATGAAAAAAATGAAAAAGAAAAACTGCCATTCGCCCCTTTCTACTGCGACTCTTCACTTAAAATGCCTCTTTTTGACACCTCTCTGCATATGTATGCCTGGTCACCCCTGGCACAACTGCATCGCCACTTTGATTCACCCCTGACATATACCTTATATTTTAAGTTTCATGTAGAGTTGAAAAGCATAATGATGGTCATACCTATACTATAATCAGTAGCAGGTAAAGAGGTCAGGGGAAGCTCATCCCACCTCTTTCCAATTTAGCAGCTGAAACGCTCAAGAGGAGGTGACCTCCTCCCCAGTGTTCGCCCTGCTAAAGTGGAAAGCGGGGGGGGGGGGGGGGGGGGGAGCTTCCCCGAACTCTTAATATGTCACTGACTATATATATTTACAAGAAGAAATATCTGCTTGCATGCGCATAACAATGGTCCCTGCGGACACCAACCAGGCGTAGTGCCCAGGTCGTGCTCATTTTTATGAAAGAAATATCGTGAGTAATCGACAGGTGTGCAAGTAAAAAAGATAGTGACTTGGTAGGTTCTAAGTACAGTTTTGGAGCACGCTGCAAATGTGTGCTCCAAAACAATAGAACCTTCCTGTACCGTTTTCAGTAACTAAATCTATAAAACAAAAACAAAAAAAAACATTTTCAATTTTTGTTTTGCGGGGAGAAAAGGTTTTTGCTCACCGCATCTTTCTTTCAGTCTACATGCAAAAACAAATATCTCCGTGGCTACTGTATGACTAGTGAACTACTTCAGTAATTATAAAACTATTAGTAACAGTTCAAAATCACTGTCGCTGGGCATTACAAACCAGTTGGCAGTACCTGATGTTCTAAACCACTGCAGGTCTCACCCTACAAGCACAGTGGAATTTAAAACACATTCGTAACATGAAGAAGCCCACAGATTCGATGTAGCATATGTTCTTTAATGAACTCCTGTCTAATTCAGGCGGCTACTGAAGTCCGACTATTTGAGCATCCACCCTGAGTGTTTGAGCTTAGGAGGCACGCTCCATTAGTTCAGGTGAAGTGCAATTTATTCACTCGAAATATTTCCAACTCGCAATACCATAGTGGTATCACTGGAACAGTACTGGCATGCATGCATTCTAATTGTGTATTGCTTTACAATCAGGCTGGTCATAATGCAAAGATGCATAAAAATAAAACATACCTGATGATCGCAGACGACGTTACCGACAATCACGCGGGCAAACAATGTAGGTGGATGTGACAGTATCTCAGAAGATTCTTTCATGATCAGCTTGCCATGATTTCTTGCCCGCTACCACTCATTATCGACAAAAAACATCACAGAAGTTTGATTATAAACCTGTGGAACATAAATACAATCTTTGAACCTTTTGATGACATTGCATCAATGCAAATGATCATGATAATTTCTTGGTTGGGCATATGGCACAGACGAGGGCAGACAATGTGATAGTTAAACTCCCGTAATATTTTTATATGCTGAACGCTGGCCGACTAACTGTAAAATTTTGACATAAATTATATAGTATATTCACCATTCAGTGAAAAGAGAAAACGTAGCTTTTTGTGGTATACACAGAACTTCACCACCTCTAACCCCAAGAATTCAAGGTTGGTATGGAATAGAGCTAAATAAAAAAAAAGGAACAGCTATATCTAGACATGAAAAGATGATCTAAATCTTCTTAAACACAACAAAATACCTGGCCAGCCTGTTTTTCCATCATTCTACTAAAATAAAATAAAATTGTTTTTATCCTATTCTAACGAAATCAATGACAATATTTTTTCCTGTTCTAACAAAACAAAATCGTACGACCACTTCTTCCATTAGACATAAAGAGATCGTCCACCCCTTCCAATATGTCCCGTTCCAAAAATGACGAACCAGACAGTTCAGAGCTGCGTAAAGCGGCGCACGATTTCAGAACTGAGCCAGAACCAAGATGAGAATGGCAAGGAGAAGCTTCACATGTCCCGCCTCCAGCGCGAGCTTCTTTTGCCATTGACAACTCTCGGCGTCTTGTGAGACTGGAGCGTGCTCTCAGCCAAAGCATGGCGAAAGGCCACAAGCGCCTTCTTGGATGCCGGGCATTCGAAAAAGACGCCCTGCTGTTCTCCCCTCCCCCGTTGGAAATCACGAAGATACATGTCCACTACGATAGACGACAATCGAATGGTGTTGGAGAGCACTCTGTGTTATCCTTCCATTGTAAGCTCACGTCCTACGTTCTTCTGAACAAGACTGCTTTCGAAAAAGCTACTTCGCGGCCAAAATAGCTTGCTGTCACAGAACCCGCAAACGCATTCACCATCAAAGAAACGTAACCGGACCGTTTGGAAAGACTCGTTCGGAGCACCGAAAGCTTCGCGTCTAATTTGTCAGCACAATTTTCGAATCGTGCGTGAATGTATACCGAATAATGTCGCGTAATCCGTCACGGGGCATTGTTTTCGTTGAGTAACCCTAACCAAATCATATAGTTCGAAACAAATACCCCGCGCTTACGCCAGTGCTCAATTGAATACCGTTGCTTCAAACCTGCAACTCCACAGACCACCACCCATGCTCTGATAACAGCAAACTTCTTCATTCTCAACGGAAAATAAGTTGAAGTTTACACTACGACGTTCTACACGGGTAGCACTCAGTTGGTCGAACGACGTTTTAGCGAAAATCAACTTTTCGTCTAAAGACGCTTTAGCGAATGGTCGGACGCCGCTAAGGGGCGTTTATGGGTGGGCCAGGTGGGTTAACATCGCTGTATTGAGCCTCGCTGATTCACGCCGCGAAGCGGCTTAGATGCAGCGGGTTGGGATGGAAGGGGGGGGGGGGGGGTGGAGAGGGTTAGAGGGGGGGTTAAAACGCGCCCCTATTTTTCGCTAAAACGTCGATTCGCTTATGACCGCTGTTCGTTAAAACGCCATTCCCTTATGTGATATAGACTCCCGCTGGAGTGCTTGCGTGAACACGTGTGGTCACGTGGGCTTTACCTTCCCTACATTCCTTTTGAGCCTTTCCAATGCTTTTTTGCTTTGCCAGGCTTTGCGCCAATGCAGCCGAAGGCTTTCGCTGATTTTGCTATGTCCTTGAGCATAGCCTCCTCTATACTGGCAAAGCCTGGCAGATTGCCTTGAGACGCGGCCGCCGAAAGGGAAAAGGTAGAGTGGCAGACAACGGATGAGAGGAGAGTCATGTAACGGGCGCCCCTCTGCGGCGATACGCCGAAACACACTTCTCCCGAGCGGTGGAATGTCCACTCGTGCTCCTCGCGTTCCCTGCGCGTCCTCGCCGCTGCAAAAGCTGTGCGTCCACTACAGCTTCCCCGAGAAATGCTTTCTGCTACCAGATCCTCGCTCTCCAAATCTGCGACCGGGTGCTCTATGGCTCCGTCGTTGAGCTGCCAGGCTTTGTGAGTGTAGAGGAGGCTATGCCTTGAGAAATCGGCACTCTTCTCTTTCGCCTTCCCTCTCCCGTTCCTTTTTGCCGGTGGCTATTGACGGCGAGATATTTCGGTGGCGCCGTCGTTCGTTTACCTTTCGTGACGTCATTGCCTTGTGAAGAACAAGTTCGACGGTGTTTGTAATGAGCATGGTGGAAGCCTGAAATCATAGCGCTCTCAAAGCAACACTGCCAACACCGTCAAAATTGAAGTTCTTACATTTCTCTTATTTCCGTCGATGAGACATCCTTTGCTGACGTCGTAGTCAGCATTCGGCCAATTGTGGTGGGCCGACCGCAGTGACGCTTTCGATCGCTCACGTCACCAATTGGTGACGTGAGCGATCGAAAGCGTCGCTGTGATCGGCCCACCACAATAGACTACTTCCATGAAGCCCTGCATGCAACACGGCACGCGTTGCACTCTGGGAACTAGTTGGCCAGGGAGGAGAGTGGCATGGTTTCGGTTTCGATCGACACGTCGACAAGAGATTATACACAGAGCGTGGACTATTAACGGCCGTTATCTCATGTTTCCTGGTCCCGAGAGCGTCACTTGTGGTCTCTAAACTAACCTAAATGGCCAGACCTCGAAGCTTTAGCACAAGCCCGAGACGTATAGCTTGTCTTAAGACATGCTTGTTCTATTTTTGTACTTGGGCCTTTCTGTTAGCGTTCCGATCGAGGTATGTGGACGAGCCAGTGCTGGGAATCTCGACGCTGCGAATCTCGGGGATCTTGCTTGTGTACGAATCAACAAGCTGTAGCAAGCAATAAGTATGCACACATCGAGCTCGCGCCTTTACATTAGTGTTGTTCATCAGGAAGTTTGTTTGTTTCGTGCGTTCATAGACGAAATATTACTTTTTGTAATTACTGTTTTTCGTAATATGCCTTGAGTACGCGAGGTAAAACTCGTAGGCGCCATTAAAAAGCTCAATTTTAACACACTTCTTATCTCTTATCTGTACTGACCCGCAGCACTGCACGAAGTGAAGTCCCCACCCACTTGCATTCCACTAATATTCAACATCGCGTATGCGCATAGAGTTATCCTGCAATCATATAGGCACATTCGCACATACAAACCGTTTTAAGAAAGCAAAAGTCGAGCACTTGTGTGAATAATGTCGCACCGTTCGCCGGAAGTGCGCCGGACGGGCATGAACCCCTATGCGGTGCGACAAACGAACGAAATTATTCAAAGCGCGTTTGACGGTTGCTAATGGCCAACATTTGTTATGTGTTTGCTTTCTTCCTGCTTGAGTATGCCGAGATAATTTCA
Organism: Ixodes persulcatus; assembly: GCA_013358835.2. Classification (NCBI taxonomy): domain Eukaryota; kingdom Metazoa; phylum Arthropoda; class Arachnida; order Ixodida; family Ixodidae; genus Ixodes; species Ixodes persulcatus. Next base: position 667,968 of record JABSTQ010011399.1, on the reverse strand, counting down.
GACACACAGTTCAGGCACAGATCTTGGGCGTCAGTAAAAGCTCGTCCAAAATGGCTTAGCGAGGAGTATAGGGGACGCTTGTTAGGGCCTCCGTCGTAGCTAGCCGATCTTAGCGTTTGCGAAAACTTAATCTTCTATCAGCATAAAATTTGAGTGGGAGATATATGATGACACGAGGAAGACATCATAGTAACTTTTGTGCAGTAGTGAGGTCGAATTTATTGAGTTTCCTTGAAAGTGCATGCGTCAACGCTGGGCTCAACTTTGATACTCCTGTGAGAATGCGGCTTGCTTTTCGCCCAATGAAGTAACAAGAAGCGGACGTTTGGCAAACAAAATACGTGTAAGGCTCCAGGTGACCAAATTTCAGTTGTAGTTCACTGGTACTAGACGGGATTATTGAAATTGAACTCAAAGATGCACTCGTGGGGTGAGGTGACTAGGCCACGTCTTACTACGTTTGCATACGCACTCATCATAATACCCGGTGTTTCGGGAACCAAGGAAAGTGCCCCGGTCTTCGTTTTGTATCGCTCGAGAATGAGTGTATTGTACGTTCGTGAAAAGTCAGATAATCGAAAACGCAAGCAGCGCGCTCGGTCGCGGCGTGATAGCATGCGACGAAGCTGCGAAGTCGAAACCGAAACTGAGTGGCCAACTAGTTCCCAGAGTGCACTGCGTGGTATTTTGCCGCGATGGGGCGCGTCGGTTTTGGAAAAAGTCCATTGGCCGAATGCTGACTATGACGTCAGCAAAGGATATCAAATCGACGCAAATAAGAGCAATGTAAGAACTTCAGTATTAGCGGTGTGGGCAGTGTAACTTTGAGAGCGCTATGACTTCAGGCTTTCACCATGCTCATTACAGACACCATTGAACTTGTTCTTCATAAGGTAATGACGTCACGAAAGGTAAACAAGCGAGGGCGCCACCGAAACATCTCGCCGCTAATACTCAGTTTCACCTTGTGTTGTACCGCAGGAAAGGCTACAAGCGCGAGCTCCTTGCTCTATGGCGCACCTCGGCGGCAAAAGCCCTCGTGCACCAAGGGCAGGTGCCAACGCTATGAGCTCGCGCTTCTAGCCTTCGCTGCGGTACAACATAAGGTGAAACGGAGTATTGGCGACGTGAGCGATCGAAAGTGTCGCTGTGGTCGGCCCACCACAATTGGCCGAATGCTGACTATGACGTCAGCAAAGGAATTATCATCGACGGAAATAAGACGAATCTAAGAACTTCAATTTTGACGGTGTTGGCAGTGTTGCTGTAAGACCGCTATGATTTCAGGCTTCCAGAAGGCTCATTACAAACACCATCGAGCTTGTTGTTCACAAGGTAATGACGTCACGAAAGGTAACCGAATGAGAGCGCCACCGAAACATCTCGCCGCTAATAGGGTGGCTCAGATCAGAACCCTATATGCTGGGAGAGTTTATCCGATGGGCGGAGCCAGTCGCCCGCCAGAACAAGCGGACTTTACGATAATCAAGATGGAGGACTTTGCTTTTGGCCACCCTACTTGCGTGCTCTAGTCCAAGTGTGCGGTTAGTAGTTGTTTTATAAACACAATTTCTTTTAGTCTGACAATTTGTTATGCTTGCAATTGGTCACAATATTCAAGCACTGGCCATCCTTTATTGATCTCCAAAAACATAACTTACAAATGAGCTTTATCTCTTCTGGTTTTAAACAAAATTAGGCAAAAAAAAAATAATCTGGCGCAAAGCGTAAGGGTTCGCAGCGCCTCTCCTAGATGGCGCCCATCACGGCCCTGACTTTTTGCGGTGGTCATTTTTGAGACCTAATATTCAAAGTATTGAAAGTTCACTTTTCAAAAAAGAGGAATGAGTTTAAGCTCATATAATTTTAAGAGATCGTAGCAGAAATGTAAGTTCGAGCTTCTGACTACGTGTGCAGCTCCAAAAATACTTACATTAGCGTTAAACACTTTCATTACAATGGTGGGTCACAGCATACCTTGCGTGCCTAATCCAGAGTGGGTTCGAAATTTCATCACACAGAATGGGGGAGGCAAGGTGCCGCCTCCTGGTTGCCTTCCTTCCAGCTGTGGTTGCTGGACTGGTGGTATCCTCAAAAGATTGCCAAACTCTTCCAGTATAAAGTGCTCTGGCTCAGATAACAGCATGACCTTGACACCTGGTTTTCAACATCGGGGAAGATCAGGAAGAAAGCAATCATCTCGATATCAGCGACTTTTCTTCGAGCATTGTTCCGGGTTGTTTACCCAGTAGGAGGATCATAGCTTGCTATTTATTTCCGCATTTTCGCGTGTAAAAATAAAAATACAAAACGGACTCATTTAGAATATTAAGACGCTTTTAGTTTTTCATTGATAAGGCTGCAATGTCTTGAATAAGTAAAAGAAACGAATTGCGACACAAACCTGATATATATATATTTAAGGAAACTTTAATCTCCCGCGGTTCGTATCTACAATGTGGGACAGAGTTGCGAACGGCAGCTGTTTTAAATTATTATTGTTCGTTCACAGCTGAAATATTTGTGGTGAAACCTCCCAGTCTTATGGAATGTCGTAATGTGCGGCTCAAGCCACGGCTTAAAAATGTTTTGTTCTTCATAAATCAATACAAACAGAGAGAAAAGGCTGTACTTAATTGCACTGCTTACATGTGGAAATAAATATTTAAAAAGAGTATGAACAAATCTAGCATTAGTCATCAACTCGCTTACGTACTTATAAGAAGTCAACAGGTGTTTCCTTTCTCTAATAAATCAGTATAGTGCAAACTGGCTGTTGTAATTTCAACTCTATTTTGAGCGAGTCGTAAACAGATATCAGCCTTCATCGAGCGCGTGATGCAGCTATCTTCCACAACGTTAATTTCGCACCGTGTTCCTCTCGCGAGCCTACGGCACACAACCTTGGAGCACATGGAGCGAAAGCTCGCTCTGCAGAACCCAGGGATCTTCGGTTCAATCCCCACCCCTGCACGTTTCTATATAGATGAGCATCGTGCCGGCGGGGTGTCGTGTGTCACTACTGCGTTGTGCACGTGAAAACTACAGTCTAGCGGTTGTACTGCACTGGCTAAATTTATAATCTACTGCTGAGAGACAAGTCGCAAGTTGAGGCAAACTAATTTCAGGCTGTGCATGCTTTGATTATTTATGGCAGTGTTGACGGAGCGCGATAATGCCAGTGCGAAAAAGCGATCGCCGTTCCTGGCAATTATTTTTTCGTGGAATCAAGATGATGTCATGAAAACTGCCAGTATGGTAAAAAGGGCTAATTTGAGGCACCTCCCGGAGAGGGAGAAGCAATACATTTTCATCATAAAACGCAAAAAAAAGCGCCGATGTCTTGTTTACGCTTTTTTTTTCCAATCTTATTAATCAGCCACCTGCTATAGCGGAATATTTACCAGGGGTGCCCAACCCAATTAAATAAAGTTCACAAAGGGGCGAGGCCCCCCACCCCTTCCACCCATTTCCCCTTTTTGTCCTCTATTTGAGTTTCGCCCAGAGAAACAAATACGTTCCCATAGAAGGACAAAACACAAAGAAGAGAGATAATAAATTATTTCCGAGAGATTGGCTGTCCTAGAAAGGACGCCGGATAATGTAATGATATGGTAAGCAGTATGCACTGAATTATGTTTCTGACGTTCTGCCAAAGTGGTGGCGCTGGCTGCGAATTTAAGTGCTTTGGCTAGGTGCGCAAGCAAACGCTAATTAAGGGGTTCAGCCTTATTCATCCATCCATCCAACCATCCATGCATGCATAGTGCTCAAAACTTTTGAGGGAAAACCGGGAAACCGTGCTTGTTTATGAACAAGAGTTAGTTCGTTGTACCTTATGGGGTATCCACACGAGGGAGACATCCGCCACTTTCCTCCGCGGAGCGCGCATCACGTGGGACATACGTCATCCCTTTTTGACGCCTCGCGGCGCCGTTCCCCTCCGTGGCGGAGGCGCGGAGGCTTCGTGCTGTCAGCACGAAAGCTCCGCAGGTGCACGCGGCGGAGCCGGGGGCGGAGTTTCCCGGGTTGTTGACGTCACGACATCCGTCCGCGGAGTTCTCCTTCGTGTGGATACCCCTTTAAGAACAGCAGGAAACGGAGTCCTTTCCTTTTCCCACATTTGCAGAGCGAATGCTGGAGAGGTGGACAGCGGACTCCAGTGTTTGCTGTGCTAATGTGAAAAGAAAGAAGGGCTTCGTCTCCTGCTATTCTTGAGTTTCAACGTACTGTAGTAGAGGGCTCAAGAAAGTTTACGAAGTTGCGTTTCTACAAAAATCTCACGCAACAGATGGTACACAACCAACTAAATAACACATCAACTTTGACTAGAAACAGACATTTCAATCTCCGATAGTAACCGTATCTGCGCAATTGACCTAGGGTGTACTAGAACTGGGAGGTGTGCTTACCGCGTCGGCACCTCCATAGGAGCTGGGTGTTGAGTGGTCCAATTATGACGCAGGGGCCTGAGGTGGCGCTGCCTGTCACAACGGGGTCAGGAGGCCGGTCAGGCGCGTTCACACTGGAAGCGGATCCGCAAACGCGAAGCGGATCCGAGCGTTCTCAACCGCAAAACGGCTAGGATCAAGTGGTTGGAGCGCGTTTTTGCCAACCGCTTCGAGACCGATTTCCCCCAACCGCTTTCACGAACCGCAAAGCGGCAACCAATCACAACGCGACGCTGACGTGACGTCAGTGACTTTCGAAACAAGATGGCACCTGTCGCTGGTGAGGCGTCCAAGGGAGACTTCATGTGCGCTTTGCTAGGGTGATGCCACCCTTTGTAATACCACTTGCCGACAAACGGGAAGCCATTTTGGTTCTTGACGATAATCCGTGGGGCTTATAACCCTCCCGGAAACAAGCACCTTATCTCACAAGTTCGGAGCAGCGTTGTGGAACCCACGGAGGGAGGATTAGCACTTTCCCCCTCGGATGGGAGGACCGATGGACACAAAGGCCACTTTCTGGCGCACGGGGAAACAATGAGAGGAACAAAATGGCGGTGGAAGAGGGTGTGGGAAAGGGAAACCGGAAGTTGGCATCACTCTATGCGAAGCGCACATGAAGGCACCCTAAGGCGTCCAAGGCGCAGTAGTCCTAGCGTTACAGCAGACAAATCAACGAAGAAACGTGATGTTCACGTCCTTCACTTGATTCGGCCTGCGAAAAGAATTGACTCGTAATTTTGACGGGCTTTTCACGGGTGATTTGGTTCGGGTAAGTGTTTGTTTATTATTCCGGGTGCCACAGTCCCGAAGCTCGCTGCCTTGTTAGTCTCTGTCCGTCGAACGTCGCAATCCGCCCCTGATCGACCGAAACGTCAGCTTTTCTACCAACTAAGATAGTCTCGTGAACTATTGAAAGCTTTCGACACCTTGCACGACCAAACCGAAGGCCGATAGAGACGCCTTGAACCTGATTGCGTAGCCAACGCACTACCACGGAGCGGCCAGGGTGCTTGCGCTTGCTCGACCTGTAACGTTTACTACTAACAAAAGAAAATAAAGGGAACATACTCAAGGAATAAAGTGTACGTACCAGACGATGCAGAGGTAATCCATACGGCGTTTGTTTGAGCTTAATGTCAAACAAACAGTAGAGTCGATCGACGTGCGAGTGACGAGAGGAGAGTTCGCCAACAACGAAGCCACGACCGGCTAGCACCGAACACATTCCCCCGCACCATGGTTCACCTCGCCGCTCACAACTTCGAAAATGATAAGAGCCAACAAGGGGGGGAAACTGGCCCTCTATTCGGAAAACAAGGTTAGCTATTCATGCGGGAAGGGTCCACCTTGAAGAAAAAAAAGAAAAAAAAAAAGGCCGGGGGCATCCTGTTCTGAGTCAGCGAGGCGCGCCTAGCTGGGTTTTGCTTCTTGGCGAAGTCGAGGGAATCACAGGCAAGTTTTGCGGATCCATGCCTCTTTTTTCGCTGCCTGAACTCATGATGCGTGCGAACAAACCCAAGAAACATCTTCAAAGTGCCAAAATATCAAAATTTTGCCTTTGGATTGTGGATTAAAGTGGATTTTGGATTGCAAAACAGGGTTGCCAAACGCAAGTCGGAAAAGATCACGCGTGATCGCAGAGAAACCGCCAACGGCCTCTCGCCAACCGCCAACCGCCTCTCGGTGTGTCTGAACGGGATCGCTCACGAACTGCATCCGTAACCGCTTCGCGAACGCGGATCCGCTTCCAGTGTGAATGCGCCATTAGCGAGGCTGGCTTGGGGTGTGTTGGTGTGACCATTTCGCTTTGCTTTGCGTTGTGTGTCAAGCGATACTATATTGTGTGGCTGCTAGATGTGCCGAAGATACAAGGGAGTTACAACGATGTCAAATACGTCGAAGAAAAAGACGGAGCGGTGCTGTTTTGTGCCGGGGTTCTACGTGGGTTACAACTCATGCAAAGAAAAACGCTCCTTGTTTCGGACGCCGAGTAACGTCTCTCTGTTTGCCGAATGTGATTGTCCGGTGCTAAGGGAAATAAAAAAAACTGATGATGCAGTGGCGTAGCCAATATTTTGTTTCGAGAGGGGTTCAACAACATTCTCCCCGCCCCGCCCCCCCCCCCCCCCCCCCCCCCAACGACGCAGGGTGAGCTTGGCGGTACGGACGATTAGGGAGGCGCTGTTAAAGGGCCCCGGAAAAAAAGATTTTTAAACAGTCTGGTTGAGACACGCGTGTCAAAAAATGAAATTTACGAGAAAAGTAATTTTAGGAGCCATATTCACGGCGAGAGATTTATTTGCCATTCTGCGCGCAAACTCCATGACGTCCCGGAATGGTCATTCGCTCTTTCGACCTCAACGAGATGGTCTTTCGCGTTTTCCACCTCAAGGTGATGGTGAAGCCGATTCACCTCTCCTCCACACGCCCGTAATGCCGAGAGAGAAAACAAGTGGAAAGGAGGTGACTACCAACTAAATCGCGTCTCGCGCCGTCAATATTGCTCTAAAAATTAAAAATAAATAACAAATTTGATTTTTTTGACACGCGTATCCCAACCAAACTGTTTTATAAAAAAACAGTTTTTTTTTTTTTTTTCCTTTTCAGGGGCCCTTTAAGATCAAACGGGTAAAGCTGCATTGTCATTTTTCAGAACTGAGCAGGCTTTATTTACAGGAACTCGCGCGTGTTGGCTGACTGTTCTACTGTCGTCGTAGTTGCGGCCCATCAACTTTAAAAGCATCCTCACAGCACACAACTCCCCCCGCTTTCTGAGGTACCACTGCATTACCGACGCGTGAAGGCCAGACAAAACACAAAGATAGCTATACTGTCACAAAGAATATAGCAGAAAAAAAATCTCGACGCTGTAAAATTATAGCAGAAATCAAAATCTATTATCTATTAAAGGTTTAACAAATTCGTGCTACAGAACCAGATGCCGAAAGAAAGAAAGTATTATCTTTGCTAGGCCGCTTTATCTTGCAGCGTAGTCCAAAGAAAGCAGCAGCATATCCTCGGGGTCATGAGAAGTCATCAGTCCGAATTCGTCGCTCCGTCATTCGGAGAAATAACATGACACAGCACACAAAACACGCAAACCACACGCCGAACGTGGAAATGAACTTGACTACCCATGCGCCTATGCGTAATGAGAATAGGAAGGCTTGTCTCTTCGGAGTTTCTGATGTTCCGGCCAACGAAGAGATTAATCTAATAAGGAATTGCATCGGATGGCACCTCGACATGCAAAGCAGAAAGCAAGACGGACCGTCATTGCATCCGTGAGCGACTCGGTGGACGAAAATGTCACAAAGTGAGGGAGACTATACGCCGAAAATAGGGAAATTTTAGGCGTCCAATGCCCGCCTGGTCTGCGCTACAGGCGGTCGCCCTCTGTCTGGAGGCCCTATTTCAGAACTTCCATCGTCTCCTCAAAATTCTAGCGATTCTGCCCGAAACAACGGCGGAAGCTGAGCGCTCGTTCTCTTCACTACGACGGTTGAAGGCATGCATGAAAGCGTCCAATTCGAATGAGCGACTGCTCGGTCTTGCGCTTTTGAATGTTCACCGCGACATTGAAGCTCAAGCAGAGAACGTCCTGGATATTTTTTGCCGTGACCGCAGGCGGCTGCATCTTAATGTGTAGGCGCTTATAAATGAGATGATAAAGAGAGCCTGTAAATTGCTTTCTGAAATAACTAGTCACAGTTATCTTTTTATTCGCGGTAATTTCTAGTCGAAAGCACGTAATTCTGATCAGCACCCGTTGCTCACAGTGCAATTGTTTTTACAATTCATTTAATATTCCTTACATCACTGACACTGTTTTATATTATCAACATGTGTTCGATTTATTATGTTCACTTTGCTTTGATTGAACTGTGTAATTCAGTAAAAATATTTTGTTATCCTTCGCCGTGAAATTGCCATCCTTCACCTCACAAATGTTTCGAAATATCCGTTCTCTATAAACTGTGATCAAGTTCAGCATCCCATCGAATAAACATGAATGAAGCAATATTGCATATTTTATTAATTTTAGCACTTTCCACAATACAAACATTTTTTTTCCCCGAAAGCAGATAAGTTGGAGGTAGTCCGCGCTTCCCCGTTGATTCGTGCCATGTGCAAAACCGACTGCGTGAGCAGAGGAGCGAGCGGGCCCCTGCGGGCGGGGGGGGGGGGGTTAGCTTTGGCATTTTGGGGGGTGGGGGGGTTCGACCCTCCAAACCCCCCCCACTGCCTACGCCACTGTGATGATGAGAAAAAAGAAAGAAGTATAAGAAGAATGTCTGACCTTTGTGACATGTCAGAGAAATTACAATTCTTCAAGTGGGATCGCTCTTGAATAAAGACAACAGTTAAAGTTGCTTCATTTATGTTGTCAGTCTTTTGTGTTTATTTTCATATGATGCCTGCTTACTAGATGAAATTAATTCAGACATTTTCTGGTTTATAAGCTTTTGCTGAGAATACAGAAGTCAAGAAAAGCTCACTTTCGTTAATCCATGCTACACAGAAAAGATGTATTAACACCATAACGAAGTAGGTATTTAGAGGTCTGGAAAACATACAGCTGCCAAAACTATAATAAAAAAAGCTTTACCAACGAAGTGGAGAGGAAAGCATCGCATACCAAAGCGGTTCTCAACCATTGATGTTTCGCGGACCCCTTGTAGATAAGTGGAGATGATGAAGGACCCCGTTCGGGGTGAGGAGAATAGAAAGGTATAGGGTAGTCTTGATAATGATTTAATAAATGAATATAACTTTTTGCAAGCGTGAAGTAGGCTTATCTCATTGACATACAGACGAGAAAACTCACCCGAAAATCGCGATTTTTTTTTTCTCCATGTAAGAAAAGACAAATTTATTGCCGGGCTTAAGTAATGAGAGAGGGCTTCGCGTACCCCTATATAATGCCATCGCGGACATAAAAGGGTCCGCCGACCCCGATTTGAAATTCGCTTCTTTTCTTTTAAAGAGCCTGATATGTAAGGTGAGATAGACATTTATTATTATATAACGGCATAACGAAAAAAAAATGAAAGAAGCGAGAAAGTAACCGACCGCTCCAAAATAGAATTTGCTTTTTGAATATACTTTGCCGCTCGCGCAAGTCACGCTTTTTCACAAGTGTGTGGTATATGATGTAACTTATTCATTATAACAACAGAATAGACAAAAACAAACGAAGAATACGACTATTTTCACGCCAAATAAAGCATATCTGCTGCGACCGCCAGGCCTCTCTCAGCCGATGGAGGACCGCACTCTGCCCCACAGCGCCCTCACCGGCCTGCCCACACATTGCGAGACACTCACGGTTGCCGGGCGGCACACCTGTGAAAGCAGGTGTTTGGTGAGTGGCGTCACCACGGACCCCGAGCCATGCGGGTACGCCCGCCCACGTCTGGCTGTGCGTGGCCTTCCCGTGTCTGGGGTAAAGGGCATCTTGGTGGTTGAGCCGAGCCCGCGGTAAGTTTGGACCCTTCAGGGCCCCCCGGGTGAGGCAATACACCACTTCGGCCCCCGCTTCTCATAGACGGGAGTCCTGGTAAGGCCCGGCCAGGATGATACAGTCTGGTCGCCACTTCTACTATCCCCTCCCTTCTTTCACCCCTGTCTCCTCCTCCTTTTCACTCTTCTCATTTCTCTTCTTTTTTTTTTTCAACTTCCTTGGCGGCAAGGGCTAACCTTGGGTGGCGACAGACCCTTTGTCCAGAACCACACTTGGTTATAGTTCCTGGGCAGTGCTAATAGCATAACGTTTCCAGCAAAGCCCTTTTTGTTATGGTGCGTTATCTATTCCCTTGTTGGGCTCCGTGGTGGGCGGCACACCACAGGTTCCGAACAAACTTCGCCTCTTATGGCAACCTCCCAAACCAAAAACCCCAGTTCAGGACGTGCCGCTAAGAGGCATCGTCCCGAACGAACAGTCATAGTGAAAGATAAAGAAGATGAAACCTTTTCAAGATTTTTGGTGATCCACTCCGAGGTCCCTGACAATCCTCTATCAAAGATGTCACCTTTCCTTGTAGCAAAAGTTCTCGACAGTCAGATAGGTGGTGATTACAAAACGAAGAAACTGCATTCTGGTGATCTGCTTGTTGAAGTTGCAAGAAAGTCCCAGAGCACTACTCTGCTAAAATTGACATCCCTAGGTGACATGCCGGTAACGGTGAGCAAACACAGAACCCTCAACACCATTCGAGGGGTGATTTCAGAAGATGATCTTCTTTCCAGTAGTGAAGACGAGATCTTGGAAGGCCTGTGGACATCTAGAGTAGTGGCGGTCAAACGCATTATGACGAGGCGTGACGGCGCAGAGGTGAAAACTAAACACCTTATCCTTACTTTTGAACGTCACACGCTTCCTGCACTCGTCAAAGCTGGCTATTTGAATTGCCGTGTCAGACCATACGTCCCGAACCCACAGCGATGCTTCCGTTGCCAGCGTTTTGGTCACGGGTCACGCAGCTGTCGGTGGAGGGAGACGTGCGCAAAGTGCGGGAGGCACGACCATGTGGCCGACGTCTGTGAAGGTTCAGTTGCCTGCGCTAACTGCAGGGGTCCTCACCCTGCTTACTCTCGCTCCTGCCCTCTGTGGCGACAAGAAAAGGAAATTCTTAGCTTACGAGCCAAAGAGAACTTGTCGTATCCTGAAGCAAAACAAAGGTTTTCCTTCATTTCCAAAGGCACCTACTCCGACGCGGTGCGCAGGGGCCCTGCACCACGTACGGAATCCAGGGCCACTCAGTTCTCTCTTGAGGACTTGGCAGGCCCCTCTCAGGCCCCGAAACAACCTGCGGGGAAGCAGGGTGCCCCAGGTAACGCTGGGAGCACACAGCTACCCCAGTCGATTCAGGCACGACCTCCGGCTGACCGGCAGTCTCGTGCCAGTGGTTCTTCTCAAGATGGAGAGCGAGGCCGTCGTTCCACTCCCTCCGAGGCGGCCCGCCTTGTTAAGGAGCAACAGGGCCCACCTGCTGCTCCCTGAACGTCAAAAGATGTTGAAAGTGTGAATGCGGGAGGGTCCCGGCCTGGTACGTCGAAGCCTTCTTCGGTGGGGTCTGGCCGTGGCCGGAAAGTCGTGGCTCAGGTCTCCGACCACGTCGGAATTGGCAAACCTGCGTCCAAGGTTCAGGATGCAGTGGGAGCTGTTGACATTGCCGACTCTTCAGGTTCTTCCTCGGATCAAGAGGACATGGAATGGCAAACCGCTAAATCAAAACAGAAAGGAAAAAAGCCGGTGGTTCCTTCTTAGGGTGTAGAACAAGCAGAATTGCTTTAATTCATTTATGAAACCTTTTATCCTTCAAAATGGGCTTTGTAATTCTTCAGTGGAACTGCCGTGGCTTTTTCACTAACCTTACAGATGTTGAGTGCCTTTTAGAGAAGTATAAGGCATCTGCCTTATGCTTGCAGGAAACACACTTGAATACATCTCACACAAACTTTCTGAGACGCTACAGTGTGTTTTTTAAAGACCGCCCTAGCACGTCCATTTCTTGTGGTGGCGTTGCGGTGGTGCTTCCAGAACATATTCCATGTGCAGAGGTTCCGCTTCATACGCCACTCGAAGCTGTCGGTATTCGTCTCTTGTTCCATAAAGCTATAACTCTGTGTTCAGTGTACTTTCCACCTTCTTTTTCTCTGAAGCGACAAGATCTCGACTCCCTTTTAAGCCAGCTTCCAGAGCCCTTTCTTTTACTCGGTGATTTTAACGCACATAGTACCCTTGGGGAAGTGATCATACAGATACACGCGGAAAGATAATCGAATCCATATTATTTTTGTATCCAATATGCATTTTTAATACTGGCCATCCCACATACGCGTATTTTAGTCCTTCATCCTTGTCATCTACATGCATCGATCTTTCTATTGGCAGTGCAAATCTGCTCCCTGATTTTTCATGGACTGTTGATCAGAATTCCCATGAAAGTGACCACTTCCCCATTATTTTAAAATGAAAGGACACTCGACAGTCTTCAACTACGCGCCATTCACGCTGGAAGTTTGAAAAGGCAGACTGAAGTCTTTTTAAGCAGTCGTCACTCCTGGCCTATTCTCGCCTCGATCAGCTTTCGATTGATGAGCTCAACCATCTTTTAACATCCCGTATTCTCACGGCAGCGTCACTTTCGATCCCTCGGTCGTCTGGACAGCTTCCTAGACGACCGAAGCCATGGTGGAATGCACACTGTAAAGAGAGTCGCAAACAGCAAAACAAAGCCTGGGGTGTTCTAAGACGTTATCCAACTCGGGATAACCTGATATCTTTCCGAAAAATGAAAGCTCGGGCTAGGTACATTTGTCGCAAAGCGAAACGCGAGAGCTGGCAAAAATATGCGTCCTCTATCAATAGCAGTACTTCTCCCAAAAAAGTATGGGACAGGATTCATAAAGTGAATGGCTCATATCATGCTTTTACCATTCCACTTCTTTCCAGAATTGGAAAATGCCCCAGCAATCTTGAAGAGCAGGGCAACATCCTTGGCGAGCATTTTGAATTTATTTCCAGCTCGCAGCATTACCCGCCTGCTTTTCTGCAACATAAAAAGAAAGCCGAGAGTATGGTACTGAAAACATCTGGTGGTGAACGTGAAGCTTATAATGCGCCCTTTACCTTACACGAACTGAACATAGTGCTCCAAAACTCTAAGTCATCGGCTCCTGGTCCAGATGGCATTCATTAATATATGCTCCAAATCTCCATCCTTCCGCACTTGATATTGTTTTATACCTTTTTAATCGTATTTGGTTTGAGGGCTACTTTCCATTGGACTGGAGAATGGCAACAATCATACCCATTCTCAAGCCCGGTAGGGAGCCATCCTGTGCAGCTAGTTATAGGCCTATCGCTTTGACTAGCTGCTTTGGAAAGAATCTTGAACGAATAATTAATAGAAGACTGATGTATTTCCTTGAACTAAACAAACATCTAGATGTGAACCAATGCGGGTATCGTTCGTCTCGGTCCACTCTTGACCATTTAGTACGGCTGGAGACAGTCGTGCGTGGGGCTTTCGTTCATAGACAACGTTGCCTATCCGTGTTTTTCGACCTCGAAAGAGCCTATGATACAGCCTGGCGCTTTGGTAACTGAGGGACTTGCATGATCTGGGTATTCGCGGTTGAATGCTTCGTACCATTGAGAGCTACCTCAGCAGGCGTACCTTTCGTGTTCAGATAGGGACAACTTTATCCAAAGTGTTTGTTCAGGAAAATGGTGTTTCTCAGGAAGGCGTTCATAGTGTCACTTTATTTATTGTCAAAATGAACTCCCTTGCATTGGCTATTCCCCCATCGGTGCAATATTCACTCTATGTATACGACCTTCAGATTTCTGTGTCCTCTTGCAATCTGTCACTGTGTGAGCGACGAATTCAGCTAACCATCGATAAGCTATCAGCCTGGGCAAATCAAAATGGGTTTAAGTTTTTCTCAGATAAAACTGTTTGTGTGTGCTTTTCTCGGAAACGCGGACTATTTCCAGAGCCTGTTCTAGCACTAAACAATGCCACAGTTTCTGTGAAGCCAGAGCACAAGTTTCTGGGTCTTATATTTGACAGCAAACTAACCTTTGGAGCCCATATTAAGAATCTAAGATTAAAAGCTCACAAATCACTTAATATTCTTGAAGTCCTGTCCCAGCGATCCTGGAGCTCTGACCGGACGTGCCTTTTGAGGATATATCGCTCGATAGTGCGATCACGACTGGACTATGGCAGAATTGTTTATGGTTCAGCTAGGCCTTCCACTCTAAAAATGCTCGACCCTATCCATCATTTTGGGTTGCGATCGGCAACGGGTGCCTTTCGCACGTCTCCTGTGCCAAGTCTGTATGCAGAGGCCAACGAGCTGTCTCTTGAGAAGAGAAGATTTTCGCTGGGCTTTATGCATTCCCTGAGAGTCAGGTCCATTTCTGATCCCCCTGCGCGAATGGCTGTGGAAGACATGCGCTCTGAAAGGGTGTTTCAAAACAAAGCCACAACTGTGCCTCCCTTCTATTTGAGATTGAAAAGTGCCTGTGAGAACATGGGACTCGATTGGAGGCCCCCTGTAGTGCAGTCTACTGTTGCGGGAGCACCTTGGGAGCACCCTGTCATTAAGTGTGACCTTTCACTCGCACGATACAAGAAAGCTGATACTCCCAACACTCTAAAAAAAAAGGTAGTCATGGGTGACTACCCCTGGGGTGGTAGAAAGTTGTCCCAAATATAACGACCCCTAGGGTAAAAATCACGACCCCACAAGTAGTCAAAAAGCAGGTAGTCAAATTTTACTACACCCAAAAGCAACATGGCGGCCGGTTAGCGAGGCTCGGATTTCCCGGTAAGGCCTAGCGAACAGCACGGCTTTTCGGCCGAGTGAGAGAATAGGGCGCATAAGCCCATTCGACGTCTTCCAAGCGCCATCAGACACTCTAAACATCCGTCCTTAGACACCGGTACCGTACCTATTAGCCGGGAGGACGGCAGCGTGTTTGCCGGAATCGCCACGATTGCACCCGACGGCATCTCGCTAGATTGACTGTATTTTTACCCCCGGCGGAGAACGCTTGAAAAAGAAATCGTAACGCGAGGAATGGGCACGCTGACTTTATTGAAGAAAACGTATGCTTGTCGTATGCGGCGATGAATCGCTGGGCACCTTCGTCGACACCGACGGGAGGCGTACAACTCGCACCAACGCCCCGATATCTTTCGTTCTTTTTTTTTCCTAACTCGTCTTGTTTGCGCCTACCTTAAACGACGTGGTTATCCATTGCTGCCTGCACTTCGCAGCTCTTCGACACAGAACAATCATTTAGGTGGCTGAGTGGCACAATTATAACGATTGTTATCAAATTCAGAGGCACCGTATTCCTTATTCAAACTACAAAGGCCTTCTCAGGCGTCGCGTTAAGTCCAAATTGCAGGCTGAATGGGATCAAGAAGTCAGCAACAATTTGCACATGATCAAACTTCTTTTGAGCGAATGGCAGAGTGCACGCCACCAGGAACGCTTTTTTGAGGTTGTCCTTTGCCGGCTCAGGATTGGTCACACTCATCTGACCCATGGCTACCTCCTTCGTGGGGAAGATGCCCCCACTTGTGAGCAGTGTGACAATGCCTTAAGCATTCTACATATTCTAGTTGAATCTCCTGCTTATCATGAGGAACGTCTTTTGTATTTTTCGGAACTGTATCAAGAACAAGTCCCACTACACCCAGCTCTGCTCCTAAGTGATGATTCTCTTGTGACACACACTAATGTTTTTAAATTTTTAGATAGTATCGGCCTTCTACACCGATTGCAGCTTTCGTAACCTACAGATCAAGCCCATCACCCTTTTACCTTTCGGTACCCCATTACCATATTTTATCTAATCACTGGCTACTAAAGCGTTTTTTTTTCTCCCTAAACATTTTCCAGCAATAGTCTTGTTTTTGGCGCTCTATGGCCTAAGTAGCTTTTGCGCCATAAACACCAAATCAACCAATCAACCAACACCTCCCCATTCTAAAACATCCTAATTGATCTGCGCCGATCGTCGAAACGCTCGCACTGAGGCGACATCTGTCTCCACAGTTTATAGCTCTCGCTACTGTCACTTTCGGAGTACCAAGTTACTCTCGAGCTCATGGTCGGAGAGTAACTCCCTACCGAGACGGAGATTAGCATTCAAGGGAAAGAGTATACTCATCCGTACAGTGTGTTAAAGGGATGGTGAACCGAAATTTGGATTTCAGAAAAAGCAATGCAGGAGATGTAGGCGGGACGCTACAATCCCTACAACACTACTCGTAAGGCGATATTTCGAATGGACGGCTGTATTTTGGGAAAAGGAGGTCGAGATTGAACCAGGCCGACGAGGCGCGTGACGTGAAGATACCTAGTTTCCTCCTCTCTTTGCTTCGCTCCCTCAAGGCTGCGAGGTGGAGAAGACGCGCTACAAAGTTAACAAAACTCTCATCGTTACTAAAACGAGACGGCCCGCTCCGGTTGTTTGCAAAACGGCGCAGATGGAAACAAGTGGCCGGGGCGTTTTTCGCGCCCTCGGGGATGCAGGAGCGAGCCGACGTCCAAGAAGATAAGTTTGAACTACGATAGTGTCATCGAGAGCCACGTAAATATTTGTTCACACTGGGAACGGACGCGCGCGTGTTTGATCGAAGCGCTGGATTCGCGCTGTTAAACCGCGTCTTGGTAAGCGCTTCGGGGCCGATCTTTTTCGATTGCAACTCGATACCGACGTGACACTCGGCAAAGAAAGGTTGGACCGGCATCGCGTACCTCCCACGAACTGCTCTAGCTCAACAGTGTTGACCGTCGTGCCGGAATTAAAAAGACATACTAATAACAAAGTGTACGTAATGTATGTTGCGAAGCTAATCCACACACTAAAAAAAAGGGTATATTCCTACACGCCTTGTCAAATATAATGCACCCAAAACTTCAGTTGGGGCGTACAGCGTACTGACGTTGAACCGACACTACCAACTTTCACGAGCGGCTGAATAGCCGAGTTGTACAACTTACTAAAATAGCTAATGCACGTGTGAGTGACTGCAAAAAACTTACTTGGGGTTTTCTTGTACCTACTGCAAAACCTCAGTGTTTTCCCCCGTAGCCTTTGATACGTATTTTACCTGTTTAAGTTATATCCCATTGTCATCAAGCCTTTCGTAAAAGTTGGGGCCGTCAGTTAACGTTTGGGAGTTGTACGCCGAACTGAAGTTTTGGGGTGTAACAGCTACACCCTTTTTTTTTTTATTGAGTGCATACGACGTTTATTTTAGCTCTATATCGCACAAAACAAGGAGATGTGATATATGAGACCACCTTTTCGACGACAGCTTTCAACACCACTGCCTCTACAAACAAGGGGATCACAAGGGAAAGAGACTGACCTTTTAAAAAGCCTCTGACACGCCAAAAAAAATTTTTTTTTTCATGCTATAGGCGCTGAAATGGCATATCAGGACATTACAAAAAAAATTGTTTCACTATAGAGTTGCGCAGTTTTTTTTCATAAAAAATAGAAATACGAGGCCCAATTCAAAGTTCCCGCCAGTGCACTGTGACGTAACAGTGTACCGCAAGGTGTCGGGGCGGTCAGAAGAGAGGCATCGACCTACGTCACTAAAAATACGGTCATCCGTTTGAGATATCGCTGTACGAGTGATGTTTTGGTGTTTGTAGCATCCCGTTGCACGCTTTTGCCGCGTGTTTTGTGGAATCCAGATTTCGGTTCAGCATCCCTTTAAGGTAGTTCAACGTCACCTATTTGCTCTACCTTTACACCAGTTTTTTTTTTTTTTTTTTTTCCTTCTTAGAGTGTGAGAAGTTGGGGCCGATGAGGCTTTTGTTGTGTCTCTTGCTCGAATTTGTGAAGAAAAAACGTTCTGATTATCGTTTCTTTGCCATAAAAACAAAAATGAAGCCTATTTTATTTTGTTTTACACGTTTCTAATGAACGAAAAGTGTGCATATAATTTGTTTGCATCACTTCTTAAAAGAAGGTAAAGTCACATCAGTTTTGGTTTCGTTTCGGCTTTAACTGCGTCCTTTGACGCATATCCCAACTGGGGTTGTTAGCCAGTATGGTTAGGGTTGTCCGGTGTTACCGTGTAAGTCCTGACAACTTTGCTGAGCTCGATGACTGTTGGGAGACAACTATCGTTGGCTTGATAACAGTTAATTTCTGCTCGTGTAACTAGGGTATAGAAAACGTGGCTTCATCTATGGTTCCGTTTGCGCGAGAACGCTTGCAAATGATCTGCGAGATCAACCCCCATGCTCGCGCCAGCAGGCGGCGGAGCACCCGCTCATTGCGCGTGTCTTGTACGTTAGGAACACAACCTGGAAACTTCATAAGGAAAAAAAAATTGGGTTGTGTGTATGTTCATACAGCCTAGAACTTGGTCTGCCTCAATGAGTGAGGAGTCTCCCAGCTGTAGATAATAAATTTAGCCAGTGCAGTACAACCACTAGCCTGGGGTCTTTAACGTGCATCACGCAGTAGTGATACACGACCGCACTCCTGTATGATGCTCATCCAGATTGAAACGGGCAGGGGTGGGGATTGAATCCAGGATCGCTGGGTTATACAGCGCGAGCTTTCGCTACACGTGCTCCGAGCTGGTAAGTCCCCATGGACAAAGAATACATGTAATTTTTAAAACATTCTCGCTCGATAACCGTTACACAGATGGTTTTGAAATTGTTACTTAAAAGACTTTGACACGTTAGTGAGAGTTTGAGTCACACGAATATTTAACTACAAGATTAATATTTTTATATATTTATAAAAACAAAACTGTGAAATTGGTCAAAATGGGCTGTTTTGGCGATTTTTCGTTTGGAGGAAATTTACGAAGTCCTCTTAATTACAAGTAGAAACGTCTCCCTTGTCGTGTCTTCTTAATTTTATATGAAACCGAAACCGAATAATCTCAAAATTTTTGAGATAAGTCTATCTGTTCCATAACTACAGCGAATTAGAAAAACCAAGACATTTGTGCTGATTTCTTTTTTTTTATGTTTCTGCTTTTCTTGAAATGTCACTCGCTATCCGTGAAGAGGATGAAGAGGTCGTAATGTAGTTCGGCAGCTCGACTTCGTTCTCAGTGTTCCTCCGTACGCGCATGCGCCGTTTCAGTCGGCGTGCGGGACGCATCAGTGATGATTGTCTCGCTTTACCGGAGGGTGCCCCTCATCCCCCGGGCGTCACTCCCGCCTGGGGAGAGGGTATTCGGGCAGCTTTTGGAAAGAAATCCCGTCGCTGGAGAACGTTGTTCTACATCATCCGGCGCCCACGGGAGGTGTTTTCGACGGGAGAAGACCAGTCCCAAAATAGAAAACTTGCGCTCGATCTGGCGGATTCTCAAAAGGTTGGGGACCATAGCCACGGCCCCGGAAGGAGGGTTCACGGTACCCGCATGTCCCAATGACGAAGCCAACGAACCATTTCCTGGAAGCACCTTAGTAACGGGAAGACGCCAGTTGTTTGCTGTTTACAGCTCTTAAACGACGACCATACGGAAAATTCTGCCGAAATGTGTATTACTTAGCACAGGAAAATGCACACAGTAATCATAAGTTATAACAAGGAACTATCAAATCTAGGCATTAATTCAGTAGGCGCCTAAATGTGTAAAACTATTCAAAAATAAGTAACGATAAAAAAGTGAAAAATAAAGTGAAGCTAAGTTTGATAATTGTCGAACGTATGGACAACAAATTTCTTACATATTTAAGCATTTTTGTTGTTCTTGGTGTAGTATCTCAAACACTCGGCCCGCGGGCCGCATACGGCTCGCAACTCGCTGTGACGCAGCCTGCAGGGAACCGACTTCGAGCCCCATTTCCCATGTCTCGAGCGCGAAACCTGGCATGTGCCATAAAAATATCATGTCGCGGATGCATTTCCTCTCGAAACGTAGGTTTGCTTTCATAACTTATTGACATAGTTTATACTGTTCTCTTTTTATTTGTCTTGTGTGCCGTTTTAGTTTTTGCGCCCTTGCTTTTCGTCATGTGAGCCAACTGCATGAGAATTCCGCTGCTATACTCCGTTTTACCTTATGTTGTACCGCAGCGAAGGGGAAGCTCGAGCTCCCCTGGAGCATGGAGCTCAAGCTTGTAGCCTTTTCTGCGGTGCATCATGAGGTGAAAGCGCGAGCTCTTCGCTCAAGGACGCACGTAGTCTGCATGAACTCTAGTTCAACAGGTGCAAATGCCAAAGATGAAGCTATGAGCTCAGGATATTTGCCTGAAAAAAAAAAATATTGCCATTAAAATATAAATATTGTTTTCAGAATTTTGCTATAAACAAATGTCAGGAACGAAAAAACAGTTGCACTAATATATTTTTAGTTAGAGATGTTAAGCTCAACTAATTCCCGAGCGATTTGGGCAACGGGAACGACACAAAGGCGGCGGGGCTACGCAAATGTAGCTTCTGTTATCACGTCAGGTAAGGGCCCAAGTAGCCTTATAAACAAATCAAAGCGAAAGATCTCAGTGGCAAAAATGCAAGTTTACAAAAAGCAGAAAGCACAAAGTCCCTTCTCAATGAAATTTTTTGACCACCGCCTTCTGTTGGCCCTCACCTCTTCTGGGGTGGACTATCTTGCCTCCAGACTCAAATGAGTTTGAGACCCCTGTTTACAGGTTTCTAAATCCGACTGCAACTTCTGGTGCAAAAAAAAAATAGACAAGAACAATTTTTTTTTTTTTTTTTTTTTTTGCGTGCGCATTTGATTGAGGTGACGTCGAGGCTCACAACAACTCGAATACTAAAACCATTGACTATTGATGTCCTGTTTCAGAGGTACCCTACATGACCAGAATTTACCGGTTGGTTACTTAGCTAAGGTGTTTCTCCAGAATCAAAACGTCCTTCTTTGGAATAGTTTACCCAATTCGCTCAAGTTTCTGCTTTTTTCTTTTTTTCACAAAATAAAAATGTAGCGCAGTAGATCCGTTACATTTTTTTATTACGGGAATACGGAGAAGTCTGGAGGACATCATCATATCCTGCCAGTGCCTGAGCCAGGGTCATCGGGCTCCTCTGCTGGGACGGGGGGGGGGGGGGGAGAGAAGGAGAGGAGAGGAGAGGCGAGGAGAGGCGAGGAGAGGAGAGGAGAGGCGAGGAGAGGAGAGGAGAGGCGAGGAGAGGAGAGGAGAGGAGAGGCGAGGAGAGGCGAGGAGAGGAGAGGAGAGGAGAGGAGAGGCGAGGAGAGGCGAGGCGAGGCGAGGCGAGGAGAGGTGAGGTGAGGAGAGGTGAGCCGAGGTGAGGCGAGTGGAGTGGAGTGGAGGGGAGGGGAGGGGAGGCGCCAGTTTTTTTCCTCTTCTGCGCTTTTCGTCAGCGTGAATTGACGGTGCAGCTACGCGGTCGCCAGACTAATCATCCGCTCCCCTTTCGTCCCATGACCACGCTCTCCGCGCCTGGGTAGGGGTGGTAGGGTGATGAAGTAGCGAAGAATAGGCGCATGACTGGTTCAGCAAGCAACTACCACTGCACTGTCAGCTTAGGGTACACGTGCACAAATCACTTCTCGCAATGAATGCGTTCTGTCTCTATGCTTACTGTTTTCTATTTTAGTTCTTGTTAGTCCTCGGGTTTATGGGGTTGCGCAGTGAACAAGATCAGATAACAAAGAAAGGTGTGCTTGAACAAAAACAAGATGCCGTAACACACTAGGGTGAGTCCGATCGAGGGCGGCGGCAACGGCTTTCGGCGTTAATCCTTTTACGGGTTGCTATGGCAACGGGGTTTTAGGCCGCTTAGAACCACCCCGTTTCCATGGCAATCCTCAAAGAGATTAACGTCGCTAGCCGTTCCAGTCGCACTCGCTAAAGGCCCATTCACACAGTTGCGTTCGGAGCGACCGCTATGCTTACGAACGAATGCAACCGCTGCGACTTTAAAGGGGCTATGCAACAATTTTTTTACTTTCCGCAAATACCGCTTAGAACGGATCCCTGACGTTAATGACCTATGAAACACGCCTTCGTTTTTCACCCGACGCATTAGAAGTCCCAGAAAAAAAATTAAAAAACAACGAGCAGCGTTCACGCCCTCAACTCGCAGCCAGAACAAGCGGCCACGTGATCTGGAGCCGATTATATGCCGCCAATGTTGATCATAGCCACGCGCTGGGGTTGGCAAAGCACAGGACACGCGCTGAGTTCCAGACATTGTTATGGCTCGGCTATTGTCGTCGTTGCAGCGATTGGACACGGGCCACTACTCGAATGCTTCTCGAGCTATCAATTATCACGAGCCTAAATCGAGTGCCCACGCAATGCTCGGGTCCAATCTATGAACCGCATTCAAATATCGTCATACGGGTGTACTGCGATCCCCGCGTTACGTCATCGAATTTTGCAAGGGAGAGATTGAATGAAAATGATCGCTTTTGTCCTTGAAATTACACCGCAACAAAGGAGTTTCTTGGCCAGTGGCATTGCATGCGAGTATCCTTGAGTCCCACTAGTGCCAGTAAGCTCGTGTAAAGTGAAAAACATTCCAATTGAATATCGTTGCACAGCTCCTTTAAAGGAGTCATGAAACGCTTTTCCAACTTTTTCCTGTTTAGCTTTCCTCCTCAACTCACAAATCGCGCATTCTACCAAACAGTTCCAGAAGACGGAAAGGGGGAGTCACCTCTTGCTCGGGCTCTCGTTTCTCTAATCCGGATACAGCCATTCTCCCCCTAGAAGATTAGCCGTCGCTCAAAATTCAGACAAAAGTTGCTTTCCCACCCCGTTCACCCCAAAGCTGACAGTGCTGTGGAAGCTACGTGCTCGTTGGGCCAGCCATACTTTTGCCACGTGATCACGCTCTCTCGCGCATACCCACGCGCAGAGAATGAGGTCAGGTGATGAAAGGGAGGCGGCTGATTGGTCCGGCAAGCGTGTAGCTTCCACCACAATGTCAGCTTAGGCGTGAACGGATTAAGTGAGCTCCGGTATCGTGTGACATTCGTTTGGGCCCGGTGACGCGCTGCGGGGTCCCGATGACGCGCTGCGGGGTCCGCGGATGTATCACAGAGAAAAGGCAGCGAGCTTACGAATGGAAGGAGGTACGAAATAGTCCGCTGTGGTTTTCCAATTTTCGTACCGAAAGTTAGGCTTTTGACTTTCTACTTTTTTTCTTTTGGCCCACTGAACGATGTGCTATTAGTAAAATACCAATATAAATTGATTCATTGCAGTCCAAAATTCGTTTCATGGGCCCTTTAACGACAACTGTACGCGACGTGTACACACAGATGGAACCGCACGAATCAACAGCCAATGAGAAACGAGCTTCAGCTCTTGCTCCTAGCCAATAGTAAGCAATCCAGCTACGCTTACAAACATGGCGGACGGTTTCCTGCCCGACGCGAGGTCCACCGTCCTCAACGGAGCAGCCGGAGGGTTTTCGCGGCTACGGCGTACAGCCACAAGGATCTGCTGTGCGCCTACAATAGCTGTGTAAAGGCTGGTTCAGACCCGTTATCCACGACTGCGTCCGTTGTGACCGGAACGACCGCTCTGCGCCGCGCCTACACTCCTGCAACCACTGCAACAAGCGCAGTGCGTCGGCAGCACTACGACCGCCTCTCCGCCGCCGTCAGCTGTTTCAGCGGTGCCCCTATAAAGAAGGGGACGCGCTGCCACCCACTTGCGTACCAGAAAATAGAGAGACCGTCTTCTATGACCTCAAACTTTATTTATATTTTTCAGGATACGCTTGTAGGGCAGTGCATTAAAAAAAAAAAAAAAGATGCAGTACGCCGTTTTGCACGATCACGACTTTAATACACGACTTTGCCAACAGTACAAATCTCGCCAAACGCCTTTTCTACGATTATAAAAGACGATCTAATCTTAGCAGCGATATAGCAACGTAGAAATATAATTTCGTGATCAAATAGACGTTGCGAGCGTTCAGGATTGCTTAACACTAATCACCTTTCTCGGGTGATGAAAACGCGTGAAAATTCGCATCCTTTTTACGGTACGCACCAGTAATACCTTGAACTTGAGCACACGTATGGAATGCGCCAAAAAGAAATCCGGGTGATGTTCGAGGACACAAATGCTAAGAAAGCACCACTGTAGTCGAAGTAAACAAACACGACGGCACGCGCGTTTCTGCTGTCTTGAGAGTGCCGTCACGAGATCGCCGCACGAGTAGGTAAATCTTCCCTTCTAGTACGTGCTGGGTTATCATAGCGACACATGACGAGAATTCACAGTCAAGGATAGCGCTTTTACGGGGAACGATGAGAAGTTTCCCCCACGCCGTCCACGTCGACGATCACCACCGACGCCATGTTTGCAAAGTGAAGGAGCCCGGCACGACCGGCATGCAACGCGCGCGACCGAGCTCTCCTCGACCTGTGATTGATCTGTCGCTCCCGTCGTTCCCGAACGTAAGAAAACGTTCAGCCCGGCTCAACTCCTTGCGTTGCGAACGAACACGAACGAAACGACCGTTTGGCGCTTCGTTGCTATGGTAACTCGTCGTTCCAAGCGGTTGCATTCGTTCATAAGCGTAGTGGTCGCTCCGAACGCAACTGTGTGAACGGGCCTTAAGAAGTTTGTAAGTTAGCTAAGAAATTCTTAAGTTGCGAAGGTTCTCGTACAGAAAAACTAGACCTTCCGGTGTCCCGCAAGCTACCGATCCCCGCGAGAGCGGGCTGTTGCTATGGAGTCGGCGTCTTCGGCAACTCGAACAACCAATCGGAGAGCTCGGCATGGATCGGAGCACGTGGATTTTTAATAACAGACGCCGATGGCTTTCCGCCAACGCTTTTCTGGGGATCATGTGCGTGCAGTGAAATGTCGATGCTACAGCGATTTAAACGGGCCCAAATGTTGAGGGCGGGATAACCGCCTTCGTCGACTGCTACGAACTTGATCGCTACAAAGTTAACAAAACTCTCATCGTTACTAAAACGAGACGGCCCGCTCCGGTTGTTTGCAAAACGGCGCAGATGGAAACAAGTGGCCGGGGCGTTTTTCGCGCCCTCGGGGAAGCAGGAGCGAGCCGACGTCCAAGAAGATAAGTTTGAACTACGATAGTGTCATCGAGAGCCACGTAAATATTTGTTCACACTGGGAACGGACGCGCGCGTGTTTGATCGAAGCGCTGGATTCGCGCTGTTAAACCGCGTCTTGGTAAGCGCTTCGGGACCGATCTTTTTCGATTGCAACTCGATACTGACGTGACACTCGGCAAAGAAAGGTTGGACCGGCATTGCGTACCTCCCACGAACTGCTCTAGCTCAACAGTGTTGACCGTCGTGCCGGAATTAAAAGGACATACTAATAACAAAGTGTACGTAATGTATGTTGCGAAGCTAATCCACACACTAAAAAAAGGGTATATTCCTACACGCCTTGTCAAATATAATGCACCCAAAACTTCAGTTGGGGCGTACAGCGTACTGACGTTGAACCGACACTACCAACTTTCACGAGCGGCTGAATAGCCGAGTTGTACAACTTACTAAAATAGCTAATGCACGTGTGAGTGACTGCAAAAAAATTACTTGGGGTTTTCTTGTACCTACTGCAAAACCTCAGTGTTTTCCCCCGTAGCCTTTGATACGTACTTTACCTGTTTAAGTTATATCCCATTGTCATCAAGCCTTTCGTAAAAGTTGGGACCGTCAGTTAACGTTTGGGAGTTGTACGCCGAACTGAAGTTTTGGGGTGTAACAGCTACACCCTTTTTTTTTTTTTTATTGAGTGCATACGACGTTTATTTTAGCTCTATATCGCACAAAACAAGGATATGTGATATATGAGACCACCTTTTCGACGACAGCTTTCAACACCACTGCCTCTG
Source organism: Ixodes persulcatus (assembly GCA_013358835.2). NCBI lineage: Eukaryota > Metazoa > Arthropoda > Arachnida > Ixodida > Ixodidae > Ixodes > Ixodes persulcatus. Next base: position 642,168 of record JABSTQ010011399.1, on the reverse strand, counting down.
CAAACAAGGGGATCACAAGGGAAAGAGACTGACCTTTTAAAAAACCTCTGACACGCCAAAAAAAATTTTTTTTTCCATGCTATAGGCGTTGAAATGGCATATCAGGACATTACAAAAAAAATTGTTTCACTATAGAGTTGCGTAGTTTTTTTTCATAAAAAATAGAAATACGAGGCCCAATTCAAAGTTCCCGCCAGTGCACTGTGACGTAACAGTGTACCGCAAGGTGTCGGGGCGGTCAGAAGAGAGGCATCGAGCTACGTCACTAAAAGTGGGTTCACTGGAAGTCACGTGAGTTTCACTCCTCGTACTCTCCGCGACCATGCCTAAGCCTTTTTTTTTTATTCTGATCTTCGTACGAGCGATCCTAGAAAACAAAGTTTCAGTTCCACTAGGTCTTTATCGCTGCACCGTTGGTTAGTTTGCGTGCTGTAAAATTTGAGGACGAAGAGTCAGTGGATCGACGTGATGGAGGTCAATGATGAAAGCGTTGCGAGTACAAGCCAGTGTACGAGTGCATGCCGTCAGTCCGATGATACAGAGCTATACTTGGCGCAACACAAGCTATCAAGTTTTGAAAAAAAAATTTTAGAACGCTCGCAGAAATTAGGATTGCTAGCATACGGCACGCCCGATCGCATTGCTGAAGGTTCAGACACCGAGGTCGTTGAATCATCGGATACTCTCCAGGCTGAAGATGCCTGCCGTCTAAAGAATACGAACTGGTGAGTGTACCAAGTACAAGTAAACGTCGAGCACAAAGTACGTATTTTGTCTAGAACATGAGTAGAACTTGTTTACTAGGTGCACATGCGGCCAATGTATGTCTCTCAGAAATGCATGCAGTGTGATATCTTCAGTTGCTGAAATACCAGGACAGTCCCTCACACAGCACCTTCTAGGCATTGTAGTTAATCACGTCAATTCACTGACTCCGCTTCTTCTACCTTTACAGAAACATTAAGTGATGAAAAGCAAATAAAAGAAACCTCGTCTGCTTGGATCGCTCGTGGGGGGGGGGCGGAGAATAACAAGAATATTAAAAACAAATATTACACGCGCTCGCGGTAAACACGAGGAGGGATACGACTCACGTGACTTCCGGCGATGCCTCCCTTCTGACCGCCCCGACACCTTGCGGTACACTGTTACGTCACAGTGCACGGCGGGAACTTTGAATTGGGCCTCGTATTTCTATTTTTTATAAAAAACCCAAGGAACTCTATAGTGAAACAATTTTTTTGTAATGTCCTGATATGCCATTTCAACGCCTGGCATGAAAAAAAAATTTTTTTTTTGGCGTGTCAGAGGCCCTTTAAGGTGCAACCCCACCATGCATGTCGTTATGGTTCTTATTTGATGGCTTATAGCTTTTTTTCTATGTATCCTACAATCATAAATATAATGTCTAACTAAATAACTCCTTTTCAACTATGCTTTCATGTCTAAATATTACGATTATTCTTAGTTGTTAGTTTATCATTCTGTCTTTTAATAGACCACAGTCTCTAATACTGAACAAATTGTTTTCTCGAGTTACAACGTCCTATCGCCCAGGATAATTTACGTGAACGGTCGGTGGAGAATAATGAAATAAAAACGTAAGCAACTAACTGTACTGGTTAGTATATATTAAAATAAAAACATAAAAGTTTAAAAAAGTGTTATAGCATCGTGCTGCAAAACCGGAATCACGTCAACTAATCAAATTTACGAGGCATTAAATTACGAAGCATGAGTAGTGTAGAAATTAGAGTTCTGGACCATACCCCATTTCCCCAATCTCAAAAAATTCCGAGGACAACTAAGCAGGTCTTATGAGTTGTGAATGCGAAAGCACCCCTGGCTCGCTAGTGACTGTTGTGCCGCTGGGTGAGGCAGTGGCCGGAGTGCGAAGCTCGGCACGGCGCGTACTGAAATCACGTGTCCTCTCATCAATCATCATTGCCCCAGCTGCAGGTACCGGTTTTACGACGTTAGACCTCAAAGCGTAACGATAGGTGTAACGTTAGGCCTAACGTCACGCCAGCACATACACGCGTTCCTCCTCCCCTTTCCCACCGCGCCACGAGCAGTTCCGCTGGCTCCTTAGCAACGGTGACGCCGTTGCTATGGAGCCACATGACGGGTTGCAGCCAATTGGAATTTAGGTCCCGCTCCGCTCAGGAGAATTTAGGTGCCGTTTATTGCTGCTACAGACAACGATAACGCCGGCTTCTCTCAGATAACGCCGGATCACTCCACTGTGCCATTTAATGCTTTCGCATTAAAATTACCTTCAACAAATAACATGAAAATAATATACAAAATGACCCTGTAGGAACGTATTTCACCATGTTCTGTTCATAAATCGTCCCCAGTATCTCCTCTTTTTCATGTCAACTAGACGATAATACGCTCGATTTTTTTTTCGGAAGACTTCGGTCATATAATTTTGTTTATACCCCTTTTCAAAAAAAAAAAAAGAAAGAAATTCCTTTACATTTGCGTAATCACACAGTTTCGCCAACTATGAATTTCGGCTTTTTATTACGTTTCGATGAAGGATACAATTTTTCTCTGAAACCTCTTCATTATTTTTAATGGTGCTTCGTTTGGAGTCATTTTAATAGAGCGATGATGGATGTATTTAAGTTCTAACGACTTTATCTAACGCCTGCGGATTCTCAACTTTTTTTTTTCATTCCTCGTTTAATGTCTTGTTAAACCTTTCGACAAAAGATACCTTAAGTTCTGAATAAATACTAAAAAGTTTAATTTTTTTATCTTGAAACAACCACTATTACAAAACTCTAGTCCTTGATCTGTATATGTTATGAAAGTAATCTGGAATAAACCTTGAGGCATGATACTTTACAATGCAACCTGCTACAGGCTCGGGCCTCTGTATTTTCCAGTCCAATGATCGTGATCGTATACCTTGTTAGCATTGAATTGTGTTAGACATAAGTAGCATTCATGGAAATTCTCGTGTATTTCTCGTTCTTTCTCATTTAGAGGGATCATTTCTTTGTTTTCCCTCTAATTTATCAATTTCCTTAGCAATATTCGTAATCTTTTCACGAAAAAACTTTTTTGCAGTATTTCTTCCACAATAAACATACAATGGAACATTTATATTATTGTAAGCACTGACAATATCAATTTCCAAAACTGCATGGTATGTGATTTTGGTTATCTTGTATTTTTTCCTGCATTCCCATCTATTGGCTGAAGAACCGATTCGAAATTAGGATAGATAACGTACGGAAGTCTGAGTTTACGAAAATAGTTTTTGAATTCCATAGAACCAGGTTTTGGTAATACGACTGTTCCAAATTTTTAATTTTTAACATTTTTATGGTCTTTCAAAATATCTTCCTTGGTTGTTTGATAAATACATAGTTCGCATGCATATCTTTTCATCATGTTTTGAATGGGAGACTAACATGCTTTGATTCTTTATCCAACACTAATGTTCTTTATTCATTAGGAGGTCTATGATTACTTTTCTTCCAATTATAGAGTGCACCCATGGTGCACTCCTTAGTGATCTCTCTCTGAGGGGCAAGTTGGAGAGAGGAGAGATCATGGAAGCGGCGCGTATACTTGCCTGTGGACCAGATCGCTGCATTAGTGTCGCGTCAGTGCATCTGACCAACAGGGAATTACAATTTCTCAATTGTGAACGACCTTAGTATACTGTACACGCGATCTGTAAAGGTCTAATTTGTGTCCTGAAAGCGGTGTGCACGTGGTGCGAACGTGGAGTGTACGCAGCGCATGACATTATGGTTTTCTGGTGCCGCTGTCAGAACTTTAATATTTTTTTTTAAATATTTATTCTGGTCACGCGTTTTGCAACGTCCTTCTAGTTCCGCCGTTTCTTTCTTTATTAGCATTTATCTCTTTTGAAACAGAAAGAAGAGCTCGTGCTTGCGCGGGCCACTGTGCGCGCGTGGAATTTATAGTAAACCTTTGCTTGTTAGTCAGCGTATGTCCAGTGTCCTTCTTCTACTTTGTGTCCTGTTCCTTTTGCGCTGTTTCTCATCATGTTAGGTAGTAGACGACGCGCGAGACAGGGAAGCAAGATCCGACTGCAGCGCCACTAGTTCTCGTGACCGCCACATGGGCCACTCGCCTCTGCAGGCGAGAATAGGGAGCTGCAAAACTGAGCTCGCTCCAGTAACGTTGCCCAGCGCCTGGTGCCATCGGGCGGCGCACGATGGCACCACGCGTAGAAGTGCGTCCTGCATGAGCACGCGTAGTACGAGACGCTCTCGTACCCCGCGCGCTCGAGCACACCGCTTCAGACGCTTCACGCCGCGCCCCTTCGACCAGCAATGGACCAGTATCCTGGCTACAGCGCCACTTTTTCGTCATGAAGCGGCGGCACGTGGAACTACCCAAGAATTCGGAGCGCTCGGTACACTATACCCGTATAGCCACCATACCTTCAACAAGGGCCTCTGCTGCAACTTCAAAATGTCATTGTCCTTTTGAATTCCGTTGATCAATCAATCAATCAATCAATCAAATCTTTATTGAACATCGCACAGATGTTGGGGGCGCAGACAAAAAGCCTATAAAAGGCTTGACTAAAGGCCTGCGCCTCCGTTGATGCAGGTCATTGTACGATGGATTAATCTACCGACCGCGGATACACTTTATATATCTTCTTTTATTATTTTATTGCTTTTAATTTATCGAATAAATTTCATTTCATTTATTTCATTTATTTTTTCCCTCAAAGCGCCCGGAGGCATTACATGAGGGGGGAGAGACAAAAGAAAAAGTTCGTCGCAAAAACAGGAAAACACTAACATTGAAAACAGCACGCGACAGATCGCGCACACATACACAGCATACAATATACAAAAACAGCAACACACAAGAGAGCGTATAAAATTAAACTGACTTAAATAATTCTTCACATACACTCCTAAACTGTGCACAGTCCGAGATATCAACCACACTTTCAGGGAGGTCATTCCATTCATGGATAGCCAAGATCAAGGGCGACTCTGAAAAATGCTTAGTGCGACATAAGGGTAGCCTAATTTTATGACGGTGATCATGCCGAGGAAAAATCCTATGGGGCTGAAGTAAAAGTTTACTTTTTAGTCAACTTCACGAAACACGGTATAGGAGAATAGAAATGTTTGTAGTCATCGTTTCTAATAATTTCATCGATTATTTGTTCCCGTTTTTTTTTTTCTTCTTTATGTTTGTTATTTTTAGCTCCTTAGCCAGAGGATAGAGGTATGTGAGCGGGAGATCTTTTATCGTGGATTTCATTTATAAGGGAAAATGATTTCGTCTTTTTAAAATGGTTTTATTTAAGTGGAAAACGTTTTACTGGATTCTGCTCGTTTCTGATACGGACTTATCGTGCTTGTTTCTCTGAAGCGAGCAGGAAGAGCTCAATCAACTAAAAAAAAAAGCTTACAGTCCGGAGGAAACCGGATATAACGAAACAGTATATATGAATAAAGGAAGTTTTAAGCGACCGTGTTTCCTATTACAGCCTAATTGACATGAAAGGAGAGAATATACTGGGGACGATTTATGAACAGGGAATGGCGAATTACTTCCTACGGGGTGATTTTTGTATATTGCTTTCATGTTATTTTTTGAACATCATTTTTCGAGGGCAGGGTGATGGGGGATGGTCCAGAACTTTCATTTTCTATACTACTAACATCCTTCGATATTATATTTCCTGAACTTCAATACGAATATATTACACGTGAAGATTAATATTAAACCTCATACATTCCAGATCCAGTTACGGCAAGTTGCTGTTTCTTAATATACAACAGAGATGGCGACACGTGTTTAAGAATAGCTTGATGTGCATTTGCATTTGGGCGGGAGAGTCGTCCGACTCTCCCGCCCAGGACCTTTTATCATCGTCGTCGTCGGACGTCCATCCCTTTCGATCGCGTGACTGGCGTAACCGTGAGACTCCGTCGTGGTTTGTTTCTGCCGGGCACTATTTAGCTACTTCAGTGAGAACTTTGCAAGAAAATGGAGCTGCTAAACATAAAAAGGTCGCCCACCTCGCAATGCAAACTCGTAAACGCAGGGGATTTAGGGCCAGTGTGACCAGACGGGTCGGACGTTTTAAAGCAAGGCTCATTTAGGTGCGCCCTTAGACTTAGAGAAAAAAGCAAAGTGCCGCAAAAGCAGACAGAAATAATATTTCGGTTTTAAATGAAATATTTTACATCCAATAATAAAAACAAACTGCGCGTCAAACCGATTTCGAGGAATATTTATTTATCACGTGCTCCTCTCGCGGTTAAGCTGGAATGCAATCGACATCAACCTAAAGTGCTCCGTTTGTTTATCGTGTGATCAAGTACGCCGTTTACTACAGGTACCTTCAGCTAAGGGACCTAAGCTAAAGGTACCTTTCCGCTGCCACGTGAATTGGGTATTAAATGGGCGCCATGAAAGGGATTCCGCCAATTGCGATTCTGCCACGTATGCCAGAGCAATCGAATGTTTTTTTATCAATTGCAGATATTATTTTCGCAATCAGACTATGGCTTGCCGGAATGATTTGACTAAATTTTGATTCACAGCCACCTCGGCGACTTTTAACTGGCAATGATATTAAAACAAAACAAAACATTACAGTGGTTGTGACACTAAAATTAAATGGATAGATCATTCTTCAAATGAAATGCTCATATGTTACTTAGTATATACACCTAGTTACGCGATTTTTCGAGCTCTGGGTAATTGCATTAATCAATTTACGAATATTTATCCTTTTCATCTGGTGACCAGGCAACACTGCCCAAGTTAGTCACACCATGGTATCCATAAACACGTGATCATGAATGCTCTCTCATTCTAGGCGCCCCCATGATCGTCCAAGCTCTTCTCGCCACGGTACAATCAAAACCGCTCACGCAACTTGGCAACCAAAACGCTATTCTCGCTATCGTCCCCCGGCCCGTTTACCTTCCACCCTGTATGCGCCTGCGAGATATTCCCGGACGACGGTGATCACGGCGAGTTCGTCCGTAACTCGCCGTCGCTGGAGATGGTCGCCAGCGGGTCGCAGTCAAAATGAACAGCTTCCAACATCACTTGATAGCAATCACTTTCATCACTGCTGCGATCAATGTCGAACACTTTGACAAGGCGAGCGATGCCGTAGACGTAGTCGTCACAGATCGCATGCTCGAAACGCGGAAGGTAAATGAGGAAGCTGAAGCTTGAGACGCCAAGCGAGCTTGAGTCTGTGCGTGCGTGGAAGGGGACGCCGCGCGGGAGACAGCCTACGTAGCCAGCCTACCGCTCTGTCCGGATCCGCCCCTCCGAGGGACCCGCATATAAATCGATTTATCCACAAAACTATCGCACCATTTTCAAAACAAATTTAGCAGGATTATAGGAACATGCAATGGGTCCTAGCAGTATTGTTATATCATATTTTATTTTTGGCGTATCATAACCCCTTTAAAACGTCTCAGGGACTTAGAGCCAAAGCTCTGGCCTGTGGATCTCTATTTGGCGAGTTCGAATACCGGCAATCTGACGGAGGCCAGTCTGAGATTTGGCTTGCACGTCAATAGATCTCCAGTTGGTCGAAATGAACTCGTGGTTATTTCGCTGGGGCGTGCCAGATGACCTTCGTTTTTTGGCTTGTAAAACTCCAAGATCTGAACATTTGCTCCGCTTTACCTTAGTTCAGAGCGCAGCCAACTCTACAGACAGATGAAGTTCATAAAGCAGCGCCAACAGATTATGATTATCTAGTTCGTTCTCTTTTTGTGCCTGTGCGACTGGTCTAAACCTAGTGCAGTGGGGCATCGGTGATCGAGTGTGTTGGCGCGCACCGCAGCTCGGAGTCGGTGGACAAATCCACAAGCCCGATCTCCGCTCAAAGCACGGTGCTCTCTCTTCAAAACCCGCAGGAACACTGGGTTCAATCCCCCATATGAATAAGCATTGTACTGGCGTGGGGTCGTACATTATTTAAGACCCCAAACTAGCTGTCGCACTGCACTGGCTAAATTATTCACCTACACCGGCTAACAATGTCGCCGTACGAAACTCCTGCTGTTTAAAGAAACTAACGTATAATTTGAATGCATGCATTCAAATTAGACGCTGCATTTTTGTGTGCAGTGTGCAAAGCTGCAGTGTGCAAAGCTGCACACTGCATTTTTCATGTGTGCGTGTTCGCCATTTTCTTTTGTCTACATCCTTGATTAGGCGGTTCATACTTAAGTGAAAGTATAGTTGTCAGATTTCTGGAAAAATAGTATACAACTAGCAGATTGGCACGTTAACGCAAGACAAATAAAAACATAGGCGTACTTAATTTTAAAATACAGGAAATTAGAGCAGCGTTTACAACTGTCTTTTAAATTGGATAGCAGTTCGCGCATAAGTCCTTTTAGATTTGTGCTAGCAAAATCTATAGACACTAGGGTACCTTGATGTCTTTGCCCTAATAAAAACGTGCTCCAAGCTTTGAAAGGCTCTACCGAGCGCGTGCGCTTGTTAACTGGAAGAGTAGTTCAGGGCAGCTTGCTCGTGTTTATAGGTCACGCTTCGCTAGCACTTACGGTAAAACCAAATACTTTTCAAGTAAAGTACTTGGTAAAACAATGATTACCTTCTACATATGTGCAATGCCCTCTGTTTTCACGTGATTACGCGATTGTTTATTATTGTTTACTTTTATATTCTCACTACGATTCAGCTGGTGCTCTTTTGTGTGCGACATGTTTTTGGAGAGCAAGGTAATCCAGGACTAAGATTTTGTGGATTGCAAAACACTTAGGCTACTGGCCACGTGTGCCACAATCAACGCAATATATTCACAACGTCACATGTGATCGCTTGCATAGGCGGGTAGGTAAACAATGTTGTTTGTCAAGAACAACTGCGACTGTAGGAAATCGCGTGGCAAAAGCTCGCTGTCAGCTCGCGCTCTGTCGCAAACCCTTGAGAGCCAGTGAATACTGATTAGCGGCGCCGAGATGATTGGTAGCTGTCACCAGGTGGAGTTTTTCCATCAACGCAGATTTAGAGTATTTCCTTCTTTCTGTTGTAAGCAACCAGGAGACAGCTTACACCAAGCCTGAATGTAATCATGTACTATGAAGATTCAAACATTACGGCCTGAACAGTGTATGTACACGCTTTAAATGGGCGGTGCAACGACATTCAATTGGAATGTTTATCTCTTTACACGAGCTTACTGGCACTAGTGGGACTCAAGGATACTCGGATGCAACGACACTGGCCAAGAAACTCCTTTGCTGCTGTGTAATTTTAAGGACAATAGCGAGCGTTCTCATTCAATTTCTCTTTAGCAAAACTTGATGACGTAGCTGGACGGTCGCAGTACCGCCCAGTGACGATATTTGAATGCGGCTCATAGGTTGAACGCGAGCATTTCGTAGGCACTCGATTTGGGCTCGTGATAATCGAAAGCCCGAGAAGCGTTCGGGTAGTGGCCCGTGTCCAATCGCTGCAATGACGACAATAGCCGCACCATAACAATGTCTTTAACTCAGCGCGTGTCCTGTGCCTTGCCAACCCCAGCGCGTGGCTATGGTAAACATTTATTTATTTATTTATTTACTTGCCCTCAAGATACATAGCACATTTCAGAGGGGAGTGACCACACAGAAAAAATTATGGCAACAAAATCAATCAACTAAGGGTGCTGCTACTAAGTGTTTGTTTAAAAAGAACGACGTCAGTGATGGAGGCAATTAAGCGGGAAGGCGGTTCCAATCTTTTGACGTGCGAGGTATGAATGACACTGAATGCGTTAGTATTGAAACTTGGTATGCCAACCTTATGGACGTGATCGAGGCGAGCGGAGCGATAAGTTGGTTCGAGTGTAAGTGACTAGGGTAAAAATGAGTTCTGATGGTAGATTTTATGAAACAAGCAGAGACGAGCACATTTACGGCGGAAAGATAAGTCAGGTAATGATAGTTATTTTCATATTTGTTCCACTGGACGTGCGATGATAGTTAGATATGATGAAACGAGCTGCTCGGTTTTGAATGCTTTCCAATGCAGTGACAAGGCAATGTTGGCTGGGATCCCACACGGATGATGCGTACTCTAATTTGGAAAGGACTAGGCACTTGTACATGATTAGTTTCAGCGATGAAGGTGCTTGAAACAAATTGCGTAGCCGGCATATAATCGACTCCAGATCACGTGGCCGCCTGTTCTGGCTGCGAGTGGAGATAATGAAATCTGCTCGTTTTTCTTTTTTTTTTTCTGCGACTTTGACTGCGTGTGGTGAAAAAAAGAAACCGAGTGTTTCACAGGTCATTAAGTCAGGGATCCGTTCTAAGCGGTATTTGCGCAAAGTACAAACATCGTTGCATCGCCCCTTTAACTTTCGATGCACCCTCAACTTTCGATGCGTTCTACGCTAGTATAAAACGTAGCGCTGTTTCAGTGTTCACCAGCAAGCGATGTGCTTACTTACATTAAATTTTATACAGTGTCCCACTCCACGTGCCATTTGCATATTTTTATTTTTTACACACTACTTTTTTGCTTGCTCAAATCACCAAATTAAGACTTCTTTAATACTTATCATTTCATTTATCACCGCACACTTACTATAAATTATTATGATAATTTAATGCGGTGAGTAAATTTTTATTCTTGGCATTACTTTTGTTATGTATTAGGCGTAAGGCTCTCGCACCAATCCTACTTTGGGTTTACCAATCTCAATATCTACACCCTGAGAGTCGTGGTTTTTGCTTTGAAATGTCGTGGTTATGATCAAAATAAGCACTGTAGTGACCTAAACGAGACACCTGACCGAAAGAAAATAGTTATGAGTTTCAATTCTTTAGGTATTTAATTCCACAAGCTAGAGTTTTAGAGAAACACATCTATCGCGTTATAACGTTTCTTTAGAAATCTATAAAGAGCCAAACAGATGCACGACAAAATGATAGGCCCGTCATATAAATCTGATCACCTTAAAATATGTGGCATTAAATATATCGTAAATCTAGAGTTTTAGTGCAAACTTTGCTTGCCAAAAGAATACACATTGTCATCAGCAAGAACAACAAACTTTAATCTTCGGAAATACATCAAGGTAAGCTGGGACACCTGCATTCTGCATTGGCTATACATTGTAACGTTAGAACCAAGTTTTTTTTTTTCTTCTTATGAGTAACAGGCGAAACACCCGAGTCAAAAGGTCGAGCTTTCGTAGATCGCTTCCTTAGCTCCGAATCTCGTAGCGGAGGTAGACGCTGCTACAGAGCATGCGCACCGCTAGCTTTGTCTGCACAATTCCATGGATCATTTCCGGAGGCCATAAGCTAGCGGGATGGCGGGTGTAATTGCAGCTTTCGGTGCCTTGTCAGCTTACAGGTGAACGGAGTGCACCTACACTCTTTCTCTTAAATAAACTATTTTAGTTTTACAAGGACTACCATAATGCGGGCATATGAGAAATGAAAAGTAGTGTTGCAGAACATTTTTTAAAAATATCAAAATTGTTTCTATTGTTTTCTGGATTAGTGTATGGAAAATGTAACGTGAAAGTAATTTGTAACGTAACCAGTAAAGTAATCTTATTTTTCAGCAAAAGTAATTTGTAACGGTAATGTATTACATTTGAGGCTCGGCAATTTGCCTTTGTAATCCATTACATTTTTCACGTAACGACTACAAGTCTGGTAGGACACTCTCAAATTGAGCGTAAGCTCGGAGCAAGGACGAGCCGCTTGAAAGCCAGAAAATATCAATGAGATCCAGTTTTTTAACCCTGTGCTCACGTAGTCCCACCGAGTACAAAAACGTGTTGACTTTTGTCGCAATCATGCGGGAGTTATATTAAATTGATGAACACCATAACGTAGGATTTGTTTTCCCAGAAAAAATTACTTGGAAATCTGCAACTCGCTGAAATAGTCCGTCATTTGAAACTTAAAACATATTTGTAACTCGTTTTGCGTTTCACATTGTTACTAATGATAAGAGGTTATTTTTACATTCGCCAACAAAGTTTATTTTCAGATGTAAAAATGAAGACAGGTGGTTACTAACGCTAGCCTTGACAATGTCGCACAAAATACTGAGTTGATTTTGTTCCCAGGAACCAGTCAGGATGTAGGACTGAGCGGCTCTGATTTCCAACTGACTCCGAAGTTATGACCCCGTTCGAACCATTGGAATGTATTCAGTGAACCCCGCTTTTGCTGATTTTGTTGTGCATTGGTTGATTGTGCTGGTTGCCTGCGTTTGCAGATGAGTAGTTTTTTACGACTTGTGGAGTCGCTAAAACAACTGACTCCTCGGTGGCACTGCATGAACCGGCCTCGGCAGCGTTTGTCGCTTGTTCCTCGCATGGAGTTTGGTGCCAACGAGTGCGAGGCAGTGCGTTGTAATAAATGTTTGTGAGCGCGAATCTTGCTGTTAAACTTTTCTTCATGCAATCAGGTCTTTAGACGGGAATATATATTGATTATTGTCCGATCATGCACGTGTCACGGCTGTAGTGCAGAGAAGGGCTTCTGGCCAGTGCCATTTTCAGCGTTCCTACGCATGGCACGCGCTTTGCTCGCTTTCAGAAACGACGAACATGCACGTATTGGGCTGTGAAGATCACAATGGGCTGTGCAATATTCTCAGCCCAGAATTTTGTAAACAAAGAGCATCTGGCTGGTCTAATACTGAATATTCGTGTGTGTGGTGGGTGCTATTTGCTTGCTCGCTTTCCAAATCAACGACCAAACGTGTGATGGGCTGTGATTGTGTAAACATTGGAACGGTTTATAACAATCTGTCAGCCCCTGCTCACGCGCGCTAATGTAAAGTAAAAATTAAAAAAAGAAACATAGAAAGTACACACCTTCAGCGTCGTTTTAAAATGTTATCAATTGTTTCTTTTCGGCTTTTTATAACGATTGTTTCTTTCACACATTTATCGTTTGTGCGCAAGGTGAGCGAGCTTTCCTATGATTACAAAGACCCAGCCCAGTGTGCAATTTCCATAGCTGAGCTCGCGCACGTTAGTGGCCTCGGAAATTGAGCAAAGGCACCGGCCTGCAGCCCTTTTCTCAAATGTTTCATTCTCCGAGACATCTTTTTGCGGCATTTCAGAAGTGAAGGGTGCGGGTGTTCAGCTTTGAGCGGCGCTCAAGCTGCTCTAGTGCATTGGCGCTAATAGCTCTGGCTTCATAGCCACAGAAAGTTGGAAACGATGCGCGGCAAGCGCCGTTTGCGTGACACACGGCATCGATTCTTGATCGGTATTCAAACGTACGCACTTCGAAGGCACAAAGACGCAGCACTCCGGCGTGCCGAGGCATGTCCTTTGATCACGCCCCCTGACTGCGAGACTTGAGTTCGACGTAGTTGTGCCTTTACCCAATAAACTAAAAATGACTTTTCCAATGACAGAGAGTACTTCTTTGCAGCCACTACTTCCTGATGAAGTAACGGCTCTTCTCGAGAAAAAATGTAGTTCACATTTAAAGTGTTTTCATTGAAACGCGCAGTCCGCAGTTAACAAAAAAGCGGATCTTGAATTGCTTTTTGATCAGTTAGGTGTTCTTTTTGATATCGTAATGCTCACCGAGTCCTGGTATAAAGATGACTCAGATATTTTTAGTTTACCATCCCATGATACACATGTTTTAAATCGCACTTTAAAGCGAGGCGGAGGATTGGCCATCTTGATTAGAAAGGGTATTAAATGTGAACTACTAAGTGAATATTCTCTTATCACGAAAGATGTGGAAGCATTGTGCTTACGTAATAATCAAAATATTTTTGCGGCTTTTTATCGACCACCGGACGGTAGCATGTCATCTTTTGTTTTTGCATTTCTTGAGTATTTTTTGATGTTCAGAAATGAAAGTCAATATAACGTCATGTGTGGGGGTGATTTTAATATTGATATGTCTTCTGACAGTGTTTCTAAAAGGGAAATGGAGAACGTAGTTAGCATGTACGGATGTGTCAACACGATGGTCAATCATATAAGAGTTACCTTACAGTCCAAAACCATTTTAGATTTGTTTATAACCAATTTTCATACAAATCGATTGAACAGTGGAGTTATAAGTTGTGACTTGAGTGACCATTTTTCCATTTTCTTGTGTGCTGAGCTTAATATATCTTGAAAGCTAACGAAATGCGAACCTGCGATTTTCCAAAGTATTGATAAAAATAGCCTCGATGCTTTTAGACGGGACATCGCAGCTGTAGATTGGAATACGGTGCTTAGGCAAGAAACGGTTGATTATGTCTATAACTTATTTTTAGAACAATTTCTTAAGCTGTATAAACATCACTTTCCATATAAATCCGTAAAAATATTAAAAAAAAAAACATTCGTAAACCGTGGGTGACGTCCAGTTTGATCCGAAAAAAAAAATTCGTAAGAAAGATAAACTATATTAACGGTTTGTTAAGACACGCAACCCAGATGCTCTTAAGGAATTTAAGTCTTATCGGAACAGCTTAACTAAGGAGCTAAGGAATGTCAAAAGATGTTATTATTCTTCCTTTTTCTCGTCGGCAAATGGTCGCACTGACGTAATATGAAACATCTTGGTTCGGTGCTTAAGGTGTTTCCTGTATCAAACATTATTGAAGCATTGCAGTACACGGGTGTAAGTTTAACCGGTCAGGATTTGTCAAATGAGTTTAATGAATATTTTGAAAGTATATCTAGTATTGCCAATACTAATGACTCCTGTAAATATATTTGTCAGAGAAACTGTAGATCTATATTTTAAGAGCCAATTGCTAGTTCAGAAATCACTAATGTGACTATGCACTTAAAAAATAGCGGTAGCTGCGGCGCTGATGGAATGCAAATTCGCCCCATTAAGTATGTTGCCGACCTACTTGCTCCCATGTTGACTTACATTTGTAATCTTTCTTTTGAGCCTTGTGTGTTTCCCAGAAGAATGCAAGCAGCAAAGGTGTCTGTACTGTATAAAAAAGGAAATAAAAATGACTTAGGCAACTATAGACCTATTTCTATATTGCCCGTATTTTCGAAGGTTTTGGAAAAGCTACTCTTTCATCGTTTAGTAGATTTCTCGAATAAATGTGACCTCATAACTTCCTCGCAATTTGGTTTCAGAAACAACTGTTCAACAGAAAAAGCTCTACTTAATAAAAAAAAATATTTTAGAAAATGTTGAAAGTAAAAAATTAGTTTTAGGAGTGTTCCTAGATTTTACAAAAGCCTTTGACTGTCTTAATCACGAAGTATTATTCAAAAAGCTTGAAATTTACGGCATTTGTGGATATGCCCTACAGCGTTTAAAATCATACCTACGACATCGTCAGCAATATGTTAACATAAACGGTCATTTTTCCACTGTAAGATCTATTACGTCAGGCGTTCCACAAAAAAGCATATTGGGACCGTTTCTTTTTAATTTATACATTAATGGTATAATCAACGTAAATACTAAGGTTAAATTTGTGATTTATGCAGATGACACTACCATATTTTTTTCCTGCTGAAACCTGTGACGAATAAATTGATATGGCGAAATTTACTATATTAAATATAAAAGGCTGGGGGGATAGCCACTCACTGAAAATTAATACTAATAAGGCGAAAGCAGTCATTTTTCGACCAAAAAATAAGTCTCTAGTTATATCGAAGGTTCTCCGCTTTGACTCGTCTCCCATTGAAATCGTTAGTTGTTTCAAAACACTTGGAGTGTTTTTTTTATTGAGACAATGAGCTGGGATAATCATATACACTATATTGTTTCAAAGCTTGCTCGGGTAGTTAGAATCCTAAATCACTATCCATCTGTTTTACCAACGAGCGTTAAATTGTTCCTCTAAAAATCACTATTCTATTCCCATTTAACGTATTGCCTTCTAGTTTGGGGCACATCCACAATGACTAATATAGGAAAAACTGTTTTTGGTGCAGAAAAAAAATTTGATAGGAATATGTAATGTGCCAAATGACTTTCATTCTGCCAATTTATTTAAGATTTGTAAAATAATTAACATTTATAAATTATATCAGTAGAGACTCGCTACAAATTTTAAAAGTGAAAAGAGAAGATGATTGTGTTTTCTGGAAAGACTTGCGTCGTTAAGGGAAATTTCCCCAAATTATTCCACCCGCAACGCAGAGAAATGGAGGATGGTCACGCAACGAACAAACTGTGGCTATCAAATGTTAAATTACACACTCCCACATTTACTAAATAGTCTTTGCATTGATAATATTGATTTTGATAGTTTAACTTTCATGAACCTGCGCTTGTATTTTTGTACGGGATTTTCGTTTTCATTCCATGTTTTGTACTTGGGTGAACCTTGGTTTGTAGAAATGTCGACCGTAGATGAGCAACGATTTCACGGAATACTTTGCCTTTTTTTGTATTTTTTCCGCATGCTTGCTGCTGACCAGTGTAAGGGGCCCGAGGACCAGTCAAGCTGCCTAATGCAGCTTTTTTTCTTTGGGCCCCCCATCATTTGATGGAAATGAAGTTATTATTATTATTATTATTGCTATTGTTCTTGTTATTATTACTACTACTACTACTACGACGACGACGACGACGACGACTACTACGACTACTACTACTACTACTACCCTGCTGTGCTGCGCTTTCGTAAAAATGTTCACGGATTCTTAAGGGCAGTTATGACCGTATACACAGGGTTTTAAAAAACCTTCTGCAAATTAGCAAAGAACGTGACGTTCAGTACGCTGCCACCTAGCCTCTGCAACGGTTCACCCGGCTGACTTTACGCAGGCCCAAGATGGCCGATTCGGAACTTCCGCTGGTCGTACTTGCGCTGCAGCAAGGAAACGGAGATGCGCCATCTAAAATCCCTCAACTATCGCTTTGCTAAGTAGCGACAGCGATTGATGTGCCGACGCGCTCTCCCATTGGTCCGTGCCCGCGTTCGGTTTCCGGTTATGAAGAACATGGCGGATTTGACTCAACCTCACTTATGAGTAACGGTTTGGTACCTTGGCGTTCAAAAACCTACCCGCGTTCAGCATTGTTCTATCAGGATTGTTACGTGACGACCCGCCGGAGTAACCTGGATGATTTCGAACACAGCCATGATGGGCCAGTTAGGAAGAACGTGGCGGACCACGCGCCAGCAGACGACAGGAGCGAGGGAGGAGGACTTGTCGCTACCTCACATAGCGTTATCTAAGGACGCTAGCGAGGTCCAGCGAATTGTCATAGAGATCAGCGCACACTACATAAACTGTTGCTTCGGTGTTGTTTATGAAACCCCCTTCTCATGTGGCAAAGTTGAGGTAGGCAAATCCGAGAGATGTACTTTATCCCAATCTCTAAACCCACGCGAATAACTCCTTTGAAAGAAACGTTACTTTATTTGTTTCAACCAAATGCCGACAAATCTCACGTGTACGAAGGTGTTATTGGAACCACGATAAGTGAACAGCTGTCACTTTTTAGGCTTATCGACTCGAAAGTCGGGATACAGAAGGATAGAAATGACTGCCCAGTTTATTATTGAAATATCACTGCAGAAAATCTGGATGGATGTGAAGCTGAGATTTGCCGTACTGATAGGAGCATGGTTCTGTCTAGTGTTTCAGCTGACGAGGCATATGATTACTTTATCGAAATTTTTACAAAGATATATGAAAAGTTTCCTGTACAAAACCCAACTTGCCCACAGGAAGGCTCGGAAGCCTTGGGTGACATGGGAGATAATCAAGATGATGAGTAAAAAAAGACGCTCTCTAAAACAAATTCATAAAAGCCAGAAAACCAGGTGAGCTGGCGTTATTTAAAAAGCAGCGAAATGCTGTGAACAGGTGCTTTGCGTATGGGAAAGCGTACATATTTTATGCTGCGTTTCAAAATGAGCGACGAATAGGTATTATATAGAAGAAGCTTAACTCATTTCTGCGACGTGGCCCTTTCAAATCTACAGCCATCAAGCTTAACATCAAGGGAAAGACGAGAGGTGGTTGTGCGTTAGCTGAAATATTTAATGGCTATTTTGTAAACATTGTAAAGAATGGTAACGTTTCCGATGAATTTTCATTTGTGAAAGCCGTTTCTGACACACGTTTTCTTGCCCCCACCGATGCGGAGGAAATGGCAGCACTTTTTAGGAACCTTGGAAACAGCAAAAGTACTGACATAGATGGTGTTCAAATCAAACCTCTGAAACATGTGATTCAATCAATTGCTCCTCTTTTAACACATATTTTTAATTTGGCACTTCAAGATGGTCATTTTCCTGAAACAAAATACAAGTCGCTAAGGTTACGGTTATTTTCAAGTCTGGGGATAAATACCACCTAGGAAGTTATAGACCTGTTTCTGAGCTCCCAGTGTTTTCAAAGGGACCAGAGAAAATAATACATGCCAGATTATACAGCGTCTGCAAAAAACAATCTGTCATAACATCTTGCCAGTTGGTTTTAGGAAGGGGCATTCGACGGAACTCGCGCCATTAAAACAGTAAAAACTAATTTTAAACAATATCGAAAGAAAATTGATTACTTTGGAGGTCTTCATTGGTTTTTCAAAGGCTTTCGACCGTCTCAATCATAGAACTCTGCTTCAAGAACTAAATGCATACGGGGTGCGAGGATTAGCCGCAACAATGATCGAGAGTTCTGTTTTGTTATATCGGCATTAGTGTGATGTGATAGATAGTCAGTGCTCTAGCTTAAAGAAACTGACGTCAGGGGTGCCGCAGGGGTGCATCCTTGGACCCCTTTTGTTTAACTTTTACGTCAATGATAGAGTAAACATAGACGACAGTGCAGATTTTATAATTTACGCAGACGACATCAGTTTATTCTTTTCAGGTAAAGTCATCCACCAGGTTTTATGTGCGGCACATAGCGTTCTGCAGAAGATAAGTGACTGGGCAATCTCGAACTCTTTAATAATTAATACAGATACGACCAAAGCAATACTTTTTTTATTCAAAAATATAGTGTTTTCATCTACTCAAGGACTCTCTCGCCAAGGACGAAATATTGACTTTGTACAAAATGTGAAGATTCTTGGTGTGACATTTAATGAGTACGTGAGCCGGGACGCCGAAGTACAATGTATAGCTGGCAGACTTTCGAAAGTTGTGGGCATTATTTATAAATCCTGTCATATATTTCCCCTTTCGGTCTTAGTCCTTCTTTATAACTCTCTATTTTACTCTTGCTATAATTACTGCTTCCGTGTTTGGGTAGCACAACGGTTACAAATATGCATCACTTGCGTGTTTTTCAGAAGAGAATAATCCGAACTATATGCAATGCGGAGTTCAGCGCTCACACATTACAAATTTTCAAAAACCTTCATATAGTTCCAATCAGAGCATTGCAATTATAAACTTCTAACAGTTCAAACGTCTGTAAGGCAAAATCAACTTGTTCTTTTATTTATCGCCAATATGAATCGGAGGGCACCTGCATATGCAGGCCATTATGTTGACACATGATCAACGCCTCGCTTGAGAACGTGCCTCCAGATGCTGCAGTACTCGTTGCCTAATGTTATATATAGTACACATAGATGAGGCACAGATTTGATGAGTTTGAGCAGAAAGGATATTGTTTATTTTATTGTTTCTCTGGTGTTATTTGTGCCTATTCTTGAAGGAACCTCCGACCTGCAAGAAATGTTTGTAATGTACGAGGGGCGTTCATAAAGTTCGTATTATCAACACAAAGAATTGAAAAAAATTGAACAAAACAGGCATTAACATGAGCGCGCGTCCCTCTAGTTTCCGCACAGTATAAACATCGCATGCTATGGTAGCTCGGAACGCCGCTAGGGAGTCGAAACAAAAATGGCACCGCCCATCGGTACCAAGTACATGCAGTGATCCGTTTTCTCCATTTGAAGGGAAGCAATGCCAAAGATATTCATTCCAATCTGGGAGCGTTGTTCGGGGACAACGCCCCAGTTTATGACACTTTGGTTAAATAGCGGAGACGCTTCCAGTGTGGCCAAATAAGAGGAAAGCATTTCAAGGACGGCGACAAAGTGAAGTGGAGCGATTCCTGAACCCTCAAAACGAGGAGTTCTATAACAATGGCCTCCGGCATGTGGTGAATCGCTAGAAAAAGTGGATAACTTTTGGTAGCGAATATGTAGAGAAAGTCAACTCCTCGAGTTTGATTGCTGAATCTCTATTCCTTCGTGACAGTAATATGAACTTTATGAACGGCCCTCCTATGTCAGATCTTTTTTCGTTTGTTTAATATTGTGTGTTTTTGCTTCTGTGTAAACCTTGTTTTACGGGTTACTAGTATGTAAAATAATTTCTCTTGTTGCGGGGAGGAGAAACTCTGTCAAGCAACAACAGTCTGCTTTTTTAGCTCCCTCCTCCTCTCCCCTGGAGAGAACCAATAAAGTTGAAAGTTGAACTTCAGGCTAAAAGAGCATCCCTCTCTCTAAAATCCTTTCCGTCGAGACATCTGGCCGTACATGCGAGAGACTGCATGTAGATGTGCCCCGTTGTTAATTAACACAGGGATCCCAAAGCGACATCACTATAACAGAACACGCGAAATATACGAAGTTCAGGCCATCGCAACAAGAGGAAATTCTTGCATCAGTTACCTTATTATCAAATATACTAATGTACCCAAAATAGTTTCCTAAAGTTTTGTTCTTTGTCTCTTTCTTTTTTCATTTATTTTTTTTTAATTTATTTGTCTCCTTTTTTATTTTTTTGAACAACTCTTTATGAAGAACTTCAGCTACATTTGAATAATTTTACTTTTCAGCTTGTCACGTGTTCGCCACGTGCTACTTTCAAACGTCATTTGAAAGTAGCGCTTGACCTATCCAGTGCAATTCCTATTCCGGCCTGATTCGATCTGGATGAGCATTGTACCGGCGTGCGGTCGTGTAACACTACTGCGTAATATACGCTAAAGACCACAAGCAAGCAGTCGTACTGCACTGGCTAAATTTCTCATCTACAGTGGGAAACAATGACGCCATCCTCTGGCAGACAAAACTCTCGCTGTCTAAAAACCTAACGACTCCTTCTTCTTTTTTTGTTCATTTTTTATTATTATTATTTGTTTTTGTCTTTTGCATTAATTTTTTTATGAGTTCTTCAAAACAGCGGATCAAATCAAACATGTGCGTTTTGAGAAGTGAGTAAACTTCGCAGATTTTCTTGAAACTTGTGTAGAGGATGCAATGGCACATTACATGTTTCATTTTTCCTTAACTATAGCAGTTTTTTTCAGATAGGAATGTTTAGCTGGGCTTTGAGATTTAGGTAGTACCCCGTCGAAACTACGTTGAGTCGTCTTCCATTCAGACTTTTTTCTGTTTGGGTTTCAAGACGAGTGTGGAAAAAAGACGAGAATCGGGTAAAAGACCCTTTCTATAATGAGGTGTCAAATACTAGTCTACTCGAACGTCCGACATTCCAGCGGCGTTAAAAAGGTAGCACATCACCACAACCATCAGTTTCATGCGTCAACGGTAGACGGAATCTGTTCTTTACCATACAATTTTTTCTTCGTTTGTTTTTAGCTGTGATGGTAGCATAGAAACTATCATTCTGTAAAAAAGATCTCACTTGAGTAAGCCCCTTGATAAAATTCACACCCGTCAAAGACCTTATGGGACCAAGTGTGTGCCAACTGATTGATTGGACGCAATCCGAAACAAATACTGACGTGACAGCTGTATTTAATTTGTACGTTGCATTGGGCTGACGTCTCAATTGACCAGGGTTAGTATTACCTGCATAAATGAATGTCTTCAGCTTCTTCCTTCATGAGGCACTCGTGGAACGCATTAGCATGTCAAAGATGCCGTACACTCTGATGAGGATAGTGATCGAAGTGGCCAGACTGAACTTCGGGAAGCGTCAGATAGAATGTATTAGGTGCTGGTACCACGTTTTGTTGAAATTTCGGCGTCTGTGGTTCAAACAAAAAAGGTAATATCTGGTGCCCACTTTAACCTTATGGTGTACGTCGCCCGGTCCCACGTAGTTAAACATTCGGGGTTTATGTACTACACAGAGATCGAAACTATTCCCTTACTTGCACGAATACACTGGAGTTGCTGGTTGCCCTTTTCTCGAAAAGAGAGGGGCTGTAAAATACTTGAACAAATGTGTCTAGTTCTGACAGTTATTTTTTACGTTTCGTACTCCACACGTGCAGGGGTCTTTACAGAATGCCTGCCGTATGTTCTAAATAGATAAATTAATAAATAAATCCTTGGCAGAAACTGCTTCACTTTTGCTTGGGAACAGCCGAATCTATAAGAAAAGACCATCGTTTAAATTCTTTTGACGCTCAGTCAGCGCTGAATTGGTAAATCAGAACATCAACCAGCTACTGCAGATTGTCTTCTTTGGTTGTGGCATTTATTGATTTTATATAACTGCTTTACAAGTCGCCTTACAACAGATGTATTACGCAAAGCTAAAAACAATTTCAATGTGAGGAAGCAAAATAAGAAATGGAACGATTAAAGTCCCTGTGGGACTTCAGTCGTCCGCATATATAGGAGTGTTCAAGTCCTACCTCCAAAAGAAGTGCCGCTGTGCTTCTTCGCTTCAGCGCTTTTTTCATTTCCTGCTCTCTTCGAGAGGAAAAATTGCGGACTCTCCGGTGTGTCTGTAATCTTGGAGAGTGCAGACCCTTCTTGTGGAATGGACTTAGACCGATAAAGTGGCACTCTCGAAACCAGGCTGCGAATACTAGTTTGACATATTGATGTAGTTCCCAAAGAGGCTGTCGCGCTGCCCTATCTAAACTAGAGTCGGAGGAGAGAGGAAGAAGGGGGTGGGGTTGGGGGGGGGGGGGGGTGCGGGAGGGGAGGAGGACGATGGATGTTCGAAGAACTCCTCGAAACTCTTGATTTTTAATGTCGACCATCTTCGAGCGATATATAAATCTCGCTTTAAGATGCTGCTACACCCGCCAGACTATCCAGACGATTTCGGCCGACATCAAGCGGTGGCTTCACGAAGGACTCACTAAACCACGCGGAGCTTCTACCAAAAAACAAAATTATCTAGTAGATTTTTTTTTTTTTTTGTATTCCTTAACCGTAAACATAAGTGTCAGCCCAAATCTTGCTTTAGCGGTTCGGACCAGATGCCAAAGTTACAGAACTGGTCGTTATCTTATTCAAAAGTTAGAAGTGATCTTGTAAAACTTTCAGTGGGAGAATGGGAACTCGTTCCCGGTGGCGTTTTAGAACTTTATTACGGAGTAAAACCATAGAGCAAATCCATGGCCCTATCTGGCTTATTTGAGCGTCCCGCTCTTTCGCAAGCAGGAGAAGGACGTGGAGGCCCCTTTGTACAGTTGCGTTTGAGTGCGTTTGACTGCGTTGCGTCGAGAAACGATAGCGAGCAACCGGCACATATGTGCTTCGCATGAAGCGTAGAATCCAATTCAAGCAATAGCTTCGCACGAGACATAAGAAGCAGGGATGTCCTGGTTTCTCGCAGCCGCAACCCAATCACCGCACTCAAACGCTCTCAAACGCAACTGTACGTAGGGGCCTTGACCTTTTCGTGCTCGTTGTTTGAGATAGCACGGCTCGTCACATTAAGCCGAGCAGCGTTGACGGTGCGGCGTGCCAAAAGGGCGCTAAAGGCTGAACTCCCTGGAGCAAACGTTTACGGCGAAATTCACGCTGCAAGAATCTACAACGCTGCGCCGCCGCGGATTAGTTCACCACTGAACACCATGAGTTGAACAAGCGGCGAACGCCGCCGACGCGAACAGCGCGGCTGTCAGTATTGCCAAGGGGTAAAGTGAATATCCACTGAAACGAACCACTTACAAAACTTTGTTTAACATGTCCTATTTGAGAAAAAAAAAAAAAAAAAACTAAACGAATTCGACGAAACGAGCAAGTAATTTATAATAATATACCTTTGAGTCCTATAAGCCTTCGACTGCTTGTTAGGAACAAGATTGTTCGGATGCGGCGGGGAGCATGCTTGGTTTGTAAAGGCTCGTTCACACACTTGTAACCGAGTAAGACCGAGATAGACAAGACCGGTTTTTAAGCCTCTTGCGACGTCTTAGGACCGGGTGCGCTGCTGCGAAGCTGGTCCTAAGACGTGGTAAAAGACTTAAAAACTGGTCTTTTGTCTCTCCGTCCTACTCGGTTGCAAGTGTGTGAACGAGCCTTAACACTCTGCATTGGAGCAACGGAGAAGCCAAACGACGTACTATACGTCCTGATTAACCCGTGTTCTTCGCCGCGTGTCGGCCGCTTCCGTAGCGGCGTTCGCTGGGCGAACAATATCTAGCGCCGTTAGATATACGGCTAAAGGCCTGTCCAAACAGGACACTGCAAAAATAGTCAGGCGACACCACTCCGCCAAATCGTGCGACGCTCCGCTTCCGGCTGTTTTCTTTTTGCCGGGGAGAAAGTTCCCCCCGTCAAATATCGACCGTGTACTCCAAGCCGGCCTTGATCTGCTCATCACGTGGATCCGGAGGGCCACTCACACGCTCTGTTGGCTGTCGGTCAATCACTCGAGGCCTCCGCCGCTTTTCAAGTCCCGAAAACGGGAAAGGGTGAGGAGGCAGCGACGAGGGTGAGGAGCCAAGCCAGGCAAGCGCGCGTTGTGCCGTCGTCTTCCAGCGGTTCTGTGGACTGGATCGGACTCCCGTGGCAATGTTCCCAAACAGTACTTCGTATAGACAAACAAAATTGGTTGATTAGGAGTTTAATAAAGCAAAATGTATATTCTTAAGTTCTCAGTGTTTATACATACAAAAAAAAAAAGTATCACTGTTGCGCACTGCACGTCTTTGTTTTCGAGCTGCGTGGGGAAGTTAATTAACATAATAGCCACGGGAATCCAATCTGATCCACGCGAGCTTACAGCGGCAAAAGTGGTCAGTGCATAAAGTTTTATATCTTCGTCCTTTTGGATGTACCTTAAGGGGCCCTGCAGGACTTTTTTACTGGTCATTAATTTGCACCGAACCTAAGCGCATTTAACGTAGTACCATAATGAAACTCATCTTTTCTCGAATTTCGTTTTGTTTTAAAAGTTATAGGGAAATTAAAATTACAAGGACAATAAAAAAATAACCTCCTTCATGACGTCCTTGGTCGCTTCAGTGGCCGTCAACTAGAGGAAGGGTAGTGAGCTCAACGAGCGCTGGCTGCCGCACTCCATGTCGACGGCTCGAGAGGGCGCCACTAAAGCGGGTTCTGGATAGGCTGTATGAAGCAGGGAGCCATGGCGGCTTGCATTGCATCTGCTGCGCGATTAAACACCAATTCGGCATGGCCCTTCATTGGCCACAAACGACAGGAAACGCGGGGTAAAAATCAGTTCAGAACGGGAGCCACTTCGTGCTGCCATACCGCCAAACGGCCAAACAGCAAGCCAAACATGATCGCCGAAGGCCTTCGGAACGCTCGGAAAAGGTCCGATCCTCGAACCTGTATACGACCGCAGCGCCGCCGCGTATATCCGGGACCTTTCTACGCTCGCCGCTTGTCGGTGCCTGATCCCACTACACCTTTCTAGTATGCGCCGGCTTTTCCACCGCTTGAGGGCGGGTATGTCGACGGGTCATTTCTTGTTTCCGTGCTTTATAAACTGCATTTGTTTCTTCTCTGATCTAAAATACCGCACAAAAACTACTTTCATAAATAATTGAAACGGTTCGTGCCACTTATATTTTATAATTCGACTAAAAAGAAGCCTTTAGTAGCTCTGACCAGTAGTAAGCCCAGGACCAAAGACGTCACATATCGCGCGCTTTCGGCACCGCGGGTCACACCAGTAGGCGGAGAAGGTTTCCACGTCGTCCGGTCAAAATATGACGCGCTGGTATTTAGTTACTCTCTCCTTACCCGCTGGCTTGCCCGAACCCCAAGCGAAGTGGAGACCGCAAAAAAGGTAGAAGCTTAAATATGATTGCAGGGCCCCTTTAATATGCAAAGATTGGCCAGGGCAGCTATGCGCTTAGAATGCTGAACCGCGTTGGACGCCGTCACGACGAACGTGGATCGTGACAAAGAAAGCAGAGCCGAGGCGGGCGAAACGCACGCTACGACGCAGGAGTCTCCCAAATCCACCCGAAGCCGGACCTCTTTGGCCTTCCAGCAGAGGCGACGGCGGTAGCGAGGTCAGCGAGCCGCGGGAGAACAGGTAGACATACAACAGGCACACCAAGGGAAAATTGCGTGTGACGTCAAATCTGACGAGCACCGACGTCAAAGAAAACTGGAGGAGGCGAGGAAACAAATCGTGATGTTGGCTTGGACACAACAATTGTCAGGCGACACGAATGCAGCAAAAATCGTCAAAATTGAAGCGGACGCTTCAATTTTGACGATTTTTGAAAGCGTCGTGTCGCCTGACGATTTTTGTACTGACCTGTTTGGACAGCCCTTAACAGCCAGTTTTTGACGCCGCTGCAAGAGCAAACGAGGCCGTCCGAATTTCGTCGGTTATTCGCTGCATATGCGCTCCACTCAGTTCAGCATTAAGTGAGCGAATCTCGAAGGCGGCCATCATCTCCGAGGCGGCATTCGTGTATGTGTGATACACTGAAGGCTGTTTACCCAAGCGGTCCCTTCGTTCGAACGAACGTTATCAAAAGTGTCCGTCTTGCTACTTTAGTGTAGTCACTTGAATACTTCAAAAACGGAATGATATTTTATTGTGTTTGTGTCTATGTTTAGACAGCCGGAAGTATACAACCCCAGTTAGAGTCTGGTGTCTCAGCCGTAGATGAGAAATATAGCCGGTGCAGTACGACCGCTAGCCTGCAGGGTCTTTTGCGTGCACCGCGCAATAGTGATACACGACCGCACGCCGGTACGATGCTCATCCAGATAGAAACGGGCAGAAATGGGGATAGAACCCAAGATCCCTGGAGTCTGCAGCACGAGCTTTCGCTCCACGCCTCCGAGCTGCGAAAACGGAATGAGGGTGCTTCGTGAGTAGCAGGCAACCTAAAATAAACTAATGCGTTGTCTCCGTTAAAAAAAAAAAAAATGGTGCAGCGGAGATACAATGTAAGCCACAATCTTTGCCATATCGTACGCCTCAATGAATGTAAAGCGCTGCATTTAGAACCACAGTCCCATTCGCAATGCGTGAGCAAATGAGCGAACAAATACACATCACGGTGCTAATACCACCCCCGAGCCCCCACAAAAACACAAACATTGTTTCATTGTTTCAAAAAGCTAATTTCCCGCCGACGTCCCCTCTGACAGAAACCAGCGCTGCGAGTCTGTTTGCTTCCTGTGTGCATGTGAGTGTGACTGTTCATCCGCGCTGTTCCATCCAGACAGAAACCAATTTGTCACGGACGTTATTTGGAAGCCCAGCTCCGAAATATATGTGAAGCTTCACGTTTCTCCAATCCCTAAAAAAAAAATAACCTTAATCTGCCCCTCCCCCCCCCTTCCCCCCCCCCCCCTCCCCCCCAACCAAAAACAAAATGTGGACCCGTTTCACGAGGATGACGTCTATTGCTTTTTGATTTTGTCTTTTTAGTCCTCAATACTTGAGCGTCAGGGAGCCTTATCATTTTATACCAGCTTGGATTTTATCAGAAAACCCGGTGAAATTTAACGGGCTTTGTCGAGCACTATCGAGGTATGCGGCAGCCGCATGACGCACGTGACGGTTTCTGCGCAACTTTTATTTTAGAATATTTTCATATTTTCCTTAGAGTTTAGGATCCTAGGTGAAAAGAACATTGAGTATAAGGCGCGATCAATATGCCAATACACAAATAAAAACGCAAGATGGAGCTACACAACCGCAGGCTGAATTATGCACGCGCGCATACATAAAGCTTTGAAAACGAAAGGAATCAGAAAATAAAGGAAGATGCTTTGGTGGATCCTAAAGGAATGCGTTAGCATGAGCCTTGAGATGACGCCGCACCCGTCCCCTTTAGGGAAGCGCTAACGCTAACCCCTCCACTTTTCTGTTTTCGCTTTCTCTTTTGCTTCCTCTATTTTTTGCTGCACCTTTTTGGCTTTGTTACGGGGTCAGTGTTGGCGTTTCTCAAAGGGGGAAGTGTCGCTTTTCCTAACGGTCATGCATTTTCTGAGGATTTACCAATGGATTTTTTTTTTTAATTTTTTTCCGTCGAAGCGGGTTCGATAAGCGCGCTTCGCCCTAACCTCTTTCAGCCAGCCGACATAGGCGCTGTTTCTACTCCTCTGTCTCGTTCGCCCGCCGTAAGGCAAGTTCGAGATCTCGTGTGACTTACGCGTACCCGGCTTCTTTTTTAAGTATTTTTTTTTAAGTTTCTTTTTGTGATTTATTGCAATAGATGAAGCGAAGAAGTTGTACACCGTCCTTCTAATGGTTTCGCCTTCCCCTCCCTCTCGGCCAAACGGCAGGGAACGGACAAGGGTCACGCACGTCGACAAGGGTGGGGGTATGTACTACCCCCATTTTTGTGGCTTGTGCGACCCTTGCTTCTTCCTTGCCGTTTTTCGGATCCATCACTTGTAGAAGGGCGTCCGCCCGAAACGTGGTGTATTCCTTCCTGCCCACGTTCTTTTATTAGAGTAGCACATCCATATATTTGCGATTCCGTGTTTCACCTCATTGTGCTCGGCAGCGCCCCGATTCTCTTGGATACCAGGGGCAGCCGCTGCCTGACGCTGCTTTCACTGTTCACCGGTTCCCCGCGCGCGCATTGGCTTCCACCCCGTGACGTCACCTCCCTCTCGCCCTTTGCCCTTCATTACGCTCCTCCCCTCCACGCGACGCGCTTCCCTTTCCACTGTTTTGTCCGCAGTCGGACGAATGCCAACGCATTAATAAGCTCGGGAACCACAGTTCGGAGGCGTTTCTACAACTAATCCCATTAATTGTAATCCTCTATTTTTGTGCGCAATAAACCCTTTTAAAAAGTGCACGTAATCCATGAAATGCCGCCCCCTCCCTCCCCCCGAAAAAAAAAATTGCGGCATTTTTTAACGAAAAAAGAAACTACGGATTTTCTGCAAACTTTAATAGGAAAACAGGGCCCGTTTTCGCCCGTTTTTGGTAACTGGCGTCATTCAGCTCCATGCATTGGAGAGGTCTGTTAGCCGCCATTTTCTCATTTACAATTTCAAGATATCACTTATTAGTTTTGAATTACATAACGGTTATTCTGAAACTTTGGCCTCTGGTTCAGACCGCTGGAACTACATTTGGGCGGAGGATATCAGCGTTCGGTGATGGGTAGTTCAACTTTGCGGTAAAACAAATCTGTTTTTGTGTGTGTGTGTGTGTGTGCGTGTGTGTGGGAGGGGGAGGGACAGTTTGTAGTAATTGCTGAGACAATTATTCGAGTTCACCATAGTTTTTTTATCACGTACTCTGACGACGTATTGAACATGAGAGCAACGTCAGCGTTCGGTGAGGACGCGGATCCAAGTCACACGCTTCCTGCCTGAGAAATGGAGAAATGGAGGTCCTACCCTTTTATAAATTGGTTATTGATAATTTCTATTGTTTTATATATTGTTTCATCGCTTCTGCGAAGATTGCTGCTAAGATTATGTAACTTCATGGTACCCTGAACCTGCATTCCAACACTAATTCAGTTGTTGGGATGAGGATAGGCACCACAAGAAAGATGTTTGTTTTTTTGCTTGACTGCTGATGTAAACGGAATATTTTGCAATGCTATGCTCTTGAAATTGTGGTGGCGGTGGTAGTGGCGATGGTAGTGTTTTCCTGAAGTGAGGTTGCTCTAGCCGGTAACGGGAAGATTTTACGGGCATAGGCTATTGCAGTTTGGTGACAAAGAATGCAAAACGGATGGAAGGTAAGAGAGAAGGAAAAGATGGTAATGACGGAGTCTCTGAGGATAAAAGACAAATTAACAAAACAAAAAAAAAATATCGGCACATAATCACTCATTCTTAAGAAAACGGACTACTCTTTCTGAAACGCAAATTCCTAAAGCGCTCACATAATGTAGCACAAGACACCGCACTGCAAGACTGTCAAAAGCACGCGAGGGATAAAATAAATCAGCTCCGACAGCATTTGCTTTTAGCGCACACAAGTCCTCACTATAAACTACCTTCGGAAATCTGCTATATACTGGGCTCATAGAAACGTCTCTTCGATGGCCTTACAAAAAACACACCTTCCGTAATATCCCGAGAGATGCCCCACCCTCGAAAGATAACCTACCCCTATTTTTGGCAGATTTGCTATTTTCCTAAAAACACCGAAAGATAACCCAATTCTAGCAATTGCAGGGTCTTTTCCAATAGTGGCCTCGGCAGAAATGGTGTTTTTAAGCCAAGGCAGGAAATAAGCGAACATTTTGTTTTACATTTTGGATCGCGCGCGAACAATTTTCCGTAATTTTTCTCATTTTAATCCAATTTGCTTTCCATTTTAGACGGGCTATATCTCGGGATATTACGGTATGCTTCCCCCTTCTGCTTATGACACCGCTTCATGGGTGCCATGCATGTCGCACAGCATCGGCTGTCCCGCTACTGTTAATTTTACACCTTCGTAGAGCCACCAAAGAAAGCTACGCTTAGAGTATATGGGCACTTCATTCCTCGATTTATTTTGTGGAGTCCGCCATTTTGGTGCTTGGTGCAAAGCGGGCGCAATTAGCAATCATTGCGATCAGAAAACGCCACTTCTTGTTCTTTAGATATTTTCAGGAATGGAAAAAAGACGAGAAACGTAAAACTAA
Organism: Ixodes persulcatus; assembly: GCA_013358835.2. Classification (NCBI taxonomy): domain Eukaryota; kingdom Metazoa; phylum Arthropoda; class Arachnida; order Ixodida; family Ixodidae; genus Ixodes; species Ixodes persulcatus. Next base: position 611,498 of record JABSTQ010011399.1, on the reverse strand, counting down.
AAATGAACGTTTAATCGACGAACTTGTGCCAGAAACAAAAGAGAGAATGAGCGTCGAAAAACCAGACGCGAGCATCGAAGTGTCGGCGAGACAGCTGGCTAAAGAGAGACTCCGAGAGTGAGTCGGCAAGGCCACGCTGGGCTCCTTACCTATTGCACTCTGCACTCGGTATCTTCCCCATTCGGCTAGAATATTCTAGCGTCGAACATTTACGGTAAGAGTAAGTGCGAATCTTCTAAAGCATGGAGTAGCGTTCCCTCTTGGTCATGCACGCGGCAATATGGTGTTAGGAAGCTTAGGTGATATTTTTTTATACGCGGAGTGTTTTAACATTTCTACTGGGCGTAAAAAAACGTATTCCGCAATTTAAAAAAAAAAAAAAAAAACCTTCTTTACCTTGAAACGCAGCGTATTTTAGTAGCTGGCATACCTTCCAACGATCGTCGCACAATGTTCGAAGGAGAATAGCAAACAATCGGTTTTGATAAAAAAAAAAGAGAAAAAACTGAATGTCTGTGTTTTTTCCTTCATATTTCGACGACGAGATTACCGCAAAAATACAACCTCAAAAGAACGAATCGAGGAATTGAATGAGCAAAACGAGCTGTTCCTAATTGTACGGTAAATCTGGCATCACCACAGAATTGGCTCACGACGCCGATGGTTTAAGACGAGCTCGCTCCTGTTTCCTATGCAAAAAAGAAAAAAAAATGTCCTAGGCCCTATTACTATACAACCTTTAAATTGAACCAAAGCAGACGCTGCAGCCATTTGTTTTGGTTTATTGCTTTCCAAAATATATTAATTGCAGAAACGCGTTTCCATTAGTTGTACCGATAACGATATTATCAGCTTGCCTCTGCCGAAAATTTCACTCTCCGCGTTAACAAAAAAATTTGAATATTTGTTTAGTTATTTATTCATATATTTAAAACTTTAAATGTCCCTTCAAGAAGGACATTGCATAAAGGTGAAAAACCTATATTATGAAGAAAAAACAAAACTATTCCGCCTTCCCCTGCCCTGACTTTCCGCCGTTTTCAAGCATCCATCTTTTCGTCTTAATATTTTTTAATTATTATTTTATCGTATACTCCAGTGCTCTATGACTTCCTAGTTAGTCGGAACAAAAGCTGCTTCGCTCAAAACCTGAGAAATTATAATTCTTAGTCTAAATACGCATATTACCTATTTTAGCTTGGCTCACAAAAAGTGAACGTGATGATTAACGCTTAGCATAATAGGTGCTGCCATAATCAGCATCTGACAAAAGTTTCCATTTCCTTAGTTGGTTTGCTTAATTCCGTAATGAGATTTTCTGCGGAGATGCGATAAGAGAAGCTTAACTTTTACCTTATTTTTTTTTACTCTTTAGAAACGTGGGGAAGTCAGCCTTTAGATACATAGATGCCTTACTCACATTTTTCTTGCGTTTTAACTGAATACGTTAAACCAAGTTTGATTTGTTCGCAAGACCGTTATCCGAGTCTTAACTACGTTGAATTTGATTAAAACGGACTCTGGGCATTAAACTGCGCGTATCTTTTTGGCCTAGAAATATATAACCGAAAATTTACCATTTTTTATTTAACAGATATCTGTGTTGTTTAAGACAAGACTAATTACCAGTCCTATTACTATTATCATACCATTACTAGCACTATTGCTATTATATTACTACTACTATTACTAAATACTGCTACTCAACGGCCATCGCCACAGTCACGCCTGAAGAAGCCGAGTAGTCCTCGAAACGTTGGGTTCCTAACTAAAGGGGCTCTGCAAGGACTTTTTTACTAGTTTTTAATTTGCGCCGAACCTGAGCGCACTGAACGTAGTAACTTAAAGGGAAGATGGGGCACTTCTGCATTTGAGAAAAAACACTTGAATTGCGTTCATTTGGCCTTTAGAATAACAGATATCACAATTTTGTTTCAATGCGACGCGCCGGAGAGCCGTAAGAGCAATTTCAAATTAGGGCTGAAGCCCCGCCTCCCTAGCCTTAGGCAGCTAAAAGATCCGTCGATGACGTCACGCACAGCGACTGTCTTTCGCGTTTTCTCGCGTTTAACAATACTTGTGCAGCAAATGGTTTGGGTATTCGGGTTCACGGGGTAAAAATACATCAGAATTCACTTCTAACTCCTTTTTTTCAAGAACCTTCGTAGCTTCCCTTTAAAGGGCCCCTGAAAAGAAAAAAAAGTTTTTTTTCTTCAGAACAGTCTGGTTGGGACACGCGTGTCAAAAAATAAATATTACGCGAAAAAAAAAAAAAAATTATAGCAATATTGACTGCGCCAGACGCAATTTAGTCGGTATTCACCTCCTTTCCACTTGTTTTCTCTCGGCATTTCGGGCGCGTGGAGGCAACACCTCCTAGAAGACAAGGCCAGAGCGCTCCTCTGGTGACGTTGCGAAGGAAGGCCATCGGGGGCGCGCGTCGAAGCGAAGGCAACGCGCGTGGATCGACCGTCGTAACGTGCTTTTAGTCACATACGCGTGTCGTATTAGCTAAAATGAAAGCTGCACATATATCAAGGGGTCTCGAAAATATTTTATTACACGGGCAAAATATTACACCGCTAAATAATCGGTATGAAATGGTACGAGGTAGGCGTATAAGAGAAAACATTGAGTCACGCAATTATTGCTGTAGGAATGCATATTTTACACAGAAATACTTCGACAAAATGGCGAGACACGCAGTGATTGGACACAGCAAAACAGATCACAGTTAAAAATCAGGTAGACGTAGTCAACGCGGACACGGCTAGACAAATGTCACTTACGATCATTTTAGCGATGTTATCGCGTGCAGTCACTGAATTCTTGCATCATACCCTGGCCAGATGGCAAAAGTAATGTAATTTTGATCGAATTACATTATGGGGTCGACAAATCAGCTTGCGACGATCGTATAATCACTCAACACCGCGAGCTGATTAAGTACCATATCATTTAATGAAAATATATGAACTTTTTCGTGTGGCAGGGGTACTAAATATGCTATTTACAGTCAACTAATTTACTTCTCCCTATGGGCTCGAGCTGCCTTAGAACAAAATATCTTATTTTGCATACAATAATACTATTACCTTAATACAGTTAATATTCTAGTATAAAAGCGGTAAAGGCAATAAAAAAACATTAGTATAAATAAACACATAAGCACAAACAACGCACTTTTTATAATAACACAAACGTATTATTCACCTTCCAGTGAAAACTAGAATATTACCACACAGATTTACAAATGTCGACGCAACCGCACACGGATAACGATCGAACAAGATGCCATTCTATCACGAAAAACAAAAAAAAAAAAAAAAAACGACTGCAGCACTCCACTCGCGTCCCACATGACCAAGAAAGCCCGTAAATAAGTTGTTTCTCACCTGTCGATCGTATCCATACGTCCCACAATATCCGTGACGAAAACATTTGAACACGAACTTTCAAAAGAGAGGTCTATCGATAATCGACCAGAGACGTCGTTGGCTAGTTGTCACACATGTCACTCAAACCGTAGCAGGACTTGTTCCGCGAATCCACGTAAATGCCGTAGTATCAAGCGAACACAAACAAACTACCCGAGACTGCGGTGACGACCACGAAACGACGGCCAGGATCAAAAGAACCACACACACACGCACACGAGAGCAGTGGCCGCAGTGGGAGGCTTAAAGGGGTCATGAAACGATTTTCCTACTTCTTCCTCCTTAGCTTTAATCCTCAACTCAAATGCGAATTGTGAAATCACGTCGCCGTGACATTCTTGGGCACCGGTGCGATGACTCCTAGCTTCCACCGTGCTTTTTAGGCACACCATAGAGCTTGTCATTCTCCAGTGACGATAAGTTCCGTGAAGGCACTCATTGGCCACGAACGCGAATCCGAATATTCGTCGACGTATTTATTGTTGACGAGCGCATACGTCCGAGTGACGCAGTTCTCGTGTCCAATGCGTGAGCTTTCCTCGGCTGACGTCAGGTTGGCACCGCTGACGCGCTTTTGGAATCGCGGATGTATCATAGTGAAAAGGCGGAAAGCTTTCGAAAGAAAGAAGGTACAAAATAGTCCGCTATATTTTCAAGTGTTCGTACCGAAAAGCTGGCTGTTGACTTTCTACATTCTTTCTTTTGGCCAACTAAACGATATGCGATTAGTAAAGTCCCAATTTAAAATCATTTATCCCAGCCCAAAATTCGTTTCATGGCCCCTTTAACGTCGTCGACCCATCTCTTGCTCGCGTGCGCTCCCTGCGACGATTACTGGATTTTTTTCGGTTCCCTTCTCTTCTGAAAGTCTCAGCGTTCCTTTTTAGACAGTCAGCAACTCACACACAACGTAACTTTACCAGAATCGAAGCCCGTAGGAGGGAAGAAAACGTCCCAGCAGACCGGTTCTTTCGAAAAGTGTGGTGATCTGCGGGATTGCACGTAGTCCCGCGGTTACGGGGATAATCATAAATATAAAAAATTGGTACTTTCAACCTTGGTAGCGCGTTGTATATTATGTTTAGATTATATATATAATAAATTGTACAATACTGGGCTTTTAAAACATATATTAAAGGGATGCTGAACCGATATCTGAAGTTGCCGAAATAAGCCCCGGACAAGCTTCCCGGGACCGCACTATACCTAAAAATTCTATTCATGTAAAGGGATGGAGATCGGATTATTATATTTCTTGGAATGACGACCGCTGATTGAGCCAGAAGCGCCAGAAGCCTCCGATGCGCGCGAGGCCCTCTGGGATTACTCGCAACGGAACTGACGTCAACAAACCGCAACGGAACTGACGTGAACAAGTCGAGCTGCCGACGCGCCACAGCGTGGAAGAAAGTTGCGCTTTGAATAATAGTAGACGGATGCCCGTCGCGTTGGAAGTTTGCCAACTAATCAGCCAGTTAGCTGCGCACTACCTGCCAGCCACCCTGCACCCTGCCACCCCCAGTCCACTTCTGCACCTGCGTCGTAGCGACGGCGGCGACTTTGGTCTGTGGGTTTTTCGGAGTTCGGCGATTTCTTTCCCGTCCTGATAATTTGGCCATGACGACGTCTGACAGCAGCGGCAGCGGCGTGCCGTCGGACGAGGAGAAGGAAGAACCGCCAAGGAAGAGGCCGAAAGTGGCCGTTCGGCGCCGCATAGGTGTCGTGTCAAAAACGACATGATGAACACTGTTCGACAAATTTATCAGATAAAATTGCATTTCTTTTAAAACTATATCTCATCGTTTCGGGACGGGGTTCGCACGTCGCATTTCCGTTTCGTCGCGCCACCACGCGGCGTGAGCGCACGCCGGAGCCAACGAGGTAGGTCGGAGCCAACCGAGCCAACTTTGATGGCTCACCATAGCCGCGTTCTGCGTACTACAAGTTTGTTGTCGTCACGAAACGAGCTTTCAAAAAACTCACCAGGTGCACCTTAGAATATTTATTTACATAAATCATATAATTTAGACTACTTTATTGTTTCAAGTACCGTCATTTAAGAGCCATTCGTGTGCTGTAAATATCAAAACGACAAAGAATTTAGATTTTGTTTTTCGGTTCAGCATCCCTTTAATGTCGGATAAACGCTCACAAACACCCCGCGCCGCTCGAGAAAAATTTTTTTTTTTTTTTTTTTTTTACGTTGATGCCCAGAACTTTTTCTCACGCAGTTGCGCGATGGACTTCCTTCCTCCGCCATTGTGACGTAACGACTCGGAGCGCTCTGGCCTTTTCTTCTAGGAGGTGTTGGTAGAGGAGAGGTACGCCTCTTCGTAGTGGGTCGGCTTGGCTGCTTGCCTGGCTTGGCTGTGCCCCGTACGAGAGCCATTGCTACTTCCTGTGTCTGCCGGTCGCACGTCGTACCGCGTCGTACAGCCGATTCACACGACGGATCGAATCGCGATTTTCGTCCGCAGACCGTGTAGCAAGTGACCGGCACGTCACCGATTCCTGCGATCCGCGCCTCGTCCGCGGACGCGCGGACTGATCCTTTTTCACTCGCGGATTTTTGGCGGGAGATTGACTTGAAAAGTGTTTAGTCTCGCAACGGTACATTGTTTTCTTGTTTTTTTTTTTTTGTTTTCTGGGCGATGCAAACAAAAGTGGCGCATCGTTGTGTTTTGTGCGTTCGCTGGTTCATAATGTCGGGCGTTTCTTCGTTCCACGTGTGAAAGGGACTGCAGAAACTTTGTCTGGCTGACGCAACGCAGGTTCCGGTACTCCTCCGAGTCCGCGTCAAGAAGCTTCCGTCAAAACTCGTCTAGCACGCCACGATAATTCTTGCACGTCCAATCAGGATTTCACCGAGCAAGACCTCTCTTGTAGCTGTGGTGAACTTGAGTGTTGCGCACGAGCGCGGAGTGCGTGAAGGCATCTCCAAACGCCCCTTCGCGAGCCCAGAACTTCGTCGCTTCTACGCGGAACCCTTCTCGAGCAGGACCATGCCCGCGTCACTCATGCTTTAGGTTAGTAAAGCTAGTGGCGCTTCGCGCGAAGCCTATCACGGTGTTTTGTCTCGATCTGTACGTAACAGCGGCGTACGATTCATTATCGCGGTAGCGAATGTCGATTTCTCTCTTGGACAACGGTGCCACGGTGCGATGTTGGAGTTTCGCGGCACTCTAGGGTGGCGACCAGGTTCGGTCCGTCCTCGCTGGCGTCTGCTCGTCGTCTCCTTCGTGTGGATGCGCTTGGGAGACAGACGAACCGCAGACATGTCGTCACGTGATCAATCCGTCCGCGGATCAGTCCGTCGTGTGAATCGGCCATGACTAACTAACACAAGCAACAAGCCCTATTCAGGAGGTCTGCACATATAAACGCGATAAAACTATAAAACCATCCGAGGACGCGAGACGCGTTGCAAAACGGCGGCCATGACAGAAAAAAAAAAAATGGCGAAGCTTTTGTTTGTTGTTTTATGGGTCATTCCACGTGAAACGTCCCAGACGTTGCGCTCGACCACCTCCGATTTCTAAAAAAAAATTCATGGGCTTCGGCCACAATGTCCGTAGCCATACCCTAAAATAGTTTTGACGAAAAACAATTTGATGACGTGAGCGCGATTTTAATTTGTGAAAACAGCGTGAAACTAGGCATCACTCAATAATTTACGAAAAATCAGCTTTTTTATGAAAGGCCCAACAATATTTTTTCTTAAATTTGCACGGTTGTCGACTTACAATGTGGTTGGGTTTGTGCAGTGTTTAATTTAATTTTTTTTCTAAAAATAAAGAATTTTATTCAAAAATAAACATTTTTGTCATTTTATTAAAAATATATAATTGCTCCCGGGACCTAATATAACTTTTTACTGGCTGCCCTCTAGGTATATAACCTATAAAAAATATTTTAAACCTCTCAATTAAACATCTTGCAGTAAAACTAAAATCCTAAAGTTGCCAAAAAGTGCATTTTGACGCATAAACAGCCGTTTATTCCACCCGGAGGTGGTCCAAGTAAAAATACAAAATATGGTGGGTTTGGAAGAACGATTGATCGTCTTTTGATTCTGAAAGTTTAATTAGAGTAATTTTTGTCTAAAGCGAGAAAACAATTTTTGAAGTCGAACTCTCGCACCACTACCCGGCGTCGCTTCTTAACGCCTCTTCGCCGCACAGCACGCCACCTGCGACTTTAGCCGAAGCGATTAGGTCCAAAGAAACAACGGAGTTTGCTGCCAGCTTCCCCTCGTCCCTCTTTTCTGGCTGTAAGGAAAGAAACGGCGGGTATTGTGTACTAATCGGAGGTGCCGCCAGTGCGTCGCCATAGCAGGCCCGTTGTGCCCTTTGTACCCGAGGGCGGCTCCTCACACTCCGAAACGCGATGCCTAATCGACGGGTGGCATCAGCTGACGTGGACTTCTTCATGCCATGCCAAAGGTCCCACGGCGACCTCCGATTCCTAAAATAAAATTAATAGCTCTTCACCATAATGTTTGTGGTGCTTCTCTAAAATATTTTTGACGAGAAACAAATTTCATGGGGTGATGGCGGTTTGAACTCGTAAAAAAGGAGTGAAACTAGGAGTCATTTATTAATTGATGAAAATTAAGATATTTTTATAGAACAGTGGACTGCTTTTTCCTAAAAACCACATGGTATTTTGATTGTTGTGTAATAAGGATCATGGATATTCAGTTGAAGCAATTTAAAAAAAAAAGTAGTATATGGGAATTTTAGCCTTTTTGATAGTTTGGTTACAAACTGTCTCGTTGCTGCAGGTGATTAAAAATTCTTATTGGCAACCTTGTGAATATGCTGCACAAAAAAAAAAACGTTTCGGGCCGTACAACTAAATATCTTGCAGAAAAAACAACTTAATTTGTGCAAAATTTCGTTCTGCCGTTTAAAGAGCCGTCAATTCTGCCTTGAGTTGGTCGAAAGAAAAATGCGAAACATGGTGACTTTTACAGAAGAGTTTATTGCCTTTTGTTCTTGAAAGTTTAATTTAAATAATTTTGTTCTAAATACGAAAAAAAAATCTTTTTTTGAAGTTGAGCTTTTACGTCGCAACCTGGCGTCGTTTCTTGTGCCTCTTCTCTGCACAGCACGGCACCGTCGAGCCCGGCGAAGCGTGCGACGGTGTAACGGTGTGCCCACGCAGGTAGGGAGCAGGACCTTGAGTTGTCGGGTACATCTTGGTGAAAAGGGGCTGTTTTTCACTCTTGTTGCTTTATGGCTTTTCCCATTTCGACCGTTTTACGCGGCGACGTCCTCCTGTGATCTTCCTGTGTCTTGATGTCAGGAGATGCTTAGCGCTGCCGGTTCAGAGCATCCATTAGTAAGCTAGCTGTTTCCTACATACACAACGCGATCACTCTCTCTTGTTAACGTCAAGACAGATGTAAACAGCAGCACAAAAGACCCGTGACCGGGCAATCTCAAATTACGAGGCGATGTGGTGTTGACGAATGCGCGCCGTTGAAGGCTCACGCGTCGTTTGTGTTCAAATCGGCTTTGAAATGACAAATTCTTGCGTTGCTGAATAAGACGTAAGTCCAGCACGTAGCGTAGATGGTGACGTAGGCTTAAAGTGATGGTAACTTCTTGTCCATTTGACGGGGACCGCTGAGCTAAATCTTAAAGTGAGTCGACCTCGTTTTTCTTCAACCATTTCTTTCGGCGCCCAAAGTATTGTTATGAACCCAACGTTATTTTTGGCCCAGGTAAACAGCTGCTGGGGGGTCATGATTTGGTTCTCGAAGGGACTTCGAAGACTGGCCCTTGCTGCCAGACGCTTCACTGTACCCCCGACTCCGTCACAAGTACTCTTCCCGTGGGACGTTGCGAAAAAATTCCATTCAGCGGAAATGCCGAAATCATTTTCGTGTTGACAGAGGTTTGCAAAGTTTTTTTTTATTCTTGTACTAAGAGGACGCACCATCTGAAAAGTAGTGAATTTTTCTAATTTGCGGAAGGTCTCGCTTTAATATATTAATTACTTCACTCTTAAATACAGAAACTGCCACCGTGTCGTGTTCTAGGCAGTCAGAAATAAAACTGAATGATTTTATAGAAATATCTTGGGTGGTGGCTTCTTGTTTGCGAAAGTAAATAACAACGGGGTGTACTGATGCCTGAGTATTCACCCAGTGATAGGATTGCGGGGCGTCCTGCACGATGAAACTATAATTTTCAGCGAAGTCCATGACTACTATTGCCTCGTGTTTGCCTATGTTTGCTTTGCGCTACCGCAAGTATCGTGCCTGTTCTTTGCTCACAAAGTGGTGAGCCTTCAGTGCCTTCAGCATATCTAAGAATTTTTCGCGGAACTCGTCTGGTGTCAGAACAATGGTTTCCAGGTGGCAACGCACCCCGCTAACCCACTGTTGCACATGGACGTAATCCGTTTCTTCCGGGTCAAGAAGTGGAGTGCTGCGGAGCAAAGTATCAGCAAAATCGGTACTTGGGCATTTGGCACACCTGTCAAGCATGCACTCTTCATTGTGTAGATCACATACTGTAGTGGATAGAAGTTCTTCGGTGCTTTCGTCTAATCCTGTGGCATGAAGCATGAGCTTAAAATTTTGGTGTTGCATGCACACGCAAACTGTGTGAGTGCCGCTCCCCCCTGGTAAGACACAATGTGAAGGCCGCAGACTTGCAAATGTTGAAAAGCTGCTCCTGAAATCGCAGCTTTTTTTTCATTCCTCGTGCATTTCTTTCAAGTTGAGCAACAACAGACGCTTTTGGCGACCACGTAGCACTTTTTTCCCGGTAGGCAGTACGAGACAGCGTCGTCCTGATAGAACTCCATGATGGAGGCCTTGACTTCTTCGCTGACCGGGCGGCCTCTTCTTTTTGGCACGGTGCCCAATATTCCTGATTCTGACCTGACCTTAACGGCTTGACGCGCTTGTCGTTCGGAGGCTCCAAAGAAGTTGATAATCTTTTCGCGAGACCAAGAGGGTGGGGCCAATTTTAGAAGTTGTAATTTTTTCTCTCTATTTTTCTCCAGGTCAAACTTGTTTTTTACATCTTACATGAGTGACACGTAGTCACTCAAAACAAAATCTTCATCCTGGTTCGGCTGAGAAGTTCGTTTCTGCTGTACACCCAAAGATGTATAAATTCTTCTTTCGGCAGAGATTTTAAGTTTTCTATCCTTCTTTTGGGCGTATGTCTCGCGGCTTGTTCGCCATCGTTTTCGTTGGAGAGGGCTCTCTCCAACGGCTGTGAGGGCCTGGTTGACGCTCTCAAGTGCTACATCGGGGTTATCTTGCTCGGAAGGGGTATCACGAGCCAGAGGTGGTGGTGGTGCTTGAAAAGTAGGTCTCTTCTTCAATTCGAAACAATTTCACCGGCATGTTTGACAAAGTCGGTTTCCAGGAATAAGGTTTAAATTGCGGTGCGCATCTGCCAAGGCTATTGTAATGACAGCTGATCCACGGCGGTTTTTGACGTGTTCATAGAAAGGGTTAGAACACCACTTGGATGCAATCAGTGATGTGTACTTTTTAAGCTATACTTGATAATGATGTGAACACACTGTATGGATGTCACCTTGTGGGCGCCCGGAACGGAGCGAAAGGAGCCGCCGATCCGTCTGCGTCACGTCTTGAGCGTTGATGAGGGACCGCGTCTTGGTCTGTGTGGTCACATGGCAACCCCTTGCACCAAGGGAGCACGGAGGAAGTTCGGCTTCTGCAATGAAAAAGAAATTTGAATGGAACATGACTGCTCCTTCATTTATGTGAGCCATATCTGCGTGCTGCGCATAAATGACAAGTCGGGCACATATGCGCCTTTTGTGCAGAAGCTAGCCTTGTACGCAAAACGCCATTCGGCTTTGAACTTTTATAACGCTAATTGGTTTGTGACAGGTATAAGGCGAACCATGTGTATTTAATATAAGCCAACGCATCCTTCCCTACAGCTTGGGCTTATACATGTCTAACGTAACACATACTACATATACGACGAACGGCCAGCTTAAAAAAAAAATAGCTAGTCTATTTGGTTTGAAAAAGTCAGGAATTGAGCGGCCGCAACTATACAGATACTGCGACAGGGTAGACACGAGTAAACACGACACAACTATCATTGTATTGTACAAAATAAAGCCAGCTTTCCTACGTACCCTGATCAGCATCCACAGGAACCGTATAGATTGACTTCTTTCTCCAGAGGGACCAGCTTCATCCATCGTTACACACACCACCGTACAACGTACTTGACGAAAAATGAAGTTCTTTCTTCGACAAATTTCCGATCTCAAATGGTCGTTCAAAAGCCAACTTCTCGCTTGTCAGCCCTTTCTTAGCTTACTAGCGCAGAAGCGGGTTCCTTAAAAGGCAAGGAATAAGTCTCGATACCCAGTGTCAATAGTGCGGACACGTGCCTTTGTTTATTCATTATTTCCGATGGGTCATATAAAGATTCCCGCACTGACAATATGGACCGAAAATAATGCTAGAAGCACGATCTTGGCTTGTGACGATGCTTCAAGCGTTCGAGTTAACATACTGAATCAGCGCGTTTCAGAGCTTTGATGACGCGCCTGTAGCCTTCACTGCGCTCCAACTAAGCGCGAACCGGATCATAGTTCCGCATTTCACCGCAGCATGCGTGACGGCTAGATTTCGCGGCGAAATTATCGTGTTTCAGACGTCCATGTCAGCTGATGCCACCCGTCGATTAGGCATCGCGTTTCGGAGTGTGTGGAGCCGACCTCGGGTACAAAGGGCACCACGGGGCTGCTATGGCGCCGCACTGGCGGCACCTCCGATTAGTACACAATACCCGCCGTTTCTTCCCTTACAGCCAGAAAAGAGGGACGAGGGGAAGCTGGCAGCAAACTCCGTTGTTTCTTTGGACCTAATCGCTTCGGCTACCGTCGCAGGTGGCGTGCTGTGCGGCGAAGAGGCGTTAAGAAGCGACGCCGGGTAGTGGTGCGAGAGTTCGACTTCAAAAATTGTTTTCTCGCTTTAAACAAAAATTACTCTGATTAAACTTTCAGAATCAAAAGACGATCAATCCTTCTTCCAAACCCATCATATTTTTTTATTTTTACTTGGACCACCTCAGGGTGGAATAAACGGCTGTTAACGCGTAAAAACGCACTTTTTGGCAACTTCAGGATTTTTTTTTTTTTTTTACTGCAAGATGTATAATTGAGTGGTTTAAAATATTTTTATAGGTTATATACCTAAAGGGCAGCCAGTAAAAAGTTATATTAGGTCCCGGGAGCAATTATATATATTTTTTAATAAAATGACAAAAATGTTTATTTTTGAATAAAATTATATATTTTTAAAAAAATATTTCAATTAAACAAAACTGCACAAACGCAACCACATTGTAAGTCGACAACCGTGCAAATTTAAGAAAAAAATATTGTTGGGTGTTTCATAAAAAAGCTGATTTTTCGTAAATTATTGAGTGATGCCTAGTTTCACGCTATTTTTAAAAATTAAAATCGTGCTCACGTCATCACAATTTTGTTTTCGTCCAAACTATTTTAAGGTATGGCTACGGACATTGTGGCCGAAGCCCATGAATTTTTTTTTAGAAATCGGAGGTGGTCGAGCGCAACGTCTGGGACGTTTCACGTGGAATGACCCTTATCCGAACGGAAGTTACGATTTTGTAAAACGTTTGTAAACAATTACGACGTTCATTCGATGGATTGTTTCTTAAACCTATAAAAATGTAATTCAAAAGGCGATTTCAAGAGATCACGAAGATTTTATAACCAACATCTAAGCTGTCACTCATTGTATTGGCCAATGAGAAGCTGATTTGAATGACCATCGTTACCAATGAGAAGCCGAGCTGAATGACCATGGAATTTGCGCGAAAAATTTCAAATAAATCTCTCGCCGTCAATATTGCTCTAAAAATTTATTTTTTTTCGCGTAAAATTCATTTTTCGACATGCGTGTCCCAACCAGACTGTTTAAAAAAAAAGTTTTTTTTCTTTTCAGGGGCCCTTTAATGAAACTTTTCTTTTCTCGAATTTCGCTTTATTTTAAAGTTATAGGCAAATTAAAATTACAAAAACAAGCAAAAAATAACCTCCTTCATGACGTGTTGGTTGCTTGAGTGGCCGTGAACTAGAGGAAGGGTAGTGAGCTCAGCGAGCTCTCACGGCTGCCGTACTCCGTGTCGACGGCTCGAGAGGGCGCCACTAAAGCATGTTCTGGATAGGCTTTATGAAGCGGGCAGCCAGGGCGGCTCGCATTGCATTTGCTTCGCGATTAAACACAAATTAGGCATGACACTTCATTGGCCACAAACGACAGCCAACACGGGGTAAAGATCAGTTCAGAACGGGAGCCACTTCGCGCTGCCATACCAACCGGCGGACTCTTCCTATACCTCCCATAGGGACTCCAATTGCAGACTGCAGCGACAAATCTCCCCTAACGGGCGTTGGGTTTCTCCGAGAACAATAAGAAATCAAGAAAACAATACGCGCGCCGTCGTCATGGCAACCGCTTGGCTGTGGGAGGGGGTGTGAGAAGTGTTGTCCTCCTCTTCCTCTCTCTCACCCTTGGCGACAAGAGGAGGAGGGAGTTCGTTCGGAGTTCGGAGCAGTCTCCGAACTCCGAACGAATTTGCATCCTATTGTCGCTGATGTTGAGAGAAGAGGGAACTGCTCCCATTGCCGCCGTCTCGTTCTTCTATAAAACAAAGTACTTGCAATATCTTTTTTATATAAAAAAGTGTGTTTACCTTTTTCTGCGAATGTCCGACGCTTCCGAAACGATTGCACTTGACTTTGCGTCGCTCGATTGAGATCGACTCGGCAACAGTGCATGTTCAGTGAAAGCCACTTCTCATTAGATCGTCAATCAATGAATGCAAAGTGCGCCCGGCCGCTGATGTTTCGCAGCTTAAGATGGGCGCACATCGCCAGTCTGAGCACAAGTCCAAACTTCTTTTGCAAGTTCTCTTTTTATTAGGTACGTCCTTTATACAGAAACAAAAAAAAACAAAAAAAAAAACGTGCACTTCACGGTACAAAAAAAAGTAACAAGATCTACAGAAAACTACTATTCAAGTATTCACAGCAATGACACATTTAACTTTGCAGTATTTAGCGACAGTGATTCGATCGCCACGGCCTCTCGCAGGTTCCTTCTGCAGCGCGAGCTGCTCCACGCACGTGCTACCAAGCTGCGGTGCTCGAACACCGATCCCCCCCACACCGCTCATCTTAACATAAATGCCCTGGCCCTACTGGCCTCCTACAATAACTGTACCATAATGAAACATGCACCAGCAAGTTTTCGGCAATCCGAAACTGCATAACGAAAAGCAGCAGCCCGTCTTTACCTTTCTTCACTCGGGAACCCAAAGAACTTGGCAGAGCTGTTGCCACCGGAATTAGAGCACCATTGAGTCGAGCAATAGACAAGGTTCCGTTTGCTCGGCGTACTGGTAGACGCAACGCCACTGTCTACTGCCGCAAACGAAATCCACCACCGCACCGCTGGCAAAGGCGCCGTCGAGCAGCCGACGCAGCCGCGACCACGGCAGCCGACGCGGAACTGTTCTCAACGGTCAAAATACAAAAAAACAACCGACCAATGAGAACAAAGTATGAGGGCGAAACTTTAGCTAACCAAAATATTTGTTTCACCTTACCAGGATAATTTTTGAAATCTGTAAGCAGCAACAATAATATGTATCTCATCCTATTAAATAAATTTTCCGGCGTAAACCGGAAGTTCTTAATAGAATACCAACGGATAAGAGATGGCGCTGAAATAGCTGACCGGAAGTTGCTCGAAGTGTCCGCCGGTTGGCCATACCGCCAAAGGGCCAAATGGCAAACCAAAGCTGCTCGCCGAAGGCCTTCGTAACGCTCGGAACCGGTCGGATCGTCGACTGCAGCGCCGCCGCGTACATCTGGGACTTTTCTACGCTCGCCGCTCGCCGACGCCTGATCCCACTACGCCTTTCTAGTATGCGCCGCCTTTTCCACCGCTTGGTGGTGGGTATGCACACAGGTCATTTCTTGTTTCCGTACTTTATAAACTGCATTTGTTTCTTTTCTGATCTAGAATACTGAACAAAAACTACTTTTATAAATAATTGAAACGGCTCGCGCCACTTATAGTTTGTATTTCGACTAAAAAGAAGCTTTTAGCGGCTCTGACCAGTAATAAGCCCAGGACCAAAGACGTCACATTTCGCGCGCATTCGGCACCGCGGGTCGCCCCCGTAGGTGGAGGAGGTTTCCGCGTCGTCCGGTTAAAATATTACGCACTAATATCTAGTTACTCTCTCCGTGCCCACTGGCTTGCCCGAACCCCAAGAAACGTGGAAACCGCAAAAAAGGTAGATGCTTATATATGATTGCCGGGCCCCTTTAAGGCTTTGTTGGACGTTCCTCCTGTTTAATTTTTTTTTTTCAGTTATGCGTAATTAACAGGAGCGTTAAATTATACTATTCTTTAATTCTGCACAAGCAGGTAATGTCTCACAGTCACATTAGCATGGCATCACGTCTAATCTTGAAGCTCCACATTTGCTACGTACAGTCGGCTGTAAAAAAGATTGACACATTCGCTACGTACAGTCGGCCGCCCTCGCGGCCGGCGATAAGGCGGCACGGGGCGCTTCGGTAGCGTTAGCACGCTGGGGCCGCGATTGCCGGATTAATCCACTCTTGGACGCACGGGGCACGTCAGCATATAGGCGCACAGCTTATGACTCATATCGTAACAAGATAACAACGAAAAGGAAATAAGGCGTCACCTCACGGGTAAGCTGCCGCCCTAAAAAAACAAAAAAAAAAGAAAAGTTGGTTGCAAGAACAAGCAAATTGCGGGAAACGATAACTCTCTTTCGAAGCACCCCTGCGGTTCAAAGGTGGAAACGTCCCGGCCACTCTCGCTCGCCGTGTTATCGCGAAATACAGCGCCGCGTGTGGCGGTTTCACCGCATTGGCCGCGAATCACTTGTACACTACTCTTTATGTTTTTACGGCAGACTGTACCCATACTGCAGAGTATATATTTTTCCGAAAGCTCACCGGACTTCTCTCGATCCCTGTCTCTAGCGGAAGTACGTGTGGCTAACAACAGTGGCGACGCTGTGCCTTCTGCTGCGCACAACGCTCTGCTTTCAGCCGGCAAGCATTGGAATGGTTTGCCCCGATCTTTATTCTCAACGTTTCAAACCTGCAGCGATGTGCTGGTGTAAGCGAGCTTCCAGAGGCTCGAGCCTTCTTCGGGGAAGTGATGAAAGGACATGCCTATAGTGCCGAATGTCCTTCAATACGGTGCCAATTCACGCAGTCGCGTCTATGCCGAGAGCAAAACGTCCACTTCGTGCACAGGAGGTGCGTTGACGTCAGAACTACACCGAGTTCTGATTGGCTTTAATTGAAAGTATAGTGGTAGGCTTCAATGCTTAGTACATTGAGCTCTACTCACTATTTTTTTCAATAGGTCAATAAGAGCTCGGCGTTCTGTCATCATCGCAACCCCTGTGCAGGAAGCAGACGACCTTGCTCTCCGCCTATAGGTTGCGTTCAGAGCAGCACGCCAACTCGACGGTAACGACAGAGTCACCTGGAAAAGCTGTTCTATCGTATAGACGAACACACTGTTTACAAACAAGCCCGCGTTCGCCCACACCAGGTATGGGCATTGCGCGTGCGCAGAAACCAGATTCGCGTCAGGCAAAGTATTTGCGCATGCGCAGTGCCGACAGCAGCGCCACCACAGTGGCGTGACGTCAGAGAGCTGAGTTGGTCTCTATCAACCGCCGACCACATGCAGTCACGGAAGCCACGAGGGACGTAGAAATCTCAAAAGGGCCCGTTCCGTTCAGTTCATTGTTTTCCCGTTAGGTGCCGAGCGCAGTCGATGCCACAATCCGACGGAGCCAATCTGGCAGTTTGATACTTTAGACCCATGTTGCGGATAAAAAAAACAGGACGCGGGATGGCCAAAAAAACATGCTTTTCGTGTAAGGCTCGTCAAATTATGAGGCGCTGGAGAAATGCAGCCTTCTGCGTTAAGTCCTTATTTCGAACTCTTTTTGTTCGCCTTCCGCCCATTGAAAAGCATGCGGGAAGGGCCTTAGGAACGCACCTGGTATCGCTGCGCCGCAGCGTTCTTCCCGCAACATAAAGTTCGTCTGCGTTCCTCGCCGTCACCATGGCAACGAACGCCGAATGAATGTAAGCACGCACGGTACGCCGCGTGAAACCAGCAACAGCGGACGCCCATTTTACGAACGCCGGTCTGCTAGCCAAGCCGAACGCGGTATGTCAGATCAACCGCCTCCGCCGGTTCGAGTACCGGCGGAGGCGGTGCTCGATCGCTTACCACAATTTTGGGATCAGGCGAGCTGATGAATTCGGCCATTCAGCCCATTATTTGAGGTTCTTGGGAATTCAGAAGACGTTCGCGTACCTTTCATCACCGCACCAACAGCGTGCAGCACCAAATTCAAGCTCTTGCCGGTTGCCAGTGCCGTCTTCGCGCACTATTTCATCGATGTAGTCGTCGAACAAACACTTAACGACTTTCGACGTGACGGAGCCGTGTTTAAGCGCGCGCCGGGAAGCCGGAACCGGAAACATTAAAAATAGGCGTCAGATGGCGCCTCGGTACGAAAAAAAGTGCGGTCGGTTAAGCTACGCTCCGAACACGCGCGCTCGAGCGCAGATGTCCGAAGTCTCGAGCTCACTAACTTAACGCGCCGGTGGTCTTTGGAGAAAATCGATGCACTGAGCTTTATTTCGTATCTCCGACTTTGTTCTCCCCTTACGTCATATATTTTTGCAATCAAATCAGAACGCAAAAGGTAGAAACGAAAACTGGGAAAGCAATTCGTATCACAAGAAAAATAAGATCGCGAAAAGAAAAAAGCAAATACAGCTTTTTCGCTAACAAAAAGCTAAGCTATTTTACTTCTAGTATGGGAGGGGTTTTCATGAACAAAAAACGTTGTTAACATTGCAGTCATTCTTTTTTAACGCATTGTTTTTCACGATCTGAAGAATTGATCGAAAAACTTGCCGTGTTAAAAATGCATATAGTGATAATCAATATTTTCTAGCTACAGTGAAATGTCTGACTTAAAACAAATCTGACTTACATTAAAAAAAGTTATTTCTAATATTTTGCTTACAGCAGAGCGCCCTGATGAGAAATGTGTACATTGTCAACATGAAGGAACGATGGGGCTCTTTTAGAGTGCAGCTCTTAGACCGCCGTTTCCCGATTGAGCGGTGACGCCGTCGTGTTATGTAACTTTTCCATAATGACGTCACGTGTGCCGTCATGTGACGTCACACGTGACGCCACTGAAACCAGGAAGCAGGAGAGGAGAGGGGATCAGGAAAGAAAAAGGGAGGGTACGGAGGGAGGAGGAGGGGCATACCCTGTACTCTGTTCCCTCCCCTCCTCCTCCTCAAGAGCTGCGCTCTAATTCCGGCATTACAGAGAATTGTAACGTCTTTTTTTTTTGTTCTTATATTTTTGTGGTTGCCGTTAAAACTACTTGTGCGGTGCAAATTGCTCATTCGGGGTTTGACGTCTCTCAACCCCTTCCCGAATAAGTAAAACGCGAAAAATCGCTTCGCGATAACTTTGTGTACAACGTACCGCCTGCGAGAGAGGTGCCTAAAACCTTGGTAGCACTACTGCAATTAATGATAACGACAACTTTACATAACATATAATTTGAAATTAGCTTTTCTCCTGGTCTGTCAAAAGACTGGTTAGCTTTTCTCCTGACCGCACAAACGTGGTGAAGCTTTTCTCTGGTGAGCTTTTCTCCGGTGAGCTTTTCTCCGGTGAGCTTATCTCCGGTGAGCTTATCTCCGGTGAGCTTTCTCCGGGATTCAACATATTGGCACCAATCTTCTCAATACGATTTTATAAGAGCAGCGTGGCGTGTATTACCATAAATTTCAAGTTTTTGAATGAGCACCTTATGAATAATGTGGTCGAATTCTTTCGTACAATCAATAAATATTCCCAGAACAATATTCGTACCTTTAATGTTACGTAGAATTAATTATTTTTGTCTTCTAGCAAAGCAAGTTCCGTAGAGGCGTTTTTTTTTCTTCTAAACCAAAATAGTAATTCTTAAACTGAGTTATATTTATCTATAAATATCATAGAACAATTGTAAATATTTTTCTAAGCCCTTCAAAAGACCACAATTGATACAGATCTGTTTTTTTTTATATCATTTGTATCCCATTCTTTTATGAAGAACCACAACCTTAGCTACCTGCATTTGTGCGCGCGTGCGTGCGTGCGTGCGTGCGTGCGTGCGTGGGTGTGGGTGGGTGCGTGCGTGCGTGCGTGCGTGCGTGGCGTGCGTGCGTGCGTGTGTTGGGGGGGGGGGGGTTGAGGGGGAAGGGGGGATGTGGCCGTTTCTAAGCAAATATCAAAAATGTATGCCAGATAATGGCCGATAATGTTCAGAACATGTAAACTGGACGCATATGTATACCATCGGCATCACAACTATGAGGGTGTTCACGGTACGGAATACTGACATCACCTTCCTTCCGTTACCGGATATAAATAAAAGGTATCTTCAGTGTTGCGGTCGATAAATGAAAAGCATCGATTATGTTAGAATTCCATCTTAGTAATTACAAAAAAGTCAGTAAATATATTAGAAAGGAAACGATCGGTAAATTTAATATTGCTGTCAGGTATTGATTCAATAATGATTTGGATATATTTGAGATTCATAACTGAATTTATATTTTTCCACATCACGTCAGTGCGGTGCGATAACATATTGAACAATTTCTGGTAGTAGCGAGCTTTACATTTTTTCAATGCTTTGTTTAGGCTATTCCTGACCGCCTTGACAGTTTTAAACCTCTGTGGGTCTTTTGTTTTATGAAAGTTTCATATGGCGTGTTTTTTATTTGTACCTTGTCAAATACTTCTGCTAATCATGGTATCGAGCTTTTTTAAAACGTCTGATCTATTCATAAGAAAAGCGATTATCGTAAATAGGGTTGAAAGTATGAATAAATACTTAATAAGCTTGATTTGCATCAGTTTACTTTAAAACCACAGCCCAGCTTGCGTTGCTGATACTCTCCCTGAAATGCTCGAGCCAGTCAGCTGGCAATGCTTTGAACCAGAGTATGAATTTTAGGTAATTTATGTTTATGTCTGCTAATATATTCATTTATGCAAAAAGAAAAAAAACGTGGTCTCTGATATTGCATGCTCTCACACCTGAGTTTATAATGTTTAGCTAAAAATTAGTAATCAATAAATCAATCGTGTCTGGCATAATGAAAATACGTGTTGGCTGAATTATGACATTCATGCACCCGTTCTTTAAACAAGCATAGTAATATTGTTCTCGTTTTTTTAGTGCAATTACTTAATAGTGTCAACATTAATGTCCACTCCACAAATTACATCATACTTATTTTCTTTGATGAACATAAAAACGTCATACAGGAATTTACAAAACTTAAATAATATTTCCATCTGGGGGCCGGTAGGACACAAACACAACATCAAGGTCAGCTTTTATTCACAGCACGTTGTCGGTCGAGGTGCAGTTTTCGGTCCAAATTGCATGCCTCATGATTTTATATATTAACATGGCAACACCACTTCCTCCCCGAGATAACCGATTTATTGAATGCGAGTTATATTCAGATAGTTTCAAATCATCACCATCACATTTGTACCAAGTTTCAGATACCATCATTACATATAAGTGAACGTCAAATGCGTGGAAAAGTTCTTCCAAATCATCATATTTAGCTTTCGCAGATCTTGTATTTAAATTAAAGCACTTAAAGGGCAACTCCGCTCAATTCCGAAAGATTTAGGCTTACATGTGATTTCATTTCCCAAAGCACTACTAAACAGCTCTACGTCTTCGGATTCGCGAAATGTGGAATGATATTTGTGTAATCTTAATTTAAACATCAGCTGATACCGAAACCGAAACTTCGCTTGCGTCAAGCAACATTGGCCTCGTGTTGTCAAAGTCATGGCCACGTCACGTCGAAACACGTGGTCTTGGGACGTTTGTGGGGGCGAGGTACAGGACACGTGACGCGGGCAGGTCGCTTCGCACGGCGTGGAACGGTGATGGCCCGTGGGAGAGGGAGAAGGGGAGAAGACGAAAGAGGAGAGGGGAAGCGGAGAAACCGGACATGGGGAACAAGTGCGGTCTAGCATAGACAGACCGATAAGCGCGCAGGGCAGTGCAAACTAGCGCATCCGCGTTACGGTGATCACGTGGACGCCGTTGAGCCAACACCGGGAGGAGAAACTCATGACGTTATCGTTCTGTTTCGCTCTGAGAAGTAAAAACAAACAAAACGTGAGAATGACGTATACATGCCTTTGACGTAGTGGCTCAATGTTGGCTGCTCCAACTCCGTGGCATTGACTACGCTGATGATTGCGCCTCATGTCGCAGGCTAGAGTTGGCAGATTTCGGCGACTTGGCTCATTTGAAAGTTTGCTGGCCAGTTAATTAAAAATATAGACGGAATTAGATCGTAATATTTGACATGTGGTCTTCCTATATGATACTAAAGAGGGCTGCATAGTTTTCTAAATATCAAAAATGAAGTGGAGTTGCCCTTTAAGTGAAAATGTCTGTCATTTGAGGAGACAATCTTCAGTTGCTGCGGTAGTATGTTTTTGATAATCACCATGTTACAGAAACGACAAAAAGTAATGCATTAGGCAGGAAAGGAGGGGTGACATTTTCAATCTTCGTAAGATCATCGACATTTGTGACAAGGAACGCTCGGTCATCGTCCTTTGCACGAAAAAAAAAAACGTTTCCATTTCTGTGCCAAACAAACTGAAATCTTTTCACACTCGCCCTGTCTTTTGCAGCACAAAGCGGTTACCTGCTATGTCGAGTCATGTCTTCCTGAATGTAGATATTTCTCGAGTTGTTCTTAGTTCTTTTTTTTTAGCCATTGATTTTAGGTTTCCTGTTTTGCGAAGCAAACAATGACCACTGGAACCTTTCATGGTTTCAAAGAAAGCCGGCGTACCGACACCAATTCCTGTTTAGCGAGGACTAGTACACCAAGCTTAGTTCCAAGATAGTTCACTTTCTCAAGCAAGTTCTCGTTACTTGTTAGCGCAATACCGTAAAATTCCAAGTTTTGACAAATGCTTCTGCATCCAAGTTGGCTCAGTTCGTTTTTTAGCTAGGAAATATCATCTTCGCTACTGTTCTCAAGTTTCGCAAGTCACACTTTTAGATTCTCTAACTTCACAGTGGAAACGAGGCACGTAAATTGAACAGTGGCCTTAACATTCAGTTTACTTTCCGCTTCTTTTTAGCGTGTGTTCCACCGGAAAAATCGACTTCTTACCTGATCTCCCTCGACAAAACTGCTTCAAAGTTTCCTCCTGGATGCTCCACCGGCCATACATTTGAGTGTAATCTGCAAGAAAAACGTTTATTCAGCGCTGTTTTATATAAAATATTAAGCACACGTTTTTTTGTTTACTTGTTGTTGTTTCTCGCGGAAGTTTGTTACCCTAAAACAGGGAAGCAATGTCACCGACTTCGGTCCTCGAAAGGTCAAGCTGAAAAGTCAAGCTGTGTTAATAGCAGCTTCGTGTGTTCGCCGCTTTGGGCATCGTGAAAGTTATAAAAGAAGCAAGCGATATTTTATGACTTCGGTATTGTTACCGGTGCGCACCACCCGCGCCACTTTCAGAGCCCTCAAGGTCAACCTATTATAGCTCCTCCGCGCTGTAGGTAGTTTCCTGTTAAACGATAACCTTACCCTGACTTGTATCGCTTAGCAGCGTGACGAACGGAAACTCAGTACAAAACTTGCGTCTTTATATCCATTATCGGGTTCGAAACAAAATGTTCAAAGTAAAATACGCGAGAAGCTGCCCTGAAGATGAGATTCCTCGTGCGCACGTGCGTTTCGGAGCTGATTATTTCGTGTGTGTGTGTGTGTTTACGTGTGCTAGCGTCGAATCTATGAAAATCGGCATGACCTGCCCAAAGAGTCGTGTAAAATTTCATCGAGCCACTGTGCGCGAAATGTAAATTGTATTTTTACCGTTACTCCCGCAACGCGATCCACGTTAACCTTAATTAGAATTTCGTCGTGCTTACAACCGGAAACATCGTGCATGTCTGGTGTAGAGGATCGAGCGCTTTGTCCTAAAGAGGCCATCGCACTGCTCGTACATAATAAAAGTCACGCAGTCATGGCGACGGAATTATATAGGGACGCGCCTCACGTACGTTGGAGAACTTGTTTTTTTTTTCATACATATGTATGCTACAAACATCTCTGCAGACAGTTTTTGTATGACCATTACGACCAGGATAGTCACGCAAGGAAGAAGCACGCCTCGGAAACTGTCCGCTGACTGTCTTTTCTTTTACCGTGCTGTACCAGCAGTGTGATCTATAGGCATAAGGCACTACTTTCACCGCGCATTTTGAACCGAGTTTAGGCTTAGAACCCGTGGGGGGTCTAGGGTGTCTCAATGTCTTTCTTTTCAGGGTGGTGCCAATCTTGGCAGTAATTAATGCCGACAGCACGGCCTCATATTGGGAAAAATACAAAGGAATTGCCAAAAACCAATTGCTTGCTGACGTTGCCAAAAGCTGCGCAGGAAGACTCTTCTTCACGCACTCCAGAACAAAACAAAAAAAAGAAGCAAAAGCGTCGGTAACCAAATGGTCAGAAGTCATCACCCTAAGCTAAAGTGCACGCGGAGGCACTCTATGGTTCAATCCCCTGCAATCTGTGAGGTGTAGCTCACGGCCTGCTTTGCGACATGCAGCCCCAATATTTCTCATTTGTGTCAGTCTGAAAGAGTAGCCTTCTGGAGAGCCGGTCGCTTACGCTTTCCTAAAATATGCCTCTTTTCTTTTTTTTGCAAAACAACGGCTTTAGTTTTGTATGTCTCATAAATGAACCTTTCAGTGTCTTTTTTTTATATTAGTCTGCTAATTCCGTACTGTTCGGAATGGGCTTCGAAGTCAATGTGCGGTCAGGTACGTTGCTGCGACACACAGTCACAGTGACGTGTCCTTTTCTTTCTTTTTTCTTTAGGTGCACCAGTTTCTGGAGGTGAACAGTCAGAGACGCTCATTAGTTCCACCAGCCCTTTGTTCCGGTTGCTCGCTTCAACCACAAGTGGACTGCCACAGGATGAAGCACTACGAACGCCAGAGCAGATCCTAACATCTACAACAAAAGCCACCAGCAAACTCTCTGCTCATCAGCTGAGCGAAGCCGCCGAATCAAGCACCGACAGCCTATTAACAGTTAAGGGCGTTACGTGGCGTAAAATCACACAAAATGTATTTGACACATCGAAACAATTTGTGTTTTCAAAAGCACCAAGAGAGGTAACATTGGGAACCAATGTCGAATCAGCAACGACGTCCGAAACCAAGCTCAAAGATGTTGATGACAACGAAGGCCATCCAAAAAAGGAGGCCAGTTACGAAGACACTTCTACTTTAGGCAACCTGGTGCACGAGAAGGAAAAGATCGTAACGCCAAGTGGGAGTAAATTCACCCCAAAACGAACCGCATATTCAACTGCGGTTCGTAGAAGCGGAGTAGTCGATGACGAACCCATGTCTGAAAATAATAGATTTCATGAGTTTAGACCGCCCTTGCTGGACGAGCATGTTGAAGTAACCCAGTCCCTGACGAAAGAACAACTTGATCCGATTTTCGACGGGGGCCCCATCACAGTCGACAAGAAACACGAACTTTCCCAGGGTCACAAATCAAAACCAGATAATGCTTCTGAGATCGAAAGAACACAAGGCCAATCCACAACTGCAACGGAAACAAAGCTCGACGATTACGATGAAAAGCTCAAGCATACCGATACCACTGCTGCCATAAATTCGGGAAGGTCTACAACTCCGACAGCTTATACTTATCTTGCCGATTTGACATCGGTTCAGAACGTTCCCAAAATCTCTGTTTCTACTGATAAATGGGAAGAAACTCATACAACGTCAGCCATTTATACTGTCAAGGAAAGTTACCTTAATCCGGAAAAATCTCTACCGGTGACATCAGCTTTAGCTTCCACTGGCACAGCTCTGGATTCGGCGGCTCAGTCAGAACGCGCTGCTACCAAGGCTAGCCAAATCTACAAAGAAACTGAGTTGGTTGTAAGCAGTACTGCAGACACAGCAACAAGCTGGCCAGCTCTCAATTTGACCACTGCGTCCGAGCTGGCTAAAATGGAACCAAAGACAGACTACGACAAGGGCAATCCAACACCGCCGCCGAAGCCGCAAGACCCAAGCTTACAAATGGCTGACGAAGATATCGAAGTGCAACGTTCGAAAGGGTTTCCAGCCACAGAAGGTCCTGATACACTATCATCGACAGCAGATCTACAAAGCCCTGATCCTGGCATGTCGGATGACGAATTCGGCGAAGGCGCTGAAAAGTACCAAGATGGTCTGTCTGGGCTCTTGCTCCCAGAAGACTCCGTCTCAAAAATACCAGTGGAACCAAAATTCATCGGGAATGTCAGCGACACTAAGCTGTCTGAGTCGGACTGGCCAGGAGATGATCAGGAAAAGTTCTTGGACGAAGGTGGAAAAACGAAGATGAAAAAATCGGTCACCCAAAAAGAAGACGACAGTCTTGTCATCATTAGGGAAAAGCTGACGACGACGACGGCGCCTTCGGTGGTTGAAAGCAAGGAAACAGTATCGACTAAAGAAACCGAAGGTTCGTTTGTTCCGACAACTGAAGCGCATGGTACTGACAGGAAGATAATTGCGCACACCACCGAGACTATTAAGACTCAAGGTCAGACAACACCGATGAATCCGGTGACTGCAGCTACCGTCGGCGACGTTCCAAGGACTGACAGTTCGGGTGAGTGGAAGGCACAGGGAGTTTTAGATCATCTGAACGTAATCAGTTTGTCTTGAACGAGCCGCACGGAAACACGTTGTTCGGACACGAAGTTTCCTCTATAAACTTACTCTTCAAGACGGTCTAGATTGCGCTGCCCTTTAAGCTTTGTTTCGCTTTTCTGCGTCTGACACTCATTGTTATGAAAACGTATAAAAAAGGCGTGTGACTTGTGCGTTCGGTCAATGCCTTTTACGTGAAAAAATATATATACCAAGAGCCGTGCAATCAACCAATTAGCCTGCGGAATAATCTATTATGCATTATTCGCCGACTACAGTCTACACCGATTAATCAGTCTAAACTGAAAATGTTCGTGGGATTGTCAAGGGCAACATTTTCGTCGCTGTCGAACTCGGCATTAAGCATTTAGTCCAGAATATACAGTGTTTTGAGCCCCAGTCGCGCTTAAACAGAAAATGTTTGCATAAATAATCCAAATAACTTTGTGCAATTAAACTTTTCAAAGGAGTGCCTTTAAAGTGTACATTTATCATACTAAAATTTAATGAGCGTAGATTTTAGAAGAGTTGGAAAACGGTGAAACCTGTTTGGTTGACTCTGCTATTCATAGATGGCACTACATAAAGAAAAAAAACGTAAGAGATTCTTTGAAAGGAATATCCGGAAGCAGATCCATCAGATCCGGGTGTGTGAGATAGGCACCATCTGTGAGTATATAGCATCGTCAATCAGACGTTTTTTTGCAGGTTCCCTCGCAGTGCATAGGAAAAAAAGATTCTTTTAGGCTGAAATGTTAGGGGTGTGCGAACATTCGAGTTTGAATTTCTAATTAAATAATGATTGTCCAAATAAATGAATTTGACTTTAGGATTTTTAGGATTCGAGTTTTTGAATAATTCGATGAATAAAATATCACTACTGCTTGTAAAACTTGGGGTTTATTCGTGCTGTTCCAATAGTGGAATATGTCTTCACAGACTTGAGTTGATAGTATATGGTGTCTTATTTTAATTCGAACTTATCTTTATTTTTATATTGGGTAAGAGTTACACGAGTTCTGCCTTCACCATGCATTTATCGGGCTCGGCGGATTGAAGACAATTACTATTAGAAGCCAGACCAATTTTAAAACATTTGCTAAAAGGTAGTTGTTTTACAGATATTAATCGATTTACTTGTTCGCGTTTTTTTCGCCAAATTTAAAAATTGCCGATAATACTCCTTGGAGAAGGGGAACACGAAGGACAAAGGACAAACACAAATCTCCAAACACAGCTAGGCGACTGGTGCGTGACCAAACAAATCCGCCTGGTCCTGGCATCGGACCAGGGACCTCTCCATTTCCAGTGGAGCGCTCCACCAACTCAGTAGAGCAAACGGGTTTTATGAACTGCCACCAGTCTTAACACCAACAAGGATGAACGGCCTGCATTTTTAAGGTTATTGTTTTTGTTTAAGTACCTCTAAAGGCCATTGTGGGGCATTACATTAAAGGGGGCATCGTAAAAGTCATTTGAATATTTAGGATGATAATAAAATAATTGCAAAGGTGCTAGCGAGCTGAACAAGAATGAAGATAATAATCCCTGAAGAAGGGGAACATTGGGGACAAAGAACAAACACAAACATCCAAACACAGCTAGGCAACTGGTGCGCGACCGAAGAAATCCGCCTGGTCCTTGCATCAAACCAAGGACCTCTCTATTCCCAGTGGAGCGCTCCACCAACTGAGCTAACCAAGAGTTAAACGTCAGTAGAGCAAACGGATTTTATCAACTGCCACCAGTCTTATCACGAACATAAGTAAACAGACCGCATTTGTAAGGTTTTTGTTTTATTATTTAAGTACTTCTAAAGGTCTCCGTGGTGCATTACAAAAAAGGGAATCGTAAAAATCATTTGAATAATTTTGATGATTATGCAAATAATACAAAGACGCACGCGAGCTGGACAAGAACGACGATATTAACCCCTGAAGAAGGGCTGTGTTAAGAGATTTGTGTTTGTCCTTTGCCCCCTTGTTCCCCTTGTTCCCCTTCTTCCCCTTGTTCCCCTTCTTCCGGAATTATAATCGTACTTCTTGTCCAACTCGCTTGCTCCTTTGCATTAGTTGCATTATCATCATAACCTTAAAAAATTCAGGCCGTTCACCCTTGTTGGTGTTATACTAGTTGCAGCTGATAAAATCCGGTTGCTCTGCTGACGTCTCAGTTGGTAGCGTGCTCCACTGGTAGCTTAGTTGGTAGAGTGCTTTTGACATGGAGAGGACCCTGGTTCGACACCTGGACCAGGCGGATGTTGTCGGTCACACTCCAGTCACCTAGCTGTGCTTGAAAATTTCTGTTTTTCCTTTGTCCCCCTTGTTCCTTTTTTCTGGAAGTTATTATCGTGATTCTTGCCCAGCGGCTTG
Organism: Ixodes persulcatus; assembly: GCA_013358835.2. NCBI lineage: Eukaryota > Metazoa > Arthropoda > Arachnida > Ixodida > Ixodidae > Ixodes > Ixodes persulcatus. Next base: position 582,755 of record JABSTQ010011399.1, on the reverse strand, counting down.
CACCTTTGCATTAATTTCATGGTCATTAAAAATTGCGTTCAAAAAGAGCATTGCGAGCCCTGCCTACAATGACGCTTGGAAGAGTGCAATTCTTGTTTCAACCATGTCGTCACTATCTTGGCAGCTTGTCCTTGGTGCGTGCGCCGACGACATAAGTGACGATGTGAACTAAAGAACTCCGTCACTCTTCCACCTGCTAATGTGAGCAGGAGCTGATGTTATCTTTTTCCGCGCAATTTTAAAATCGGGCGAAAAAACGCAAACGCTAATTGATTAATATGGCAAAACCAATTTCGCAAATTCACTGAATTTGTTTGGCATCTAAAATTAACTATCGTCAATACTGAAATTCTAACATGACAACAAAAACCAATAATTAAAAGTTAATTAAAAAATTAAGTGAATTAGTCAACTTACTTAAATATTCCGTCATATAATGTCCGCCGAGCTTGATAAATGCATGGCGAAGACGGCACTCGTCTAACTCATCCCATTTTTTTTTAATATGTTTAATTAAGATTAAGAAAGTTGTGTATCAAGCTTGCTTTCTGAATCCTTCACTCGCAAACCATTTCAAAAGAATATAGTTTGTTTCTGGTGTTCCTCGAGCAAAACAATCGTGCTCCCATATTCTCCCATGCGCTCGACGAAAACCCTGAATCCACGTACGTCGTCATTTCGAATTCGAGGATCTGGCGTCACCTGCAGCCAGCACTGTGCACATAAACATGTTCTCGGTTGTCACGTGCATAATATGGCAAACAATTATCAAAATATGAATTGCACCGATAATTGAATCAGTCTAACCCGTCGCTCTCCGCAGAGTCAAGCGAGATGGTGCCAGGATCGAGTGTATGGCGAAAGACGTCCCCTGGAGTTAGCTTCCCGACCTTTGCGGGAAGCTAACTCGCACCCTGTTTTCGTAATTTCAGGAGGTGGCTGCTTGCGCTTCGACACGGGCTGCAGTAGCGACGCTGACTCCCGCTCCGTAGCGCCCGTGGAAGGTCTGAGCACCAGCCTTCCCGACGGCGAGGCCGGGCAGCCGGTGCTCGGCGAGTCCAACGTGGCCCTGTGCATCACCATCACGCTGAGTCACACCTGGGCCGAGTTCTGCGCACAAATGGAGGCCTTCCGGCACGGCGTCGCCAGCGTGCTCTCGTCGGAGCTGAGGGCTAACGTGCGGCCGCGGCAGGTGATCATCGAGGACCACTGCGGCCGCGGGAACTCCCGCCACGGCGCCATAACTGGGAACAACACGGCCGTGGTCCGGATGCACCTGATGGACGAGCAGGACAGGTATTCGCAGAAGCTGACCGCCCTGGCAGCTGTCATCCTGCATCACAACGACCAGGGTCGGATCGACCTGCAGGTAAGGTTCTACCTCCACTGTTTTACGGGCACATCAAAAGCCTTCAGGACAATCTCCTTCAAACAGTTAGTTCATCAGCTTGCGATATCGACTCTGCGAGTGCCGATCGGCGCGCGCTGGTTCGTCGATTTTTAAAGGAGTTAATTCGAAAGGCCTTTCAAGTTTCCGTGAAACATGGGTATGATTACGCTGTTTTACGAAAACTCATCCCGTACGGACTAGTACAAAGTCTGCACCCGATGCATGATGCGCACCCTGTGCGTAGTTGGCGCCTTGTACGTATTATTCACGTAAAACTATTTTCCTACAAGGAACACATTGAAAAGTGCGCTGCAAGAAGAAGCAAGTATCAAGCGGAAGTGTTTAACATAATCTGTCATCTTAAAAAAAAGTCCGCCACGCCTCGTCATAAAATACTGCCTCGAAGTCTCAAATTATTGTACTCTCCGTAAAATTTCAAATTTTAAACGTGCATAGTCCGCGGACTACAGTTAGAAATATACGCACTTACACTCTTTGACGCTAAGCTGACAAGGTGATAGAAGCTACGTGCCCTTTCGGACAAATCTAATGCTTGCCTTATGTTGCCACAGCCCGTTTTCTCCGCGTGATTCTGTGCAGAGAGCGTGATCACGCGGTACAAAAGCGACGGTTGACTGGTCAAGGGAGTATGTCTGTCGATCTTTTAGCTCAACAGCGAATGGCGTATATGCCAGGTTCAAACCCTCCCACTCCGAATGAGAGAACACATTACTTTAAGAAAGAAGCTTTATTTCAATCCATATTGAACCAACTTCATAGGTATTTGAAATTTCACTTTTAGTAAGGTACCTAGTTTTCGAAGCATATTTTGCACTCCCCGATAAGAACGCTCAAGGACGTATCAAGTTTAAGAAACAACTGTTGTACTTACAAATACTAAGGAGTGCTTAAAGTCAGGGGATCTCGGGCGATCTCAGATCCCCCAAATATTTCGACGGGGGTCTGAGACCCCTTTGGGGAGTAGATCCAACCATCGCGCCCCTAGTGGCGAAGTTGAGAGCTAAAACCATGGTCACAACATGAATCATTTGAACGTGTTTCATGTCATGTCAGCCAAACGTTCGAAAGAATGTGTACGTTATTAGTTTAGTTTGAAGACAAGCTGCTTGTCAAAAAATACCCTCCCCCCCTCCCCCCGATGCGGCCACAACAGAAACAAAGAGACTCCCTGCCGCCTGTGGGAGACTTTAAGCACTAGGAATTACAGACGCAATAATCATCTCCTTGGTCAAAACGTTTCGATCAAAATTCTTGGTGGTAAGAATGAATCACAAACTGGGTTTTAGCGCAGTTTTTAGTTTTAGCGCAGTGTTTAAAAGTTAGTTATCGCAGACTCCCTTGCTGTGGACAAAGCACAAAAAAAAAAAAAACTCCTCATCCGTGCGGCTGCGGTTTTACTGCACAACCTTTTTCCGTATATGCATGTATATAGAGTGGCTCATGAAAGGTGGACAAATTCAATATTTCGAAAACTCCGCAACGCACCAAAAAGAGGCTTGTGCCGTTTTGGTCCTAGGCCAGGGGCCTATTCAGGAAAATGATAAGTTTGGGATAATTAAGTAGTCGATTATTTTTGCGAAGTTAAATTTTTAGATAGTGAGCTTAAGGGCATGGTTTCCATTACAATCTTACTGAGCCTCATCAAAAAACACTAAATCAACAAATTGCAGAACGATAGAAGGCACGCGTGGCATATTACCGCTTTCTGAAAAACCCCACAACTAATGGTTTTTAAGTTTCGGTTTGCGATTGGAGCGCTCCTCGGCACCGACGGCACCGCACCCCGTGGAGAAATAGTGCAACCAGCCTCTGCTGCGTTGCGCGAGGACAGCACAGCAGAGGTTAGTTGCACTATGTCTCCAAGGGGTGCGGTCTCATCGGTGCTGAGAAGCGCTCCGATTGCAAACCGAAACTTCAAAACCCGTCGAAGTAGTGCGGTTTTTCAGAAAGCTGTAAAATGCAACGCGCGCCTTCTATCGCACTCCAATTTTTTATGTAGTGTTTTTCGATGATGCTCAGCAAGTTTCCAATGGAAATCATGCCCTTAAACTCGATATTTAAAAATTACGGAAAAATAATTAACAACTTAATTATCCCGAACTTTAATTATTTTCCTAAATAGGCTCCTGGCCTAGGACCAAAACGACACAAGCCTTTTTTTGGTGCGATGCGTAGTTTTCGCAATATCGAATTTGTCCACATTTCGTGAAACACCCTGTATATATGTATATATAGTCGAATTTATACTATATTTTGGCTTAATCTGTTTCATCAGCTCCTTGCGCGCGATCTGCTCTTTACTGGAAAACTTTCGGTCGTAAAAGCTTCAGACGAGTGAAGCTATCATTGATATGTTTTGCAGTAATTTATGGCAATATTCTACTGCAGTATTTTATTTAAGAAAACAATTGTTGTCTTTCTAGGCTTCTATTTTTTTTTTATTCCCACGCTTTTTGAAGAAAAAAAATCAAATCGTATATTCTTTTTTTTTTATTTCTACAAATTATGTTATATATTTCTATAGTTGAATTCACACTAAACAAAAAAGAATCGGATGGCTGATTGAAAAAAAAAAAAGCTGTGGGGATCGAAATTTGAAGAAAAACGACAGGATTAGGGTGCCTCAATTCATACTTGTCTGTCTAAAAGTTGTTATTTTCAAGTTTTTTTCTTCTAAGCATCAGGCCTTGCTATTGAACGATGTTGTTTTTTTCTTGTTTTACTTCAAAACTGAGGAAAGAACTGATCTCGGCGAAAGCTTTTTTTAGGTTTTCTTCGCTCTAATTCCGCGTATTGCAAAGTTTGGCACCACCATTAACAGAAAAACGATAAGGCAACCCAACCCCAGTTTACCTCATATAGACATCTAAACTTGTCAGCGCAAAATGTACGTATATCTTTAAAAAAAAATAACCCCTGAAAAAAAAAAAAACAGAAATAAAACGTAACTTAATATAGTCCCATTACCTACAAAGTAAAAAATGTTTGCTCGTAAATACCCCTCAGATTTCATGCTGACGACTTAGAATAACATTGTAACAAAGAATGCTTGAATCTGTGCTTTCCATACGTCTTCACTCCAACTCGCAAAGTAACCCAGTTCAGACAATTAGGCTCAAAGCGTATAAAGCTAGACCAGTTAGCTCTTCAAACGCGTGAGAGTCCTTTAAAAGTTTAGACAAACTCTTTAGTTATATAAACAAAGTAGCATAGTTTACTACACAGTTCCTGCCTCGCAAAAAGGCGTACATACACAAAGTTAGTATTACTATCTCAAACTACTTTCCTAGTGCGCAACGTATGCGCATTAATCAATGTACCAACTTTTGCAAGCAATCGAAATGGTCTCTGAACCTCTCCATTTCACTCAAAAGTTTTAAGCTTCGAGCCTGTGTCGTCCTGAGGAAAGCTTTCTAGATTGCCGAGAATTTATCGAATCCTACTTCTCCCCACATATCGTTTATGCCATATATCTACTCCCGTTTCAAGAAATTTACTTTTGAATTGTTGTTTGAAGTTCCCTCGGCGCTGGAGGCGTAATCTGAAAAATATTCTCTTGTCAAGACTCCGTCTATTAACCAGTTTTGAGAAAAGTTCGCAATGTATCTTCGTTTATCAACCCACAGTCACCCAGACAATTGAGCGGCAGTGACAGACCTGTAATTTTACAAAAAACCACTGGCGCGCACGCGACTTTCCCGCAGCCCTCGAGCTACCTTATCAGACTCCTTCGACTTGAGATTTTCTAGACGTAGCCATTAAGCCCCAAAGCAGGCGGTCTAACAGCAACAAAAGCGAAGAGGGAGGTGCATTCTCCAGCCTGCGATAACCCTCACATGTTTAATCTCCTGAGAGTGTCGTGAGAAATCGTTTAAAAACGGGACCCCGGCGGCACTCTTTAATATGTTTGGATAGCGGGCGGTTTCTTTGTGTTCCTTTAAGCGCAGATGAAGGTACGCTGCTGAAGCTATTACAAGATGCATTCCAAAATGCTCAATCTGACTAAACATATATTTTCGGCGTCTCATTTTTATAATATATTTGTGTAATCATTTTTTATGAAACAAAGGTAAATCAAGGGATGGGGTACGTGAGGTAGTTAATCTTGTTATGTTCGTGCCTGTAACTGATACCATATATCAACATAGATTGTTGGTCAGCACAATTATAATTAACTTGTAAGCAGGCACAAAGCTTGCTACGTATGTTTTATTAGGCAATATCATTTTACAATATTACCGAAGTGTATTTTATATAGAAGATGCTGAATTCGAAATCTGTTTATTTCGTTGTTTTTTTTACATACTCCAAATATAACGTTGTAAACTAAAAGGATCGCATAGGCAGACTTATATATTAGGACGAAGACATGAGAACCCAATCGTTGATCTTTTGTAACACCAGATGAGTTTCAAGAATGAACTAACATGCCATTTATTGTATCCCCTATTATTATCGTCCTGTGTATTTGAGAGGCGCATGTATGGTTGTCGGAGCTGAAGATGATATGAATATTGGATTCAATTCCATTTTATTGTCCAACACAATGTTGGGGGCCCCCGGGCGAAAAGGTTGTCGTTGACAGCTTTGGAGTGCCTCGGGGGCCCATACAGATATCAACGTTCTGTGAAAAATACAACAAATATGACGCGTAACAATATGAGTACACGTAAACACCGTATGAATGTATATAATTCTATATGGCACATGTCAAACACTATATGAAAATTATCACCAGTTGATGCAATTATAAATTACATAAACAAATTTTCCCAGGCGACTTGATATGTAGAAAAAATTAAAATAAAGGCTTGAACACCGAAACTTTGCCATACAAAAATAAAAACTAATGTATTATCACATATTGTTTACAAAAATAAATTCTCGCATTTCTCTTTACTAGTAAATATATCAAAGTTAATATTTTAGATACTTGTTTAAAATAAAAGATAAGTTATATGCTAGCGACTGCGCGATTAGAAATCTTCGGAAATTCACGGTTAGAAGGAAACGTACAAATCGCTGAAATACTGTCAAATATATCGAAAGCTCGAGTGTTCGCCTGAACTTATGTACATCCTAAGGTGTGTTTGTCTGTGCGTGCAATTACCTTCTTTTAGATAACATTCGTTACAGCACTTCACATCCTTTCATATTTTTATATATATATAATTTAGTTACTTCGGCCACTTCATACTTCAGCGCGTGCATGCTTCCTTGCCGACGGAGTTAGCGTTTGTGCCGGGAAATTAATTGCCTGTTTTCTTTACAATATATATATTATTATTTTATTTTAATTTTTATTTATCGCATTTTTCCCCATTAGAGCGATCAGCCGAGGCACGTTTCCCTGATAATAATAGCCTTTACGCTTTTTCCCTCCTACTCTTTTCCTTTGCATAAAAATTTGATTAGCAGTGATAAAAAATAACAGTTAACAGTACCTCAAAAATTATTCTTTTGTGTTTCAAATGCATCGCGGCTGTGCTGCTGATTAAACCACGTAATCAAAACCGAAGAAGTGCACATAAAACTTTAAGTTAGTGCTTAATGGTTCATTCTTACAGTTGATTTACGTGTGTTTTAAACGCGAGACAGTTCTCCCCAACCTATCGTGTTTTTTTGTGTTTTGTTTTAGGTACTCTGCTTCCAATGTAAACAATATTGTCACGAAATAAAAATAGAAGATGAGTGTGAAATTGGGAATAAATATTTCATGAGGTCATCTTATTCCTACAAACTGGAAGAGAAAGGTAAAGGCATCTTACGTCATAGACTTAAGGGCCACATTCCGGAAGCAGCCGTGTTAACCGCTGCAATTATACACGCAGCCAGTTCAGGAATATGTTCCCAATCCGAACACTAGATGACAGCCGAAAATAAGCTGAAACTTCTAGAAGGTGCACGTTTCCTGAAACGCGTCTGCAACTGGTGTGTTTATCGCGTCCCAAAAAAATGGTCCCTCGATTTCCACCTGATGACGTCATAGACGCGCCATGCCCTCGCCGGTCGCCCATCCTGGCGGTGTCCCAGCAGCGGTGGTGTCTGTGGCAGACGCCTGCTCTGCTGCAGGTCGCTCTCCAGTGTGGCAGTCCTCGGAAGCTTCTGAAGCCAGGAGTTGGGACGCCGCGACGACAGCGACACTTGCGTTTGTTTCTGCTTTTCGCCAGTATTTCTAAGATCAGCCGCCAGGATCGCGACATCCGACAGCATCACACCCGGGTTTTGTTTGTGACTTCATTTGGGGCCACTTCGTGTCACATTTTTATGTATGGACGAGATTGGACAGTAAGCGCACCATGCCGTAGATGCGTTTCTAAACAGCGTACAAAGGTTAAAGAATTATGAAAGAAATAAACCGCGTCGAGCGGGGGCTCAAACTCCGTTTCTCGGCGTGGCACATGAGCGTGCTTTTGCGGACTCCCGTCGCGCACGGGTCAATATAAAAGCTACTAGGCCGTCCCGGCAAAAATGTGGCAGAGAGGATTTGCAATAGCATCTTCATTTAAAAGGCAAAAAGATGTCAGGTATATTGGAAACGGCGAAACACTCGTAACACCCCGCCCCCCCCCCCCCCTCCCCCCTCCTTTTCGAGCAATGTATACCTTTGTCGTCGTGCATCATAGCCGTTCATAAAAGGACTGGAGAGCAACGAGCCAAAATGAGACACTAAACCAATTTATAGAGCCTATCCGCTTCACGTGCAGATAGAGGACCAGCGAAGCTGTTAACTTAACGACAACTTTACGACATCCATACGATTTACATACGAGTGCAATGAAGACACGTACACGACATTGCTGTTTGTCTTCATTTAATTCTTAGTGCCTAAAGTCATCATTAGGGAATGTTAGAATAGCGTACGCTGTTTTAGCGTACGCTAGAGCTAAAATTAGCAGTTGCATTACCGCAAGCTGCGCGGGAGTGTTTTAGAATAGCGTTTCTCCGCCGCGACGGCAAAGCCAAAGCATCTCCCGATTGCAACGCCGCAAACATAAATAACACTTTTTTTTTTATTTCACACGTGAAACTGCTGTAACTTGAGAAAAAAGGTTTATTGCTGTAGAGTAAGATTTTAGATTCATTTAAATATGAGAGTCCGCTTGCGCCGCCTCGGCAAGAAGGTCTCGTGCTCCGACCTTTGCCGAGAAACGTTGGAGTGTCGCAGGCAGCAAGTGGCCTGCGAGCGTTGCCTGTCTTGCTGGGTCTTCCAGAACGCTTCTGACGTGCACCTCCTGTAGGAGTGCAAGGTCGTCCTGCGTTGAAGATCGCAGTCCAGAGGATGCCGCTGACGTCGCGCTCACGACTCTTCCAGCAGCCGCCATCTTTTTAACTGTGCTCGTCTTGGCTTCAGCCACACCGCAAATCCGCCTAGGAGGAGCGCAGACACTTTGCGTACACACGCAATTTATGAAAAATATCCTACGCTAAAATTGCTCTCGCAAAGCGCAAAACGTGGTTTGCATTTGGCGCATGAGCAGTGGCGACGACGCTATTTTTTGCGTACGCGAAGCTTTAGCTTGCGCTATTTTAAAACTCGCTATTGCCTTATCGTCACTATGGTCACCGCCATTGTTGTATTTTGACTTCGGATACGTTCTTGCTGAACGTGAGGTCGACACACGTTCTGTCCTTGGTCATTGCTTTACGTATACGTGTTGGTATACGACTATTTGAGGTTTTACATGGACTTGGACTCATTATCAGCGAGGCTGATAAAGAGCCCAAGTCTCTTTATCAGCATCGCGGTAGCGAAAGAAAAGAAGGTTAGATGGGCGCGTTCTGCCCTCAGCCTCGTCACAGCGCACTCTTAGCTGAGATAAGTCGGTGACCGTAGATGATAACAAGAATCAGGACCTCACTATCTATTAATGCCCCCAACTTTATTTATACTTTCCACAACAAATAGGAACGAAGGAGCGCCATTTAAACGGGAGTTTCTTTGTGAACATTCATGGACGCATTTTTTTTTTCCAGATTCTAGCACATAATAGCTTCGCTGTAAAAGAAAGTCTACGAGCGAAGTCGGCCTGACATGGACGGGGTCGTTTCCTCGCAGATGATGAACGTGTGCTTCTACAGCAGGCAGCATGGTACGCCGTCACTGATGCCCGAGGACGCCCGCGTGTACGGCCCGGCCTCGAGCAGCGTCATCGCCTCCATCACCATCTCGGCCATCGCCGGCGCCAGCCTCTTTCTCATCTGTATTCTGCTTGTAAGCGCCGCCAGGGCACGTATACAAACACGCACATCGCGTGACAGCGAAATCCCGAATTCGCGGTTCATCATCTGCTCGCCTCACTTCGTTTTATCTTCGTGCGCATCTCCCATTGAATGCTGCGACGATCCTCAACTTTACTCAGTGATAGCTTAGGAAACGCGGGGCGTGGGTAATTATATATTCTCGCGTCTTATTGCTTCGTAATTCGTTCCTCGACGTTCTTATCGTTTTAATGCTGCAGTCTCGGACGAGCTTCCGACTGACGAATCGACCCGTCGGCGGCCAGAATGGCCGCAAAAAATGTCGCCGGGGCGACACCGAATGAAAAACAAAAATGAATAAGCCTTCATTTTTGGCACCCCAAATACGTCCCCGATCGTATACTTACCGAGTTCTATGCGGAGCGCGCGTTCGCCTGGTTCTTGTCAGAACGCCGGGCTCTCATTGGCTGATTGAAAAAACAAAAATTGCGGTGGCTTAGCTCGGCTATGCCAGGATATGCGTAGCGTGAGCTTATGCGCACAAAATGAGAAGCGCCATCAAGCGGCTCCGGTGCAGCGTCAGACTTGGCTACTGCGCGACGGAGACGCAAAGCTGGGCACGCGGCGGCACCAGTGCGTCTGCCGCGGCTATGACGTCACTCCTCTGGAATGCGCAGACCGGCGAGGCGCGCGCGGTGGCGGCGGGGCGCGCGGCGGCGGCAGCTCCGGCGCGCCAGCTGTGCGTCGTGTGACGTCACTGCTCCTCACGCATGCGCAGACCGGCGAGGCGCGCGCGGCGGCGGCGGCTCCGGCGCGCCAGCTGTGCGCCGTGTGACGTCACTGCTCCTCGCGCTTGCGCAGCACGGCTCTTTGAAAGCCACGCGAAACTGCTCAACCTCGGCCAGTGTAGCTCACGCTACAAAAATCGCGGGCCCACCTCAAGGCATCTAGCATTGAGGTCTACCAACTATCTTTTCGACCAAAGTCAATCAAAGCTAGGCGTTGTTCTGACGTCACCCCAACTCCTTCGCCAGTAGCAGATGACTTGCTCTCCGCATAGTCGACGAAGCCACTCGTCATGCTTGTGCTTTTCACCAAAACCAAAACGACGCCAATAACTCAGCGTCTTAACGCAAACTAATGGTATATGGTTCCTAGAGCTTGTCTCCGATTGGTGTGTTTGCCGCGTCTCAAAAAGTGGTCCCTTGATTTCCGACTCATGACGTCAAAGAAGCGTCATGGTGTCGCCGGCTGCGATCCTGGCGCGGCATTGGTGGTGTTTGTGGCAGACGCCTGTTCTGCTGCAGATCGCTCTCCAGCTTGATAGTTCACGGATCTTCTGAAGCCAGGAGTTGGGACGCCACGAACACAGCGACACTCGCGTTCGCTCGTGTCTTCTTTCCGGTAGTTCTAGTGCCAACCGCCAGGATCGCGACATGCGACAGCATGACACTTCGGTTTATGTGACGTCATTTGTTTCCACTTCGAGACAACTTTTGATTTATAGGCAGCATAGGACGCTAAACACACCAGTCGGAGACGCGCTCCAGGCACTGTAGTAATGTGGAGAGTGGCACTAGCTGTTCATCAACACGGCGGAACGCAGCTTACCGGAAGGGAAAAAAGCCTTTTTCTTGCAATCTCCTATTAAATATGTCGATTTTTTTTAGCACATTACAACAACAAAATAATAATACGGAAATACCTGATCACCTTGTTTTTGACATAATAGCTCCATATTTCTCAACTCACCGCCCCCCCCCCCCCCCTCCCCTCGGGCAGTCAAACCAGGCATGCAAAAGTAGAACGTTAGTCAACAAGCATCACTCGGGTGTTTTATGTGTTGTTATCAAAAGCAAGAGTGCAAACGCAGCCTAATAATGGGGTGATTGATCTGTACACCTACGAACAAAGGCGAAAAATGTCTCGAGATAGAAACAGGTACTTGGGAACGAAGGATAAGCCCTTGCAGCTCTTTCAACTAGTAACGACACTTTAATGTCACCGAAAAGGTGCGCCTACAAGACATGATCTCCTTCACCCTTCGGGCAGGATCTTGTTAGCGCGTCAATCGGGCGACATTAAACTGTCGTTAGTTGTTGAAAGAGCTGTCTGTGTCTGTTCCTCGTCACTACGGCTTTAATGCTTTTATTTACGATGGATGCACCAACCAAAACGCGACTTGTTTTTTTTTTTATGTTTCTCACCGGTAGCCGTTAAGGCCGAGTCCCACAAGAGCGACAAAAAAAAAAAAAAAAAACGACACCGACAAGCGTCATACGCGTGCATAGAGCACGGGAATGTGTCTTTCGGCAGGCTTGCAATCACTCGCACTCACTTCACGAACAACCCCGAGACTGCACGCCTGCATGCCGAAGGAACCATCGCGTGCACACTAAGCTTTTCTAAAGCATGCCAATGTCGTTTATATACATATATATAATCTTAGTTTCGTCAGGATTAATATCAGTGAGGTTTCGCACCGGGTCCCGTGCGTGCGTGTTTCTTACATGTACGTCGTAACTCGTGACGCACTAAATTTAGTGGAGAAAAATATCTTCGTTAAATGTAGCAGAGATTCAGGGTGTTACATGACGCCATGCAACATGACGTCGCCAAACACCATGTAAATATGTCCGCTGAATTTAGCGGAAAGTGTGTGTCACGCTACGTCATAGTGCCACGGGATTTTATGGCATCACATGACGTCAAACTCCACAGGAACACCGTCCGCTGCGATGCAAGTCCGTTAAGTTTAAACAGGGCAGTGTTTACGGTGTGCAGCAGTGTGCAGGTTCTCGGCTGTTACCGCAGTTAATTTCAAACCCGCAGCAAAAATCGGGATTTTCTTTTTTTCTTCGGGGGGGGGGGGGGGGGGGGGTTGGAGAAAGGACACATGGCCCGACGAGGTACCAAAGGATACCTCGCGCCTCAGAGTATACAACAAACTGAGCAAGTTTGTTCCCCCCCTCGTCTAAGCGAGGAGGAACAGTGCGATAAGGGGAGACATTCTTTTAGAAAAGTCGACTCCTTCATTTGCCTTTATCGCACGTACGTGCCACGGATACCTCTGGCTAGGTTGCGAGGTATTTCTCTTCTAATTATCCTCTACTTTAGTTACATGTTCTTACTTCATTCAGACTATGCATCAAATATTGGTACTGCACTGGCAAAAAATTTTCATCCACTGCGGAGACAGCAGACGACCATTGATAATGACTAATAAGCCGCTGTCTATCCACCATTGAGACAAATATAGATGCCTGGAACAGTTTTCGAACCTGAGGTTCGAAGATCGAAGCAACGGGTTCGAAAGGTTTGAAAACGTCTCGAAATGACAAACTTAATACATAAAAATTCTCCTATATTCGAACTTTCGCTTTTTACCGCTGCAAAAGATCAATTGTTTTTTTTTTTAACTTTCTTATTTTTCGCACTGTGAAACTCGGCAACTTTCAGCTTTCTAACTTATACGCTAAAATATTCAACAATTTTTCGAACTTCGAACTTTTGAACAAAAGTACGACGAAGTTCGAATCAAGTTCAACCCCGTAGGGTCAAGGCATTGTATAAATAACACAATATATTAATGTGCAAAGTTGAGTGGAAATTACATTGGAGATTTACTTAGCTAATCGTGCCACACATGACTCGCTTTTAAAGCGCCGAATGATCGCTTTGCTTTGGCCTCGGCCACTCCAAAGGGATCATTCGGGGGTTAAATTCAGTCTGGTTGCGTTCTACTTAACCTGGACTTGTGTCGGATGCAGTGACAGTGTCTAGATTTTTATCATTTTACGGGTCATCCAAACAAAATTAAACGCTCAGAGCAACTAAAACTTTCGGGAAGCCGGGATGTCTCTACTAGCTTGCAAAGACGTAAGGAGTATGTTCACCTGACCGCCTCAGGTCTTTTCGATTAAACGTTCACCAGTTCAACTCTTGTTTCATAAGTTGGGAGAAACAACGAGTAATGCAGGTAATACCGTCAGTATAGCACTGAGAAGGAGGGACAGTATTTACGTCATAAAATAAATATGAAACGTTTTCAGTGAAATTTGTAGCACATGTTTCTCTTTTTCAGACGAATACATAAAAACTTAATTCGAAACTGCGTAATTTGATCTCTGTCCATGAAATTCAGACTTTAATCTTAAAATCAAAATTTTCGACTTTTTTGAACCTGTAGCTTTTCAAACTTTTTCCAACTTGAACCCTAAAAAGAATTTTAAATCTTCGTATTTCTACGAACATTTGTTAAAAATTAGAAATATTCGAAATTAAACTTTTAGAAACCTTGACATTTTCGAATTTTCAAATTCAAACCATAACGGGGTTCTAATGTTGCGAACTTTTCGATTTCGAACCTTGGCGAGGTTTGAAAGTTTCTATCCTTTTGAACTCTATCTTTAGGAGGTTCGCGGCACCCCTACAGACAAACCCGATTACAATTAGAAAATGCAGCAAGAGTTACTTGTAATAAACGTGCATTTGTTATGGGCGCGCCGTTTCATCGCAGCTCTTAAGTCGGCGGTCCCACGGCGGCCACCTTGAACAAGCCATTAGTTCAACCACTCGATGGCGGCACTCATCCGTGTGGCCAGAAAGCAGGCTCGTGGCAGTGATGTTCCTCCTCTGCTCTTAATTCCTCCTTTCTGCTGCTCGCCCGTGCACGTTCAGCGCTCAACGCGTGCTCCCGCTGACACCAATGCCAGCAAACGTGCCAGTGGTGCTAGCAGTGCCCAGTTCGCACAGAAGCGGAGCCCAGCTAGCTCATCGGCCCGATCGAGAGTGCCTAGCTGGGCAAAATTTGTTTTTTGATCCTGGCTTTGTTCCACGCTGCAGGGTTGACAAAGCGATTTCGTTAGAGGTTCACAAATCAGTACCTATCGTTTTAACTATTAAAGCATTAAAAACATAGTCAATCAATCAATGAAGAAAGTTATCAAACGATAAAGAACATATATAAGACATGCCTTGTCAGCATTTCGTGAATGAAAGAGGTCTTGCACAACATAAAGTTTAAATTCATTTTCGCTGTAAGTCGGAGCGCAGCTGGCATAACAGGTCAATGAGGCCCGTCAAGCAGAGCCAAAAAACACCATGTCACGGAGCTCAACGTCTTATAGAGCGTTTTTTGTCCCCGGTCAAAGCAATCAAGCGCAAACCATGGACCATGGCCTTCCGCTTTTAGTATGCGTGTTTGTGCTTGTGTACCTTAGTCTTTAACTGCATTTTGATCTATGATAAAACAAGCAATAGCAGACTCTTTTTCAAGTGATTGTAAACACAATCAAGTTGTGTTTACAAGAAAACGGCTGGCGTTGCACTTCTAATATTTTGTACTCTAAGTTCCTATGTTTGCCATTAGCATGCCCTTAAATGTCGTTGCTGCGTTATGATGTGAAACTGAGTTACGAGACTTCGAAATCGCATAAAAAAAGGCTCTTTTTGAATAAATATTAAAACATGTGAGCGTGCTAATTAAGAAAAACACGTTTACACGGAACTAGACCAGTCCTTCTTCTATTCAATAAAAAAATAAGAACGCGTCTTGGATGCATTACAAGTCTAGAAACTTGGAATGCATAGAGGTATGTCTTTGAAGATATCAAAACTTTGTCTTCTTATTGTGCGTTAAGTTTTGAAAAATGCGTATCCTATTTTGCACTAAAAGAGTGATGATGAATTGTCGATTTATTTGCAAAAAGAACGAAATACGTAACACGCGCACAGACGCGACATTTGCACAGCAAACAGGAGCGTTAGCAGACCTGCCACCGAGAAGGCTTCACTTGAACTCTGGATTTCCCGCGTCTCGGCTCTAAGAAACGCTTATTATTTTAAGCAGGTTGTTCTGTAAGCGAGAAAAAGATATTAAGCCGGAAGCGAAGAAATTCGAGGCTTTTGAGCGATCCCCTCCCTTTGCTTTTGGCACTTAGATAATAGATATCACTTGCATTGGTTAACTGCCTCTCTGGTGGCCCGCAGAATATCTGTCGGTGGCAATAATTATTTTTAGTGCTATAACCTAGTTAAGTTTATATTTCGTTGCATTTTTTCTAATGCGCGTCTCGATTACAGCGCCTGGTTCGCCAACGTAAATAAGTAATTATTCTGTATCATATTTTATTTTAATGTTTATATTATGAAACACCTGGCTTAGTCGTATGCCCGGCTATTTCAGTTTCCGTCTGTATAGTTTGAATCAAACTTCAAGCCGAACGTTTTTTTACTAATTTGGTAAGTGGTTTTATCGCACCGTTACGTAGAATTAGCTTTCATCTCTCATTTAATGGATATCGGTTAACACAAAGCGATCTCAGCATAACCTTATTAGGGTGTCTAAATCGAAACATTGCCTAAACTAATCATGAATACTTTCCAAATGGGTACGATAACTAGAGGCCATGCATGAACCGGGTTTTGGAAAAACGTGGCCAACGTAATTACGTTATAGAATCCTAATTCTACAACATAATTATTCGATTCGCGCAATGCCATTTCACTACAGAGTATCAACGCCGTACGTTCCGCCGAGCTACGAACGAAGCAAACGCGTATATTACTTGCTGTTTTTATTACAAACGAAAAGATAAAAACACAAAGAAAGACAAACATTAATACATATGAAATATTACTGTACTATAGCTCTCAAGACACAAATGCTGATTTGCGGCTGGTATGCTATTGCTCTGTGTTCGACACGCAGGTGGTGATGCGACAGCGGTTGCTGAACAAACACAGCACGACGAATACAGTGGACGGACTGAGCATGGCTTCCTTCAAGTCGAGTTTCCGAAAGAAGACTATACGAAATTCATTGCGTTCTTTCCTCAACGATGCCTTCGACGGCCACGTAAGTAGCGGAAGTGATTTTCTTGCTCCTTTATTCCATTGCTTCGGTGTAGCTCAGGCTAAGTTCAAAGTGCATTTTTTATATATATATTGACAACGAAAGCTTACGCTTTGTCTGCGAGGTAGGCTCCGAGTGGCACGCACAAAAGAAAACAAAAAACAGGCATGAAAATAGTATTTACTAAACCCACGCATGCACAAAGCAAAAACAAATGGTTCAAATTCAGAAATAACACTGCAGTCACTGACAGGGCGACGACGACAGGACATCTCTGTCGGACGTGCGATCTCCAGCACGCACCACGAGACACCCAAGTGTCGTCAGAAGTATAAATTTCGTGCACAGCACGGGACATTTAAAACTCCCTGACGACCTCGTTCTGTCAGTGACTTAATAAAACTAAAGTCTTGCTAAGACACTTGGCTTCTTTAGTGCTTTCAAAACGTTGATTCTCTCTGCGCAATTTCGACTCCAGTTTTGAGGTTTCACGGACCATTTCTGAAGAAATCATCATGCACTCTACATAAAATATGATAACTAAACAGTGCGGAGGAGAGGGGTGGTTACAAACAAATCACAACCAAAATCAGATGTAAATCAACAAGTTCAGTTCCATTGCTTTCAAGTCAACTTCGTATGAAAAAAAAAAAAAAAAAGAAAAGTAGGAAGATCAGCTTGAACTTGATGTACCTGGACAGCTCCATAAGAAGGGATCCTTTTCATCGACAGTTCAAAGCCGTAATTTGATAGTTTTCCCATATGAAAGCTACCCTGCCGCATATCAGCGTCAAGTTCCAACGTCTATTAAACACTTGATCTAAGACACCCGTAAATCATGGCCGCTCATTCCAACCGCCGGAACCAACAACAACCTCGCGCTGCTTTTTCTTTCTCTTCCACTCGGCGGCTGTGCATGGCAACGGTCGCCGAGTCTCGCCGGACAAACACATACCTTACATCTGCAAAGAGGTGTACATTTCACAACCTCTAACAGCAATTCGATTGCGACAAGTTATTTACTTTATCACAGAGAGGAGACGATATTAGACCATGACTACGCTTTACGCTGACATGCGTGCAACCTCAGATATCAGCAGTTTAAACAAATCGAACGTGTCGGTTTAGCTGTACTTGGGCTGCAATTACGCTTGCCACTACGCCCTGCTGAAGAATGTCAAGTGAAATTATATATTAGCGAAAAACATATCTGCGATGAAATAGATTCGTTTTGTCACAATGATATTGCAGGTAGCATTGGCGATCTAACAGTACGTGCCTCAAAATGTAGAGCCTTCACTGCTTCGTCTAACACTCATTCGTTCACCTTTACACACAATACTACCTTTAGGTCATTTTGTTTGTTATCACGTGTTTCAGGAGGACCTGAGTAGTCCGGTGCCATTCAACAACCTTCCCTTAATCATCTCCAACAAAGAAGCTCTTGAAGAAGAATTCAAGGTGAGCTCGAAGAACATTTGCGGTAATGAAGTGCTACTTGTTTTTGGATATATAAGGCAGAACAAAAATTCATTGGGGAAAGCGTTTCTCTTTCTTCCAACATGTGGTTATAAGTCGCATGTTTCAAACGAAAAAAAATGGGGGAGGTATAATCTAACGAACTTTTTCATGAGCGGTGTGGTTGATGCGAGGTATGATTTCTTGAATTTATAAGGCTAAAGACAGGGACGAATAAAAAAGAATCAAATATAGCTTCGTTTAATTGTCAGTTATAGCTGATATGAAGTACAAAACTTCTAGGTGTCGTGGTACGATCCGTCGCTTCTTTGAGACCTGCGGAACGTTGCACTAGCACCAGTGCTTAGTACGGGGTTCATTGGGATACCACGTAACAGTACATGTTTTTAAATATATGAAGCTACATTCGGCCATTCGACTTACGATTCCTTCAGGATTGTAAGTCTCTGGCGACAATTAAATATTATTAAAAATATGAGGCTTAAAGGGTCCGTGCAACGATATTGTGAAGGAATGTTTCTCACTTTACAAAAGCTACGGGCACTAGTGGGACCTAAGTATACTTGCACGAGACGTCACTTGCCAAGACGTTTTTGTCGCCGCGTAATAGGCCTCATGCAAAATTGCTTTGTGGTCTGACAACACTGAGAGCGTCGTAATTTTAATGTTGGCAAGCGTCGTCGGTACCGAAGCACGGTGGAGGCATCGGAGACAGCCGTACGGGTAATGTGCGATGCCGCAGCAACTGTTTTCCGTTTTCTGACCATATTATCTTAACGAACAGTTTAAACAACCTACCGCAACTGTCTGACAAAACTTTCGGAGGCCTGTGCACGCTGGCGACAACCTCGTCGAAGCAGCGGACTAAGTCCTGCGCCTTCGCCGTGGAACCTTGTGGTCGCCAGCGTGTGCACAGGTTTCCGAAAGGACTAGGCCGTCATGCGTTTCACCTTTGAGAACACTTTTAATTCTTTTTTCGATGCGAATACGCTTGAAGTCGTAGAGCGGTATACTGCTCCACGCAAATACATGACTCAAAATTAGTTTTTTTTTTTTTTAGTCTTTACTGGCGGAGGGTTTTTGGTGGTACGCTCTGTGTTCTTCTAAAAGTATCTGTGCCATGGGCAATAGTTTTTCGAGCGTTGCGAAGGGCTAAAATTGGTTTCAGATAGCATGGACCTCAAGCACAGTTGACGGATGTTGCGCTATTAATGAAGATTTGTTCGACCCTGAGAGTAACTGCAGTGATTTTCTCAAAACTACCCCCGAGCGTCTTTGCACAAAACAAAATTTCTACCTCGACTGCGACAAAGAAAAAGAAAAAGAAAAGGGGGTTGTAAAATGAAGTTGGCACCGCCCGTGTTGCCTCATTCGACGTCCGCAACGTAAGTTTCTGCCGCCGCCGACATCGAAGTTCTAGCCAGTGCGATGAACCTAACCATACCACTGTTAACCATACGCATCTTCGATTATGGTTGGGGGCGTAGATTATTAAAACTGCCATCCTTCTGCCTCGCTGAACAGCCCTTGTCTCGTCCGCATGCATTGAGCTGCTTGCGCATCAAGAAAACGGCAGGCCGACACTACAACGCACATAAAAGAAGAAAAAAAAAGTTATAAACAAATTTGGTACAACTTCGTGAAAAGATTAGGGCCCAGTTCAGTAGTTGTAAATGGCTACACGCCGCGCGATAACGTCCGCATGTTTCTTCGCCTTGTCACCGATTGTTTTTTTGCCAAAAGCTGCCTCTCAAGTAACAAATAAAAATAAGGAAAAACATGTGAACCCCGTTCACGTTTGCGTTCACTTCACGCACGAATCGAAGGTTTATCGCTGCATCCGCAGCGGAACGCAGCAATCGTTGGCATCGCATCTCTAGCACGAAGCGCGGTGGCTTGTTCGCATGGGGTCTTTGCCGGTCGGGTCTCTGGTTTCGTTTTCTCGCCACTAACAATATGGCGGACGTAGTTCTCGGCGCGCTACTAGATGACGCTCTACAAGTCGCATATGGCCTATTTCAAAGATAAAGACGGACGTTTCTCTTCAGTCTCTCCTTCGCAAAACTTTGTGACAAAGTTGTGGGAATCGCATTGTTGGAGTTGTCAACCTTGCGATCTCCAGGATTTTGTCATTCAAGTTTCGCGTTCCCCGCGGTGTGACATTTAAATGCGGCTAATACAGTGGACACGACCACTGCGTGAGCACTCGATTTTGACTCGTGACAATCAATGTCTGAACAAGAATTCGGGTAGTGACTCGAGCTAAATCGCTGCAATGACGGGAATAGCCAAACCTTAACAATGTGTGGAACTCAGCGAGTGCCCTGTGCTTTGCGAGCCCCCGGCACGTGGCTGGTAAAACATTGGTGGTACATTAACGGCTTCAGATCACGGGACCGCTTGTTCTGACTATAAGTTCAAGGGGGGGAAACGGTGTCCGTTTACATCTAATTTTGTTTCTACGGCTGCTATGGCGTGGATAAATATGCCAACACAGGTTTCATAAGTAATGAATGTCAATAAATGATTCTAAGCGGCATTTACTGTAAGAACAAAAATTGTTGGTTCGCTCCTTTAGCGCTCATTCACACTGGAAGCGGATCCGCGTTCGCAAAGCGGTTGCGAAAGCGGTTGTATAAAGATCCAGTACAATTGCACGCGCATTCGATGACATCAAGTGCGCGTGCAATTGTACTGGATCTTTATACAACCGCTTTCGCAACCGCTTTGCGAACGCGGATCCGCTTCCAGTGTAAATGAGCGGTTAAAGGGGCAGCGCAACGATATTTAGTTGGAATGTTTTTCACTTTACCCAAGCTTACTGACACTAGGGAAACCCAAATATACTTACACGCAGCGCAATCGACCAAGAAACCCCTTTGTTGCGGTGAAATTTTAAGAACAAAAGCGACCGCTTTCTTTCAATCTCTTCTTTGCAAACCTTGATGACGCAGTTTGAAGATCGCAGTGTAGGCATTGACCTCCAGTGACAATCTTTAACTCTGGCTCAAAGATTCAACCCCAGCATTACGTGAGCACTCGATGTGGGTTCGCGATAGTCTATAGCTCGACAAGCGTTTGGGTAGTGTCTCGTGTCCAATCGCTGCAATGACGACAATAGCCGAACCCTGACATTGGCTGGAACTCAGCGCGTGTCCTGTGATTTGCCAACCCCAGTGCGCGGATATTATTAAAAATGAGAGACGTTCACAAATCTTAGTAATGCGAAACTAGAGTGCAGCTCTTGATGTATTTTGATTTTGCGAAATACCATGCTAAACAATTTGAGAAACAAATATACATATGTAAAAATATAGATCCCTCTCCTAACATACTGGTTCCGCTCCCTCCTCCTGCTCCGTGTCCTCTTCCTCCTTCGAACCCTCCTCCTCCGTATCCGTCCCCCCTCCTTTATACCCTTCCCTCCTCCCACAGCTTCCCCGCTAAATTTAGCTAGAAATTTGACGCCACGTGAACTCAACACCAATTCATTTTCCCCGCTAAACTTAGCAAGGAAAATGACGTCGCATGACTTTGTGTCACGTCACCAATGAATAAATTCAGTTTCTCCACTAAATTTAGGGGGAAAGTGACGTCACGTTACCTAAACACCAATTCAATTTCCCGCTAAATTTAGCGGGGAAACTAAATTTGTGTGTAGGTCTGCGACTTCCCATAATGCAACACTGCGCATTCAGTTTCCCCGCAAAATTTTGCGAGGAAACTGTGACGTCCTATAATGCAACGCACACGGTTACGCCGACGCCGACGCCGCTCAACGCGGAAACAGGCGCCTAATGGCGCGTTCACACTGGAAGCGGATCCCCAAACGCGAAGCGGATTCGCGTGTTCTCAACCGCAAAGCGGCTGGGATCGAGCAGTTGGAGCGCGTTTTTGCCAACCGCTTCGGAACCGATTTCTCCCAACCGCTTTCACGAACCGCAAAGCGGCAACCAATCACAATGGAACGCTGACGTGAAGTCAGTGGTTTCAAAACAAGATGGCACCTGTCGCTGGTGAGGCGTCCAAAGCGCTGTAGTCCTAGCGTTACTGCAGACAAATCAACGGAGAAACGTGATTTCTCCGTCCGTCACTTGAATCCGCCGCGAAAAAATATTTACTCGTAGTCTTAACGGGCTTCGCACCGGTGATTGGGTTCGGGTAAGAGTTTGTTTATTATTCCGGGTGCCACAGCCCGAAGCTCGCTGCCTTGTTAGTCTCTGCCCGTAGAACGTCGGAACCCACCTCTGATCGGCCGAAATGTCAGCTTTTCTACCGACTAAGAGAGTTGCGTGAACTATTGAAAGCTTTCGACACCCTGCACGATCACCACGAAGGCCGAAAGAGACGTCGTGAGTCTGATTGCGTAGCTAACGCACTACCGCGGAGCGGGCAGGGTGTCATGAAGGTTATGATTGAGGGGTGTTAAGTAATCATACGGAGACACTTTGGATGCGTTATATAAGCTTTCACTGGGCAACAAAAAGAGATTGAATGAGAAGAATATGTACAATGCTAATGATGTTAGAGTTATTCGAGCACAAAAGTCTTACTTAACGCGCATGTCGTTGATTGGTTGAGGGAGCAGGCAGTCGGGCAATCAGCGAGGTGGTCGGGTGGTCAGAGAGTCGGTGGGCAGTCGGTCAGTTGTTCGAGTCGAGCAGCCAGTCACTTGGGTAACCGAGTGGACAGCGAGTAGGACGGAGTCCGGGACTTGAGGGTTCCGATTGTTGTCGCCGGTTGCTTTCCGCGCAGCTGAGTCGACCTTGTACGGGCCGGCGCCTTGAGCACTTGGAAGCAGCTCAATCGTATCTCTCGGGGTCTGGGCACCCCGACGGAGGTCGTTGCTATGTTCTCGAGTCTCGGCCGATGTTTCGCCTCTCAGAGCCTGGGAACCCCGACGGAGGTCGATGGTGCTCGTCGCAGACGGTCTTCGATTCGACCTCGACTGTCCCGAGCCGTGCGTGCCGCCCTCTCCCACCAGTCTCTCATCCCCTTTTTTTCTTCCCTTCCGTCCTCTTTTTTCTCTTCACTCTCTGTCCGGCAACGACCATGACAAGGGTACTTACGCTTGCTCGACCTGCAACGTTTAATACTAACAAAAGAAATAAAGAGAACATACTCAAGAAATAAAGTACGTACCAGACGATGCAGAAGTAATCCATACGGCGTTTATTTGAGCTTAATGTTAGAGAAACAGTAGACTCGATCGACGTGCGAGTGACGAGAGGAGAGTCCGCCACCAACGAAGTCACAACCGGCTAGCACCGAACACATTCCCCCGCACCACGGTTCACCCCGCCGCTCACAACTTCGAAAATGATAAGAGCGAACGAGGGGGGAAAACTGGCCCTCTATCCCGAAAACAAGGTCAGCCTATTCATGCAAGAAGGGTCCATTCCGAAGAAAAGGTCGGGGACATCCTCTTACGAGTCAGCAAGGCGCGCCTAGCTGGGCTTATCTTGTGGGCGAAGTCGAGGGAATCGCAGGCAAGTTTCGCGGGTCCATGTCTATTTGTTCGCTGCCTCAACTCGTGATGCGTGCGAACAATCCAAAAAAAAAAAAAATCTTCAGAGTATGTATGATCTCTATAATGCCAAAATAGCAAATTTTTGGCTTTGGATTGTGGATTAAAGTGGATTTTGGATTGTAAAACAGGGTTGCCAAACGCAAACACCGCGGTTGGCAAGAGGTGTTTGGCGCCTCTCGCCAACCGCCAAACGCCTCTCGGTGTTTCTGAACGGGGTCGCTCGCGAACCGCGTCCGCAACCGCTTCGCGAACGCGGATTCGCTTCCAGTGTGAACGCGCCATAAGAGATGTGCTCTAAAATAGAGGCGTACATGAAACGGCGATACGCGATTATGGCAGCAGCGCTGTCAAATGCAGAAGACGATGAACAGCTTTCTGCTAAAAGAAAGATGATTTTTGAATGAATGGGTGCAAAACGAAGGCCGTGGAATCAAAAACCAGTTGTTTGAGGAGCTGTTTGAGGGACGGCATTGATGAATATCGAAGACTTTTTCGGATGCCACGGAAGACATGCACCACAGCGCAAGTCACAATTTAGGCGATCCTGATGCCACCGCCGGCACCTCGTTGAGCAAAATCTGTAAATTTACCAGACACGCAAATTTGACACCGCCAATTGCAAAGATTGTGCAGCCCGTGCAAATGCTTCCCCTCCCCCGGGATGCCTACGTCGCTCCGCGCAAAGGGAAGACGTTGTTCTT
Source organism: Ixodes persulcatus (assembly GCA_013358835.2). Taxonomy (NCBI): domain Eukaryota; kingdom Metazoa; phylum Arthropoda; class Arachnida; order Ixodida; family Ixodidae; genus Ixodes; species Ixodes persulcatus. Next base: position 558,576 of record JABSTQ010011399.1, on the reverse strand, counting down.
GCCACGTTACGCGCATCTCGGGGGGTATAGGGAAAGATTTCTACTATGTGTGAATGCCCCTATATAATCGGCTCTAGATCACATGGCCGCATGTTCTAACTGCAAATTAAAAAAAAAAACTGCTTGTTTTTTTTTATTTGTTGCAATGATTATTACACAAGAAATAAAACTAACGCGTGTTTCATAGGTTAGAAGCGTCAGGAATTCATTTTAAGTGATATTTACGCAAAGTACAAAATCGTTGCACCACCCCTTCAAGTACATTAGAAGAAGCAAGGATCATAGACTAGAAGTAGCATAATAAAGCTAAGCTTGAAGACGGCTTCCTGTCGTTTAAAATATATCGGGGTAAATGTCTTTGCAAAGCTTTTACTGATTTCCTAGAGCACATCGTGATCAAATGGAGTGCCTTAAGAAACTCTGTACTAGAATCGCGGAGCTTTGTTAACAACTTTCTCCTGTTGGTATTGAGAAGAAATTTAAAAGGAATCAAGTGTTTATGTTGACAGAGTGAAAGTTGATATTTGTTAGGTACTAACGGCTTATCAGTGTTACTGACATTTCGAGAAAAGACTTCATCAATATGATCAAATTTATCTGCTCAGCTAGAAGTGGCAAAATGTCTTAAGATTTTCAGATATATGTTTTAAAGGGTGAGCGTACTGAATTTTCCTGCTTGCATGACTGATCACAGCGCATCCCGATGACTATACCTCGTGTGGACGAGGTTCCTCACGGCGCGGAAGGAAAAAATCGCTACGCAAACGTCATTCCAAGTAAGCTTTATAAAGCAATTTATTTTCTTCTTTGGCGTGAATATAGAATTTATTTATTCGTGACGGGCAGTGCAACCTGCAGCCACGTCCTATGCACAAGCCTCATTAATTTGTGAGAGTTTTACATTACTCATGGGCGAAATAAAGAAATATGTATCGTCTTGTATTACATTAGCCTTCATTACACTACATTGTATTGTATTACACTGCATAGTATTTTATTACATTGCATGGTATTGTCTTACACTGTATTGTATTGTATTGGACTGCATTGTATTTGATTACACTGTACTGTATTGTATTGTGCTGTATTATGCAACTGCATTGTATATCATTGTATTATAATGTATAAATAATACCTTTCTGTACGGTTCTGTTTCATCTTATATGCCGGAGTCAGCTGACATTTCAAATGAGGTTTTTATTTTCTCAGTCCCAGAAACGAGGGTTCACCTTACCAAGAAGCTCGGCGATGAGACATCCGACTACATCAACGCCAACTACGTCAGGGTTCGTTTCACTTCATTTATCCTTGGCTTCCAACAACCACCTACCCTTCCGTAGGTGCTATGCATCGAAGCTTTGGACAGCATAAAAATGGCGTTAAAAAGCTCCAGTTAATCATTTCCAGTGGATAACCGATAGCGATATTGCGAAAGAATAAAAAAAAAACTAATTAAAGGTTTTCTTTTTGTTTTCTTTTTTTAGGAAAGCAGAAAAAGATGTGAATGAGCGAGCACCTCCAAGAACCCATTATGTTAAAGGTGCCCTGAAAGGTTTCTGAGATCGCCTAATAATGGCGATAACTCACTCTGCTGGCTCTAAGCATCCTAGAAATTCCTAAATCATGACGATACGTGGACGAGTTCTCTATACAAAAAGCAATCCAAGATCGGAACGCACCGATTACCACTCCGGCGATGGGAGTAGCATGTTCCAAAATCAGGACTACTGTAAGTCAATAGCAAGTGAAAAATCCTCGCGCTTCCAATCGGTGAAGCGCGGAGTTATATCTCCAATGCACGTCGCTCGTTGCTCATACAGCCCGGACCACGATTCAACCCAGCGAGCGCACGCACAAGCGCTCGAGAGCTGACGACCAAACACATCACTCACTCAAAAAACGAAAAAAAAAAAAATGGTTTTCTGTTTTCGAAATTATTGCAGTAATGTGCTATCTCTCTGCGAAAAATGTACATTGTTCGACTACTCTCACTTGCTTCTATCGCCTACAAAAGCCTACACATTTTGTAATAACTGCGTTTGCAGTCTCAACGATATATCGCGTTTTCATTGATCACACGCCGTCCTGGCTACTGGCAGAATGCTCCTTCAATCGCCGGCGACAACTTCGATATTTGATTGCTTTTTATTAGGAAAATCGGTCGCGCATCATTATGATTTATGGATTTCTAGGATGCACAGAGCCCGCAGAGTGAGTTATTGCCATATTTAGGCGATCTCAGAAACCTCCCCAGGGCACCTTTAAGGATTGCGTATTATATTGATGTAACTTAAACTGTATTGATTGTTTTTATATTGAGAAGTGTCAGATATTTAAATAAACAATGCGCTTAGCGATAATTGTCCTACAATCTGTGATGCGATATCTGTCATACCAAGGATATATATGTATAAAAAATGCATAAGCTCCTTGTTGTTTCATGCAAATTCCGCTTTCATTTACCCACTAGTCAACGGCTTTTTTCTCCTACATTGTTCTTGCGCAACCAGAAATATTTGGGTGATAATTTTTGTTGTCTTTTCAGGGCTACAAAGGTCGACCTCGTCACTACATTGCATGCCAGGCACCCCTGCCGGAAACTGTGAAAGACTTTTGGCGCATGGTTTGGGAACAGCAGTGCAAAGTTATTCTTATGCTCACTCCGTGCGAGGAAAATGGTGTGGTGAGTGGCAACAGTGGTACTTTGACATTAGGACCATTCCGGTGCATTGCGCTCGAAGCCGCGCGTTAATTGTTTGTAAGAAGTTTCAAACCAGCGACGCCCCAACCTTTTGTATCTAGATCGCGCGAAATATTTCAGAGTTTTGTAAGAAGCACTGTGCAAGGCAGCGTGCAGCTTTATATGCGGCTTTTCTTTTTGTCTTCTAGATTTACGTTGTTCGAAAATAATGTGGCATTAATTCTAAACAGCTGGAAACAAAATAAGGGTAACATTTTTCCTTTTTTTTTTCTAAATAAGACATGTAGGTATGCAATGTGAATTCACACTTTTGACATTGTGAGTCCAAAATGCACGAAGTACATTCTCCGCTTCCGATTTTGGGCCCGGCGGGCTGGGTTTCACGCATACATGTACGTAACGCGTTACAAGTAACGAGTTACTTGTACCTAGTTACTATTTTCGATAACGAGTAACGTATTCAGTTACTTTTTTAGAAAAGGAACGAGTAACGGTATTTAGTTACTTTGAAGGCCAAGTAACGAGTAACGGTATCTCGTTACTTTTTTGAGGAGTAACGTGTACAACACCGCTTAAACGGCCTTGTTTTTATTCTAACCTGAGTATGCGTCTATTGTGACAATGGCAGATGGGCAACACGAAAAACAACTAACCAGTATGACAGTACAGCAACGTATATCGCTGAACACGTCAGTCGAACGGTTCGACTGACGTGTCCAGCGATAAACGTGGCTGTACTGAACTCTACAGCTGGGAATGTCCCTCACCCAGCGAGCACAATCAGGTTCGTTGGTTGAACCTTCTAGAAACGGGTACGGACCGAATGTAAACCCGGAGGTTGCAAACACGGGGAGGCACATAACCCATTACCCGCTGTCCTCAATGAAGGCGCAGTTCTCGAAGATTCAACAGCTCTTCCTGAAGCACAACACTGCCGTTCCTTCGAGCGCGTCGGTAGAACGACTCTTCAGCGTCGCCGGAGATGTATTTTCAAGGAAGCGGGGAAACATAACTGATGAAAACTTCTACAGGCAGCTGCTGCTGAAGGGCAATGACTACTAAAAAGAAAACAATAAACCATGAAACAAAAACAGATGTGTATTTGGTCGTCAAAGTAACGTGGAAAGTAACTCGTTACTTTTGAGGTAACTCACGCGTTCCTTTTGAGAATCGGTAACGAGTAACGTATTTAGTTACAATATTACTTAGGTCAGTTAGGGCTTTGGACCAAGCAAAATCCTAGCCGAAGTAGCTTTAAACTTCATAAATCCCGAAACCCTGTTAAAAAAAAATATTATATATATATATATATATATATATAATATAGGTGTGTAAGCTAGCAGTGGCGGAACGCGGATAAGTCGAATAAGCCGACTAATTAATTTGGGCGCGAGACCCTATGCCGCCGGATGAGTCGGCTAATTAATTAGCCGATTTATCGCAAAGATTTGCCACCCTCATAATGTCCCCCTGGCCGTATATAAGTCACCTGTAAAACAGCATAAGTGTAACTTTCATGGCTTTGTTTAAACAAATCTGTAAAACTTAAAAAAAACACCCTGTATATATATAATATATGGTGTTTTTTTAAGTTTTACAGATTTGTCTTAAAAAGCTGTAAAAGCTACACTTCTGCGGTTTTTTCAGGTGAGTTATACGGCCAGAGGGACAGTGTATATGGGGTTAATCATAACAATCAGTCGGTTAATTAATTAAATTTTGTTAATTAACTTTTAATTAGTGGGAATAGTCTAATGGTTCCAACTAGAAATTTGCTGAGCGTCGTCCAAAACCCCTAAATCAGTAATCAGTAATCTGTAACTGATCACGTGAGAAGCGCAGTAGTGCGCTAAAGTGACCACTCGTGGAGCAGGTACAAGGCTAGGGTGGAAAAATTGAGAGACGGAAAAATCGTGCGGGTGCCTTACCGCAACCGCTAGTCTTGTACCTGCCCTACCAGTGGTAACTTTATTGCACTACTACGCTTCTCATCAGCTAAACGTCTTTCTGAAAATGACTGATTTGGTGGTTCTCAATAACGCTCAGCAGGTTTTTAATTGGAACCATTTGGCTATTTTCACTAATTAAAAAATTAATTACCGAATTAAAAAGGTTAATTACTGAATATATATATATATATATATATATAAAAGGTATGACTAGACAAAAGCTCCGATCGCTTCCTAACAGGCCAGGCCGGACCGCGCCTTTAGAGTTGTGCACTATGTACTCTAAATGTCAGGCCGGGCCGCGCCTTTAGTGTTGTGCGCTATGTACTTGTTTCGTGGTTGTTCCATATTTGATCGTGGGCCCTTGAATACGCAGCAACGTTGCGCCCCTTACTTCCCTCAAAACACGCTGGATTGCCACAAGCTTTACGGCGACTACCAGGTGTCTCTTCAAGCCAAGGATGTGAGGCCCAGTTTTACACTCTCCACCTTCAAGCTGCATGACCTCGATGTAAGTTATCCAGCTCAGCTTGGTTTCATGATGAGCCAAGCATCGTATCTAATGTTCACCTTCGCCAATTTGCACCTACTCACAAAATATTTGATAACTGACTTTTAATGCTTTATATTTTGGTAACTGGGTGTTGTTAATCTTTATTGAGTTCCTTCCAAAATAATGAACATTCGGTCCCTATGTTAAGGTGACAGTTAATCAGATTGTTTTAGAAATTGACTACTGTGTCACTTTGAAAAATATGCCTCAGATATAATTGCCGACATTGAAAGTGCCAGCTTGTGTTTCTTTTCTGGTTTCTATATATAAGTATTTTAATGCCAAATAGTACAATTTGGCGTTTTTCTGAGCTATAAAATGTAACTTTAAAGTTGGATGTGTTGGTACCTAAAAATATTAATTTGACTCAAGATAAGAATTAAGAGAATGTCACTGGGAAATGTTGGTTCCCAAAAAAAGAAATTTATTATTTTATTTATTTATTCAGATTACTTTACAGGCTCTTTTTCAGAGCATTGCGTAAGGGGGGTTTCAACTACATAAATTCAAGCGGAAAAATAGAAACCAACGCGCATATAGTTTTACACAAATACATTACATAGGCACAAGATACGTACAAACAATAAACACATGGGACTGATATAGACGTTTGCCATATTACACACGAACAGAAAGATTCGGGAACACAGATGTTTGAAAATATGATTCAACTTGTTCACAAAACAGTGCAGTCTCGCTAATGGTGACATGGATTCGGGAAGGTCGTTCAATACGCGGATGCCACGTGGCACGACTGAATTAATGAACAGGTTGGTTGACCCATTGAGGTGTTAAAAACTTTTACTGTTAGTGGTACGATGAGATGACCTATTAGGGGGTTTCAGGAAAGTAACGCTTGAAAACCTATTGGAATAATATAACTTGTGAAATAGGCACAGAGTAGAAATGGTTCGACGTACTTCGAGCAATGGCAGAGAACATTGATGTTTTAGGAGAGAGGCACTCATGTTATATGAATAGGAGAATACTATAAAAGGCTCTGCTCGATTTTGGACTTTTTCAATGTGCGTGGTTAGGTCTTTCTGATTGGGGCTCCAAATCCCTGCAGCCTATTCGAGTTTCAGACGGACATATCTTTCGTAAGCAAGTTTGCGGTGATGGTCGGGGGCTGTTTTAAGGTTGCGTTTGATATAACCGAGAGTTCTAAATGCGTCGCCGGTCACAGAGTTTATATGGGTGACGCATGAAAGGTTAGATACAAGATGGACATCAAGATACTTGTGGGGTGGACACACACTTAGAGATGAAGTGCCTAATCTGTGTGAGAAGTGATATAAAGATCGTTTGCGAGTGAGGTTTATTACCTGGCATTTGGATTTATTATGTAGCATTCGCCATGTTTTCACACCAGTTGATAATGCTCTGAAGATCATGCTGCAGTAGTATGGGGTCATCTGGAGTGTTAATTCTTCTGTACAAGACACAGTCATCTGCAAACAAACGTACATTGGAAAACAAAGTATTTGGAAGGTCCTTAATGTAGATAAGAAATAACAAAGGACCCAAGACTCTGACTTGCGGAACGCCAGAGGTCACATTAGTAATTTCAGATTGAAACTCACCACAGGCAGTATACTGAAACGTACAGCGCGACTGTCCCAGTCACGCTGTAAGTTATGATGAACAGACAGTATACTGAGAGCGAAACGATAGAAAATTGCGAATCCATGAGAGTGTTAAGGAATCAAGATTAAGTGAAGAGAGCTTAGACAAAAAGCGACAGTGAGGAACGCGGTCGAAGGCTTTAGAAAAGTCTAGAAATATTTCATCAGTTTGAGAGTCAGTTTATGTTGAGATGTAGCTTATGGGTGAATTCAAACAGTTTCGCTTCACAAGACAAGTCTTTACGAAAACCCCACTGATGTTTATAAAAGAAATTTTTAGACTCAGAATAGGATGCAACATTTGGAAAAATCTGTTCAAGCACTTTGCACACAACGCTGGTTAAAGAGATGGGACGGTAGTTCTCTGCAAGGTGGTGATCTCCATTTTTGAAAACCGGAACGACCTAATCTTTTTTTGCAGTCGTCTGGAATGATACCGGCGGATACTGATTGTTGAAAAAGTAGATTCCGAATTTCACTGGATATGTGCTTTGTATTTTTAAGAAGCTTAGAGTTAATTTTATACGTGCCAGCCGATGTAGTAATTTTTAAGTTATCTATAATCTCTTCAATTCCCGAAGGTGATATGGAAATAGGACTCATGAATCAACAGCTAACGTCATTGATAACGGGCACTGTGGATGTATCCTCCTGTGTAAACATAGACGCAAAAGGGTTATTCATAACAACAGGACATTCAACATCAGAAATGGTATCACCTTCCCGGTTAGTCAAGGATATTGTGTTTGTGATTTCATTTGTGGCGATAAGCTTCCAGAATGTTTTAAGGTTGTGTTTTAGGACGGATGGTAGGTCGCAGTTATAACATGTTCCTTTAAATTATCGTAGGCGATTACCTTATAGCTTTGCACACAAGAGGTACTTGAACCAAGCATGTTCAATGTCGGCATGCCTAGCAGCTCGAAATAACCGTTTCTTCTTATTGCGCAGAACTTTCAATGTCTTGCTAAACTAGGGCTTGTTGCTATCCGAAAATATTTTAAAGCGTGGCACATAACGGTTAACGCATTCAACCATTTTATTTTTATAAAGTAACCAATTCTCGTTTACTGTGCGACTACATCAATCCACAGAAAAGCTGTTGAAAAATACATCCAGGGCTTCATTCATTTGAAAATAATCAGGATCTTTGAAGTTGTTGGTGAAAACATATCTAAGGTTATGTGTATCAGTTTATGGTCACTTGGGACGTTTATGTACTTGATTCAGCTAATCATGCCAGGATGAGACACAAGGAAAAGATCAAGAATGTTGTTCAAGCGCGTTGGTTGAACAATTACGTGTTCGAGGTTGAAGTCAAGAGATAAATCGCCGATCGCCTGTTCCTCCTGACATGATGATGAAAGGGTCGTCCAGTCAATGTTTGGAAAATTAGTCACCAAATAGCAGTGTTAGCATCTCCAAACCTGCTTTTGATAACTGAAAGACTATTTCTTAACTCAGCACAAAAACTTTTATTATAACCTGAAGGCCTGTAACATACACCAACAACATATTTGCCGCTAGATAAAGATAGCTAGACCCAAAGGGACTCTAGGTTGCTACTTAGTTTAATGACGTACGAGGGCACATGATTCTTATGGCTATCATGACAGCACCTCCTCCTTTGCTTATGCGATCCTGGCGATATATTTGAAAGTCATTTCTATCCGGAAAATTTTCGATATTCATGCTATCAGGTTTTAGCCAAGTTTCTGTCAGCACAATTATGTCAGAGTTGCTATCTTCGATAAATTCAGTCAATTCATCGTGTTATGAAGAATGCTAGGAATATTAGTAAACGATAAGGAGTGGGGTGGTTTATCTCTGCACGTGTTTAATGAGGGGGGAACAACGACGCGGTCGTGAGTGCCCAGTCTTTCTTGTTGCTATCTTACTTCTCTGATGCAGTCAGTTTTCTGATTGTACTGTACGTTCTGTTGTTGAGTTTAAGCTTATCGAATAGTAGTTTAAAGGGAACTTTTTTTTTTTTTTGCAAATGCGAGTAGCCTTGCTCTTGCTACTCGCGCAGCGAGGGAAAACTATTCTCTTGCTGCAAAGAGAGTGTCTTTAAGTTTAAACCCAGAAGATAGTATTTGCTCTTTATCTTTAAAACGAAGAAACCTGACAATTATGGGTCAATCTTTTCCAGTAACAAACTTTCCCAGGCGGTGAGCTCGTTCAATATTGTCAGCCGCAATGGTAATTTCAAGTTTTTCCGCTCAAACCTTTACGATGTTTTGTTCAGACCTTCCACGTTTCGTTGGAGTCATCAGAAAAACCGTAAAACAATAAATTGCATCTCCTTAGTTTGTTTTTTTGCGTCGTCACATCGGGTTATAACACCTCCGAACTTTTCATGAACAATGGAAAGGAATTCACCTGAAACACCAGCATTTTGAACGTCAGACGCGTTACTAGCTTTTGTTTCCAGCGCCACTACCCTTGAGTACAGCTCCTGCATCCTTTCGTCCGTCGTCTTTTGCTTCTCTCTGAGTTCTTTTATTTCTGAGAGTACACTAATTTGACCTTGCTCTATCCTTCGAACTGTGGCAAGTACCGTTGTCAAGATGACGTCAGTGTTTGAAATTGAGACAGCGAGTGGGTCATCCGGCCCCGGATTTGCTTCCACGTCGCCGCACATGAGCAACACAATACTCCTCAGTCCCGCGGGTAACAAGCCCTCGCGCAAAAAAACGAGCACGCCGGTAAGGTTCAAGCCAGTGGTCGGGGTACGACACTGCTAACAAAGAGTAGTCATTTGAACCATAGCAAGCAGCAAACTCCAAATAACCAACCTGGAGCAGGAATATGCATGAGCGTCCCATGCCCGATGCAGTGTCATGCCCCAAAGATAGCTCGAAGTGGGCGTGCTTTTTTAGTCCAGCTGTGATGGCAGTGGCGTGCGTGGTTGATGATTGGTGTTGGCAGCTGAAGCGATAGAAATCCTCCAGGTTTGACCGCTTGAAGCAGGCCTCAGGCCGGTGATGTTCATGCGTGGGTGTCCAGCATCTACGCCTTCACTGAAGATGGCCCGCAGTAGTACGTGGAGCAAAAATATGCATGAGCGTTTCATTCCCGATGCAGTGTCATGCCCCAAAGATAGCTCGACGTGAGCGTGCTTTTGTAGTCCAGCTGTGATGGCGGTGGCGTCCGTGGTTAATGATCGGTGTTGCCAGCTGAAGTGTTAGAAATCCCCCAGGTCCGGCGGCATACGAGTTGTTTTCGCCGACGTTTGCCCGCTCGAAGCAGGCCTGAGACCGGTGATGTCCGTGCATGGCAGTCCAGCATCCACGCCTTCGCTTAACATGGTCCGCAGTAGTACCTGAAGCAGGAATATGCATGAGCGTTCCCTTCCGGATGCAATGTCATGCCCCGAGTACGACTCAAGATGCAAAACTCAAGATAGGAATCAGGAGAATGTATTGATGCATATAGGGACCCGCCTACCTAAGTAGTTTGCGCTGTTCTAAACCAGGCATTTTTCAAAGGGAGGTACACCACCTGCACCATCGCCAACTGGTGAGCGAGATTCTCCGGCAAAACCGTGACTTGCTTTGGTTTCATCGAACAAAGAGTTTGTAAAAAAAAAACGAATACAAAGCCTCTACGAGGTAAATTTACGAAGATACTATGACGTTATAGGGTCTCCCGCCCTAAGAAAAAATAAAGGTCGCTGACACATGATTGACGAGATTGTACGTACGCAAAGTGAAGTTGTTTTGTATTAGCTCATTGCAGCACAACAGTCGCTATTGTCTTCCAGCATTATCCGATCGATGAACATCAATCAAGCTTGCGCAAAGTCCTCTTACTTGAATCACTTTGTACCAGCAGGTTCTTCGACGCCAACCCGAAAGAACAAATGTTCCCTTCAGATGGGAAAGCAAGCTTAAGGGTAAAAGCGCTATAAAAAAAAAAACGCACTCCGGTAAAAAAATGCTAGGCTGCACATCTATATTACGGTTCATCGTACGGATGATTACAACAGGCCGGTTTTTTTTTTTTGGTTTTTTTCTGCATTTGCTTGTTGCGGTTAATTTCATTCACGGAATTCGCCTCATTCTAACTATTCCCGTGCAAATTGAGCAACTTAAAAGAAAATCCTAGTAATTCTCTTTAAAAAAAAAAAAAGCCGGTATGTATGAGCCGAGTTGACTGAACCTGGGTTCAAGGCTCCAAACTTAGCAAAGTCGAAGGCCTGAACTGCGTACACTTTGTGTGGATTTTATTTTACCTCTTTACTTTCTTTAGCTACGACAAGTGCCCGCTATTTATTTTTCTCTTTTACTTCCGCGAACTTATGAAACATCTGCTTGTACTCTACAAGCAACAAAATAAGACCACTGTTATTGTATTACCTGCGCTAATGAGCCCTTTCTCCTATGTTGGAAAAAAATATCAATTTGAGAGCAAAGAAGCGGTAACGAGATGGACACTCAGTGATTCTTTCGTCAGAGTAGCCTGATTTGAGGGGGATAACTTTCTCGTTGCTTTCAAACGTAAACAAAATATATAGATATAGATACCAGTAAGAGCAGGACGCCGTTGAGGCGAACAATCTGTTCATGTGTAGTAATAATTGATGTAAGAAAATACACCTAAAGTGCGTGAGAACCTTCTTTGGCACCCAGTTCATTAAGCTTCCTCTTTCGAGAAATCGGCATACACAAATAAAGAAATATCTATAAATCTGCTTAACAGGTGCCCTCACCATCCCTGTTTCAACTTCAAAAAAGCTAGGGGTACCTCAAAGAGTTGGTCCAAAATCCTTAAAGTACCTTTTGTATTTTAAGGATTTATTTGCCCGTTCCCCTTCACTTTTTTTCTTTACTTTCCCTTAATTGTGCGTGCGAATATGTGAGTTTTTATTTATATCAAATTGTGATTGCTCGAATAATTCGATCCGTTTTTCGAATTCTTAGTATTCGTGTTTTTGAATCGCACGACAAATGGAATACCTCTGAAAAACCAAAATCGGCTCTCATTCAAGAACGATGTCCTTGTGGTAACTTGTGCTTTTACAGGCTTCTGCTAGATCTCAACCGAGCCTGCGTTGAGATGTATTGACTTACTAACCATTTTGATAAAAAGTAGTTTGCTTCTCGCATTCGTCAAATGAAGCAGTCGCGCTCGATCTTCTTCGACGCACTTGACGAAAACCTGCAAATCACAAACATCGCCATTTTGAATCTTAGTAGCTTGCGTCACCTACCGCCAACTCGGTTCAGTGGAAATTTGTAGCGTTCATATTTTGACAATAACCAAAATACGAGAAACTATGATAGCTGAACCCGCTTCGGTTCACAAACCCGCCACTGCTAGCAAGAATCTGCAGCGTGTTACTTTTATTTTGTTTACCTTAGCAGAAGTACACGAAAAACACGTCGATTTTGCCCGGTATATTTGGATTCCACCATGTCATTGCAACGCAAAATGCGGTCTATATTTTTAGTTGAAACTGCATGAGAACCACGCGTGGCGTCGTCATGGGGTACACTGCATGTAAAATATCAAATTGTGCAATTTTCTGCTCAGTCTAAAGCTCAGCTCTATAGACATTGTTGTATAAATATAAATAAAATTTTCAAAATCCTTTTATCGTTGCCAAACATCATTTTCAAATCATTGGTCTGTGGCAGCATCTATCCAAATTAAACCAAACCATACCCTCTCATCTGCTTCCGTGACGAACCGGCAAAATTGCATACTAACACTTATCTGTTTTTGTTCATCCGAGAACAGCTATCATAAATGCCGACTGTTTTTTTTTCTTCCACATGTTGCAAGTTGCAGTACAAAAAACTTCGTCCAAAGTACGAAATGAAAGCATTCTTTTTTCTGGAAAGCTGGTCAAAATATTAGGCGCTGGAGAAAGTCAGCCAATACTGTTTTTATTTTGAAATATTTTCGAGCACGGCAGGTGCCCAGGTATGCAACTGATCTCGACACCCCGACGTCTCCTTCCGTGCAGTAAAGTCCGTCTGCTATTGTCAGCGTAACAGTGGCAACAAAGCGTCTTCTTTATGGACGAACGTGCGAACGCAGCGTCTGAAGCACGGAGGTCGGAAGCTACTAGAGGCGACATGACGCCACCAAAGGTGAAACCGTAGCAGACTTTCAGTTTGGAGGGACACGCCCCCAACGGTGACCGAAAGACGCTTTTCGGACGGGAAAGACAGCGGATTTCGGGTGGTTACCGTTTTGAACCATTCCCATTTCACCCATCCCATTTGTACCTTTTCATTTCGACCCGGCTCAAAACGACCTTTTCGTTTCGTCTTTTCCCATTTCGTCGTATCCCGAAACAACCTTCCTGCTTCGACCATCTTTCGTTATCGGCTGGGTTGGTTCGTTTGTATTGTTCGTTAACTATTGAGTCTGTTCAAGTGTCGTCCCATGTCTGCCTTCCTTGCTGACCTCGCTTCTACCTCTCCCGCAACAACCTTGGAGACAAGGCACCGTTAGATATACGTTGTGTCAGGGAGGGCCCACCCGAACATTTACAGCTTCATCGATCTGATCAAACGGGATGAGGCCTTGACGAGGATATTTTTGCAGCAGCTTGCAAATGGATGTGCCGTGCGGGCCAGGGGCCAGCCGCGAACTAGCAAAATTGGAGTGTCTTCTTTTTGATGGCACAATTTCCCCGTTCGACTTCCTCAGCAAGGCGATTGCATTTTGTGGCTTATTTTTTTTTTTCTGTGTGCGCGAGGGTTCAGTGTTTGAAATCGTAAGAAAAGTAAGTCGCAATCATATGCCTGTCAACCTATCTGATTTATCGCTCTTCAAAATATCTCGTTCACTAAAGGGGAGTTTTTGAATAACGTACGCAAGCGCTTTGGGTACCCTAAAAAAAGCGCCGCATATAAAAACTACGGCGACGCTAATATGAGCTTACTCCAAGGACGTTTAAATAGGGCAGGACCCGGCATGACGTCATACCCAGCGACGCCGGAAGAACAACCCAATCCCAGACTGCCCCGCGCACCGACGCTCTCTCATCCAAACTAAATTCAACCATGCTCCCATCGTCTGCTCTCCGCTCGGTCGTTAGGCTTAGGTATACGTCTGCTCCGTGCCTGCGGTCTGCTTCGTCTGCTCGCTGTCGCGGCTGCTTTTCGATTCGATCGGCGCACCAAAAGATGTTTCGATGCGAACCCGAATACTCATCACGGCGGAGTGAAACCAACATCTTCTCGAAGCAGAATTTGTACGGCTTTCTCAACCCGCGATGCTCTTCTCAGCGTTCGTGCCTACGATGACTGACTCGCGATCGCTTTCCAAAGCCGCGCTACGACGACTCGTTCGAGACGACGCTCCAGGCGCGGTCGCGCGGTGTCGAGAGCGTCCGCTACACGCCGACTTCCTAGTCCTACTGGTCAGGCAAGTGTTGGGCTCGAAATCTCGCCTGTTCGACACCGATTCAGTCGGTACGTCGTCTAGAGCGTCTCGACTCTAGTCACTTACTTTCTGCTGGGCAACCAGGCGTTCGTTTATAATAATCTCATCCAATTCTGACCATACCGGTTTAAAAGTCTCCCGTTAAGCGCTGTTTCAAATAACAGTGGGTGCCGCCATTACTTTCGGTGCACACAATCGCGTTGCCACGGAAATGTCATCGGAACGCGGTTGTTTGCACCGAAATTAATGGCGGCGCCCACTCACTAGGCTTCCCATTGGTCAAGAAATGCTCGTCGCGGCTCGTGGCCACGCCTACTTCCGTTACACTTCGCTCCATGCATTGGGGATAGGGACGCCACCTCCTGCCCATTATAACCTCCTTGGCTTACTCAAAGCGCTTGCCTACGTCACATTCCAAGATTTCCTCGTTGCACAGAGCGCGACACTGTTCGCGCGAACGAGCGACTGTCGGTTTTGGCTGTTTGTCTCAAAGAATCAAAAGGCTGCCATCAATATTATTAGCGTCTTTGAAAGTGCTCACCTGGGCAAATATATCCATAGCGGTAAAATGTGGTACCTTCTAACACCATTTCGTAGTAAAATTGGCAAAACCGCCAACGTCGTGTTCGTGGTAACGTTGCTGCGCAGTGTACATAGTCCGTTTCGTAGTTACACGTTTCGGGGACCATTGGCGGCGGCGGCAGCCCGATCAAGCACATCGCCTAAACTATCGCCAGTACTGTTTTGCAGGTTGGTCATTCCTTCTTTAAGTCGGCTGTGGTTTCCAACTTTCCCGTTTTCGCTGCTGTCATACTATGTCTTTCATGTCTAGCGATGATGACGTGTCTTGCGCGCTATGTAACGATGCACTTCCTGATGATGGCTGCATTATGACTTGCACCGAATGCAAATTCCAATAACACCTGAGGGATTGCTCGGGCATATCTGTTAAGGTTTTTAAGTCTAAGAACGACGGCTTTAAGGGGTCATGGAAGTGCCGCGACTGCAAAAAGCAGGGCAGTCAAAAAGGGAAACAAAAAAGGAGCATGATATTGCAGTCATCCTCGCGGGCATAAACAAAAAACTGGCCAGCCTCCCGGCACTTAAAGAAACAGTGGAGAGCATCGAAAATTCCCTACAGGTTATAGCGGCCCAATATGATGATATTTTGAAACAAGTAAACCAACACGACAAAAAAAAATAGCTGACCTACACAAATGGCTAGAACGTGTGGAACACCGAGAACGCAAACAAGATCTGCAGTCAGCTGTTCACGACCTCGAATGGCGTAGCAGAAAACTGAACCTTGATATTCATGAAATTGCTCAAACTGTGAATGAAGATCTTCTCTGCAAACTGAATGAGCTCGCGACCCGGCTAGAGATCCCACCCCTTAATGAAAGCGAAATAACCGATATACACCGACTCCCCTCAAGAGCAGACATAATTCCGGGCATTATAATTCGTTTCGCCAGATAAAGCACAAGGGAGCTATGGCTTGAACAGAAAAAAAAAAAAAACCTGAGGGGTGCGAAACCCAATGTATACATAGAAGAAAACATGACTAAGCGTAACCGGGAGCTGCTAATGGCAGCAAAAGAATAGAGAAAGACAGCAGACTACAAGTATGTCGGGCATGTATGTCTGGCAAGAAAAAATAATGGCGAACGAGCAGTTGTTATTCGTTGCGAAGATGACCTGATTAAGATTGCTTGAGTCTCTCCTTTTTTTACTTTGTGCGTATCTTTTGCGACCTTCATGTTTCTAAATGGCTGATCGGTGTTTTATAGCTCCACAGGAACTAAAATTTCATGTTGACCATGAACGGTCCTTAAAATGTTTACATGTGAACGCACAATCGGCAAGAAATAAGGCGCCAGATATTGAATTGCTACTTGACCAGTTTGTTTTTTTGTTTCACATTGTCATGCTAACTGAGACATGGTATTCGGATAACGATAATGTACTTTGTTTGCCCGCCTGTTACACTCACTTCCTAAATCGTACTTCTAGGCGTGGTGGGGGGGGGGAGTGGCTCTACTATCTAGGAGAGATATGAAATGCGAATTCCTAATCGATTATTGTGCTGTTACAAAGGATAACGAGGTATTGTGCGTGCGCTGTAACCAAAACGTATTTGTAGTGTGTTATCGCCCACCTGATGGCAATGTTGCGACATTTTTGTTTTAATTTCTTGATTGTTTTCTCATGTTTTTAAACGACCACAACTACAATGTTATTTGCGGCGGTGATTTCAATATTGACATGCTTATAGACACTGGTATAAAAAGAGAAATACTCACGATAATTAATTCTAATGGTTGCATTAATGCATTTTCAACACCAACACGAATAACACTGCTTTCTTAAACAGCCATTGATCTGACCATAACCAACTGTCGTACTTATAGGTTGCACAGTGGTGCCATAAGCCATGACTTAAGCGATCATCTTCCAATATTCCAGTGTGTAGAGATATTTTCCTCGAAGAATACTAAGAAATCTAATATTTTCAAAATATAAGGAAAAATAAACTAGACAACTTTCGACAATGTCTTGCATGTACTGATTGGAACGATATATTTAGAAAATACAACGCAGATCAGGCTTACGATAAGTTCATGGAGCTCTTTTGTGCACTATATAATAGTCATTTTCCATCAAAACCTTTAAAAGTGCCAAAAGGTGCTCGCAAACCATGGGTAACTGCGGAATTATTGTGTAAACTTAAGGAAAAGAATGCATTATATAACGGTTTATTTAAAAAAGAGAGAGCCAGAAAGGTTTAAGATTTTCAAAATCTATCGAAATAGACTAACAAAAGAAGTACGACCCGCAAGGGCGCACTATTACTCCGCCCTCTTTCAATCATCTGAATGGTGTTCAGAAGTAATGTGGAGAAACTTAAACTTGGGTGCTACACCGAAACGCCAGCAGAACGCTATTGAGAAGCTGAATATAGATGGCGTAACGTTGACTGGCAGTCCTTTAGCAAACGCGTTTAATGATTTTTTTGTTAACCAAGGCAATATTGCTGTCGGCCGCAATCCATGTAGATATATTGATGATAGCAACTTAAGTGTTATATTCCTTGTGCCGGTTGTTCCCTCGGAAGTTATATCTCTAACGATGCTATGAAAAAAAAACAGTGGTTCTACTGACGCTGAAAATATTCAGATCCGACCGGTTAAATATGTCATATATCTTCTCGCTCCACCACTAACACATATTTTCAATCTTGCTATATATCGAGACAGGTGTATTCCAAAAAAAGAATGCAATTAGCCAAAACATCAGTGATACGTAAAAAAGGCGTAACGAATGACATAGGCAATTATCGTCCTATTTTTATTTTACCTGTTTTTTCTAAGGTTTTCGAAAAACAATATTGCATAACCGATTAAGTTTATTTCCTGAAAGGCATGGCCTGCTAAACGCCGCACAATTTGGCTTTAGAAAACATCTTTCAACGGAAGCAGCACTTTTAGTACAGAAAGAATTTATTTGGAAAACTTTGAGAATAGAAAGCTAGTTTTAGGGGTATTTATTGATTTCACCAAAGCCTTCGATTGTTTAAACCATTGTATCCTACTAGAAAAACTTGAACGGTATGGTTTTCGCGGTCGTGCGCTGACACTTTTGAGTTCATACTTAAAACATAAACTCCAATATGTGCATTTAAATGGTTTTTCTTCTTTGGTCAAACCAAATACTTCCGTTGTTCCCCAGGGTAGTATATTAGGTCCGCTCCTATTCAACATATATGCGAACGATATAGTTAACATAGATAAAGAAGCAAAACTTGTTATGTATGCAGACGATACAAGCTTATTGTTTTCTGCCGACGAGCCAAACTTACTTATCAGTCTTGCAAATAAAATATTATCAAAATTAAAATCATGGGCAAGTGAAAACTCGCTGCCAATTAACACACGCAAAAACGAAAGCCGTTATATTTCGTTCTAAAAATAAGCAAGTCTCGTACAATACTAGCCTTATCTTAAATGCGTCACCTATTGACACTGTGTGCTCGTTTAAAACACTCGGCGTTATTTTTTCTGAAAACATGTTGTGGGACTGCCACGTAAATCACGTTATCAGTAAGTTACCTTGCATCGTCGGGTTGGTTAATCGTAATCGCTCTGTCTTTCCAGTTTTTGTGCGACTACTCATATACAACTCCCTTTTCTACTCATACTTAAGTTATTGTCAACTCGTATGGGGCACGACCACGTCAACTAATTTAGGTAAGATATTTTACTTAAAAAAAATAATTAGAATTATATGTAACGCTCCGTATGACTCTCATACTGCCGACTTGTTTACGCGCTTTGCAATTATTACTGCACATAATTTATATAATTACGGGTTGAGCGTTAGTTTTAAAAACGAAGAAAAAAGGTCTCGGTGGGCACGAGCGGTCTGGGTTTCAAGGGTGCGTTTCCCAACGGAGTGTGTCATTAATGTTGGTCTGAAGACAACAACAACAGACGCCATCTTTCGAGTGCCCGCTGCTAAAGTAAACGCGGCAACGTTAGCCAAAGTTAGACGTGCCGTGGTGGAGGCCAACGATGAGAGCAGGAAGCGGTCACCTGACGAACCTTTGGCGATTCCGACGAGGCTTGGTGCCTGAGACTGTAATCAGGTTTCCCCATACGAAGCAAATGGGGACCGCACGTAGCGTGGTCACCCGTCCTTTTAATAATAATAATAATAATAATAATAATAATAATAATAATATTTTTATTGCTTGAAAAAAAAAAGGTACATTATCAGGCCTGCCAAAGTCACATCGGGCTTTTCTGGCAGCGCCTGGCAGTCAATGAAACGAAACTGCACAGATATAGTCAGCAACAAATGAAGCACGAACAAAACATAACATTCATTAAACAATATTAAAAACGAATACTTCTCAAGGCTTTTTTAAGCTTGTATTAGCTTGTATTTTGTTTTTATATTATGAATTTCGGAAGGAAGCTTGTTGAAGATTACTGGCACGTAATACTTACGAATTCGTTTTCCAAATTTTGTTGAGCATTGAGGTATACAATAAGGGTATTTGGGTCTAAGATAACGCGACGGAATGTACGGGGTTTTAAATTGGCTAGCCCAATAGTGCCTGTATTTTATACAGGCACTATTTTATACAGGCACCCAATATTTTAAATACATCGACATCCTTCTCTAGACACAGGTCATATGAAATAGTTTTTAACAAAGAACGTAAAAGGCAGTTAATTCTATCTTGCCAGCGAAGAGCACAATGACCGTAAACAGTTACACCATAACGAAGCACACTATATACAAGAGCGCGAACAACAAGTTTTCGTACCGAAAGAGGCATAAAATATCGGATATTATACAACATACAACGTACTGCACGAAGTTTCTTACAAACATGCAAAAGATGAAAATTCCACGCAAGGTCGCTCAAAAAACACGCCGAGGTATTTCACAGAAGATGCATATTTTACAGCTACACAATCACAAGGCAAACAATCTGTCGTATGCAACAATAAAGAATAAGTTAGAGAAACTTTTTTTAGAGGGCTGTGGAAACAAATAAGTTGAGTTTTAGAAGCATTAATTAAAATTAAATTAGCTGCAAACCAGTCCATAGCTTTAATAGCCGCAGATTGTAAAGCATAGATAGCTTCTAAATAGTTGGACGCTCTAGCTAACAGGACAGTATCATCGGCATACTGAAATAAAGAAATTGGCACAACTTTATGTAGATCATTAACATAAATATTAAACAAAAGCGGACTTAAAATTGAACCCTGTGGGACACCCTTTGATAAGAGAAAAGTCGCTTTGAAACTGTCCAACAGATACACACTGACGCCTATCTGGCAGAAAGTTCTCCAGCAGGCGTAGGAAAGAACCACGGAAACCTAACATTAAAAGCTTTCTCAGTAAAATACGGTGGCAAACCCCATCAAATGCCTTGCTAACGTCCAAAAAAAGCGCGCAGGCCACCTGATTGCGTTCAAAAGATAAATTAACCTCATCAGAAAAATCTTCCAGGAGCATTTGGGTGCCTCGGCCTTGTAAAAATCCGTACTGATAGGGTGAAAGAATATTGTGTTTATCTAAAAATCTTGTCCTGACTCGCCACAGATGTTTCTCTAATATCTTAGCAAGACAAGGTAAGATCGAAATTGGACGGTAATTTTCTACATTATTTCGCGCTCCACCCTTGTACAACGGAATGACCAGCGCAGTTTTCATTTTTAATGGAATGATGCCATTAGAGATCACACTATTTAAGAGAGAGAGCAAAACCGTTTTAATTATTTCGTAATTTCTGCGCAAATCATTAACTGAGATGCCGTCGATCCCAGGGGATTTGTTGGGTTTAAGATTAAAAAGTAGTGATTTAAGATCGTTTTCAGTAAGGAAAGGGAGGTAAGCCGTGCCCAATACACTGTCCTGTAATGTACAAAAGTCTGGATGCTGCCTCTCGACACCTGATACTTCAGAAAAAAAAAAAAACTTATTGAAATCTTTGACTGCAGTCTGCCCATCAGTAGTAAAGTTTGAGAGAAGAGAACTATCTTTATTAGTAACATGTGTTTTTGCACCACTAAGACTATTGACGAGCGACCAAGTTTTTTTAATATCGAAACGAGCGTCTTTCAATTTATTTCTAAAGTACTTTCGTTTAGCTAGACGAATCATAGCATTCACCTTGTTCCTTGATTGCTTGAAATTCAACCGCAGCGAGATACAACCGGGGAATCGCTTTGACTGGGCCCAGAGCAAGTCTTTTTTCTTTTATTGCTACGAGAATCTCAGTCGACATCCATTTCTGGTTTTGTTTACGTTGCTTAATTTTTAGCATACGAGAGTAGCCGCCCGTTTAAAAAGATTGATCTGAGCTACAAACTGCTCGTAAATATCAACTGGAGACACAGTTAGTAAAAAAGAATTCCAGTCATGCTCCGTTACAAGTTTATCAAAGAGCCTAGGCTCAACAATTGAAAATTCTTTCTCCGAGATGATAGTAGTCGACGTATTCGGTTGTGATAAAGAGCAACAAACAAAATAATAATCGGCAAGTTTAGTTTCTATGATCGCCGATTGTACTATCAAGTTCTGTGCCCGAAAATGTTTATGGTCGATACTAGATATCACCAGTTGTCCAGATAAGAATTCTTCGCGTGTGGCTTTGTTGATTGTAGTTTTGATTCCCCATTTAGACAAGACGTCCAGATAGTCTGAAACTATAGTCATTGTAGGCCGAAGTATATTAATGTTTATATCGCCATTTATACATATTAGATCATCACATGACAGGGAAGACAAAGCTGAGTCAAGCTCAACCAAAAACAGCCGCCCGTTGCAACATGGGGGACAATAAATTGAAAAGAGAACAAGCGATAACGAAGGAGCGCTTACGCGCAGCACAACCACTTCCGCTTGGTTGAAAGGAAAAAGAAGCTCTGTCACAGACCAGATATCTTTGACAAACACAGCCACGCCCCCTCCTCTTCCCATTGGACGGGTGTAAGAAAACAATTGATAGCCTGATTATTTAGACAAACAATCCGAACCAACATTAATCTCAGTCAGTACAAAAACATCAAAAAAGTACCGAAAGGGGATATTAAAGCAAGAAAATGATCCCAGTGTTTTCGCATACTACGAATGTTGACATGGGTAATACGAAACCCATTACTTCTAGAATCTGTAAAAAAAAATTTTAACTTCCGTAAAGGAAGCTCAAGTGCGGAAATCACAATCCATGCCTTAATTATTTCGGGATCCGACGACGTCTCAGTTTATCAGACCAAGATCGAGTTCGCAACTTATTCTAACACAGGAGGCTTGTTCTTGTCGCTTAGCAAATATCCTCCCGTTTCGGACCCACACAAACTTGAAGTTCTTTTCCTTTCCCCTCATACGGGCCCTCCAAAACAAGTTTCGGTTTATCTGGGTAAGGTTCTCGTTGAAGTAAAGCTCAGGCAGGTCTTTACTTTGCGCGAGCGCGCGCAGTCTGCCACGTGCCCTCATCCTTGTCTCTCGCACCGCCACAGAAGAAAACCTAACTAAAACCGGGGCAATCTTGTCCTTTTTACCTGGAAGTCTGGGTACCGCAAGAACATGCGAGGTCTGGAAAGATGCGATTTCCAGCTTTGCTGCAAGATCGCAGACGTATTGTTGGAGATCCTCTCCAACACTCTCCGGAATTCCATGGACCTCTTGATTAGGTAACCGGTTATACTGCTCAGCCTCATTTAGGTACAACTGCAGACGGCCGATATGTGCAGCATGTTCCGATATTGTGTTTTTCAGCTCGGTCACCTCCGTCCTGAGGTCTTTTGTTTCCCTCAAATTTGTAGACAACTCGGCAAATAACTCGTCATATTGGTGAGAGGCAAATTCAATAGAGTTTTTCAACTCCTCCACAGTCACTTTTAGCTCTGCGAATGTAGTCTTCAAGGTCAGCAGGTCATCTACCTTTGCTGAAAGTGGAAGAAGACTGTCCACCTTGCCTCTAAGAGAGAGTAGCTGGTCCAGTTTTTCATGCACAGTAGCAAACTCTGCTGAAAAACTTGCATCCTCCGGCTGTTGGTCTGTTGGTAGGCCGCATCCGGCACTGACGCGGCCCGTCCCCCCCCCCCCCCCCGTCCCCGTCCCCCCCCCCCCCCCCCCCCCAGCTCTACATGTTCGACAGCGCCACTTTCTACGCTTTTTTGATTCCATACCAGAAAACGTAGCCTCCGCCACACCCGAACAAGTGTTACCTATATGGTAAGGGAACGAATGTTCTGAACACGTCAGAAAGCGACCATCGTCGGGCATTGACTGCAAGCACGCTAAGCACTCCTTTTCAGAGATTACAAGCCGTACATTCGCAAAAAAGAAAGAAATGCCAACAGTTGCAGTCGGTGGCAGAAGTACAGGAATCTGCGGAAACGTAGAGCAAAATTAACGCTCACCTGTACAAAGAAGAACACAGCGTCATACGCTGTACTACAGTTCGCCACCGACTGCGAAGATGGTCGTGCTGCAACGTCCTTTATCTTCTGTCAGGGAGCCAGGAGAGCGCCGTTCACCACGGAGCCTAGCGGTGCGTAGTTGAAGCTGTAGCCCCGACTAGGGATTACTGTCGATGGGGCCAGCCGTGCAGTTCAGTCGAATGTAGATAACGGATGGACGATCTTGGCTGCCCGCCGAATTGCAGTTGCTTGGTGGATCGCAGCGTATCAGGAACTGTACAAAGAAGAACACAGTGTCATACGCAGTACTACAGTTCGCCACCGACTGCCACTGACCGACTTTTGCGGTTGTAACTGGCGCGGCTGCAGCTGACTTCAGGCACTCCGTTCGCATGTGCGCCTGTTAAGATTTGGCGACCATGGCGGAAGGAGAAATGCAGGAGGAGAAATGGGTTTGGCGAGAACAGGCGCCTACTTGCCCCTGCTTTCCAATCAGCTGAATGCGAACCAAACATGTTAAAAATAGTGACTTAATTATGGTTTTTCTCCAGCGCTTAATATTTTGACGAGCCTGAAAGCTAGTTCACACAATTGTGTCAACTGCATTGCATCGTGCAGCACAGCCCCTCCCCATTGGTTCGTTGTGAGGGTCGCCATAGCAACAGCTCGACGAAAGCAGTCTTAAAGCAGTCAAACGCGTCTGTGTAAACAAACCTTTGCACACACAAAAAAAAATTCGGTCCACCCGGCAGCAGGTTTAGTTTTCCCTGGAACTTGAGGCTAAAAATATTAAACTGCGAAAAAGTGTTATAATTCAAGGCGAAAACCTCCGGACCACGGGAAAACGGAGGGCGTTCATGAGCGTGTTCGAAAACACAACCGGCCGTTCTCCGTCCTCAATGATTACATCGCTGCGCGTGTGACGTCAGTCGAGGAGTTGAGAGGTACAAATATCTTTAACTTATTTTATTTTTCTAAATTAAATCTAGTGCACTTAAGGAAAACTTTTGTTTTCGTTCTTCACTCAATAAGTTACAAAGACTAATTACCACAATTAGTAAACCAAAAAAATATGTACCTTGTTTTCTCTTCTTTTCTTATTCTTTTTGCCCATTTTACTTGGTTCTATGCGGTCTGCAATATGTAAACAAAACAGAAAAAAATATTGCACGGCTCCGATTCAAACGGTTCAGCCGTATCTGTCCATTCATGTAGCACGCTGTGTATTCAGGGTATCCACGCGTGGATGTGTGTGGTGAACACATTTTTCAGCTACGTTTCAAGCACCGTTTTTGTTCGTGCTAGTCGCTTTTCGTTCAACGCTCTAGTGGTAGGTTGCGCATGTAAACTTTTTTTTTTAATGTTTTGGTGCATTGCAAGTAAAAGTTTTGGTATGCCATATTCGATTTGACATTCCAGTTTTATAGACATTCGACGCCCCTGTTCGATACGAATTCTATTCGTGCTGAAATTTTCCTATTCCCACACCCTTAAGTACTATTTGCCTAACCTTCGACCATCCGAATAAAAGGTTCCCGTACCTTAGGTAAAATGTTTGGCACAGCCGAATATCTGACCTTGACCACACTGCGAGTTACTGCAGTTGTCGTGCACCTCGCATATATATATATATATAGTCAATTATTTTATTCTTTATAATTAAAGAGGAGTACCTGTAATCAAATAATTACATTATTGTAATCAATTCCTTCTTATTTTAATTTCGTAACGCTTTAATTACTTTCATTGAACAGTAAAAATGTCACCACCAAATTGCTCGGACGTGCGGTTTAGTGGACGCGTACTTGTACGTAGTTCAGCTACTCTACTGAAGATGTAGTTCAACTACTTTTCAGAATAGTTTAGTGATTTTAGTTGCATTTTTTTTTTCGGGAATGAGTAGCTGACTTTAATTACTTTTTCCGAGTAACTTCTACTCAAATTACAAATTAGTTTCGTACTCACTATTTCACTTGAGGTACATAACCTCTACTTACTTTGTTCTTTACTTCAAGTGCTTTTTAGATGTACTTTACGCAACACCGGAAACAAGCAAACGCTATCTGAAAAATCAAGCTCGGGCAATGCTAAACCTCAAAGTACAAATGATACGTCCGCAGTACATCATTGACAAAAAAAAAAAACAATTAAGCACGCTGAAGGAGAACCAGCTATTAAAGCATTTCTGTGAAAACACAACCCGCTTTATATTTGGCATCCAGAATTTCGCTGATGGATCAAAACCTAGGTACTTTCTTGTTACCATAAGAAATTATAAAAGTAGTACAAAAGCAATTTGCTACTTTTTATGGTAGTTAGTAATTTACTCAATGACTTTCCATTTGAGCAAAATCTGTTCTACACAATTTACTTTCGAAGCCAACACTCGGTATATTAATTACGTTGTTTGAGTAACTTGTACAGGTCTGGCACTGTTCGCGCGTCTGGGCGGTTTGTTCCGTTTCTTATTATCCGTGATTTCGCACCGCCAGCCTCGCGCTCGTTGCTCGAGTGATGGCGCATTACCCCGCGCTTTTTAAGCGCCCCAAAATCTTTATAATACTTACTTAGTTATTTTTGAAGACGCGTAGCAACTTTCTAATTGGAACGATATGCTTGTTTTCAGTAATTAAAACGATCAAAACATTTAGTGCGACAATTATACCCCTTCATTATGCTGCCCTTGCCGTATAACTTCCCTGCGCATATCGCATTAGCATAGTTTCCACGGCTTTTCAAAACAAAATTGTAAAGCCTGTAAAGAAAACACCCTGTATATTTAACGCATGTTGATATGCTTCATTCCATATGTGCACAACTATTTATAAGTAATATTTCGTGTTTCCGGGGTTTAGTTTTCTTTCAATTCGGAGGGGCTTTCTCGATCTCCATTTTGTGGGCACAGATTCGGGATTTTTAGGTATACATTTTTGTGTCGGACGAAAACCGAGGTTTATCGGGGCTTGGCAATTCAGATTTATCCGAAAAATTATAATTTTCAAAATTACGATGCCAAAAAAGACCGTAAATTTGTTTAGGGCAAAGGGTCAGTGCTCCCCAAAGGAGAGACAGCTTTAGTTTACTTTCAAAACTTAATGGAAACTATTCACCAAGGGTGGTTCACCGTATATCTCCTCAGTTCATACAGGACAACAGGTCAGTTTACTTCTTGCAGACGACCAAAGTCACTGTTCTGGTTTTAAGTTTGGACCATACCATTTGAGATTCTTAGAAAAGGAGGGATCGTGTTTTTATAGCGAGGCAAAATATAAACCCATCAATTTCAAAGTGGGTAGGGCATAAATCTTCTATGCTTCCTAGCGACTATGTTCAAGTGTTTTGTGGCTTCAAAGTACCAACTTTTGTTCAAGCATCGCTTGTTTTCAAGCTTTGTCGTGGAACATTAAGTATTTTTAATGCCAAGGGCGCTAATGCCAGATCCAGCTAAAAACAAAGTGTCATTAGATACGGGAGACTTTAATGTGCGTTTGTGTAGGGGTATATTTTAAATGTTAAAGAATCAAAAACACCTCAAAATTAAACTTTAAGTTCGATGTACCCCGAAGTTTCGGGGGTTATCGGACTTCGAAAAACACCCTCTGAATTTCTTAAAAATTAAACTCCGAAAACGCGCGACCCTTGTTATGTTAAAGGAAAAACGACACGAATACTTGAAAAAAGTAACCGTACCGATAAGAGAGACAAAAATAAAAACTGGATAAGATATTTGGTTCTCACGCAAGAAGCAACCTCGCCGACAGTTCATTGTGGGTTGCGTTCCGGTTTATGACAAAGAGAAGCTGTAAACAAATTGTGTTCCCGTTCAGCTTGGACTTTTTTTATTCAAGGAGAATTCTTAATCGAAATTTATCGTGCGGTTTTTTTTGTTCGATTTTGATAAGATCGCATCGGGAGTCATTTTTCGGGTCTTATCGGTATTTACCTAAAATAAATAACCCTAACTACATGGTTTCTAAAGACTGTGGTAAACTCTACGTGGAGAGTTTCATCTTTTTCTGTGTATGACTCACACTTTAGTGGATAATGTCCTCTCGTGCTTGTTTGCAAATTTGCACCAAAACGCCTTTCCAGACTATTCTCGTGAAACAAAAGTTGGTTTTGAACTGTCATTTCATTCTGTCGTGTTTGGCAGGAGCTCTCGTGTTTAGTTACACACCCACGGTAAGTCGCGTTTGGTTTCTGGCAATGGTGAACGAGAGTTAATTCCGAAATCAAATTTGTTTAAGCGTATGGGGAGCTAGCCTGACTCGAATAGTGTTTGGTGTCCTCGCTGTAGATAAGCGAACATACCTACCTTTTTTTTTTTTAGGTTTGTATACTCGGTTTTTGTCTGACCTCTATTGAATCTTCAGTTAATGAATATACTTTACACGATGGATATTACTACGCGCCTAGGGCACTTTTTCAAAGTTTGTGACCGGATACGCTATGATTACTGCCTAGAGGGGTTACACTTTTACGAGCTACCAGAAGAAAAACATCCGTGGATAGGTTATTTTATGAGAGGCTCTAAAAGTTCACTAAACATTTACGGCCCACCATCTCCGGAAGAATAATAAAAAAAAAAAGATAAGACGATTTACGATTCCTTCCACGATAAATCTTTTTGCGCTGATCACTGTCTTCTTTATTCGCATTTAACTTTTTTTTTTTAATCTTTCCTAGTGATGCTGAATAAAAATGAGACACGAGCGCCCAGAAACGAGGTGTGTTCTTAATAAATCCCCGTGTTTTTTTTGTTTTTTTTTACATACCGAGTTTACAATTTGCATATATTTGAGTGCATGAGCGACGTGCGCGACGGATTCATCAATCCGTATTCTACCGAATTATAGCGTGAAACAAAAAAAAAATCCTGTGATAATCTTGCTTTTTTTGTCTTTTTAGTTTACCAAAAATGCTAAAACGTGTCAAGAGAGAGCAAAACAAAAAGAAAAGTATAAAGGAGGTGTTAGAAGCGAGAGAATGCAGGCGAGCTGGTTAGGAGACGACATACTTGTTAACCCTGAGACGGGGAAGACTAAAAATAGACAAAACAACACAATGTTTTTTTGTCCGTTTTTTTTTCTTTTTTTTAAACTTCCCCGCTTTAGAGTTATAGACAAAGCGATCGCATGCTGACATCGTGAAAGCAGGTCTTCTATTGATAAGAAAAGTTATTTACGGTCTCCCTACTTGTGCATGTGTGTATGTTTTTGTTTGTTCAAGCTTAGCGGTACATATCTCGTCCTTTATCCCGCATTTTAAGACCATCTTACATGGATATAAATAGCACGCGTATGTTACGCAATAGCTCTGTTATACGGGGTTTTCTTTTATTTTACAAATTTGTTTTATAAAATTCTAGGGAGCTACACTGATGCAATATGTGCAAGTTTGTTATACGGCCAGGGGGAAATAATAGAAGGGTCGTATTGTCACGATGAGTTAAATAATTAACTAAAATTCGTGAATTATCATTTTAACGAATAAAGATTAATATATAATTCTTATTAGAAACATGCTGAGCGTCATACAAAACCACTAAATCGGTAATTTTTACAAAGACTCAGCTCATTGGTAGCGCAGCAGTGCGCTAAAGCATCGCCTCCTTTATTCTAGAAACCCGTCAATTCTACGACGGAGCCATTCAGTGCCCGGCCGCCGGAAAAAGGCGAGGGGCAGCGCCGAATTGTCTCCGATATGGCAACGCGGAGCCACTTCAGGGGTGATCTCTCAGGCTGAGCCACGAATACGCGCGGTAGCCTCTCCGCGAAACAACAAACCACAACAAAAAAAAAGAAAAAAAAAATGCTTCCGGTGCATGTACAAACGAAGGAGGGGTAGAAAACACAGAGGAGTGCCAGTGTCTTTTCGAATTTTACCGCTGGGGCATTATTTGGCGCTGCCCGAGAGACCCTCCGCGCGCCTTCTTCCCTGGTATCCTTTCCCTTCATAGCGACCACGCTCCTTCACGATTTGAGAGGCTTTCTAAAATAAATTAGACCATGGCTGAAAAAGAAAAACGTGGATGATAAGAAACGAAAAAAGGGTGGCCGCGTAAACACACCGGTAGCCTTGCTCCTGCTGCATGAGTGGCAAGTTTAGAGCTCAACCTTGCTTCCCACGTGCTCAAAGTCTTTAAAAAATTGACTGCTTTAGTGCTTTTCGGCGACACGCAGCAAGTTTCTCGTTGGAACTATATGATAATTTTCAATATTTAAAAGGTGATCTAACAAAACGATTTTAATTCGCCCATGTATCGCGACAAATAGCCCCCTATATTGTGTTCCCCTGACGGTATAACTCACCATAAAAAAAAATATGTAATACATATAAATAGTTGTTTTCTTATTTAGTAGTGGAATTTAAAAGAATGCCTAATGTTCCTCTTTGAAGCTCTCGCCTATAGTCCTCCTTGAGATTTCACTGGGAGTGATCGCGAAATAAATTGTCTCCTGATCAAAATCATACTTGGCGTATAAAGGCAATTAGGCAGCATGATGGTAGCATGTCTAAAAATTGTGCCTGATGTCTCTGCTGAAAGGGGACAATTCGTCGAGTGCACATGCCGTACTGATCGCACCAAAGCAGGCATTTACAAGCCGCGTGCACTTGGAAATACCGAAGAAGCGGAATTTAAACCTTTAATGTGCCTTTTTAGCATAGCACTGCCGTAATACCGTTCCCGGTATAATTCAACGCCGGGTTCGGACCAAGAGCGCACCGCAAGCGAGTAGATCGCCATGAGCGATCTTTCGTATATCGCTTTTCCCATTCTCTATAAAGACGCCGCCATTGCGCATGTGCGCAGCGTTGCGGAATGGCAGAAATGGTCTACAAAAACTTCACGAGAGAGTTTTCATAGCTAGTTTTCACCGTCCTACAACGCTCTCCGCAACCCGCTAGCAGATCTGGCATTCTGCAGGTAAGCCTAACGGCGCGCACACCCGATAGCGGAAAGTTCATTGCAGGAAAGCGCAGCGGAAGGAGAGAAAACGTTTTATACCAAACATTATACGCGGACAGCGTGATCACGTGGATGCAAGACTGACGCTTGACTGGGGCAACGACCGCGTAGCTTTCAACGCTCTGCCAGCTTAGCGGTGAACAGAATATATAGGTACCGTAACAAGAACTGAAATGAATACGGTTCGCTTTCGGTGTGTTCTCGGCCCAACTTCCGCATCGCGGTTACGGTAACGGTAACAGTATTACAGTAACGCTATGCTGAAGCGTTTTATGAGAGAGTTTCAGTAGATCGTACGCTCCCGCTAGCAAGGCGAAGCTCTAGCGTACGATCTGCTAAAAGCCCCTAAGCTCGTACCGTCACTTCGAAGCATGGATTGAGCACGCGTCCGCTGGGTCCGCTTTCCGTAGCATAAGATCCACTTAAATTCTTTAATAGGGAGTTTCCGTAGACCGCGTTTCGCCCTTCGCTAAAGCTCTTCGCAGCGAAGAAGCCCCTACTGCGCCTGCGCGCCCATGGCCTTGACTGTACAGTTCTGGGTATCGTAGCCCATTGCGGAGAGCGTTGCGGGACGGTGAAAACGATCTATGAAAAATCCCTAGCAAAACGTTTCAGCGTAGCGTTGCCGCAGCCAAATACATACATCAGGCACAGTAGAGCTCCTGGAGCAAGTCACAGCGCAAGCTTCCGGTAGCAATAGCGCTCCGCAAGGTATCCTGCGGTAATAGTATATGATGATATTCTCTATTTTCAAAAGTACAGCTTAATGTTTCACTCGTGTTGCTGCGGAGTCGCGGTGAATTAACACAATCGAACACAATCTGTGTTTGAAACCATAACTATACTAAGATTTCTCAGGAAGATATAATATTCTTTAACAGTTTTATTAAGAATAAAACGCAAGGGGCCTGTAAGCTTCAAAAATAACAAGAAAAAGTATGGAGGAAACGAAAAGCTGCAGCTAATATATGCTTGGATTGACGTTCTAGCAAGTTTATCGCGCGTACTTTCTGCGACAGCTCCTTCAAATACGTATATTATATCTCCACTTCTTTCTCACGCAGTTCAAAACAGTCCTCCGATTTCCCATCAACGTACTTAGTTTCACCACAAAAACATGATTACAAGAAAAAAAAAGGATTAGCTCTTCGTGGTGGGTTACTAATTTACCCCTTTTGTGAGGGGAATAAAAGTGCCAGTATTTGTGACATGTGCAATTCGCAAAAATTAAATGTAACTTTTGTGCATAACAAAGATACTTAATCTACAACGTATAGAGATGCTTATTTTCATTTTCACAAGTCACATAAATCTACCGTAAATTCCGAGGAAGCGCCCCCACCCGAGCAAGAGCCCCCCCCCCCCCCCCTCCCCTCGCCCCCCCCCTCCCCCCCCCAACTTCACTGTTAATTTCACATTTCCGCGCCGTTCCGGGAAAGCGCCCCCCTCCCCGCTCCGCATCCGTATCACGCACCGCGCTGACCGCGCCCAGGCAACACTGGCCTGCGAAATTCAGTCCAAGAATCCAATCCAATCCAATCCTACTTTGCAGCCCGGTAACCCCGGTCGCCACGCGCCATTGTCGCTTTGTTTTGGGGGGTGTCGGGTCGGCTATGCATTCTTACACAGTGGCAAAGAAAATCGAGGTCGTCCAATGGCATCGTGAAAACGGGAAAAACGTGCACTAGACGTCTCGACACGTCAGGCTTGACTGAAAACGGGAATGCGACAAGAATTTTGACAATTTGCTACAGCCAAACTACGGGAAAGCCAAACTTCGACGAAAGCTAAGTAACAGCGCGACGGTGTTCAGTGAATACGTAGACAACGCGCTCTTTGAATACCTGGAGCGCGAAAGAAGTGCAGAATGAGCCATTAGCAACCGGCTTCTTTCTGAAGAGGCTGTCAAAATAGCCAACGGCATGCAGTTGGGAAACGTCGCGGAATGCTGCGAACTTTTTCTTGCGACCGACTCTGAGGAGTCTTTTGGTGGCTTTGAAAATGATTAACATAGTCAATGACAAATCTTTGGCCTAATAAAGTCTATGTTCTGAGAGATAAATAACATATAAAAATTCGTGTGCATTTCGCCTTTTTTCTTTTTCTGGTGGAAAAAGTTTGTCGCCGCCAGCTTGAATTTTGGTGCCGTTCCGGGATATCCCCCCCCCCCCCCCCTTTGCAGGCAATTTGACTTGAGTGCGGGGGGGGGGGGGGGTGCGCTTGCTCGTAATTTTACGGTATATACAAGTGCCACATATTATAAAAAACAAAATTCTAAACCGACTAAATCTTTTATTGAACAACTGATTTATTGGCTGGCTGCATGATTAATTGCTTTCTTGGAGAGGTATTACTGCAAGTTGATATACAAGCAAACTCTTTTAGTGTTCTCAAACCTGTAGCAAGGTTTGCTGCCAACCATTCAATAACATCCTGCAGGCGTCTCTTCCAATTGCGTTTTCGTTTTGCAGATTAATAAGAATTTCGCAATGTGCAAAAACTGTGCCGACGTTGCATTGCTTGGTTAGTCAAAACAAAAAAGGTCTAAGGCTGGCGCGTGCGGCCCCGCGCTTGCATAGTGACAACACAATTATCACGTACCCGTCTGGTCAGCGTTTGCTGACCAGACGGAAATTAGTTCCGTCTTGTCAGCAGAGGATTTAAGGACGGTCGCTCCGGTAATTGCATGCAATCTGGCGGAGGAACAAAATCGGATCCGCTTCCGATGTAATCACCTTGGGCTTGCAACACGTCCGGAAATCCAAAATTATTTTGTGAATACACGTCGAAGATTACAAATATAAAAACAAAAGATAGGGTTCATTTGAACAATGTGTCAACATTATTTACCGCTTTTTGTGTTTTTCATCTTTGTCGTTAGTGTAGTGGTTCGATTCCCCGACGGGGAGAACTTTTACTTTATATATACTATATGTATTTTTATTTCCTTCGCACTAAAATTAACACACTACGCCTTGTTCGGACTTTATAGCATGGTATCACAATGCATGAAGCTTTGGTAAACATTCTTTTCGTGTGTGATTCTACATTCTTCTTAATTGCTTTCAGCGAAACACTGTAGCTCACTAGAGATCCGTGGTTGTTTTCTTTCCCATGACCCCTCGTTCACTGATGCTGGCTCTCTCTGTGTGTGTATTTAAATCAGATGCTTATTTTTACCAAAACGCGCACATTCCAGACGTAAAGAGTATTTTTCTTTTATTTTCACAGCCAAAGCTTTCTACTTCACACTACCCTCCTTGTGCACTTATCTAATTGGAATTTTTAAGATCAAGTAAAATTAACTAATTAACGCAGCGCATCAACCGTCCGCCAACCCCTTTTGCCTTTCCTTGAATTGACACGTATAGACGCATTTTTGCAGTTCCTTAATTAAATGCGTTTTATATAATTGTGACAATTTCACTTGTCGACCCACGAACGTAAATGACACAGTGACAGATCTCGCATCTTTTGCTTAAATATATCTAAAGCCATACAAGTCTAAAATGTTTAACATAAACCGCTGTCAGCCAGCGACCCTCAGGCACATAAAACGGTCAGGAGCTAGAAGGAAAAGTGGCACAGCGTTTTGGCCAGTACACGTTTTGATGGTGTGATAAACATACTAATGTCAAAACCCGCATGTTCCCCGAGGTCTCAGTCTCATAAGCTAAAACATTTCGCACCTCCAATAGACCATTTTCAAAAGTGCCCGCCATCTATATTGCAGCTGCTTCGCCAACTGTCTGAGTCTGCCATTGTCATGGCACGCGTTCGGAGCTTATGTACTGGACACGAGGACTGCGCAAGCGCTCGGCGAGGACTCTGATCCAATCAGACGCTGCGTGCACTTAAAATAGCGACCGTCAATGTTGCTTGATGGGGTTATGAAAAGGGTCAGTAGTAGCTGTAAGCCATGCTATCATAGAAATCTTTTCAAATTGAAAGAAAAAAAATTAAGGTTACAAATGTGTCCCTTTTTGTTTTCGATTCATCATTTTACTATTTTAAATACCTTCCAGTTACCGCAATGTAACAGGCCGTTTATGAGCACAATTACAAAAGCATCTGACCACTTTCTTTTTAAAACCACCAGAGTGTGAAATTGACTAGTGGAGCAAATTGTAACTACGGATATCGGTAAGAACCGCAACCTCTTGAGGGAGGTCCCACCTCCCGATGATTGGCATGGCCGTCTGCGAGCCAGTTCTCGACTTTAGCTCTATTTGTTTTTAGTTTTTGTTTTCCTATAATTTATTTATTTATTTATTTGCTTTACACTCAGGACCCGAAGGCATTACAGAGGGGGAGAGCAAAGTTGGGATCAAAACAGTTTAATGCATGGTTATTCACACTCAAAAAAAAAAAAATGATTGGTGATAGCAGACCTAAAAAATAGTGTCAGTTATGGATGCAATTGGTCCGGGAAGGTGGCTCCAGTCGAGGTATGTGCGAGGAAGGAAAGAAGATTGGAATGTAGATGCGATAGCGATAGGTACCTCAACTTTGTGCTGATGATCATGACAAGCAGAAATATAAAAGGGACCAGTGATTAATTTGTCGCGAAGCACAGAGTTATAAAAATAAAGTTTGTGAAGTAAAGCGTGGCGTGAAAGCTTACGTCGCAAGTAGAGGGACCGGTAGTGACAAGGTAGACTTCCTAGAAGTTACGCTAGATGTATAATGATAATTAGAAAGAATAAAACGAGCGGATCTGTTTTGAATGCCTTCCAACGCAGTGATGAGAGTGGCTTGTCCGGGATCCCAGACAGAGGCTGCGTATTCTAACTTCGGTCGAACTAGAAATTTATAAAGAATTAGCTTGAGGGAAACAGGTGCCAGTAAAAAGTTGCGCCTGGGGTAGCCTAACCTACGGTTAGCATTAGATGTGATATACTAAACATGTGTTTTCTATGAGAGGTTAGAAGTCATATGTACACCTAAATATTTCTAACAAGATACCATGTCAAGTTAAGCCTGATTAAGAAAGTAGCTCCGAGTTCATGTGACTGACGAGATACACGCATTCTTTTACATTTGTTAGTATTAAGCATCGTAGACCATACGTCACACCACTGGTAGATAGCTTTAATGTCAGAGTGAAGCATGATGTCATCATGTTCATTAAGTATCTCACGGTAAATCACACAGTCGTCAGCAAATAAACAAATAGACGAGGAAACATTAAGAGGGAGGTCGTGAATATATATTTAAAAAGTAAGGGTCCTAAAACAGATCCTTGGGGAACTCCAGAGGCTACAGACGAAAAGGAAGAGTTACTATTATTTACTGTAACAAATTGTAACCGCAATGATGGAAAAGATTGAATCTATGCAACAACGTTAGCATCTATGTTAAGCTTGGACAGTTTCAGAAGTATTAGTTTATGAGATACTTTATCGAACGCTTTGGAGAAATCTAGGAAATGCAGTCTGCCAGGGATCCTCGGTCCAGGATGCAGTGAAGCTCATGTGTGAATGATACAAGCTGTGTCTCATATGAAAATGTTTTTCGAAATCCATTTTGGGATAGGCAGAAGAAGTTGTTAAATTCTAAGAAATTGACGAGGTGGAAAAATATTATATGCTCAAGGAGTTTGCAAGGAACACTGGTTATAGAGATTGGGCGATAATTTAAAGTGGAATGTTTGTCACCAGTCTTGTAAATGGCAACCACCTTCCAATTTAAAGGAAGAAAACGGTATCTAATGAACTGATCAAGTTTAGTTAAAATAATAAAAGAATA
This sequence comes from Ixodes persulcatus, assembly GCA_013358835.2. Lineage (NCBI taxonomy): Eukaryota > Metazoa > Arthropoda > Arachnida > Ixodida > Ixodidae > Ixodes > Ixodes persulcatus. The sequence continues at coordinate 522,681 of JABSTQ010011399.1, read as the reverse complement.
ATGCTTAGTATTTTTTCAGAAACTTCGAAATAACACCATCCACTTCCCCTGAAGACGGCAATCTTAACGTTTCTATGACATGATCGACGGCAGCACAATCAAGCAAGATGGGCTTCATCGGCAAATAGTCCGAAATGTCTTAGAGAGGACATTCCGTGCTGCTGTCACTAGAAAATGATTCAACCAAAACTCGGTTCAATACATTTGCATACTCTTCAAGTGGCATAACATCCCCACTTTCGTTTTTTAGACTACCAGAAAATAAACACTCGTGCCCCAAATTGTTTGCAGCTGAGTTGCGTTTAGCGAAATAGCAAGAATCCCAAGTATAATTTCGGTAACGATTCTGTTAGTATCACACTTCGCTTGTGTACAGTCGCATTCTGCCTCAGAAAGCGGAAAGTGAATGCACGAGTTAGAAAGAAGAAAAAAATGCCGTAAAACCGCGAGGACAGAAATATCCAAGCTGCATGAAGCAAGGCGAACTAATCCCGTTGTGTCTACATAAAAGTAACTCAAAATCGCTTATTTAGTCCGCGCAAGGACTTATCTGCCAACATTTCAGTGGGCCAGGCGCGCGCGGTATTCGGAAAATAAACCTTTGCGCCGAGCCCATGCCCGCGCGGCTTAGAGCAAACAAAACTTGTATATCTACATAACACCGCGGGCTCGACCGAAAGCATAAACCGCAATGCGGGTCCGTCGGCTCCTTTTTGAACCTCTAAACCACGTGATTCATTACGGAATTCACACTCTCTAATGCTTGATACCTTTCGATAGAAAAGCGTGGAACACATTTGTGGAAAACTGTGGTGTGCTCTGTTTGACCTTACGATAGACCACGGCAGAAGTTACGGGTCATTCCAGCCAGTCCAGCGCTGTGAACCTTGATCACGTGACTGCGCTCCCCGTGCGTCGCTGCTTCCCTCTCCAAGGTCACGTGACATACACGGAGCATTGGATTGGCTTGGATGGCCCGTAGCGTCGTCCGCGGTTCATCCTGAGGTAACGCGAAGCACGGATTGCGGGATTCTGGTCGCTGGAACCTGCGTCATGAGTTGGGAAAACAAAAAAATACGGAATGGAACATTGTGCGCCCGTTCTAATCGGTATTTATTGCACCGCAGTCACAGACAAAACACATTCGGTCGCGTTGGTCACGTTGAGGTTTCGCTTCCTGGTGATCCGTCTTCAGAGCATTAGACCAAAAACGCGTTCAGCATCTCCATTTTTTCGCGGCTTTCAAAGTGTGATTCGATGTGTCATCTCATTTCCTTTTAGCCAGACAGATCACCAATACTTGCTGTTTTGACTGTTCCTTTTTTTTTCTTTTTTGGCGTTACGTTAAGTTTAGATGAAATTCTAGCTTGCGGATTTGAATCTCTTGATGCGTCATGAGTACACTAATGAAAAAGGAAGAAATCGTGATTTTTTGAAGAACATCAATTAAAAGAATATTTTGATTTAGATCACTGCAGCTAGAAAATAGTGAATCTTTACGGGAACCGTAGATTTTGGTGTAGGAACGTTTCGGTGCACCGACGTTTTGGTGTACATACGATTTGTGTTTTAAAATTAGTAGTTGAGCTTCCAGCAGACAATGCAGACCTTTCTGAACTTTGTCATATGTATGCATAAAACGTACAAGATGTATTGATAGGGGATTGCTGATTTGTGTTCATTTAGAGGTCTGCTTTTGCCTGTTAGGAAAAATATAGAAAATACATTCAACAAATAAAAATGATCGCGTCTTCGATCCAACAGTAATATGTTAAATCATTTTATAGGGGGGAAAGATATCTGAATACAGTTGTTAAGGCAGTCATTATGAGATGCTAAACTATCGAAACATTATACAAAAATGTTACGTGTTTTCTTAGCGAGGGTCACTGATGCAATTCAAGGGTATAATAAGGATCGGTCTAGCTTTAGGTTAGGTAAGCCAACACGATGGCGTAAACAGTGACCACATATACAGCGTGTTTTTTTTTTTTTTTTTTTTTTAAGCTTAACAGATTTGTTTAAAAAAAGTTGTGGAAGTTACACTTATGCCACTTGTAGATGTGAGGTATACGGCCAGGGGGACATTATGTGGGTGGCTAATCGCTGCGATAAGTCGGCTAATTAATTAAAATTTGTTAATTAACTTTTTCTTCGGAAAAAGACATATCATTCCAGTTAGAAACTTGCTGAGCGTCATCAAAAACCACTAAATCAGTCATTTTTAGAAAGACTTTGAGCTCGTGAGAAGCGTAGTAGCGAACTGAAGTTACCACTCGTGGAGCAGGTACAAGGCTAGCGTTTGCGGAACGCGTATGATTAGATTATCATCGCGTTCCGCAACCGCTAGCCTTGCACCTGCTCCGCGAGTGGTAACTTTAGCGCACTTCTACGCTCCTCACGCGCTCGAAATCTTTCTGAAAATTACTGATCTAGTGGTTTTCGATGACGCTCACCAAATTTCTAATTGTAAACATATATATATTTTCAGTAATTAAAGAGCTAATTAACGAATTTTAGTTAATTGGCCGAATGATCGTTACGATTAGCCCCCTATACTATGCCCCCCTGGCCGTATAACCCACCTGCACAAACCATATAAGTGTAACTTTCACTGCTTTATTGAAACAAATTTGTTAATCTTAAAAAAAAACACCCTGCATACTGGAAACAAAGGGGTGAGTTAGGACAGGTACACCGAAGTTAATCTCTTAATCATTCAATTAATCAACATGGCAAATGAAAAACAAAATTGTTATTTGTAGAGGCAATGATCAAGGTCTTTTCATTTCATTTCATTTATTTACACCTTAAGGGCCCGTGAAGGGCATTACATAAAAGGGGGGGGGGGGGGGGGGTATTCAAGATTTATACAATACAGAAAACGTACCGAGAGGCCACAAAAATATTGTATGAAGATGTTAGTATAAGCAGTATAAGTAATAAAATACGCGACGTACGTTCCGAGACAATCAAAAGGTAACTAGGATTTCAAAAGATATACACCGAAAAAGTCCGTACACCGAAAGAGTCCGTACACCGAAAGGTCCGTACACCGAAAGGTCCGTACACCGAAAGGTCCGTACACCGAAAGGTCCGTACACCGAAAGGTTCGTACACCGAAAGGTCCGTACACCGAAAGTACGTACACCGAAAGGTACGTACACCGAAAGGTACGTACACCGATATCTCCGTGCACCGAAACGTCCGTGCACCGAAACTTCCGCGCCGAATTGTGCTATATCGAAAAGTCCTAGAGTAGAATGTTGGGCTAGTTGGTTTTGGAACTTGGAATACATTGGAGCGCTAAAATGTATTCCAAGTTGAAAAGTTCTACACCGAAATGTCCTACACCCAATCTTTACCACTATATGTATTTTTGAACATGGCAGATTGTCTGATCGATTCGTCGAATTACTAATAACGGTGCGGAGCAAGATATTATTTTAAATGTACAGTTTAATCAACAACATTTTATTTCTGTAATCTCCGTTGTACTAGGGAAAAGATTGATTTTTTTAGTTAGTTAAAAACGTCACTTGGGTTTTCTTTCGATTTCGGACTTAATATACACGAACTCAACTCTCCTACGTCACGCCGCGGTGGTGGCCCGTCCGGCGCACTTCCGGTCTGGGACGGTGGGCAGAAGTCGCCGTGCGAGACATGCATTCCTGTGTTCTCTCGGAAGAAACCAGACAAAAACCCTGCCTTCTCGTCAAAATGCTGCGACGGGGGCTGTACCAAGAGAGCCTGGATAGGTTTGAAGATCAGTTTTCATGTGTTTCTGCCCCCTCCGTTCGTCCGAGAACGTGGATAGTAGCCGTGAAAAAGGCAAACCAGACGTTGTCGAACTACGATCGCTTGTGCGGGCAACACTTCGTGGTCGCCAGATGTATTTGTTTTGTTCCAACATGAACGAGAGAAAACCGCCAAGTTGTCCGGACCACCCACGGGTTCAGTGCGTCTTCAAATTCACACGGCCGCCTGATCGTTCGAACTTTCGTCTGCTTTTTGTCGTCTGCTCGTTCAAACAAAAGCGGCCCGTAGACCAAACTTTGACCCGGGTGATTGCAATAAGAAGTAATTGCAGGCCTCAAAAGACATAAGTAGGCTCGGTGTAAACAGTAGATACAAGATGTTGATCATTGGTACCAGTGGCCATCACCGACTTGTTACGCTTAATCTGTTCCCGCTTCCGATTTTCAGTGTCGACGTCGATCATCGCCGCTACTTTCTACTGTTTTGCAGCACGAGCGACGTCGCGACCGAAAATGGCTAGAAGAATCTCATCATGGTTTTGGCGTCCATTCTGCGGCGTTCATGCGAATGAATCGCCGCACGTCAAATTATTTACGCAAAGTTTAGTGGCGTAACGAGCCTTGATAATTTTGCTCAGGCGATTAAAGTGGTAAGACGTTGCTATGAGGACGTAGAATCGACAATTCCAACGCGAAAAAGAGTATGCAGACTCACACAGACGCCGACAACGTGACATTCCAATGGTTTGTTGACGCGGGACGCGGTGCTTCTTGCCCGCACTCCATTGCGCATGCGTTCGAACTGTCGTCTGCTCTTTCAAACTTGTCTGCTTTTTGTCGTCAGCTCGTTCAAACGACAGCGGCCCGTAAACCAAACGTTGACCCGGTAATTGCTATAAGAACTAAGTGCAGGCCTCAAAACACTTTTGAAGGTTGGTTGGAATAAGTGGGCTAAGTGTAAACAGTAGATACAAGAAAATGTTCAATCAATCAATCAATCAATCAAAGCTTTATTTACCAGAAACACTGGAAGGAGTCCTAGACAAAAAGCTGTTGAGACAGCTTGACTGGGTCTGGGACCCTTATTACATTGGCAGCAGCTTGGTAGGGCAACATTCTACTATCATAACATTTGATGAAACAAAAAATAAATTAAAAATCGGAACTTTGCAAACATAACACTAAGTTAGGGAACAACGAAGATATAAGAGCGCAAGTCTCGTTTGCTAATCGTGTATATGTTTATGTGTTTGTGATGCATTTATTTAAAACAAGTGGTATATTATAATGTAAAGTTTGTAAGTTGTAGTTTGTGCGGGAATGAGGAAGGACCCATGCTTCTCTGCGGCGTATGTTGACATCACTGCTATGCCTTACTAGCTCAGAAATAGTGAATAAGAAATCAATGAATAGTGTGGAAGAGAAACGAATGAAACAAAGCAAACGATACTCATACATGCGTTATACCGGAATTATTTGATATTTTAAAAATAAAGGTTCTGTGTGGTCTGTGTAGGAAACATCAGCAATATATCGTATTATTTTCTTTTGTAGTAATAGTATGCTTTTAAGGTTTGTTTTTGTTGTAGTAGCCCATACAAGGTGACAATAACTTAAGTGGGATTGAAATAATGCGTAATAAATTTTAAGTTTAATGTTGAGTGGTAAAACATTGCGGCAACGAGAAACAATACCAACGACACGAGAGAGTTTAGCTATCAAATAATGTATATGACAATCCCACGTCATATTCTCTGAAAAAAATACGCCTAAAGTTTTATGTTGACTGACTATTTCGATTGATGATGTACCTAGTGAGAGAGTGTAATTTATTGAAATGGGTTTATTTTTCGATCTGAATAAGATTGCTTTAGTCTTCATTGTATTTACCTTAAGGCCGTTAGTATCAGACCACAATGCAAATTTCGTAAGAGTAGAATTGGCTTGGCACAGCAGTGTATCAGCATCGGCCGCAGAGAAAAACATACTCGTATCATCCGCATATATAACGAACTGCACTTGGTTATCGATGTTTACTAGGTCATTGATGTAGACGTTAAATAGAAAAGGTCCAAGTATGCTTCCCTGCGGTACACCACAAAGAACACTTTGGAAAGAAGAGAAAAAACCGTCAATAGCTACACACTGTTTCCTATTTGTTAGATATGAGTGAAGTAAGGCAAGTGGTACACCGCGGACGCCATATCGACTAAGTTTCATAAGTAGTACTGTGTGATTTAGGACATCAAACGCTTTACTGAAATCAATGAACACACCTCAAGTAATCAACCTTTTTTCTATATTTTGTAATATAATTTCCTTTTGATATAACAGGGCGGCTTCCGTAGATTTCCCTTTGCGAAAGCCGAACTGACAGTCTGTTAATATAGAATGTTTACGAAAAAAGTGATCGAGGCGCGTAAGAATAATCTTTTCGAGTACCTTAGAGAAGACAGGTAACACAGATATTGGCCTATAGTTATTCATAACATGCCTATCGCCTCCTTTATGTAGAACAGTAACTTTAGCCAACTTCATGTTTTCGGGAAACTGACCAGATGATAATGATAAGTTGTATATGTATGCTAAGTGTGGGGCAATTATATCCATTACAAATTTAACTGGCTTTATTTGTAATTTATCAATGTCAATACTTTTGCTGTTTTTTAGTCCTAGAAAGATGTTAAAAACTTCTACTTCATCAGTTGGATTGAGAAAAAACGTATCATCAGTATGTTTCACAAAAGAGAGGACAGTTTCATTATTTACATTGGCCTGTGCATTGGAATAGTTAGCATTAAAATGTTCCGCCAAATGTGCACCTGACATGTTACGACCGTCTATAGTTAATTCGCCAATAGAGTGGGAAACCTTACTAAGATTTAAAACTTCATTAATAATTTTCCACACGACGTCAGGGCGTTGTTTAGTAGCCTCATGAAACTTTTGCTTGTAATATGATGATTTCGCTTTTCTAAGCTCAGATGTCAATTCGTTCCTACGTTTTTTAAAACATGACAGTTTAATTTGATCCCTCGTCTTTAAAAATGTTTTATATAAGCGAGTTTTCTTCCTCATCATTTTTATGTGTGCTGGGGTTACCCAAGGTTTTCTCATTTTTTGCTCGTGGTTACAGTTTTAAACGGAAAATGTAGGGCATAAAGTGCTTTAAAAATATTTATGAATTCATTATATGCATCATTCACATCTAGTTTAGAGAAAACCGATGTCCAATCACAATTTAATACTGCATTCCTAAATTCGAGTAGGCAATCATTAGACATTTCCTGGTAGGTTACAGAAGATTTAGCAGCACCTTTGTTTGGGTCATGATTATGTAAAGTCAAAACAATTGGAATATGATCGCTTATGTCGCAGCTAATGGTTCCGGTTGCTTTGACGTTGGTTGCAATATTGGTAATAAAAAGGTCAATTACACTTGATGTGGATGTAGTCATTCTAGTGGGAGACGTGATAACATTTCGAAACCCGTTAGAGTGCAGAGTATTATTGAGTGCCTTAGTTTGGAAAGAGTCCTCTAGTATATTAACGTTAAGATCACCCCCTAGAACCAGAGAGTAGTTATTTGTTACCAGTGCCCATATCACCGACTTGTAATGCCCGATTCTACTTGCGGTTTTCAGTATCGACGTCCACCCTCTCAGCTACAGTCCAAGCTTTTGCAGCCCGAGCGACATTACGACTGAAAATAGCGAGCAGAATCTCGATCATCGTGGGAGTCAGGCTTTAGCGCCCATTCTGCGGCGTCCACGTGAAATGTATCGCCGCACGTCCCATTATTCACGCAAAGTTTTGCCTCGTTAATTTTTCTGAAGCCGCTCAAGTAATCAGACATTGTTAGCAGGACGTAGAATCAACAATTCCAATGCGAAAAAGAGCGCGGGGACTCCCACCGACACCGGCAACAACGCAATTCAATGGTTTGTTTATGGGCGACGGCGGTCTTCTTGCCCACCGTCCACCGCGCATGCGCGGCGCCGGTGGCGTCCGCTAGGGGCGCTCCGGTTTGTTTGTAAACATGAGTTGGTGTATAAGGCATCGTTTTTTTAGTTCTTGTTTGTTTGTTTGCTTTTATTTTGCGCTCCGGTTTTTTATGAAATGGGCCGTCACGTTTATTTATTTATTTATTTATTTACCCTCAAGGTCCGGACTCCGGAGACATTACAGAGGGGAGTGGGAACTACAATAATAACAGGCAAAATAAGCACAGTCATATATAAAAAAAAAAGTTAGAGAGAGCATTTTTAAAAACGCATAGGTCATCAATGGTGGCAATGTCATGAGGCAGGTGGTTCCATTCTACAGAAGTGCTCGGAATGAATGAATAAAAAATGCATTAGTGTTGCATGGAGAGACGCCCACTTTGTTCTTATGATCTAAACGACGGGAAATATAATATGGAGGGGTTAGTAGATTGTGACGCATGGCCGGATTATGATAAATTTTGTGAAAAAGGGACAGACGAGAATATTGTCTACGTAATGCAAGAGTGGGTAATGATAACGATAGTTTCATGGAGGTTACACTAGAAGTATGGTGGTAGTTGGAAAGTATGAAACGTGCGGATTTGTTCTGGACGGCCTACAATGATTGAACGAGGTATTCCATGCCGGGGTCCCAAACGGAGGCTGCGTATTCCAGCTTCAATCTAACAAGTGATTTATAAAGAAGAAGTTTGAGAGATGACGGCACAAAACTAAAATTCCTTTTTAAAAAGCCTAGCATGCGGTTAGCATTGTTAATAACATGTTCAATATGGATACAGTCAAACCCGTTTATAACAAACAGCAGGAGACTATTCCATGAAAGATCAGATGTTATGTCGATGGCAAGGTATTTATAGCAGTGCACGGGTTCCATTGGAGCGCTATTAAGGTAGTAAGTAGGACAAACGGCAAAGTTCTAAGGAGACTACGTTCGAACAAAGTGGAACGTAGAAAAAAAGTTCGACACTCGGATTTGCTCAGAAGGGCACTTCTTTTTTGCTCGCGTTCAGCCTCATAGAAGTCTTTCTTGCTTGATGAATCTTCGATTTAAATACAAAAGAAATTCACGTAGAAAGAATCAAGTAATCAACAAATTTTTATAACAAATAGTTCATAAATTATTATTGCGGAAAAGGTTTAAATCATCGTTTAAAACTTGTCTCATTTAAATCAAGATTCAAAAATAGCAATTCTTATTCTCCACCCTGGTTCACTGCAATCATCAGGTCTTTCGTATTGCGTAAAATATTAAAGTCCATGCTTTATTGTTGCTTATTGATGAAACGTTCCTTGCAGGAAAACCTAAGCTACGAGTGCTCAGTGTTGCAAGTAACGCGTTACAAGTAATGACGTAACGGCTAACGCGTCACTTTTTCTACTAACACACTATCGTGCTTATTAAGATTACTGGTTGACGAACGATTAAAGTATTTACGTTTTCATTTTCCGGTATAGTTTCATAATTTCCGTTGCACGTTGCTTTATAATATTTTTGTGGTTTAGCTTGAAAACAACTTAACTCTCATTGTGTAACTGTGCTGAAAAATGCAAATAATATTTTCTTTTCCACGGCATCATCCCGAATTTTTCACCGGGAAAAATAACGTCCCCGCGTCGGTGTCAAAAATGAGTCGTGAGGTTATTCACTGCAGGGAAGCTGCAGACATCCTTGGTGGGTGTTTTGATCGAACTCCTACACAAAGATCCTTGCCCTTGTTACTGCCGCCATACCATAAAAACGACGAGGTCTCGTAGCAAGCGACATCCGTCAATAACGTGAGACTTTATCGCCATTTGAAGGTTTTAACGCATCGTCCAAGATGCATCCACACGCTCCTTCGGGCAGTCAAACATCAGTGATCGGTTTCATAGCCGAATCTGTTAGCACGCTTAAGTCTGGTTCACACATTTGAGTGAGTCCCACCGAATGCGACTGCAACGGCTCGCGACGCCGTAGCAACCGGTAAGACGATTAACGTCGCAGACCGTTGCAGCCCCACTCGGTGGAACTCACGTAAGTGTGTGAATCGACCTTTACCGCTGGTCAACCTTTTCCGCTATGACGCCCTCCCCGCCGGGGGCACCTGTGAAACCAGGTGTTTCGTGAGTGGCGTTGCCATGGACCCTGAGCCCCCAATTCTAAGGTGTGTTCAACCGTGCCGAGAGTGCTTAAACTCTCATGAGTTCTGCTAAACCTCTCGTTAACAGACAGAAACCTGCAAAACAACCAAGGCATGAAGAAATACTGACCTTGACCAACAAAACTCAGCACTACACACTAATCTTCATTCTACTTTATGCCACTGGGGATACCCATTGAGCAAGATTTCACCTTTTTTACATTGAAATGCCTATCGATATGTGATATGTGATCTCACATATCGACAACAAAATTTGTAACGAAAGCTACCCTCGGGAAATATCCTCGTACAGTGCGAAATAACAGGGGAGCCGAGGTGCTGCTTACGGTCATTGCCCTTGTAACAGTAGGGATCAAACACGGAAGTGGCTCAACAGCTCGCGGGGGGGGGGGGGGGGGGGGGGAAGGCAGTATAGTTCTATACTTCGTCTCATACTACGATGGACCTAAAGGCCAAAGCAATGGGTCGCCAGGTCCAATCACGTTCCACGCTATACTATGACACGCTTCACATTGATTAAGGATGGACGAATAATGCTCGAATCCAAAAGCGCCGGATCGTTTCTATAGCTTCGAAGATGCAAGGAGCCTATATGTCGTGATTTCTTTGCGATGTAAAATTGTTGAGTCACTGAGTGCTCTTCAATTCGAACCACTGTCCACCCACCCCCTCATCAGTGATCCGAGACGCGGGAACAGTACGTGCATCGAAGCGAAATACCGCACAATTTATAAGTGGCTCGTAATTGGATCTGGCGTTCCGTAGCTTTTGCCTTTAGTCCATCGTAGGGTGAGACGAAGTATAGAAGGCATGTCGGATGCTGAGCAACTCGATGACTTAAAAGCCCAAAGGCGTAACTCCAGAGTGACGTATAACCATACAAATTGGGAAGGTTGTCCAACAAACCTTTTTACCCTCACTTTCAGTCGACCGAAACTGCCAGATTCTGTAAACTTTCGTTATGTACATGCAAGGTCAGGGTTTAATCCCCACCCCTGCCCATTTCGATCTGGATGAGCATCGTACCGGCGTGCGGTCCTGCATCACTACTGGCGTGGTGCACGTTAAAGACCCCAGGCTAGCGGTTGTACTGCACTGGCTAAATTGCTCATCTACAGCGAGTGACTCGTCGCAATTTGAAATGGCTGACCAACTACATGATGTATAGATATCCACACAACCCAATTATTATTACGGCAGACTTGTACGTAATCTGTTACAAGTAACGAAATACTGTTAATCCGTAATATTTATCAGTACTTTTGTAAGGGATTCTAATGTATTTTACAAAATAACTGTACAGTAATTTCTTACTTATTTAAGTAAAGGAAGTATTGTAATCTGTTACATTTGTTTTCATTCACGAAGAAAACCGGGAACTTTAAACACCAAACAAAATCGTTTCTAAAATAATTGTTTTTTTCTAAGATGAGTTTTACCGGAATTACATTCACCTGCACTTACAAAACTCGGTGCCTGGCAGTCTTCAGATCTTCTAAACCTTTCCTCATATCGCCTAACACCTCGATTAATTTGTTTTGTTTGTTTACTTGGTTGTTTGCACACGCAGCTTGCTCGCCCACAGCGAAGGGGAAGCACACTGATATAAAGAACCGGACTCTCAGTGCTAACAATATTAGTCAAACGGCCGAGGAGAAATCGTTTACTTCTAACAAACAAACAAACAAATGTCGAGATGCACGCAAGTTGGTATGGTGGATCTGCGCACCTGTTCTTCTTGTCCCTTCACTCTTCGCTTTCAAAGGCGCGGAGAGGACACCACACGAATGTGCGCCTTCCAAAACCTTGAGGCAATAACAATGGTGTCTTCGGTTTTATTGGACTACGACAGTTAACATACTGACTACGAAAGTTAATATTGACTACGACAGTTAGATATTGTCTACGACAGTTAGAGCTCAAGATGTAAATCGTCTGAAAAAAATGTGATAGTGACTCGCATTATTGTCAAAAAGATATTAGAACACCTTATCATATTTTGTAAATACGGATGTTTATTAGATATTGTGCGGTTTTTCAGCTATTCTTCTAAAGCTCCAGCTTGTCCACAACCTGTCTCCCATTTGTGCGTCAGCGTTTTGTGACCTAGATAAAAACGGTAAAGTGTTTTTATTTATTTGTTTTTACAATATTGGGGTACGTCCTCTTTAGAATCTGTTTGAGGAACCTATAGCACTTTTTTAATCTGCTTAAACCAACTAATAAGTAAAGACTAGCTGACATTAGCTTTTTTACTTTTATAGTAACAATTTAAATAGTAGGTTCCCAACTGACTGTTGTTGGCTCTCGCAGTGGAGGGACGCTGCGCTTGCCGGTTCTCACCTGAAATCTAGATAAAGAACATTGAGCTGTGATACGACTGACCCGTACCACGTACTACACTCGCTCTGTACTGTAAATTGACATTTAATTTTTGTTTACCCTAGGACTTGAGGTTAAAGTAACGCCGCGAAAGTAAGATTACTTTTGATGTAACGGTTACTTATATTTATGGAAGAGTACTTGTAACAGTAATTAGTTAAACTTTAGCCTTGTGTAATTCTAAATGTAGTTCCTTACTTTTTTAGTAACGTTTACATGTTTGTATGTACGTACCCAACCTCTGAGGTGCTTTAGGTTGCCAAAGCTATGGGCACTCTACACCGTCTCGTAGGAGTAAACCGACTTGCTCTAAGTGCAGAGAGGACGCTCATGAAGCTGCCGAGGCATCTAAAAGAAAGCGAAGTGTCAACTGTCAAGGGCCCCACCGTGCTTACTCAAGAATTTATGCGCGATAGAAAAAAGAACATAAATCCAGCACCTCCAGGCACATGAAAATATTTCATGCTTGATGCAAAAGACAGTGTGTCCTCCTTTCTTACTCAAACAGTAATGCAGCAGCCTCTACAGCATCAAAGTTTGAAAGTATCTGTTTGAAACCCAGACACCTGCTGTGATGCCAAATGAAACACCCAACCAATCTGTAGCTCCTGCAGATAAGCAATTAACCAAGCTGCCGTTGTGCCAGCGACTAAGACACCACCACAACCTGCACCGCTAAGTCCGACCCAAAGTCTGTCAGACCAGATAAGCGGAGCAAACAAGAGCCTCTGGACCAAAAGAGAACCCTCGCTGAGTTCAATGAATGGACGTAGATACCCAGGTGCAAGCAACCCTGAACTTTCAGCAGAAGAAATATAAGTAACTGATAACTGTCCTCCAATCAAATCGGAAGTCAAAAAAGCATTCTCTGAGCCTGAATCTAGAAAATACCGATGGAAACTGCCTAAGAGGAAGCATGAAACTAAAATAACCACTCCTCCCAAGTAAGGCGCTTATTTTACACGACTGAAGGAGAGAAAATTATCCAATAGAACGTCAGTGGTTTCAGGTCAAACATAGAAAACATGAAAGAGTTGTGTTAAAAACAAAACTCATTTTGCATTGCAAGAACCTTGCTGAACCAGATGTTTCTAACAGCTGGACGTTTAAATTTGAAGCATACAGCTATTTCTGGAAGGAACGCAGTAATGGCCAGAACGTGGTGGTGAGGCCATACTTGTGCCACCTCAAATCCCCGTCTTGTATATTCAATTGAAAACATCGCTCGAGGCTGTAGCCGTATGAACCCACTCGGAAAGTCTCATTTCTTTATACAGTCTGTATTTATCTCCAAACTTGACAATGCAGAAAAGAGAGATAAAATCACTGCTGTAAGAGCTCCCATCTCCATATATCATCTTGTGGGACTTCAGATCACATCATCAAGTGTGGGGATGCTCTAGAAATAATTCACACGGTAAAATTATACATAGTATTTTTCTTGCAAATGCCATCACGATCCTTAACACAGATTCCCCACTGCATATGAGCATGGCACACATATCATTCTCAGCTATTGACCTCATGATTTGCTCCTCTGCTATCATTCTTGTTCTTTCGAGGAAACTAGAGACGAACATATTGACAAGTGACCACTACCTTATTTTTTTTTATACTGACGCCCGCTCCCTGTATACGAACCCGCACTGCCCGGTGTATAATTGAAAAGTATAATTGAAAATGCCAACTGAGAAAAATACTCTGGAATACCAGCTGTACCAGAGGATGCCTTCTAAGATAATTATATTGATAAAGCCGCACAAGCCATCACTTCCCTGATCCTCGATGCTGCAGCAAAATGTATTCCTAAAACTTCCAACAGATTTCCTATTCTCCCTAAACCCTGATGGAATAATGACTGCAAAAGACCGAGCAACGCAGAACGGAGCTTGTGCAATATTTAAAGGGTATCTCACAAGCGCAAATCTCATTTCTTTTAAGAAAGCGAAGGCTACTCGGCGAAATTGTACTAGTCAAGTAAAGAAAAGTTCTTGGAACAAGTACAATGAATCGATCAACCCCAATACGAAGAATTGCATTGTGTGGAATAGGGTCGGGAAAATACTCCAACCAGCAGTATTATATCCTCAAAAAGAATGGTAAAGGAGTATCCTCTTTGGAAGAGCAGGAAGACTTGTTTGGAGCCGTGTTTTCTAAAATTTCAAGCTCCAGTAACTGCACTAGTGAATTTTTAAGTATAAAAATGTGCAAGAGAAAAAAAGACTTCGAAAAAAGGCTGAGCACTCCGGCTCATAGAACGAGAGTTTCACTTACACTGAACTTGAGAGGGCTCTGAAAGGAAACCAGAACACGGCAGTAGGGCCATGGAACATCCATTACTCTGGATCTCAAACCTTTCACCTAATTCGAAACATTCTGTCCTATCCTTCTTCAACCGCTTGTGGAATGAAGTTAAATTCGCCGAAATTCGGAGAAGATAAATTGCGGTTCCTATCCTGAAACAGCAAAAAGACCACGCCAATACAAAGAACTATCGGCCTATCGCGCTGACAAGTTGCCTACGCAAAGCTTTAGAACGCATGTTGAAGACTCGCCTCATGTGGTACTTGGAAGCCAATAAAATCCTTACGCCATCACAATATGGATTCCCAAAGAATTTTTGCAGAACTAACTATCAAGTTCGTTTGCAGAACCGGATTATGAATGCCTTTTACAACCGACCACACATGGTCTTAATATCTTTCGCCCTTGAGAAACCTTGTGACAATACATGGAGCTAGGGAATTTTCCAAGACATCAACACGGGCACGTAGCCTGGATTTTGATTCGTGGGGGCCCGCCCATGACAAAATGCTGTATGAGGCGGAGGAGAAAGAGGAGCTCCCCCCCCCCCCCCCTGGATACGTGCCTTCCTCAACAGCCATAAATTTATGGGAATCTTAGTTTTTATAGAACACTTTTTAGGCCATCGGACGTTACAAGTTATGAGAGGAACATGTTCGTCAGAATCATTTTCCCAATATATGGGAGTACCACAAGGCTGTGTTTTAAGTGTTGCACTGTTTTTAATCAAAGTAAATTCTGCTCTCAAGCTACTACCTACTTCACCATCCCACCGTATGTACGTTGATGACTTGTGGATTTTATGCCTATTGCATCTATCATATGTCTCACGGCAATTGCAGATTGGCCTAAACAAGCTCTCTGAGGGGATCACAACCAGCGGGTTGACGTTTTCAACAAAAAAGACTGTAGCAATAAACTTCACACGGCTACGGGTGCTATTCACGGAACCTGAACTAACACTCTATAGGAAAACATGCCCCGTTAGAGAAAGCCATAGATTTCTATGCGTCATTTATGACAGCAAACCAACTTTTGAACCTCCCATATTAGACCTGTTGTGAACGTGGTTAAAAAACATAAATGTTCTGAAAATGCTTAATGACACCACATGAAGGTCAGACCCGACGTCTCTGTACAGAATATACAGCTAGGTCTCTCGTCCGTTCAGCCGTGGATTACGATTCAGTAGTCTTTCTCGGCAAGAAGTATGTTTCCCGAAAATTAGATTCAATAGCACACCCATGCATTCCTCTTAGCCTCGCCGGATTTAGAACCTCACCAGCTGAAAGTTTGTACGCTCTTAAAAAAAAAAAAAAAGGTTCCTGTTGTCACACATTTTAGCGTGTAACTTGCTTGTCCCTGGAGTTCGTCTCAAAAGGTTAGCAAAGTTACCCCTTCCGCTTTGGAGCAACGTTTACACCCTATGTCTGGGTGCACATGTGCTCCCTTGGGGAGACAACCTTATCTCTAATGGGAAGCAATAGCCTTTATATCAAGGGTGTAATTTTTCTTCCATTAAGAGGTAATTGGGCATATTTTTGGGTTGAATGTTTCACCCTTTTGGGCAGTGACAGCACATACTTCAAGGGTGTTACTTCACCTCCTCTAGGGGCAATAACAGTTAACCAGCTTACACCCTTTCAGGGGCTACCTCAACGTTTACTAGAGTACTGATTTTGAAACTGCCATAGCAGCCTGCATACAAAAAGTGCACCGATCAGTACTCCAGAACCGAACTACACGCGATTGCATCGCCGCCATGTCACAGCGACCACTCAACAAACTCCAAGTATTCGTTCAAAGGACCGGTGGCGCCTTCTCGCAGTCGCCAGAGTATCGCATGCGATATCGTTTCCTGCTACTATTCAATTTTGGCATTGATCGGCCACTTTGGCGCCGAAACGTATACAGTGGAAGGTACTTCAGGGCTACCAACCCCTGTCTCCCAAGCGGACGAGCCGCGATTAATTGCCGAGGTCAGAACGCACCCAGGACGGGACACGCTACCTGAAGTCACAGGCGAGACGGGGTTGTATAAAAACAATAATAATTGTGCCGCAAAACCCTGTAAACTAAAATTGTATGCAAACATCACGCTCCTGTAATTTTGTACTGATATCCAATAAACTTTTACACAAAAAGAGCTTTTTCCGTTTGTTTTTATGCAAAAACATGGCTTCTAAAAGCGAGAAGCACCAGCGTTCTTTTGCCTACGAAATCCAAAGGAGAACGACGGAAGTGACGTGGGGGCTAACATTACCTTCTAAAAACGCAGTTTAAAACGGGGGCGCTAGTATCTGACCTCTCGAGGAGGTAAAAAGCAAGGCACTTCCTTCCTCACCAGATTGAGGTTGTAAAAGTTTGGTATTCCACCCTTTTGGTAACCTTTTGGCAACCTTTCTTTTAACAGTGACAGGGGGCGCTAGTGTCTGTCTCCCTCCAGGAGGTAATAAGCAAGACACTTTCTTCCTTACCAAATTGAGGGTGTAAAAGCTGCTTGTTCCACCCTTTTGGCAACCTTTTTTTTTTTTTTTTAAGCGTGTACAACCTGGCAAATGAACCTCCACTGAGCATACGCGGCGAAAAGCTGTAAATCGCATACGGACTAAAAGTTGCATTATTACCCCAGCATGTAGCAGCATATGACAATTTCATACATTAAAAATATCAAGCGGTTTTTTACAATAATTCACACATCGTCCCGCCCCTCGACCTAAGATTGCAAGCAATGAACAAAAAGCCTGGTATATATTTGAAGAAAATATCTCATTATCTCATTGCATTTAAGACCTGCCTCCATGGGAAGGCTGTAAACCACACTGAACTTTCGGGCTGCTGGAGTTCAGAAAAGCGACAACTTGACCTATAGACGCTTTCAGGGAGTCAGTTACTCGAGCTGCCACCAGTCGGCGCGCCCTCCGCGCGCTTTCCGGGCCGCCATTGCCGACCTTAAGTTTCTCACCGTTCCTTCGCGTTGTGTGCTGCAACGGCGACCACCGGAGCTTCGTTTTCGTGCTCTTTTACATTCCGCGTTGAAATCGTGTGTTTTCTTTAGGTATTTTCGATATTTCTGGCTTTCATGTAATCATTTGATGTCTATATTTCAACATAGCTCTTGTATTTTCTTATTTATGGCATGAAATCGGACAGCGAATGGATCGACGATACAAGATTTTGGGCCAAGCTTCAGAGACCATGTAAGTTCATCATATTCTTACGTTTGTGTCGCTAATAAAGGGCAGTCAACACCTTTGCGGCATATGCAAATTTCAACTGACGCAGTAAGGCTATCAAAGTCGTGCTTATCGCTGAAGCCGAACCGCATGTAAGCTATTGAGCGTGCGACAAGACGAGCGAAGGCGACAACGAAGAGAGTTAGTGACGGAGATTTCTCACTGTCGCCTGTCGCATCGCTCGGTGTTTGGATTTCTAGAAAACGTCGCTCACCGTCTTGGTCGCTTGCTCCCGTCGCTTCCATGCGGTTTGCCTCGTCGCGCGACTGACCGAGCGACAGCGAAGCGGGTCGCCGTCGCTTATCACGTCGCTCGCCAAATCGCTTACCTGTGGCTTATACTTAATTAGTTTCGGTGCACACAGCATTGAACCTTTGGCGCCTCGATATTAAGTATAAACCGCATGCAAGCGATTTGTCGAGGAACAAGACAAGCGACGGCGACCCGCTTCGCTGTCGCTCGGTCAGTTGTGCGACGAGGCAAACCGCATGGAAGCGACGGGAGCAAGTGACCAAGACGGTGAGCGACGTTTTCCAGAAATCCAAAAACCGAGCAATGCGACGGGCGACATTGAGAAATCTCCGTCGCTCGTCGCTGACTCTCGTCGTTGTTGCCGTCGCTCGTCTCGTCGCATGCTAAATCGCTTACATGCCGTTCGGCTTTACGGAAACGAGCTCGCACATGCAGCGAGAAGCACGACTGCGACAGCCTTACTGGGTCAGTTGAAATTTGCATATGTCGCAAAGGTGTTGACTGCCCTTTATTAGCGACGCAAACGTAAGAATGTGATGAACTTACATGGTCTCTGAAGCCTGGCCCAAAATCTTGTATCGTCGATCCATTCGCTGCCCGATTTCATTCCATAAATAAGAAAATACAAGAGCTATGTTGAAATATAGATATGAAATGATTAAATGACAGCCCGAAATATCGAAAAGACCTAAAGAAAACACACGATTTCCACGCGGAACGTAAAAGAACACAAAAACAAAGCTCTGGTGGTGGCCGGTGCAGCACACAACGCGGAGCAACGGCGCGAAATTGAAGGTCGGCTATGGCGGCAGGGTCACGTGCGTCAAGATGGCGGCGCCCATGAAATATTGCCTGAAAGGGTCTATATTATGCCAGCAGCAAACATTTAATGAAATGCTAGAGTAATAGAAATACCTCTTGAAAAAATAAACATGTGGATCTATACCGAAAGAATATGTGGGTTTTCTGTTTATTATAGAACTAAAGATAAGACAGACTTTTATTTTTACAGCAGAGGCCTATGCTTCCTGGCTGCACTTAACTATGTACAGCGTGGGTACTGGAACAAAATTATTATCTTCTCTGACTCTCAAAGTCTATTGCAGACATTAATACGTGTGCACCCACAGCTCAACCCATTCATCACTGAGATGAGAAAGCGTATTTCACCACTTCAGTCAAGAGGCACACACTTGTTTGTTTGTTGGGTACCGGGTCATGTACAAATTTGAGGCAGTGAAAAAGCTGATGCTGCTGCACGAATTGTTCAAGTACTTCAACCTACAGAGATGAATTTTCTTAGACAGACTTGAAAGACGTGCTACACAAACACGTACACGCTCAATGGAGAGAATTATAGAAGCAGCAAGCCCACAACAAACGCTATGCTATAAAACCCCACACTCACCCCTTTCATTTCTCAGAACACTTAAAACGATGTGAAAATGTCCTCCTGACCCGGCTTTGCATTGGTCATACGCGCCTTACTCATAGTTACCTCCTGAATAAATCTGAGCCCTGGAATGCTATAACTGCTATACTACACTCAAACTGTACATCTCCAGACATGCCCAAAGTACCCATCCACATTGTACACCTTATCAAACTTACTCAATCAAGACATCCCTTGTCATCCGGCATTTCTTTTATCAGATAGCCCATTAATATTTTACCGTCCACTTTTATAGATCTGTCTAGATACGGCCTAACCTCCTTAATATAACAGCTATGAGAATAGCCACCACTAATTTTGACATTTAGAACCGACTTTACCAAACACTGGCACTCTTCAGCCCCCCTTGCGCCAAGAAACAGTAAATGATCATCAGCCCTGACGTCCTCTAGGTTAGACAAGCGGCTGCGTCGACATGAGTGTTTTATTAATACGTAAAGTGTAATGTTTATTCCTATCACTGCATAAAAATTAATTGATGTCGAAGTTTGTGTTTGCGGCTAATTGCTGCATATTAATGCTCAAATTTCAAGTAACGCAAGCATTAACGTTCGTTAGACTTTTGGAAGTAGCGGTAACGGCATTTCGTTACACTTAATTTCTATAACGAGCGCTCAACACTGCGAGGTCTAAACAATCTATAGAGGACACTTGGTAAAGGACGTGGCTGAAAACATGTTTAGACTAAAGAAGACTCTTTGTTGTGGCACTTGGTGTGGGCATTGGCTGTTCCTAGTATACTTTGCGGAAAAGTACACGCTCCAGATTTCTTTGAGTGTATACTCACTGACAGGATGATAATAGCCGGAAGCAGTTTGAGTGGTCCATAAGGGAGAGGAGGAGACGAGAACACACAGGGACGCCAGAGCGGCGAGCTCTGACTGGAATGATTAGTGGGTAGACGACTCAAAGCTAGAGTTGAAGGTAAACATCTTCGACAGACGTCTGTCTGGTTGGGAAGTGATAATGGAAAAATAATTGACTCCGACCCAAAATTAAATTCGGACCCAACGTTTCAAAACCAGTTCGGTCCCTTCTTCAGGGGCGATTGATCTCGTGCGTGGGAGCAGCCTCGTCTTCTTTGGTGGTAGAATATCTTCTAATCGCGCTTCCGCCTTGCCATCCAGTCTTTTTCTAATCACGTGTCGTAGTCCACTTACATAAACAGATGGGAAGGAACTCATAGATCTGTTGATATTTCCTGGTGTATTTTGGATGTGCCATGATTCAAGGTGACGTCTTTTTCGGAGATTGGTTTCAACATCAAGAACGGACGCTTTTGCGAAGTCTATCGGATGGTCAAAAGTGTCACAGTGCTCCGCAAGAGCACTGCGTTCTCGGTCGAATTTGCGTACATCGTTGTAGAGTAGACAATTGGGCGAGTTGGTAGATATTCAACATAGTTACAGTTGCGCAACTGTAACTATGTCGTACATCGTTCTTGTGCTGGCGTAACCTTTCCATAAAGTTCTTTGTTTCGCCGATATAAGATGCAGGACATTTTAAGCAGGGCATCCGGTAAACAATTCCCGGTGCTTTTTCCTTCGGGGGGCGATCTTTTGGTCTTGGCATGAAAAGTCCAAGAGTGGATACCGGTTTGTGAGCCACGTGAATGCCTTGTTTTGCGAGCACCCGTGACAGTGCTTTGCTAGTACCTTGAACGTAGGGAACGCTAATGCGCGTGATGGGGCGATGCGGCGCAGCTCTCTTTGGTTGTGGGTTTTGGCGAGCGTGAACCGTAGGTTTGGTGACTTGTCGGATGAACCTTGTAGGGTAGCCGTTCTTTCTTAGATCAGCAACCACACTCTGATCCTCGCTTTTTCTGTCAGTTTCTGAAGAACAGATAACAGCCGCCCTGGACATGAGTGTTGCAACGACTGATGCCTTGTGACTCGTTGAATGGTTCGACTTAAAATTAAGGTAGCGTCCGGTGTGAGCGGGCTTCCTGTATACCGAAAACTTCACCTCCTCCCCTTGCCTCTTCACCAGTACATCAAGGAATGGTAAAGTGTTGTCTTTTTCCCGTTCCACGGTGAACTGGATGTCGGGCTCGATGGAGTTGAGGTGAGCCAGGAACTTATCAACTTCTGATGTTTTCAATATACAAAAAATAGTCGTCCACATAACGCATGAACACCTCAGGTCTGTTGGTAAAGGACTGTAGCGCTCTTTGTTCGAGGCTTTCCATTGTCAAATTTGCAGTGGTGACAGGTAGGGACGCACCCATCGCAGTTCCGCTGGTTTGTTTGTAAAAGTCCCCTTTAAAGCAAAAGTAGGTGCTGCGGAGGCAAAAATCAAGAAGGCGGCACAGCTCGTCCACGCTGAGGCTGGTTCTGGTGCTGAGTTCGGAATCTGATTTGAGAACCTCTCTGGCTGTGGAGACAGCCAGGGGTACTGGAACGCTGGTAAAGAGGGACACGACATCGAACGATACCATGCTGTGTTCCCTGTTGACCTTCACTTCCGACATGCGTTTAACGAAGTCACCGGCATTGCGGACATAGGTGGATGTTGTTCCAGTGAGAGGCGAAATTATCCGGTGTAAGTAGTTTGACAAGGCCCGGAGTGGAGAGGTGGTGAAATCTACTGTGGGTCGCAGAGGAACGTTGATCTCATGAATCTTGGGCAGTCCATAGAAGCCCAGTGCAGAGCCATTCCTGCATATGAGCTGAAAGTAGAGGCCTTTTGAATCGGAGTGGTTCCTGGAAACATCTGCCACAGTCTTGTTCAGATCAACGTTCCTCTGCGACCCATACTAGATTTCACCACCTCTCCACTCCGGGCCTTGTCAAACTACTTACACCGGATAATTTCTCCTCTCACTGGAACAACATCCACTTATGTCCGCAATGCCGGTGACTTCGTTGAACGCATGTCGGAAGTGAAGGTCAACAGAGAACACAGCATGGTATCGTTCGATGTCGTGTTCCTCTTTACCAGCGTTCCAGTACCCCTGGAAGTCTCCACGGCCAGAGCGGTTCTCGAATCAGATTTCGAACTCAGCACCAGAACCAGCCTCAGCGTGGACGGGCTGTGCCGCATTTTTGATTTTTGCCTCGCAGCCCCTACTTTTGCTTTCAAGGGGACGTAGCAAACCAGCGTAACTGCGATGGGTGCGTCCATATCTGTCACAACTGCAAATTTGACAATGGAAAGCATCGAACAAAGAGCGCTACAGTCCTTTACCAACAGACCTGAGGTGCTCATGCGTTATGTGGACGACTGTTTTTGTATATTGAAAACATCAGAAGTTTAAGTTCCTGGCTCACCTCAACTACATCGAGCCCGACATCCAGTTCACCGTGGAACTCGAAAAAAGACAACACTTTACCATTCATTAATGTGCTGGTGAAGAGGCAAGGGGAGGAGATGAAGTTTTCGGTATTCAGGAAGCCCACTCACACCGGACGCTACCTTAATTTTAAGTCGAACCATCCAACGAGTCACAAGGCATCAGTCGTTGCAACACTCATGTCAAGGGCTGCTGTTATCTGTTCTTCAGAAACTGACATAAAAAGCGAGGATCAGAGTGTGATCGCTGATCTGAGAAAGAACGGCTACCCTAGAAGGTTCATCCGACAAGTCACCAAACCTACGGTGCACGCTCGCCAAAACCCACAACCAAAGGGAGCTGCGCCGCATCGCCCCATCACGCGCATTAGCGTTCCCTACGTTCAAGGTACTAGCGAAGCACTATCACGGGTGCCCGCAAAACAAGGCATTCACGTGGCTCACAAAGCGGTATCCACTCTTGGACGTTTCATGCCAAGACCAAAAGATCGCCCCCCCGAAGGAAAAAGCACCGGGAATCGTTTACCGGATCCACTGCTTAAAATGTCCTGCATCTTATATCGACAAAACAAAGAACTCTATGGAAAGGTTACGCCAGCACAAGAACGATTTACGCAAATTCGACCGAGAACGCAGTGCTCTTGCGGAGCACTGTGACACTTTTGACCATCCGATTGACTTCGCGAACGCGTCCGTTCTTGATGTTGAAACCAATCACCGAAAAAGACATCACCTTGAATCATGGCACATCCAAAATACAGCAGTATATATCAACAGATCTATGGGTACCTTACCATCTGTTTATGTAAGTGGACTACAAAACGCGATTAGAAAAAGACTGGATGGCAAGGCGGAAGCGCGATTAGAAGATATTCGTACCACCAAAGAAGACGAGGCTGCTCCCACGCACGAGATCAATCGCCCCTGAAGAAGGAACCGAACTGGTTTTGAAACGTTGGGTCCGAATTTAATTTTTGGTTGGAGTCAATTATTTTTCCAAAGCTAGAGTTGCCTTTGTCTCTATTATACAGTGTAGTCTCTAGTCAATCTGCGAACGCGTTCGAACGCCGGTGTCGGGTGTTTGGCGTCGCGTTTGAACTCATTCTTACACTGAGTAGAGACAAAGGCATCTAGCCTTTGCTTCTACCCACTAATCTTTTCAACCATAGATCGGCGCTCCGACGTCCCCGCGCGTTCTCATCTCCTTCTCTCCTTCAATGTCGGCTTGTGTAGATTAACAAAGCTGATTTCTCCCGCCCTTTTTTTAGGACAGTCACTCTCCTATACACCAATTAAACTCTCTGACGTCACGCCACCGGCACTGCTGTCGGCACTGCACAAGCTCAGACGATTCGTCTCACGCGAATGTGTCTTTTGCGCAGGCCCATTGCCCACGCCTAGTGTGGGCAAACGCAAGCTTTGTAAACCACGTGTTAGTGTATGAGCTATGTGTTTTTGTATCTTCTTGCAGAAGAACCTGTGCAGAGACGTGTACCACTGCTGGTACACGGGGTGGCCCCCGCAGGGCGTCCCCGAAGACGTGTCCAGCGTGGTGAGTTTCCCCATCGAGGCCAGGCGCTTCATCTCCCGAAACCAGGGGCCCACTGTCGTCCACTGCAGGTAAATAACGCGAGCTTGTAAAATAAAAGTGATGAAATAAATGAAAGTTTTCCCGAGAACTGTTCGGATCTGCGCGTCGTGTAAATAGGAGAACTCCCTCACATTCAGAAATTCAGCGAAATATATATATACCGTTGCAAAAACCAGGCATCCTGGCTTCCATTCCCACCCCCATGCCCGTTTCCATTTTAATGTGCATCGTGCCGGCGTGCACTGCGTGATGCACGTTAAGGACCTTATGCTACCGGTGGTTCTGCACAAGGCAAAACATTTTTTAACTTACAGCGGAGACATTAAACGCCTTAAGGGCCGACTATAACTTTCCGCCTCTAAATAAAAGCGCAATTTGTCATTTAAAATTATATGTGGGGCTCAAAATCAAAATAACCAAGAACGCGCATTTTACAGTTAATTCAAAGTTCCAAACATTCTTTCGCGTATTTTCCAGTTAATTCAAAGTCTAGGAATATACAGGAATGTTTGATGCGGATTCTTTTTTTTTTTTGTCCCCTAGCGCCCTTGAATAGTGTTTTTTTTTTTTTGTTAATAGCGTCAGTTGTTGTAAAGTATTAATTCAACAAACGTCAGCATGGTTAATGCACGTACTGCGTACGCAAAACGCCCCACACGACCGCTAGGAATCAAAAGACTGGTAAGTTTAGAATCTAGAAGTAAACATAAGGTAACCACAAACGTGGTGACC
Organism: Ixodes persulcatus; assembly: GCA_013358835.2. Lineage (NCBI taxonomy): Eukaryota > Metazoa > Arthropoda > Arachnida > Ixodida > Ixodidae > Ixodes > Ixodes persulcatus. The sequence goes on along the minus strand of JABSTQ010011399.1, from coordinate 497,534 downwards.
GCAGAGGACCGCATGTGTGGAGTAGAGTATATATTTACACTTTTAGCCGGAAAATCACTTGCCGCACGACGGTACTATAGCGTGAGCATATGTTAAAAAGCGAAAAATTTCATACACCGCACTTTTACATAGTTTTTTTTTTTTTACAAACGTATTCTCGGTTTAGTGCAATCGAGCAGACCTCCGTGCGTATTTGAAACGCAAATATAGTTTAAGATACTCTCAGTTAAAGGGGTGGTGCAACGATTTTCAGACTTTGGCCAATTAACTGCGGAAAAATCTGTGTCACCCATGAAACGAAAAACAGAAAACCGTATTTTCTTGCAAACGCTAGTTGTTGTTTTTTTGTGCGTGTTTTTTTTTTTTTTTTTTTGTAAAAAAAGAAAACATGTCGAAGCTCAAAGTGCCTCTCAACTCTCCGCGTCGCCTTTCGAGTGACGTACTTAGGGAGATTACGTGGTTTCCCTTTGGGTTATCTTTCCAGAAAATCTAGCCGCTTCCTCGGCGATTATGGACTTTTAAAGGATTAGCATCGTTGAAGGTCGCAGCAACCCTACTGAGAAAAAAAATATGAAATTCAAACGGATGGCAAACAGGTCGGCCCGTTTGAATCAAACGGGTTTACGAACTTATCGATCCCTTTGAATCAAACGTCATTATGGAATGCGGGTACCCGTTTGAAACGGTACGCTTTTGAAACGGTACCCGTTTGAAACAATACCCGTTTGAAGCGATACCCGTTTGAAACGATACCCGTTTGAAACGATACCCGTTTGAAACGATGCCCGTTTCAAACGATGCCCGTTTCAAACGATGCCCGTTTGAAACGATACCCGTTTGATACGGATGCCCGTTTGATACGGGTGCCCGTTCGACCTGACACGCGATCACACATTTGAACGCGCCGTTCAGATAGTCAAATTATTCGCCAGCCCTAAATGGGTATCGTCTGGAAGGTTGGTTATCTTAAACTTATTTAAGACGTCCCGAAACTCATAAGCCTATTTATAACATGAAGGAAGCACGTAGAAAAAATTTGCTCGCGCAGGTGCTTGCAAATGGGCAGGAAAACAGACACAAAACATTGTTTTCAATTCTCCTAGAAGTTTATTACAAACTATTCCGTAGACAAGTACAAACGTTCAAGCGATCTGTAAAATGCGAAGAGGTACTCTAAAGGCGCATTCACACCGGCGATGTCAGCAGTCGCGCGATGCGACTAGATAGCATCGACACGAAAGATGGTTCGCCAAGGGGGTGACGGCGAGTGTAGCAGCGGAGGGGACAAGTTTAGTTCACTTCCGTGTATCCCCCAGAGCACGTAACTCGTCAGTTTTGTTAACCACCACACGGGGCTACAGATCGCCAAATATTTCGTTTTCTTCTCTGCGATTACGCATCGGAATAGCATTTTTTCGGGGCAAGGTGACGCGTTTTTGGTCACTTCTGCTTGGATAAACAATATGAAAAATAAAAACTGACAATTCTTTCAACACTTAAATCGTTGCACTACCCTTTTGAGCGTTTACCAAGGAGGTATCATGTTTTTGTGCCGTCACTCGAACTGTAAACAAACTTTGAGAACGACGAAAATATTCCCTGAAGAAGGGGAACAGGCGGGTCAAAGAACAAACACAAATCTCCAAACACAGCTAGGCGACAGGTCGCGCACCAGTCACCTAGCTGTGTTTAGAGATTTGTGTTTGTCCTTTGTCCCCCTTCTCCAGGCATTTTATTCGTCATTCTTGTCCAGCTCGCTTGCACCTAGCTTTGCCTTTAATTGCATTATCATCAGAACTTTAAGGGAAGTGTCAAACGAAAGAATGTGTAGCCGGTGACCTAACCGGTCCCAGCAGAAAACGAGAAAGAAAAGACAGGAAACGAGGGAGTGTTCGAGACCAAGGGCGGCATACCGGTGTTCGGGAATCTCGGAAGTTTTTTTTATTATTTACATAGCTAAACATATATAGTTCGTCTGCTGTAATAAATTGAAGGAACCTTCGGTCCCTTCAAATGAAAGAAAGAATGAACTAACCGAGTGACTGACACTTTCCTAGGTTATGTCAAACGCAGCTTAATATGCTGGTCACTGAGAGCTTTACAAACGCAAGCTGTGATTTAGTATAGTAATCATTCTTTCCGTTCCGTGATTAGTTGTTTGGGAATCTTAGCGCCTAATGCCGCAGTTCCATCGGTTACGGACTCGCCACGTCACGCGTTCCTTAAGCTGTCGGTTAGCATGGGCTATTCGCCCGGCGGAAGGCGTATGAAATTTGCGCCGGACAGCCTAAACCTCGCCGCACTGCCGAGCGATCAAAGACGGGTACACCCACCTTTCATAGGAAGCAGGTGCCGTGCTGCAATCGGTTTCCCAGTGCCTCGCGGTTCGATTGACTATTCATTTGTGTGTTTTTTATCTCTCTCTCTCGGCTTGTCACTGCTGCAGAAGGCAATTTCGGGGCCGAGAGCTCGTCAAGCCGTTTCGTGCGGCTTTTTTTCTCGGCCTCCACCATTGTAAATGGAAAATAAATAAATTATTATTATTATTTGGGCGGGTTGTGCACGCCAAAACGGACTGCTTGAAGGTGCACTCCTCTCGCGGAAAATTAGATAGACATTGCTTTCGCCGGTGTCCACAAATCAAACATGACACGTCAAAAATTGTTCTTCCCTCCCGCCAAAAATAAAACGGCAAAACTTATTTTAGTTGCAAAACTAATAAGCAAAACCTTTTAAACGGTATGTGTGTGTATGTCCGTTATTTTATTTGGCCTTGTCTCGGGATGAAGTATGGAAGTCGTCTGCCGGCTTGCCTGCGTCTGTCGTTGTTTTAGTTGATGCATTTTTTGTATGCAGAGGCATTTTCTTAAATCATCCCCTCACTATGCCGCGCGTGCGCGTGTTTGCGCTTGCGCGTCAGAGTAAAGTACACGTGCCGTCTTCCTCTAGTGACCGAGTGTGCGCTCGGTTAGGGGGACGAGGCAGTCGCTGGCTGAACGGAAGTTCTCCCAATGCCTCGCCAAAGGAAAGAGTGGCCTGGAGGGGATATAGCTGAACCGAAGCGGCGACGTGCTGGTTATGACTGTTCTCCCACGTGCCAGAAAGACGTCCGAGTATAGTGTTTGTGGAAGACACGCAATGCTATAGTGTAGAAACTGAGGGATAGGAGGAAATGAGAGCGCGCAGAGATGCCAGAGCGCCGAGCACTGACTAGAATGATTATTGGGTAGGCGAAAAGGATAGCCGTTTTTGTCTTTGCTCGCTGTTCCAGCGCCTTTCAAACGTGTCCGAGGAGTGAGTAGAAACCAAGGCAGCTAACTTTGTGTCCTGTTAATAATTCCAGTTAAAGCTCGGCGTTCCGACGTCCTCGCGTGCTCTCGTCTCCTCCATTCCCTCATTTCTGTTTGTATAGGATCTTGACGCTTTTTTTCAGCAATGCACAGCAAAGACATATTCCCGTTTGTTTTTTTTTCAGTGTCTTCTCGTTTAACTTGTTATAAAAATAGATAATTGCCTTAAATTTTATAAAACACTCGGCTTCGATTATTTTGAGAGTGGAATATCGAAATCATTAGAAACCTACTCTAAGAAGTAATTGCTTGTAAGTGACCCGATAGCTCGCAAGGTATACTATTTAGTCGTACGCTCTTACAACTCTGGATGGTAAGAACTTATGACACGTGCCCGTCTGCCTCTATCCTCGTCAAACAAGCGCAAGCTTTACTTCTATAGGCATCCTGCGTTGCCAGGAGGCGCTGCGAAAAATGACTTGTTAGGACTTGTTTTGGGTAGTGCAACTTGGTCATAGGGTGCACGAATAACGACAGAAAGCGTCGAATACTGCCCGAGGACTTATGCAGCTTGCATGGAATCTGGCAAGGCGAGTGCGGCTGCAATGTTTTTAAGCTCCACCGCTTTCCGCGTGACTGGAAATGATGAACCATTCATCGATTTTTGCTTGCAATGGGCCTATTTCAACGTAGCCGTTTTTAGTAATCAACAAGCGATACACGAAACGGGAACCTTAATTAACTTTTGTAAACACCCGGAGCTGCTACAGATCGTTTTGCTGCGCTGCTTTTATCTTGCGTGTCCGTGTTCTTATATTTCTTTGTGGATGAATGACGAAGGCGTTCTAGATGTACTTATATCGAACCGCAGAAAGCCTCAAAGCAGCCACGAATTATTTTACTATTTGATGCAATATTTTCAGTACTAACCTCCAATTTCTAGCGCTGACACGTTCGCCTCCGCTGTTTCCACCGTCGCCGCACTGGCGGATGCCATGACTCGAACAAAGAAACGTGCACACTGGGCTCGAAAACGCAGATCGCAACACACGAGACGTACCCTGCAGCGATTATCTAGCGCTTCAAAGCGCCCAATCAACGGAAACAACCCAAACAACCCACCAGCGGCACTCCAAGGAGCGCTTTTGCCGGCTCTCATGGTATCGCGCAGGAGATCGCGATTCAGGAAAACCGATAGAACTACCTTTTCAACAATTTCTAGCCTCAGCCGGCGGCGGAAATGAGCCTTTAACTAAGTGTTGTAGATGATAAAATCGAATCAGTCACCACTGCAAATTATCAAAAATGAGTCATTGTCAACACTTCAAAATACCAATATTAAGATAAATTCAGTTACAAAATTGTGCAAGCTGAAACAGCAATTATCAGGAGAAAACTTGCACGCACCTTGCGAGCGTACCCCATGTTCATCGGCTGTACAGCGTTCGGTGCGCGCTCCGTTCACAAAATTTTCCGAGCACAGTCGAGAGGATGGCGTTGGGAAAACTGGCACTAGAGCGTGCCTGCGCTGACGCGGAACACGATAACAAGGAAAATAGAAAAAAACGAAAAATGCTAATCCCGTCGAAGCACAGGCCAAAGCTAGGACGATAAGAGCGTGAACCAAGAAATGCCGTATCACGCGTCCCAAAGAAACATAAAGGGGAAGAAAAAACAAAAACGTCGGGATGCCAGATGTTCTAACGTCACCACTTAGAGATACGAGGCGCGTACCCTAGCGGTGGTGGCATGAATCCGGAACTTTCGATTGTCTTGCGGCGTTGAATGTAGCCGATTTAGGACGTCCAAAGGTGTTTTTCCGTTCGTCTGCACTACACAGAAGGAAAAAGAAATCACGGCGAAAGCGCCACAATAGTGGGAGTCCCAACCAGGTGAGCATGTACTACCCAAAACGAAGGCGCCACAGTTTGTTCAAAGCTTCAGCGCAGGAGGCCCATCCCTACATGCCAACGTGCACACTATCAAATTAACGAAAAAAAAAAAGAAATATTTTCACGACGTATTTTTATTAATTGAGGTGGTACATTATTCCACGCTCTAAGAAATCTGAAGCGACAGCCCTCCCGCAAAGACTTGGAAAATTGAATCGCTTCAATCTACAGAAGGCGCTCGTCATATGACAGGGCTGATAATATCTTTAAAGTTAACAAAAAAAAACTGTCTGCGCTGAGGCGCTGAGCACGGTGAAACGCCGTGCTCAGATCCACAGCGCAGACACTTTCTTTTAGGTTTAAACTTCAAAACATTTATTATCGGCCCCGCCATTCGCCGAGCACCCTCCATAGATTGAAGCGATTGGCTTTCCCATTGTCTTTTTGCGGGAGCGCTGACAGCTCCAGATTTCTGATAGTGTAAAAGCTTTGTCACATGCTTGTGACAAAGACGTTTGCATAAGCGTCGCATCGGTGTATATGCAGCCGAAAGAGTACAGTTTCATTAACACTATCTAACTTGTAAATATTAACGCGGCGATTTTTCTATTCCTTTCCTCGTTCGGATTGAGCGGCGGGGTGATGTAGCTTTTTTGCTGACTTTTTGAAACAGGCGGTGGGCGGGCTGTATCTGCTGATTTGGCGGTACGCCGTGTTTTTGTAGAGACGAGACTAAGCGCGTGCACGGCGATAGCAGAGTTGGAAGCATTCAATAAACTTTAGTTGCCAGTTAGCGCTTGTCCTGTGGGCTTCTTCGTCTTTTTGTCCCGTCTTTTTTGTACTATTTTTAATATGAATGTTCTGACAGTGCACGAGTGCGTTGGTTTTCCTCCTACTACAGAGCTTTGCATCGCTTATCACCCGGGTGAAAAATGTAGAGTCATTGAGTTTGGACGCGTGCGTAGCGTCTGATCTACCGCGCAGCAGAGCAACAGCGCATGTTCAGAAGGGGTTCCACAGCCCAGCAGACAAAGATGGCAGCGCGCAGGGGCCGATTGTTGCGAAGGTCTATACGTATTCTTGCAGCCCCGGCACGGGACGGACGGGCACCGTCCTGGCGGTGGACGTGTGCATGCACGAGCTCGAGGAGCGGCGTCGGGTGGACGTCCCTCGGGTCGTGTTCAAGCTGCGCCAGGACCGGAGCGGCTGCGTACAGACCAAGGAGCAGTACGCCTTCATCTACGAGGTAAGCGTCGCTTCGCTCTCGTTCGACCCTGCCCGGACTCCAATCCTCCTAGTCGCTAACGGCCCATTTAAGTCGCGCTGCACGTACAGTCTCCCGCAATATGAAAGACCCACTGGGAGCGCATGGCCGAGACGGTATCTGGCGGGGGCGCTGCGGGCGCTCCGGGCGATTCCATTTTACCCCGAGGGGAGGACTCACTCAGGGATCAGCTAAAGCGTAACACCCTCTTATCGCTCATTAGTGTCGGTTTCGTGGCGGAGAGCAATTCGTCAGCGTCATGCGACGGATATATGTCCTACTTACGCCGCAATGCGATTATTCTGACTTTATTGAAAAGCCAGATCCGTGCCATCTTTCTAACCAATGAGTGCACTCTTCGACGAATTTTATCTTTTAAATATAGGACTGAGGTATAACTTTCATATTTGTTTATTTGGCAGTGCCTCTTCTCACATTTTACACCAGAAACAACTGATAAGAAGCAGTGATATCACTGGCTTCTTCCGAGCTTTCGCGGCTTATCTCTGGGTATGACGCCGATAAGGCACGCTCTTCCGCCAAATCGAAACCAAAAACCGTTACGCGTGTTCAGGCCCGAGTGTCGTCCCCTCGAAGCGGAATGGAATCGCCTAAACCGCGCGCAGTGCCCCCGCCCGCCGCCGTCTCGGCCACGCGCTCCCAGTGGGTCTTTCATATTGCAGGAGACTGCACATCGAACACAAAAGACACGATTTTTGCCGCAGACACGATGACTATCTGCGGGCACGCGTCGACCGTTTTTAAAGCGTGTTTGCTTCACACATATGTATGCTTCGAACATGTTTGCAGACAGCGTTTGACACGACCAAGGTGACCGTCATACAAGAAAGAAACACGCATCAGACAATAGCTGCATTCGATTTGCATGCACCTTCAGCACCGGTGCAGAAAAGTGTAGGGCGGTGGACTTCCGGTCGTATCTCAATACACATACCGGAAGTAGACCTCGCTACACTTTTCTGCACCGGTGCAGGTAAATTGAACGCATCTGTTTGTTTGTAGACTCCGACCTCGGACAGTGTCTGCTGCCTCACTTTTGTGCGACGTATTACGCAGTACGACCGCGGCCCGAGAAACACGGGGCGTGACAAGACCCCAGCATATCATTGCTACCCACCAGCCAATCAGACGTAGCCGATAAGAGCGCAGAAAAACAAATTACGAAGTAAAAAGCGTGAGCACAATAAGCCACCCCCTACGTTTCATAAGCTGTGACGAAACAATGTCTGAAACTGTCACGAAACAATGTCTGAAACTGTCACGAAACAATGTCTGAAACTGTCACGAAACAATGTCTGAAACTGTCACGAAACAATGTCTTAAACTGTCACGAAAGAATGTCTGAAACTGTCACGAAAGAATGTCTGAAACTGTCACGAAACAATCTCCTAAACTCTCCCAAAACAATGTCTTAAACTGTCACGAAACAATGTCTAAAACTGTCACGAAACAATGTCTTAAACTGTCACGAAACAATGTCTGAAACTGTCACGAAAGAATGTCTGAAACTGTCACGAAACATTTTTTTTTTCGCCACTCGCGTTAGCGGGAAACCGACACGCACTCTTCTGCCTTTCAAATATTTTTTTTTTTTTTTTATGTCAAAACTGATGTGGTACAGCGTGCACACTGAAACATTTGACACTCTTCAGATTGTAAAAAGTGTGTTCCAAAGGCTTACACCTACACACTTTCAGGTCCCTTATTTCGAGAAATACGCCCTTTTAAGTCGTAAAACGAGGTGCCGCTGCATGCATCAACCTTCGTTTTGGAACACACGAGCTGGTTTACGCCCTGAAAGGTGAGAAATTGTTTTAGTTTGTAGGTGCCGAGGGTTTCAGGGCATCTTCCTATTTGGCACTTGCGGGTTTAAAACAAGTGATCATACACTACGGATGCTTGGGTACACAAACGTGCTCATAAACAAAAATTCGAGCCAATAAAAAGCGTGAATAGTTTATTCTTTTCCCATGAAGTGCTGCACAAACGAACCTCGGATATAATAGAAAAAAAAAAGTGTAACTCAATGCTTAAATGTGCGTGTATTTCGAACATCCGCACTCGCGGAGATGCTCTAAACTAGCTATAATAAATTAACTCATCATAAAGCCTGAATGACGTTTATTATTCAGTGCACCACGAAGTACATGTTCGTGGGCAAAATGCAGCCAAACCTGCGCGCTTAACCAAACATAAACCTTTTTTTTTTTTTGCTTTGATGAGCAGTTACGTTTTGCTGAATCAACCGAACCAGTCAATAAATTCCCCATTTATATGTATAACGAAGTCAGCGTGTGCTCGTGTGTTTATTGTTGTAATTTTCCTTTTTAACATTTATTATTTTTTGTCGTACTTCCTTTTTGTCCGATGTCGTTAGAGTAATGGCTCAAATCACTCGAGCGGAAAGTATGTCTGCGTTCAACCTCTCAAATAAATGAAGACATTAAAAAGGTTTGGGGAATTTGACTTCGATAATCTCAGAAAATCCAAATTCAATTTATTTGAGCGAAGAGTTTCCCCCCCCCCCCCCCCCCCCCTCTGCAAGCGACCACCAAAAAGCATACGGAACGTACGAAATATAAAATCCTCAACACGAGATGCGTGCGCACAACTCTCTAATCCTACTTTACGTACCAAGCATATTAGTCTTCCACGTTTTTGAATAAGCGAAATTTAAACTCGCATTTTAACCCTCGCTCTTCTTTTCTTCTTTATTTTTTCGTACAAGTCCGCCGGCTGTTTATTTTTTTCGCCCACGCGCCGACTTTTCCACGCATGTAGCAGATGCAGAAAGGCGGCTTATGTTCTCGACTGTCATCTCGGCAAACGAAGCTAGTCTTCGATCGAAATTTTGCTCCCGTATATTTGCATGGGCGGACAGCAACGCGGGAGTTTCCGAAGCGAAGAACGACTTCCTCGGATTAAGCGACACAAGGAACGACTTCCCCAGAAGGCGCATGGAAACGTGCAGTCTCGTCACGAAACGTCAGCAGTGTACCCGCCTTTCATCCCCGGAAACGAGTCAACAGGGAAAGGCCCGTACGTAAATATGGGGAACGTCTTCCTAGAGAGCCTAGATCTAAGAGAGGAAGCGACTCCAACCCCTGGAAATTGCTCGCAATATAATGGCGGACGCTTCCTCCTGCGCATATTGGTCGCCGCAAGTGCGCATGCGTTCAGTTGCCGTGTGGAGAGGAGGAAAGCGCATGGAGACCCTTGCTGACGATGGACACTTTCGACTCTTGCTCGCATTGGGAACGCGGCCCATGACCCACGTGGTCCCAACCGAGCAGTTTGAAACACTCTTTAATCTAGGCACACTCCCCGAACAACAATATTGAACACACGAGCGAACCGTAGAGACAACTACCGTTGTCCCATCTGCGTTTGTTGTGTGTCTCTGTCTGATTCGCGTTTATCTTGTCCTTCTATTGTTTTGTTTTCTTGTTGTTGTTGTTGTTTTTTTGATAGACAAGGTCGTTTCCAAGAAAACGAGCCAGTACAGCATGTTTTCTGTCGTTTCGTCAACACTATACCCCCCGCAGCAGTGCGGTATATACGCGCGCGGAGACACGAATTCAATTTCGCGTTGGCCGTCAACACGACGCCACACTCGAAAAGGTTTGAATAACATTGCTGCACAAAGGAAAGAAGGGGTTTTTCGTAAACCGTCGACTCGTAACGCGTGCATTATAAAAGCAAAGCAGTACCTTCGTTGGCCCGACTGTGAGTTAGAAGCAGGAACAAAAAGGCAGTAATTTGGTAGGGTAGGGCAGCCCATACGATTTCGGATAGCTAAGTTAACCCCTTATATAAAATTAAAGGGAAAGCGAGCGTTTTTTTTTTAACTTTTATTAAGGAAAAATACAATGCCAAAAACTAAACGATACACACGTCGTATTAGCAACTGGAGCAACAGGGAGCATACACTGGAGGCCATAGCTGTGTGCGCGACTGCTGAGCGCGTGCTGGTGGCGAGCTTCCTCAGTTCTATCGCAACGTTCATTCCACACTATCAAGGTTGCCGGTCTTATCAACATATTAATGTGAATTCGTTTTGAAGCTGACCGAACACTAATCTTTTCATCCATCATCATACCTACGGTCCTCCGGGACTGGACGGTACATCTAATACCCAATTCACACGGCAGCCTAAAGGTACCTTTAGCTGAGGCCCCTTAGCTGAAGGTACCTGTAGTAAAAGGCGTTCTTGATCACATGTCGATTGCATTCCTGCTAAACCGCGAGAGGAGCACGTGATAGACAAGTATTCCTCGAAATCAGTTTGACTCGGAGGTTTTTGATTATTGTGCGTGAAATATTTCATATAAAACCTAAATATTATTTGTGCTTGTTTTTCGGTACTTTATTTTATTTTTTATCTAATTCTAAAGGCGCACCTAAATGAGTCTTGCTTTAAAACGTGGGACCCGTCTGGCCACACCGGCCCAAAATCATCTGCGTTTACGAGTTTCCATTGCGAGGTGAGCGACATTTTTCTGTTTAGCCGCTCCATTTTTCAACAAAGTTCTCACTGAAGTAGATAAATAGTGCCCGGCAGAAACACGAACCGCGTCAGTCTCACGGTTACGCCAGTCACGCCATCGAAAGGGATGAACGACGACGAGGATAAAAGGTCCTATAGCTGGGAGAGTCGGACGACTCGTCTACAACCTCGAAAAAGAGCTCGCAGTGGTCCATCGCGTTTTCGTTCGTAGCAGACATTAGGGAATTGTAGTAGACCGTTTTTCTCCTCTGCTACGGTGTCCCTGAAGAAAACGCCGCAGCTGCGCATGCGCGCCGCCAGCCTTATCTGCATAGTTCAAGGTCTTGTGGCGGATTACGGAGCGCTATCCGGGTTCTTAGCGGGCTGCGGAAACGGTCTACTACAATTCCTCATTGTTTTTCACGTGCCGCTGCTGCTACCTGCTAGCTGGAGTATTCGTTCCTCGTTACTGTACTATTCTTTCACATTTGTGTTCACAATCATTTCATAATTTGTTACTTATATCTATTCAATTTGTTATAATGCATTAAACGAGATATATTTATTTAGCTGCGATTTTCATTTTGAGTTCTTGGGTCCGAGGCTACTCCCTGTAGCTGTAAAGGGATCTTGGCGAGACGCAGGACCTCTCTTAGCGTAAGGAACCTTTATGCGCCATGTGATTACGATCTCCAGCTCCCTTTACTAGAGGTACCTGTGCCAAAGGTACCTTTAAGCTGCCGCGAGAATTGGGTATAATATCCAATTCACACGGCAGCGTAAAGGTACCTTTAGCTTAGATTCCTTAGCTAAAGGTAGCTGTACTAAACAGCGTTCTTGATCACACGATAAATAAACGGAGCACTTTAAGTTGATATCAATTGCATTCCTGTTAGACCGCGAGAGGAGCACGTGATAAAAAATTATTCGTTGAAATCGGTTTGACGCGCAGTTTTTTTTTTTTTTTTTTTTATCGTGTGAAATATCACATTTAAAACCTAAATATTACTTCTGTCTGCTTTTGCGGCACTTTACTTTTTTCTCTAAGTCTAAGGGCGCACCTAAATGAGTCTTGCTGTAAAACGTCCGACCTGTCTGGCCACACTGGCCCTCAATCATCTGCGTTGACGAGTTTGCAATGCGAGATGGGCGACATTTTTATGTTTAGCAGCTCCATTTTCTTGCAAAGTTCTCAATGAAGTAGCTAAATAGTGCCCGGCAGAAACTAACCACGACGGAATCTCACGGTTACGCCAGTCACACGATCGAAAGGGATATACGACGACGAAGATAAAGGGTCCTGGGCGGGAGAGTCGGGCGACTCGTCCACAACCTCGAAAAAGGGCTCGCAGTGGTCCATCGCGCTCGGGTTCGTAGCAGACATTGTTTTTCCTGCTGGCTAGAGTATGCGTTCATCGTTAATGTACTATTCCATCACATTTGTGTTCACAATCATTTTATAATTTGGTACTTATATATATTCAATTTGTTATAATGCATTAAACAAGATACATTTATATATCTGTGATACTTTCGAGTCCGTGGGTCCGAGGCAGGGAGCTTCGCGAGCTACGTTTAACACAGGGCCTCCCTTAGCGAAAGGCGCCTTTATGCGCCGTGTGATCACGATCTCCAGCTCCCATTACTACACGTACCTGTGCTAAAGGTACTTTTACGCTGCCGTGTGATTTGGGTATAACCCATCGTCAGCACTAAAGTCATTGGATCCTAGGAAAGTAGCGCCATTGCCTTCCCTACCTGCTAGCTGGACGCAAACGAATACTAACATACAGACGACCAAAACCTCGCAAGATGATTAGCCAGTCTGTGAACGTTGCCATGGAAATCGCCATCTCGGTCCATTCAAATCTTCGAAGCTTCCAGAGGGGTCTTTTAGATACGGAGCATCTCTTGCTCGGGTCTATGTCCCGCGGCGTCGGCGTCGTAGTCCGCACTCACACTACGCATGCGCAACTCTCCTCCTCTAGTCTCCTCTCCTTCAAGTGTGAGCGGTAGCGCGCTGCGCGCGTTCCCCATCACGTGACCGGGGCGGGGTCTGACGCGAAACCGTGTTTCCCCGGAGGAGGGAAAGGAGGAAAGTTTTCGGCGCGCGGGTCGCAGCGCCAGGCCAGGCCAGGCCTTTCTAGTGGGGTGAGCTTTCCACGCAACTCCGCGGATTTCGTCTGCTAGCATTTCCCGACCGCTCGCGTCCGTTGCAGCCTAGATCTCGCCGGCCAGCCCGGTCTCGACGAGGAAACCTGCAAGCGCTGTTAGGGCATTTTGCGCCGCCTCACCGTGCGGTCTGATTAGACTTTCAAAGTTACTCGTGCTACATCAGTTAACCGCTGTTGACTCCACTTCACTCCGTTCTTCCGATGAAGTGTGATGGAAGCAACAGTCCCGTCAGTTAGTGGGTTGGCGCAAGCAAGCGTCAGCACCACCCCGATGCTCCGCATCACCCCATGGTTCCCCTCGGGAAGATGGTGTAATTTTTTTTAAACCAGTCGCGCCAAGATCACCATGGAGCATCATTGTACTGGAAGCGTTCCTCGCCAATATAAGCGTCTTTCGCACGGTGTGTGCAATCAACTTAGTCATTCCCATCTCCACGGATCTTTTACAATAATATTGTTCTTCTGCGCATTTCAAAACCGTTAAATTATTTTTCAGTGCTTCCAAGACGCGACACAGCATGTGGTGGTGGTACGAAGATGTACGCTTGTATCGCCGGTGTGTGGATAGAAAAATCTCGGTATACAAGAAACGTCTCGCTAAAAGACCAGCGAATTTAGATCGGCTCACCCAGAACGGAGGGGCAGGGAGAAATCGCTCATTTCACTGACCAAGATAGCGACCATACGGGATGCTTGGCGCTACTTTCCCAGAAACCAGTGAGTTTAGTCAGCACTAAAGCCCCCTTTCCCCTCCCCAATGCCACATGAGGCCCAATAGACCTATTGCTAAATAACCCAAGCATCAAGGAGAATGCAGGGAACGGTGTTCCAGGTGCCGCACGGGCTGGCGTCAGCAGCAGTAACTCTAAAGCAAGAGCCTAAAACAAATTGCATCTTGCACGCGCGTTCGACAACGCTTTATCTTAGTTATTTGGAAACTTTTAACACGAGGGAGGCGTGTGGCGCGCGGAACACCAGTCCCTGCGTTCCCCTTAATGTTTCGGTAATTTAGCAATAGGTCTCTATTGGAATGGTGTATACGAACACAAAACACGTTTGAGTATTTTTGATAGTTCATGTACGAGCGCAAGCGCACGAGCATTTGAACGTGCTTGCATATGCACGGACACTTATAAAAAACGATGCATGTGTTTGATTTGCCTCGTAAAACGAGTTAAATGAAGATAAAACCAATACTGGAGAAAGTTATACGAAGCCTATATTCCGAAGTGACACCAGCATGCTATAAGGCAGGAGCGATGAGCCATAAACTCCAGGTACTGTCTATCGTGACGAGCAAGATGTCAGCCTCTATACACCTTGTCCTCTTCAATCGCATGGGGCTGCCATCTTGGAGTCCTGTGATGCGGCCGCCATTATAGGTTGCTTCAACTCGTTGCTCCGCTCTCCTCTGCGCCTTGGCAGATGAGTTTTATCCGCATTTTTCGTCGCGTTTAACCCCGGTTTTGTTACACTGAGTAAGGTGCCGCCCGATATTTGTATTCATTACCCTACATCAGTAATTGCCCTACATATGCAGTTAATTGTTTAACACATTTTGACTATATGCACCTTCGGCGTACGGATACGTGTAAAGAGGCTAGAGGAGGCAGAGAAATTGGCGTTGGCGCTGACGCACATTGAGTACGTAAATGATTCTAAGACAACACGAGGGTTCGAAGGCCAATTACTTATGACAACTTTGCTTTGCTTACTAATAGTTGCGAAACGTTCGCAATAAGAAGTGCAAGGCACTGTAAATGGCTCAATGTTTTAGATGAGTTAATTTTCGTACACTTCGGGATATTAAAAGCATCAGAAAATAATAATTACGCGAATACAATACTTCGTGGTAACGAATATACAACATAACATTCCCAATGGCAAAATATTGTGCCCGTTAAATATTCCTGAAATTTCAGTCATTCGCAATATATCAAGAACGCGAAAACGCGTCTACGAAACAGTATTTACGATTGCGCATAATCAGAGTTAGGGGCCACTATGCCTGTTTCTCAAAATCATCGTGCTTTGTATTAAAACAAAGCGAACACTGCTGCCTTTGATTATATCAGGTAACTCGGAGGAGACAGGTAACGAATGCATGTATAACTTGCATTTTTACATTAAAGCAAGAAAAAAAAATATCATGCTAGGAATAATAGTACGTCAACATCAGGCGATTTGTTTGTTCATAATATTTCATCTACACTTCTTTGACGTTCTTAGTCGTTTTTTTTATATAAACATTCGCTTGATCTGTTAATTCATGAATTTCAAGGAACTGCGTACCGTGCTTGGTTCAATCTCTCTGAATTCTTTCGAGTGCTTTAAATAGTTTCTTAAGATAACCAGTCTAATTCAATTATTTATTTCAACACAACAGCGGATGCTCTGTGCGTAAGATATTGTCACGGATAGCTTGAGTGTCAGGGGTCCGCAGCATGACGCCGAAAAGAAGCCATCTGCATAAAATTTATCCCTCGATTGCAGCGTCGTCAATAGCGAATATATATTTGCTTTTAGTTCCTTTCGACGCCGATTTCTACAACGCGCATATGTTCAAACAAATAAAGATCTGTCTTGACCTGTCCATGGAGTGGCACCTAGCATTCGGCCTCAGCCAAACTTGCCCGATATCACTTCTCTTGCGCCCTTTATTTTCATTTCACAAATTTTACGGAAGACAAGTTTCAGATTTCATTTGACGGGGACCTGTCACTTATCTCATAATTTCAGAACGTCTTAAGAAAATGCCCTTACAACGAAGATCGTTTTCTTTCGGACCATAGCCCACACTCTATACCTGTTTAAAAGTTTAAATTTTACTTGATGCTGACTATCTACAGGCGCGGAGTATACAAAGATTTTTTTTCTAGATCGTTTACTGTGAAAAGACGTGAAGAATTTTATGAATAACGGAGTATATTAATGTTGATTTATGTATGATACAAGCTTCTTCGTCAGCTAATACAGCAGGCATTTGTCAAGGTGTGTTCTGTGTGATATTTTTTTACGTTCGGACTAGGCACTAAGTGCGGAGTATGCACTGGGTGCGAGCTATCTAAGCAAAAACTTTTATTTTGACCCCAAATTTACCCCACCGGAATACGCATCGTGTGCGGATTATAGTCCGGAAATATGGTAGTTTATGTTATAAGGACAATATTCCGAAATTCTGTTAAGGAGTATTGTTGCGGAGCCAATTGTTAAACAAATTTCCCAATCGGGCTAGGTTCGTCTCGACTACCTAATTTATTCGAAGAAAACAAGCCTATATACACTACTAATCATGATGTTTAAACACTGAGACTGTGAAGGAAACTTTAAGATATATTAGAAGAAACAAGAAAGGTGATGGACACCTTTCTTCTGTTTGTTCTATTATAGCTTCAGATTTCCTTCCCAATCTTAAGGTTTAATCACCATGATTATTGCGCACCAGCTCACCTGCACGTTGATCATTTTTTCACCTATAGACATTTCCAATGCTTACAAAATCACAGTAAAGCGTACGATCTTCAGAGCCCAGCACATGTGTGTGCTGGGCTCTCACATGCGCCATACGCATGAAACCTCAAGATGGCGCCGGCCACACGCTCTTATTTAGAAAGGTCTATATACTAGCTATCACCACAGAGTTCGAGAGAACCGTACTTTGAGGTTGTTCTTTGCGATTCATATAAATTGTAAATCAGGTTGCGGACATGCTTTTTCACGACGCATCATTAATGCATTAGTTTTCTTTTATTTCTTTATTTTGCTGGAAAGTTGTTCTGGCGGGTACGGCCGTAGGCAATGGGAATTGTCTGTGTGCATCAGTTGAGTTATGTTTCATTGTTATCTCGCACTTTCGTATTCAAGCGATTCTATGGTTTTTAAGTAGCTCAGTACCACTGGTTCATTGGTTGTGCACTGCAAGAGTCACGTTTGTATGATACTATTACGCGAAAAGGGCATAAAACAGCAATTCGTCTGTGTACACGGTGAAACCGAAACCAAGTAAATTGAAGCCACCTAATGGTGTCGAGCGCGCCTGCGACTTCTATCCGCCTGTCTGGCAACTACGGAGATGAAAAGGTCTATATTGTAGGCTATGCGACAGCAGATGAGGCCACCCCCGTGATTTGATTTAGTCGAACAGTGTTTTTATAATGTTCGACCGTTGATTTTATCGAACAATATTTTTATACTGTTCGAGCGTTGATTTTATCGAACAGAATTTTTATCCAGCTTCTGATAAAAATAAAAATGCTGATATATAATAAGGCTACCTACGTAGTACCAATGCACAAAACACCGTTAAGTTTTTTTTGTCTCTTCGGATGCGTGTAAGAAGCGACGACTTAACTACCAAGAACAGCAAGATTAGTGCTTTATTGTACCTACAGGAAGGATAGCGAACATAAACGCCTCTTTTAGGCGTTTCTATAGCCTCCTGTCCCTGCCATCCTACCAAATGGCTAATAAAAAATATGAATACAAAAAAGCACGTCCATTTGAAGTGCTTTTTTGTATTCAGCCCCCCAGTTACGTGCGTTACGCACGTAACTGGAGGACGAACTCTAAGGATCAGCTACTTCTTGGGCTCGTTGTTAGCCCGAGCGAACACCACAGACATCAGTAATCCTGAGCTAATGTTTTACCGTGTTGCGTGACTTGCACGCCCGTCGTTCTCGTAAACATTTTCCTTTCGCCGCACGCTTCCGCAGTACCTACACGTTGTTTAGAAACAAGTCAGCGCTTGACCACACTAGTCACTGAATGTTTCCAGAGTATCGCATTCGACAGCGTTCGCGGTGCATGTCCCATTTTAGCTTTGATCGGACTTTTTGTCGCCGAAACATAAAAGGCGGAAGGGTGACCACAAAAAAACTTATTGACACTGACCACTGTAAGAAATGATAAAACACACCGGGGAACGGATGCCAACCCCCGTCTCCCAGGCGGACGCGCCGCAAAATTACCATCGAAGTTAGAACGCACCCAGGTTGGGACGCGCTACCTGAAAGCACCGGTGAGACATGGTTGAATAAAAACAGTATTAATTGTGCCGCAAAACCTTATAAACTAAACTTTTATGAAAATATCACGTTCCTGTTATTCTGTACTAATCTCCAATAAAAGCTCGTACAAAAATAGCTTTTTTTTTCATTTATTTTTACGTATAAACCTGCTTTCTAAACGATCGTGCCCAAACCAGGTCTGGACACTGCGCGTGCGCAGAAACCAGATACGCGTGAAGGGTCTGCGCATGCGTCGGTTCCGCCAACAGCACCACCGCAACGGCGTGACGTCAGTGGTGCGTGTTGGTACCGTCCGACACCCTAACAATGAACCACTGTTGTTCTTCCTTTTCTACAGCGAACCGAGAATAATGACCCTATGCTCGTAGGCTAAGCGGTCGTTTCGCATTACTCCTTCGTCTTTCGATAAAAATGCTCACTCACTCGCTTACTCACTAACTTATTCACTCACTCACTCACTCACAAACTCACTTACTAACTCACTCACTCAATACCTCATTCAAA
Source organism: Ixodes persulcatus (assembly GCA_013358835.2). NCBI lineage: Eukaryota > Metazoa > Arthropoda > Arachnida > Ixodida > Ixodidae > Ixodes > Ixodes persulcatus. Next base: position 478,876 of record JABSTQ010011399.1, on the reverse strand, counting down.
AACTCACTCACGAACTCACTCAAGAACTCACTCAAGTACTCACTCACTTTAGTTGCCCTGTGTTAGCAGTAATAAGCCCTTCATACAGGCGGCGCACGTCTTGTATCCCGGATTGCGTTGTGGCGCACCGTTGGCTACCTTTAACGTTTACGCTTTGTCCTGCGGTGTTTTTATGTAGTCTTAAATATCTCGGAACCGCAATCTTCTTTAGGCTAGGCCACGGGCTCACTCTAGATTCTGACTGGGTAGGATTGCACAATAAGAGAATGCAAGCACCGAAACGCGGAATATATCGCGAGGAAACGTTCGCGATGAGCGAAGCTCAGTGAACATCTCTAAGGGAGACGCACACAAGAGCCGTATTTATCCGATAGCGACGAACGGCTCGTAAACACAACAGTGCGAAGACAAAGGCGCCCTCCGCCTCTCCGAACAGCTCCTAATGATATAGTCCCTCGCTCCTCAGCGAGCCATTTGCCGAAACTTCGTTCGGCAAACCATAATTTTCGCAACCTTATTTCTCTTCGGTAACTCACTGTTGAATAGACAGACAGCGAAACAAAACGCAGCACATCTTTACGGGAAAAGCACCGTGTGCAACAGACGAAAACACAATCGAGCAGAAAGTGAAGCTGCGATGATGATGTTTAGAACGTCTGGACCCTTATCCAAAGAGGGACGTAAAAACAAAATAGCATGATATACTTTGATGCACGCGAACGCGGCATTACGTAGGATGGGCTGATTCTGAAAAGACATGGAACGTGGTCCTTAGCTTCGGTCAAGCCTATTTTTTAGCCGTCCGTTGCCGCCGGATCGACCTTCGCGAAGATCCCTCTCAAAACATGACTAGAGTTATGTCTCATTAATACGGATAGATGCCCCGCTATATAGACAACATTTCTGGGTACGAACTGGATAAACACTCCACACTCGTTATTATCAACAACTCACATTATGAATGCTTTTTGTGTTGTGTGTGTGTGTGTGGGGGGGGGGGGGGGTAGCAGAACTGTCCATATTGTCATGAATGACAGATGATGAGGCGGAGAATAACTGAAGAAACTAAACATTGAATGGGGCGAACTTGTGCTCCAGACAAAATAGAGAAAGGTTAGCGTCGCAGGCGTCGATGCCGGCGAAACAGCAAAATCAAGCGCTGGGGCGAGGCTGACTCCGCTGGCCATGTAGAGTCCCTTATGTACGCGCGTGGGATTCTAGATAATTCGGCGTAGCACTTTCGGCGCGTAGATCGTTCTGAACTCGATCAGACGAGAATGTTTTCGAACTAGAACGCCAAGTGGGAAGAATAAGTAAAAGAATAATCCACTGGCTGGGATCGAACCTAGACCTTCCGCACGGACAGTCAAGTGCGGTAACGATTCGGCCACGCACGCGCTCGCTCGGTGATGCTCGTGGCAATATCAACGAGACATCACTGTATATGCTTTCAGACATAAAAAAGTCGAGCGATCAACTATGCACTTTAATAAGTCTGAAGCGTCTACTTGCCCGCAAAGCACAATTGGAAGAGCCAAACGCTGCAATCTACGGAGGGACCTCAACGAAGGACGGGGCTGAAAACATGTCTTAGACCCAGACTTGGGAAGTAATCCGTTACTTTTTCAAGTAATTTTGAAATTGTCACGTTACTTCTCTGGGGCAGTAATTCGTAATTTAATTTCGTTACAATTATTGGTATCGAATTACTTCAATTATTCGTTACTCTTTTTTTTTTTTAAATATGAACATAATAGGGAAAGTTGAGCTGGCAATTGAACAACATAAAACCTATCAAGTTAAAAAAAAAAAAAAAAACATTTTGAAGAGGAGTACAACCGAAAATAAAACACGATTTTTTGTATGATCGGTCGCCAGAACCACTCGAAAAATTTGCAAGGCCCATAAAAATATGCGAAGAACAAAGATCAAGAAGACAACGCCGAGAGGCTCTGCCTCTTTCCATCGCCTTTCATCGTGTTTTTCTTCTCTTGAGTATGACAAATGAAAACTTGTATTGCAGATATGTTTCTTTTTTTTTAAATATTAACATTGCTTTTATTGTTTTCTTGATGAGTGTACGAGAAAAGTAACGTGAAAGTAATTTGAAAAATAACGAGTAAAGTAATCGGTTAATTTTCTGCGAAAGTAATTTGTACCGGTAATCCAATGCATTTGAGGCTCGGTAATTTGTAATTGTAATCCATTACATTTTTCAAGTAACGGGCACAAGTCTGCTTAGACCTATGTAGAGTGCAAGTTCGTCTGCTTCTTTTGTAAGAGTTTTGGTGACGTCAGGACGCCGAGCTCTGATTGGCTCTGATTGAAAAATAGTGGGTAGACCTCAAAGCAAGCTGCTTTAAGGCCTACCCATTGAAGGATAGTGGGTAGACCCTAATCAGAGCTCGGAGTTCTGACGTCACCACAACCCCTGCAAAAGAAGCAGACGAACTTGCGCCCCGCACAGTCGTTTGCAGGTTAAGAGTGCAGGACAAGTTCCTCCCACAAAGCCCTCTACTCTTTCCACTTTAGCAGACCGAACGCTCGAGAAGGAGGAATGAGCAACACCTCCTAGTCTGGGTGTTGTCGGGAGTCGCTTCCTCTCCGGCCTTCGCTCTGTTAGGCCCGCTTCAGATGGAGCAATTTCACCCAGCAACTTGACGTCGCCACACCAGCAACACGGGCCGCCCGCGTTCACACGCAGCAACCGAATTGCTCCGACTTGCCATCATCATCATTAAGTTTGATTTTGCTTTCACTATTTAGACGCCCAGCTACGCGCTAAAAACGTGTTCTTATATCTTTGAACGGCGTTGAGAATACTGACTCATTTTTCTGAAAATGTTTATTTCCAAAAACGATCTATTTCAAACCAGAACTAAGTCTTTAGCTATCATCATCACCACCACAGGGGTGTCACGTGAAAATATCGCGTCCCTGATTGACTGCAGCCGCTTCAAACGTCTTCGAATTGCTCTGGGTTGCTCGCTTGTTCGAGCCGGACCCGATCTCAGCAATTCGCGTCGATCTAGGGAAAGCTAGGGAACAACCCGCCAGCAACCTCAAAATTGCTGGAAAAGTTGCCCCGTCTGAAGCGGGCCTTAGGGTAGAGAGAGTGGAGGGATTTGTGCAAAGAGCCTCTTCTGCACTCCTAACCTAGAAAAATCTATAAAGGAAAAACGTCTCCGCTGTGGCACTTAGCACGAGAAAACGTTCTAGAAGCTTCAAATTTCTTCGAATGCCGGGAGGTTAATGACGGGAATTTCGCGCGCATATATATACTTGGCATGTTGGTGGTGCTGTGCTATCTGAGACTCTGTCACTAATCTCCGGAATTCTGATAATTCAAACTTTGGGGACGGAGTTTCTCTCGCTGGGCTGGGGGTTTTGAAATCTGTATATATTCATCGAATCATCTAGCCAGAGCAGGTGTTTGCTGGAGTCGGCTGCCCTGACCAGTATGGCAATATAACGCGTAAATAGTATTCGCTCGAAAGCAACATACTCAAAAAAAAAAGAATGCTTAAAATTGTAAGTATACCCTTGTTTAGGGAAGGATGTATTACTTGACATAAGAATGCTAAAAGGGTATGGCTATGGGTATAAGTTCATAAAACACCCTTTTTACATCCTCAGGGTGGTTAAAGGCTAGTGCGTAGATCATTTAAAAGTGAAGTATTTCAAAAGGGTCTCTAAGTCCACACATGTTCACTTCCTTCGTAGGCTCTGTACGACTACAGCGCCCGGATCGCCATGCAGTCTTCGCAGAGGCCGTCTGTCGTCTCAACAGCCTGATGGAAGACGGAAGAGAACGTCCCACCGAGGTCCAGTCGGCAGTAATGGCCGTTAAGCGCGTCGCGTACAGAGAGTAACGCGGCCAAACGGACGGCCACTCGAAGTTTACTTTTCGAGTAGTCGAAGCAGTTTTTACCGCCAGTTTAAGCTAGGGAGCCTCAATGTTCTTCTGCTTAGGAAGATGACGTCTTTTGTACTAGCGCCCGATGCCGACAGCACGCTCTCACATGAAAAGCACAAAGGGATAGTCGTAAACAAAATGCCCCTAGTCAACACCAAGAGCTCGTGTCAAAAGGCGCCCATCACGCGCTTCAGAAAAAAGAAAAAGAAGCATTCTGAACAAACTCGTCAGATGTCATCCCCCTGAGCAAACCGCGCATGAAGGCACTCTAGTCTGAGTCAACTCCAGCCTCAGAGCCACTTGAGAAATAACAAATGGTTTGTTCACTACGGTCACATCGAGACATCACGATGTTGTGATGAGCTACCAAAGAAAGCCCTGGCGAGGGTTTTATATCTGTTTATTTTAATTTAATATTCGTTTTGTTGTTTCACCTCGTTTAGGTTTCTCTTTACTAGGTGTGTACTTTTTGACCGGTTATGCTGTGTCCATCTATTGGTGAGTGTCACGCAGTCTGCAAACTTGCCTGTTCCTTTCTTTTCTTTTTTTTCTTTTCTTTTTTTTTTGGGGGGGGGGATTTTGCACGATGCTTTGTTTTACAATGCCAGTGCCACAACAAGCAACTTCAAGAGACATGATTATTGCGTAACACCACTATAGGAGCAATATAAATTATATTGCTCCTTGCTGCTTGAGAATTGTTTCCTTCATAAATGATTGTACACCCGCTATGCTTAATAAAGTTTGATACCTCTTTACGTATAAAACTGTTTTGTTTTTCTACCATAACCACTTTAGAAAATGACAGCAATCGCGGTACTACAAGAAAACATTATTTTAGGAATCAAAACAACGTTCGTTTCTTCTAGTTGTTTGCTTCGTTCATGTCGAAGCGCTGCTTTATTAAGAATACGTAACAACTCGCCCAATTATTCATTGTGTGTGTGTGTGTGTGTGTGTGTGTGTGTGTGTGTGTGTGTGTGTGTGTGTGTGTGTGTGTGTGTGTGTGTGTGTGTGTGTGTGTGTGTGTGTGTGTGTGTGTGTGTGTGTGTGCGTGCGTGCGTGCGTGCGTGCGTGCGTGCGTGCGTGCGTGCGTGCGTGCGTGCGTGCGTGCGTGCGTGCGTGCGTGCGTGCGTGCGTGCGTGCGTGCGTGCGTGCGTGCGTGCGTGCGTGCGTGCGTGCGTGCGTGCGTGCGTGCGTGCGTGTGTGTGTGTGTGTGTGTGTGTGTGTGTGTGTGTGTGTGTGTGTGTAAGTGTGTGTAAGTGTGTGTGTGTGTGTGTGTGTGTGTAAGTGTGTGTGTGTGTAAGTGTGTGTGTGTGTAAGTGTGTGTGTGTGTAAGTGTGTGTGTGTGTAAGTGTGTGTGTAAGTGTAAGTGTAAGTGTAATGCTGCTTTTGGTGTCACACATCATGTACCACTGCCACGCTCGTGAAATTTTAGTTAGTCTTTATTATCCTTAGGTTAGTGAAGAGACTGCTACGGTCGGTTGAAATATGCTTCGTTCACAGCTAAAATAAAGAACGCTGGAAGTTACATGATCCTTGGACCAATCGGTCACCTACCCCTCACTGCCTGATTCCAACTGCGCGCGAGTAAGCGCAAAGAGCGTGATCACGTGATGCAAGAATTGACGGTTGTTTATTAAATTAGCCCTGTGGAGGTGATAACTCACTTTGAGGGCTCTAAGCACTCTAGAAATCATAAAGAAGCCTGGCCGATTTCTCTATTAAAAAGCGATTTAAGCACACAATGTGAATTTTAAAGCAAAGCAATGTGGATTTGAAAAAGTCACATATGATTATAAAAAGGTCACAATGACATCGAAGCATCTTTGTCGAATTTAATTTTCTAATACACTGTGAAAGCCAGTGCCTGCAATGCTCAATAAAACATAATTGGCTATCAATAAAATAAAAACAAATTAATTTCAATACGTGAGAATTCTGTGCAGATTTGGTTAGTACCCCAAGAGAAAGCTGTTCCGCCTGGTCCTCGCGAAGCGAAAATGGTGCAATCTTAAAAAAATAAAATACTTTTCAGAAGGGCCAACTACTCGGATACGGAGCATGACTGCCTAGTGTATGGAGTATCTGCGCGTTTGCCCAAGGATAAAATAAGAAATGCGAAATGCCAGTTTTTTAACCATGACTCGACTAATATATTAAAAACAGGTGCTAAAAGTTCTGGCGTGTGGTAAATACCAAAGAAAAAAAAACAAATTTTCTTTCCTACAAGGTGACGTAACACTTTCTCCTCATCAATCAGCCTCAAAATTTAACAATTTTTTCGTTAGGGTATACCGATGAACTCCTTTTATTTGAATTTCATGACGCAGAAACTAATTTTGAAATGGAGGATCTTAACATAGGTATTGATGGCGTCGTCAGTGCTATCGAGCGTCTACCAGAAAAATCAAGTCCAGGGGTGCTATGTTGCGCTTTTTGGACTCCCAGGAGACTTGGAAGAGGGAAGTGACGTCAACGACTAGAGAAACGCAGATGGGGGTGCTGGAAATTACTCAAACTAAGTGTGTCAGGCGTTCTACATGCCAGCCTATTTCAGCAGCACTTGACACTGGCTGTGTGCCAACTGAATGGAAGTTAGCGAATGTGGTCCCAATTCATAAATCTGGCAATCGTAACTGTGCATCAAATTACAGACCTATGTCACATCTGTTTCATGTAAACGTTTAGAACACATAATGTATTCATCAGTAATGAGTCACCTTGTTTCTAACAATGCTCTTTTTCCTAACGAGCACGGCTTTCAACGCGGTCTTTGATGCGAAACCCAACTATGTGAATTATTAACGGACCTCCACACCGGCATCCATGCATCCTTGCAGATTGACGCAGTGTTGATAAATTTTTCGAAAGCTTCCGATTGTGTTCCACACAGTCGTCTTATTATAAAGAAAAAAATAATGAACAAGTACTTTCATCGGTTCGAGAATATTTCTACAATCTAAAGCAAACTGTAGGCACAGACGGTATAAGCTCACCTCCTCTAAACGTAAAATCTGAAGTACCTCAAGGATCTGTAGTTCATTTCTAATTTATATAAATCACCTTCCTAACAATCTTTCATCGAAACTTCGTCGTTTCGCAGACGACTGTGTGGTATACCGTTAGATATATAATCAGTCAGATTGGAATACTCTACGAAGAGACCTAGATAGCATCATTGCGTGGTGTGAAACAAGTCAAATGCCAATAAAACAATGACCGCATCTCCACGTGGTGAATGATGTTTATTGGGGCGAAGCTTTGGTGGTGCTGATGATACTGATTTTATTGTTCATAGGTAGTGCTGATGGTGCTGATTTTTTTTTATTGCTCATAGGTAGTGCTGAGTTCCGGGTTGCGTTTCGACTTCATTATTTGCTTTATGGTCGGTGAAATGCAGAGCCAGTGGTTCTTCTAGCGGATCAGCTTGGATCCGCTAGAAGCCGTGGGAATGCATCTCCAGTGCTTAAGTCAACGGTTCATGTCAGAAAGAGAATGTGTGGTATGGAACGTGGTTATATACGCATTTGAGCATTTGACCGCAGCGCCCTCTCGTCTGTAAACGTTGAGCCAATGCATGCAAAGTTTAACGCGATTATATACGCATTTGACCGCAGCGCCCTCTCCTGTATAGACGTTGAGCGGCTACATGCAACGTTTGATCCATTACATCCCCAGCTCTTGAGTTACTACCACATTTCAGAGCCACCTACTCGTCAGCCCCCTACTCGTCCCGCAGTCGTGGCCGAGTGGTTAAGGAGATGGACTAGAAATTCATTGGGGTCTCCCCGCACAGGTTCAAATCCTGTCGACTGCGCAAACATTTTTTTTTTTCTTTTTTTAAGAAGACAGATGTGATGGCAATCGATGTGAGCACGGACGGACGGACGGACAAGGCTAGACCTGTATTAAGGTGGCGATGCAAGCGAGTTGGTTCATGACTTAGGAAAATGGAAACAGCGCGCAAAAAGACGAAGACAACGAGAGAAGAGCTCTTCTGCTCTTCTCTCGTTGTCTTCGTCTTTTTGCGCGCTGTTTCCATTTTCCTAAGGCTAGACCCTAAGGAGCTTCGCTCTTAATACAAAAAAAAAAAAACAATATCATTTGCTAACCGAGTTTTTATGCTACATAATGATTAAACTATCATGAATTCAAAATTAGATAAAGTAACTTCATATAAATATTTGGGAGTTCATCTAACTACTAATCTTTCCTGCAATGCATTTTTAAGAAGGCATTTGTACATGTCAACAGCAGAAACTAAACTACTAGCATACACGAACCTGGTTAGACCTAAATTAGAGTACGCATCTATAGTTCGGAACCCGCATCAAAAATCTGTAAATCCAGGCTATAATCTCTATAAAACAGGGCAACTCGGTTCTTTCTAAAAATGCCTACACCTGTAAGCGTCACTCGAACGAAAAAATCAATAGGATTATCAGCGCTCCAGCAGAGAAGATATCTGGTTAGGCTACGCCACTTCCATGAAATCTATCACACATCAACTGAACTTTGCAAAAATTACGTCCTCCCGCCCACTGGTATTTTTCCTTGTCATGGTCACCCTAACAAAGTCCATATTCCCTTCGCCGCCAGAACTAACTTCTATAAATACTCCCCGCTACTACGGGCTACGGCCGACTGGAATGGGCTGTCAGGCGAAATTGCTCTCACCAGAAACGACGACGTTTCTGTAGCACTATTGCGTGAAGCATAGCCGTGACAATCGCTTTGTTTCTATTTTGTTTTTCTTGAGCAGCACCTGTACTTTTTTTGTGTGCGTGACCGAGCTGCCGGCGTGCGTGACCATGGGTCATGCTATTCTTCGTTAAGTCTGTTCAGCGTGATGCTGGGTTTCTTTATATGTTTTTCATTTTTAAATCATTGTGGGATTATGTAAACGTTACATGTATCCCCCCTCGATGTAAAGCCTCTCTGGAGTTTCTAAGCTGCTTAAATAAATAAATAAACCATCAAAGATCGAACGCATTGGGGTCATCTCCGGCGAAGGGAAGAGCATTGTTCCGGCAGCCAGGACGACATGTGATCAATGAAGACGGGACATTTCGTTGCGATTGCAAACACTGTGATTACAAAATGCGCATGCTTTTGTAAGTCATAAAAGCAAATAAGAGTAGTCGAAAAATGTTAATATTTTGCAGAGAGGGAGCATAGTACTGCGATAACCGTCTCAAAAACAACGAACCATAATTTTTTTTCCTTTTTTTTTTTTTTTCGGGGGGGAGGAGTGATTTATGTTTGGTTGTCAGCTCTCGAGCGCGCGCTCACTGGGTTGAATCGTTCCCTCTAAGAAATGCCTGCACGTGTACTTCCCCGCCAAACACTCAAAGAGCCAATCTCTGCGATTAAGGAAATCAGCTCAGCGAACGATGAGGCTGAATATCCGTTTAGAACTAAAAATGAAGTCTGCGCTGTGGCATTATGCAATGCAAAGCGTGCTTGCATTGCTTAATGCCACAGCGCAGACTTAATTTTGAGATCTAAACAGATGTTCCCCTCCTCATTCGCTGAGCGGATTTCGTAGATCGCAGAGATTGGCTCTTCGAGTGTTTTGCGGGTAAGTAGACGCACAGGCATATCTTAGAGTGTAGTCCGGGCTGTATGGGCAACGAGCGGCGCGCAATCGAGATATCATACCGCGGCTCTACCGCTCGGAGGCGTGAGGATCCTTCTCTTGCTATTGGCTGACAGTGGTCCTGGAACACACCGGAGATGACCTCGGTATGTTCCAGTCTTTGATTGTTTTTTTTTTCTTTGTTTTTTTTTTTTTTTTTTTATTTGGGAAATTGGCCGCGCATCGTCGTGATTTTGGAATTCCTAGGATGCTTAGAGCCAACAGAGTGAGTTTTCGCCATATTTAGGCGATCTCAGAAACCTCCTCGGGGCACCTTTAAAACATGAAATGCCTACTATACTCCGTTTCAGCTTATGTTGTACCGCAGCGAAGGCTGGAAGCGCAAGCCCATAGCGTTGACAGCTGCCCTTACTGCACGAGAGCTTGCGCCGCCGAGATCTGCCCCAGAGCAAGGAGCTCGCGCTTATAGCCTTTCCTGCGGTACAACATAAGGTGCAACAGAGTATAGTGGAAACATGAATACCAGAACCTTGTTCATACGTCTGTGTACTTCCCCATCAGACTAGGCGTGGAAATGAGGTTATAGTTTCGCGTGACGTCATGGTGTCAAATCGCCGTAACGCGCAATACCAGGGCGTCAAGGGATGTTTATTTTGCCGCTAAATTTAGGAAGTAAATTCATATAAAAGAAGTTCTTTATTCCATGAAACCACTGTTAATGTCCTCTAAAGACATTTAAACGACCCGCTCCTTAAATGCTGCATTCTAAGCATTACAGGACTTCGAAGATAAAGGTCGAATTAATTTAACTTATTTATTTAAGTGAAAAACAGAGATACAGTAAAAAAGGGGGCGTGTGTTCTCGATTAAAGAAGCGTGATTATATCATTCCGAAGTTAATTCGAGTCTGCCCAAAAGAATAATTATTGTTAAAAAAAGGTTCGCTTAAATTTGCCTGGTGGATGGAAAGTTTAAATAGTTTCTCCACTCTTGAAATACAGTTGCCAAAAAGGAACAAATAGAAATGTTTTAATTCATCAATTATTTCTGAACGCATGAAGGATGAATCTAACAGACGATTAAAAAACCCTTTTCAGATTTCTAAACCCGTCTGCCGTGGGAAAAAACCATGTTGTGCTAGCGTATTCGTGCATATATATCGTCTAAGTAGTGTTTTGTGTTCTACTTTTTTTTAATTTCAGTGTCTGCGTATTTAAGTGTGTGTTTGAAAAATGTAAAACTTTCCACTAGTCTTGTTCGCTACGTAATCAATACGTTAATTTAAAGTCAATTCGAACTCCACGAAGAAAGGAACACAGATATTTTGATCTATGTATTGTTGCCCAAGCTTCTAACGTTTGAATGTTAACCTGTTTAAGTAATTTCCACTCTCAAGTGCAGTTTCTGAATCTGTCAAGCATGAAACTAGAGGCTTAACTCCACGGGGCAAATATGCGGCGAATGACGACCAACGAACTCGCCTGGCTGCTTTAGCTCTTTGCCGCGGTGCCCAAAAAACCAACTGTTCGCCGCATATTTAGCAGAGCTATACTTCGTTTCACGATAACTTAGCGAGCTGTCGAGGTTTCGGCCCCCGCGACCCACTAAGAGCGTCGGAGCAAGGCAGGTGACTATAATCCATGGTCGAGGCCACGGAGGCCATAGGTGCCTCGTTATTGCCACAGCACCAGCACCGTCTGCGACAAAAAGTATTTCTGAGCATCTTTTTCTTTTAGCTGTGTTTCAGTCAACCTTTTCTGACCGCCACACTACATGTCATGGGAGAAAGACGAAGATATGTTACTTTTCAACGATACCTTATGCGGATCAGCACTTCTTGAGAACTACATGGCTTTTGAACGATGTCTGAGCGATCGCAGCCGTGTAATTAACAGCTTCCGCTCAAAACATCGCCCTGGCATTAGTGCCCGCCATAGATTCGCGGGTAAATGGAGCGTACAGTTGCCTCATCAACTGCTCTTGAAGAGCGTGCTACTTTAGCGGACGGCAATGTTGTGGCGGTGGACGTTCGTCCGAAGTTGGTTAATTTCGCAGCAGACGACAGCCAGTTCACGAGGCCTCGCAGTTCTCGCATTGACACGAACACTCGCGGGACGTTATGTCACGTGCCTCGCTCCGACGCTCTTATTGGGTCGCGGGGGCTGTAGCCTCCACAGTTCGCCAAGTTATCGTGAAAAGGAGTGTGACACTCTAAGAAATGCCCGCGCGTCTACTTACCCAAAAAACACTCAAAGAGCCAATCATTGCGATCTAGGAAATCAGCTCAGCCAATGATGAGGCGGAACATATGTTTAGACCTTAAAATAAAGTGCGCTGTGGCAATACGCAATGCAAGCATGACGCTTTGCATTGCGTAATGCCACAGCGCAGACTTCATTTTTAGGTCTAAATGGATGTTCCGCCTCATCATTCACTGATCTGATTTTCTAGATCGCAATTATTGGCTCTTTGGGTGTTTTGCGGGTAAGTAGACGCACAGGCATTTCTTAGAGTGCAGTGTTAAGCCGGGGTCACACTACTTATACATCATACAAAGGACAGTCTGCGTACAGATTCGAACGTAAGTTAACGCGAGGTCCGTGCTTCGAATGCCGCGTGGCAATGAGTTCAAGGAGAAACCTTGACACGCTGCATGCGAACCACGGATATTGCGGTGACTGATGTCTGCAGACACTCTTTTGTATGATGTGTTACCTGTGTCATTCCAGCTTTAGAGACCAAGCATGCTCCCCGCCGTATCTGGACAATATCGTTTCCAACAAATACTTGAAGGCTTATTAATATTCAAAAGGGCATTATTATAGAATATAGAGTACTTGATGGTTTTGTCGAATTGTTTTGCGCTTTTTGCGAATATAACGTGCTTAAACAAACTTTTTATGTGATAGGTTTTAGCTTATATTTTCTTTTCCCTTTGGCAACACTGGCAGTCCCGCTGTTCGTGTCGGCGGCGTTCGCAGCTTGTTCGTCTCATGGAGTTCCGTAGTGAACGAATACGCGGCGGTGCTTCGTTGTAGATTTTTGCCGCCTGAATTTCGCTGTGAAAGTTTGCCACATGAAGTTCTGCCTTAACAGTTCGTTTTCGATAAATTTCCAGTAGTATGCTGAGTTCATCTGCCGTGTGGGGAAAGCGAATGATACTAGCGTACTTCAGCATGGATCTAATTAGTGTTTTCATTATCACGCACTTTGATACCGAGTCTGCGACTTTAAGAGTTTGTCTGCTTGTAAGATGCTTATAGATTTGTTCACAATGTTATGAACCTGATATTTTTAAGATAAATAAATGATGAATAAATAACTTAACAAATAAAATAATTCATTAAATCTAAAGCCTGAATATTTAAAATAGTCAGCATTTTCATGTCTTTCCTTCAGCGGTTTTTTTTTTTTTCAGTTATTACATTACTACAGTGTTTGTGTAATTTATTTGCATCTTGAACCTCTTGGTCTTTCCTGAATCTTGAGTAGCGCACTTTTGAGTTTCAATAAACTCTGAAGAGATGCCTTCGTTATATAACGCATTAATCTACACTGCTTAATTGGTTGCGGGATAATTTTGTAAATAGGTCCAAATACAATTTTAAAAAAAGTTGCTGAAGCACCGACTCCTGGGGTGCGTTCGAAGTGACAGCAAGTTATGCGAATGATTCTCTATAGATTTCAATAAATAATGTTCAACTAAGTTTATAGGCAGTAAGTAAATAAATGAACGGCAAGTTTGTTCGTTTGCTTTTATGAAAACTTAAGAAAATTCTGAAGAGAAACTTAGTCAAAAGCTTTCCACAATTTTATAAACATTACGTTTGTTTGTCCCCTGTCATTTATCTAGCAATGAAAAGTGCATGTTGTTAACTGGTTAACAGTTAACAAGAATGTTATGCAAACAGGTAGACACGGAATGAGAATATAAATTATTTCGAAGTTTGATATCATATATTTAAAATCACATACTCAATAAGTTTATGACATACAATAAAAATGACACTGGCATGTAATTAGATAATTCGCTTGTTTCTTGCAATCACCAAATGTGTGCATGTGTTGTTGTTGCTTTTTCTTTGTCTTTTAAGGGGTAGGTAAGACTTCTTACCCCCCCCCCCCTTCTTCTTCCAAGAAAAAGCAGCAGTTATTATCTATAAATATCTTTATGTACACTTTTCGTGCCGCCTTGAAAGCTCGTTATACAAGGCATCAGGCCCATGAGCCTTTCGTGCGTTTACAGTTTACAGCAAATTAAAAACGCCAACCTCCGAATTTTTAACGTCCAGAATCCCTGAAGAAATGTGGTCTTAAAAGTCATGAAGCAATGTGTTGTCCTTCGTATAAACTGATTTAAAAAGAGAGGCGTACGTCGGCAGTATGTTTGTCGACCCGTACGGGAGCAGTCGTGTTTGAGAGAGGTTACTCTGCCATAGTAGGTATAATCCATTGAACTCAAACCGGTGCTCCCCAGGCATTAGAAGGCTTACAAGCGTGTAATTTGTCGCAGAAATTTCACGGTTGCTCAGCTATGGCGTCCCCGCGTTCGACACGTAAGGTCCAAAATTGGTGTGAAGAGACTCGGGCAGCAAGACAGGGGGATGCCAATCCTCGCCCACCCCCTTTGATCAATGCTGAACGTGTCCGACTTCATAGGGAGCGAACACTAATGCACAATTAGATCGTAAGACCCTCACTAGCTATAAGTTAAGCATTTAAGATTTGTGATGCGTGAATAAATGTAAGTCAGGTATTTGGTTACGTCCTTTCTGTACCCTACTGCCCATACACTCACTGCAGCACGCAAAATTCGTTTCACGTACCCCAATGCGGCTGCGTCCCCGACACAGCCTATCCGATTTTACTTAGGCGTTAAACTGCTGTAACGCCGGTCCACAGGCAGCTGATTCGGGATGTATGGCATTATGTTTCGTTCGGGCAATGAACCTTTTCCCAGCAGTTATCTGCGCGTGCGCCTACTCTCGTTCTCAGTGTGCTGCCGCCAGTACCGGAGGGCAGTCACGCTACAGTCTCGCCGTCGTGCAAGTAGCAAATATAGGAGCCAGCGTTTGTTTAAATCGTGTTGTGATAGTGTTCCTCGTGTTTCTCTGCAGTCTGTCGGAGCTGCGCGGCTGACTTGTTTTTGTTGATATCGTCCTGCATCATCATTGGTGGCACGGCAAAGCATCAACACTGAGAGATAGCGTTTCTCATTGAACCCCCTTCGAGGAACGCCATATGTAGTGATGCCATGCGGTGATACCGTTCTCTTACTCCGCAGTTTGTTGCCAGATCGAAGGGGGAAAGAAAACAGTAATCGTTTATTTTTCGCACCCTATCGCCCAATTGGTACACGTATACCAACAACGGAACAAATAGATCGAGCCTTTTTGCTATGGTGAATCCCTAGGTTCGGCCTGGCAGCCGAGGAACGATGCGTGTGAATGATCAAACAATGATGTCCTTAGCCGTTGAGAAATACTTTCTAGAGAAGAGAGCGCAAGAAAACAGTTCGGCGCACATTACCACATTATGTTCGGCGCACCGAGCGCTTCACTCGCACGGGGATAGAGGGCGCCTAAGTACAGGGTCCCTCCCAAACCAACCGCTCCGGTTGTTTCTCCCAGCGCTGGTCCCGCATTACCTCGCTCCCCGCTTCTTGTTGTACATCACCACTGCCACGCCGCCCCTAGGTTGCCAGAGTCCATAAATCTGTGTCCTCTTCCTTCTTCTTCTTCTTTCTCGGGTTAGGGCTCACCATCCTGCGCGATAGTGACACCTGTGATCGACACAGCACCAAAGCAAAACACGAGGCCAGCCACTGGCCGCACACCACCACCACACCACCACACCGCGAAAAAGGCGAGCACGCTACCCCGCCGACACCGTGGCCGCCGAGAAGGGACCTCATACCTCAGCGCCCTCCGCGGCGGCGCGGAACTAACTACTCCTGGTTCGAGGCTAGCTCCGAACACGATCTGGTCGCTAGCTCCCCGCGGGAAGAGGGGCCAGAGTCATCACCTAAATGTGTTGCTTTCACCGTGGGTGTAATGGACCTTTGAAATACCCCGCATCAGCCATTGTTTGTTGTTTTAAACGTTAATTTGTTGGGTTTTTTTTGTTGGGGGGGATAGTTTTTTAGACTTCATTTTCTTTTAGAGTGTGGTGTGCAAATGTCGAGTGAGTGAAAGCGATGTTTACCAAAAATATATATATAATAAACATCGCTTTCACTCACTCGACAAACAAGCTGTTGACAAAAACGATAACTAAGTAAGAAATTAATTAGCACTAAATAAATACTTCACTTAATTAAGACAAGACGATTATAAAGGCAAGAAATATTGTTAATAGACTAATTACAACAATCGCGTAGTTCTAGGCAAGTGCGTGGCTTGTGAGAAGCTCAAGGGGAAAAAAGCACGACGTGGTAGTTAGTTGGCAAAAAATGAAAGCCGTTTACAACACCGTGTAACGCCGAAATAGAGCGCAGCTCTTAAGGAGGGGGAGGAGGGAAGGGTATACCCCTCCTCTCCTCCTCATCCTACCTCCTCCTCCTCCTTCTCCCGTCCTCCTCCTGCTCCCCTCATCATTAAAGCTCCTCCTCTCCTCTCCTCCTCCTCCCCATCCTCCTCTCCTCCTCCTCCCCTCTTCCCTTCTCCTCTTCCCCCTCCTCATCTTTCCTCCCCACCTCCTTCCGCCTCTACCTCCTCCTTTCTCCTCCCCCTCCTCCTCCCCTCCCCTCTCCCTCGTCCTCCCCCCCTCTTTCTGCCTCCTCCTCTCCGAGCGGTGCATCATGGGAAATGTCCCATAATGCACTGCGCGGGACCCTCGTGACATCACACGTGACGTCACGAGGGTCCCGCGCGGTGCATCATGGGATATATCCCATGATGCACCGCGCGGTTACGCCGACGGCGACGGCGACGCCGATCAAGCCGGAAACGGGCGCCTACGAGCTGCGCTCTAAAAATCACGATAATGAAAGTGAAAGACAAAGAAGACTTACGAAAGATAATAATGCCTTGTAATAATTGTTTTTTTTTTAGAGCGCAGCTCTTAGGCGCCCGTTTCCGGCTTGAGCGGCGTCGCCGTCGCCGTCGCCGTCGGCGTAACCGCGCGGTGCATGTTGGGACATGCACCGCGCGAGCCCCCCCCCCCCCCCCCCTTCCGAGGTCACGTGACCTCCCTCCCCCTTCGAGGTCACGTGACCCCCCCCCCCTTGAGGTCACGTACCCCCCCTCTCCCGCCCTCCGAGGTCACGTGACCCCCCCGGAGGAGATTGAAGGATGAGGGGAGGAGGAGAAGGAGGAGGATGAGGAGGGGTATACCCTCCCCTGAGTACCCTTCCCTCCTCCTCCTCAAGAGCTGCGCTCCAATGCGGCGTTACAGGGAGTTGTAAACGGCTTTCATTTTTTTTCTTTTGAGTATTACAATTTGGAGGCACTCCAAAATAGGCAAACAGCGGATGTTTTTGAAGGTGTTGTTTTCAAAAAAATCTTTCGGAAACAACAATAGCAGGAGTGATTGTTTGTCTATTTTGGAGTGTATATTTTAGAATCGAACACAATGTGCGAAGTGTTTGATTTTAGTTTGATCGGATTTCTGTTTTAGATAGGGTGACAGTTAAAACAGCACCGTCTTCAGCGTGTCTTTATGGTGCTCCGCGGACATTAGATGGGGTGACAGCCACCACGTTAAATAAATTTAAATTGTGGTAATTAATATTCTAATTGTTGATTTAATGCTTCATGTGGAAATTACAGTTAAAGGCAGTAACAATTAAATTTCAATCTGATTGAAACACTTCGCTTAAAGTAGGGTTTCCGGTATTCAATTATAAGTTCTTGCGTGTTTACCAAAATTTCGAAGCTGGACCCAGAAAGATTGCCAGGACATCCATTTCTAATAATGCATGGAAGATGAGCGCACTTGTTTCGGCGAATGCTTCATCATTTTGAAATACTAACGGCAACCGCGAAGGGCGACCTCGGAGCATCCGCCAAGAAAGCGCTACCGAGATGGTAGGGAGTTTTAGTAGATCGTTTTTAGACCGCACGCTGCGGGGAGTGGACCCTGCGGGCACGTGCTCAATCTGCTTCAAACGACGGCACGAGCACCCGCTAGCAAAGCGTAACTCTAGAGTCTAGACTACGGTCTACTAAAGGTCTATAATTACGAGGTACGCGAAACGACTACGACGCAAGTTCCTACGCTCTTTCCGCGTTCAGTTCTTGATTAAGGCGACAAAACGAGAAACCCAATCGACGAATATCTCGAATCCCATTGGCATTTCACAATATGTTGAAATTTGCTTTGCCTCTTGATTGACTCTCTTTAAAACTCCAATATTACCATGACCCTTAAAACCAACAATGGAAAAGTTAACACATTTTAGTATGATAGTGAACTTATAGGCACGTTTCAGTCGGCCGCCGCTTCTATCAGCGATGTCTTAATTCTTCAGTCGTTCACTTTTCTTGCGAGGTATTTGTGAAGACGGCCAGCAGCGCGCTTCCACCGAGCCTACGTCATCTATCATAGAATAGAATAGATGAATAGATGAGAGATGTTGGTTATGCCCTTTCGCATTGAACGGTAACTTGCGCCACCTAGCCTAGAAACATTTACACCTCCCCCCTTTTGATTTTGCCCTAAATTTTGTCTCTCGTTAAATCATCTACCCCACCAATTTTGTTTATTCTAACGCTTCTATAGGCCTTCTCTACCAAACGTTAAACCCCCTTTTTGTGATGGTAATTCCTTCCTCCTTCGTTCTTTCATCCTCACCTGCAAAACCCAGCACTCCCGCCATATCGTTATATCCTTCAGGGGGGAGGACAAAACCCCGTGAACTTCAAAACCAGATGTCCTAGCGTCTCGCAATCACATCACAATGGCATAATTTTGATAGATATGTACTTTTGATAGATAGACACATTGGATGGGCAGATAAAGACAAAAGGTAGACATAATGTGTCTATCTTTTGAAAAATAACTATATGTTTTTGTCCTTAACGTCCCGTCCTCGCATCAAACAGTAAAAGCTTCCCCGTGATCTATGAAACACCTGTCTTTTTTATGCCCTGGTTTTGTAACATAGTCATTGCTAAAGCTAATTTCTCTAGAATTCTTTCCTCCCAAAATTCTTTCTGCTTTTACTCTCTTTCCCACTGAACTAGTCTCCTCAGCCTCATCACGCTAGTGTGTAGGAACTTAATTTTTAGCTGTCGCGATTGGGTTGGTTCATTCTGTTAATTTTTTATGTATTATTGCTTGTATACTTTCCGTGCCTACAACGCACCTTCCCTTTCAGTTAATCTTTAAGTTTTATGCACTAATTGCCGCTCTCTTTCTCAAACGACGACCATCCCATGTCCCCGTGTACCCCGCGTCTTTTAAATATTATCTTAACATTAAAGTCAAGCCTTTTGTATCTCGCGCGACACTATGTTTATTGGATATTCCCCCAAAAAACAAAATAACCTTTCTCTCAGAGTTATTAAAAAGTTATTTAAATCAGCACTGGTCTTATCAGTCTGCCGGCAAACACTCGAGTCGACGTACCTCGTGCAGAGACTAATTTGTTTCATGCCACGGCTTCTCCGCCCTAAAGTCCCTGAATATAACACAACATTCAATGACACTAGTTCGCTCCATGGAAGCTGAAACGAACCAAGTACAAGCCAAGCAAATATGATGCGTCAATCCTATTTGGGTCATTGTGAACATTATGTTTATTTAAGCGGCTATTTCATCAGCAACAAAGTTAAAAGTTTCTGAGGACATTCGATGTGGGCGACGTGGAATAAGAAATACTGGAGAAGTCCTGCGCCATCACTAAAGACTATAATGCCTCGTCATTACGAATGGAGCACGATATGGTCTGTCATTTATCGACGCCCTCCATCCGTCCAAGAGGAAAGTTGGCCCCCTGTAAAATTTGTATGGGTGTCCCTTTTCATTTTTCAAATAATAAAAAGCTAAATATAATTGATGGTGGCAATTTCATTAACATGCTGAGCAATACTCTTTCAAGGGAGAACCGGAATAATTAATAAACGGATATAGTTGTCGTTGTGTAATCAATTTGCCGACCAGGGTAAATATTTCTGCGACATTGATATTTTATTACTAACTACAAGGAAAGCCGTATAGGATTTCAAGTGCTTAGTTATGACGACCTTAGTGATCATTTACCCATGTTTATGTGTGTCAAGATTAAGTGCGCAAACAAAAAAGCATTAGTCTCTTCTGTGCCAGTTCAATGTATTAAGCCGAGCGGTTTGGACAAGCTGGCACGAAATGTAGCCAACGCAAATTGGTGCGATGTTTAAAAAAATGAAGCTCCAGATGAGGCGTACAATTTATTTCTAAAGCGTTTTGGGGATCTTTATAGAGATGATGTGTTTCTGCACATTAAGTAAAATCTAGAAACGTATTTGAGATCCGTAGGTAACGAAAGACTTACTCGGACGAATAGATATAAAAAACGTGCTCTATAAAAAGCTTGTAGGGACTAGACATCCCAAATGACCTCCAGACTTTCAACATTGCTTTCGTAATCAACATACAAAACACCTGAAGATAGGCAGAGTGTTATTATCACAATTATTTTAAGTCATCAATGGGTCGCACTGACCTTATGGGGAACAACTTAAATTCTGTTGTAGTTGTCGTTCAAATAACATCAAAATCTTTTGTCCTGGTGGCGTGCAACTAACTGACGCGAATTTATCAAATGCATTCAATGACCATTTTATTCATTTGTCTTCAAATAATCACACAGAAATCGCGCGTGAAAATTTAAAGTTTAAAAAATTACTTATATTTTTTTAATGTACAGTAACTGACACGAAGGTGTTTACTTTTTTATTACGCTAACAATAGTCACAATTATGCCTCTGATGATAGAGAAATTTGGTAACATGTTTTAAACATGTTACAGATGTGTCCAAGACATTTTCATTTATGTGTAACATGGATAAACAAGTTTTACCCCTGTTTTGCTCATATTTTTAATTTGTGTCTCTTAAACGAACTGTTCCCGCAGCTCATGCAAATAGCTAAAACGTCCGTAGTGTAGAAAAAGGAAACAAAACCGACTTCAGCAATTACTGACCCCTTTCAATTCTGTCAGTGTTTCCAAGGGTCTAGAAAAATTATACATACTTGTCTCTCCGACTTCATAGAAAAGCATAACATAATTACCAATGAATCAATTAGGTTTTAGAAAAAAAAAATCTATCCACAAACTTTGCTTTGCTTTAACTAAAAAGAATTTTCCGGAGTTTTTGTTTATTTTTTTTTTTTGGGGGGGGGGGGGGGGGCGGGGTTGCCTTTATATTTTTATGCATTTCACAAATGTATTTGATAACTTAATTCATACATTACTCCATAATAAACCTGATTTCAACAGAATTTCGAACCAAGCAAATATGATGCGTAAATCCTATTTGGGTCATCGTGAACTCTATGTTTATTTAAGCGGCTATTTCATCAGCAACAAAGTTAAAAGTCTGCGGAGTAGCTCAGTGAAGTATTTTAGAACCTTTGTTTGTTTGTTTTTGTTTTTTTTTTCAAATTATATTGACGATATTACTTACATAAATCCAGCAGTTAAAACTGTTATATACGCAAATGACATTAGCCTCGCTTTTTTATTTTGTCTAAGAGTGGTGACAACCCCATCGACAGCGCAAACGAGACATTAACAACGGTGCAAACCTGAACTTCAGACAACGCCCTAAAAATCAATATCAGTAAAACTAAAGCGATAATTGTCCGAGCGAAAAATAAAAAAATGCATTATAACAAACATCCTTATCTTAAATTTTAAAAATAACATAAACATTGTAGAACATTTTATGATTATATGTGTTTTTTTCTAATCAATATTTGTCTTGGGACAATTATGTAAATGATCTACTCACTAGATTGTCTACGGTCGTTGGAATAAACTTTAGTAATCGTTTTAACTTTAGTAATCGCTCGCGTCGAGATAATTTCATTTTTCATGGTATTCCTGACAGCCCTTCTGAAACATGGACTCAGTCTGAAAAAAAACTGCGCGGCTCCGAGCGTCGCACTAAAGTTAGATCTTGGTAAGACTGATGACCGTATATCTCGGGCCCACAGGCTGGGCAGTCTCGTCCCCGGGAAGTATAGGTGTGTTATAGCTCGTTTTTTGACGTTTAAGTTCCGAGACGAAATTCTAGCATCAAGGAAGATGCTTAAAGCCTCTGGGTTGTTCGTCAATGAAGATTTTTGTATGGCGACAAGAACCGGGCGAAAGAAATTGTATGAATTTGGAAAAGAAAGTGGCCATCAATTTTCGATACGTTACAACAAACTGTACATAAATAAAAAGTGCTACATCTATTCGCCTGATACGGACTGCGTGTGTGAACTAGGTCGTACAAGGTAATAACTCGTCCCCAACAGTAGCCCAGTCTGTTTCTACGTTTGCTGGCGCTGACAGGTCGTTATCTTAGCAAGAATAGCGCACGGTAGTACTGGCTGTCGTGATTTATCTATTTGACTCTAATGTCTGTAGCCTGATTAATAAACGTGACGCTTCGTCATCTGTTCTTGATGAATGTTCGGCTGACGTTTTTGTTCTGACAGAAACTTGGCTTTTTGCAAAAATAGAAGACTCTGAACTTTTTGAGTGTGAAAGAAATTACGCTATTTCCCGATCTGACCGCGATGTTAAAACAAATGGCGGTGTGCTTATTGCTGTAGCGACTGATCTAATTTGTAGTATTGTTATGTTCAGCACCCCTTTAGAGTTTTTTTTGCGTTTGTGTTCAATTAAGCCAGCAAAAAAATAATGTTTTGCGCATACTACCGATCACCGAGCGAAACATCGAATTTTTGTAATCAGCTACATGACATTCTAAATTGCTTAGTCTTAAGGTACCCATCAACTCCTTTATTTTTAATGGGCGACTTTAATTTCCCTCAAATCAATTGGTATGGTTCCTGCCCAACTCTCACTACAACGTCAGCAGAGTCTCTGTCTTTTATAAACGTTTGTTTGGACTACATTTTGAGCAGCTTGTTACTCAGCCTACTAGGACTGGTCCCCACTTCGGCTAATATACTTGACCTAGTCCTTACTTCCGACAACGCCAGATCTCGTTCACTCTCTGTCATAATTTCCTGGCTTAAGTGATCACTGTTTTATTCATCTCAGTATAACCGGGCACGTTGCTCGACAAGTGTCTGGTGCGAAGACAATTAGAGATTACAAAAGGGGAGATTATATTTCAATAAACAAAGAGCTTAAATTATTTCTTGAAAGCTATTTGCCTGGCTTCTTTGATCGCTCTGTCGAACACAATTGGGATTTGTACAAAAACAAAGTCGCGTCTTTGATTCGTGAATATATACCACGTCGTGTAATTTCAGGCAAACAACGTTCACCCTGGTTTACTACCGTTCTTAAAAGACTACAAAACAAGAAAAAAAGGTTTCTGTCAAGCAAAAATCGCGAACAATGCCGCTCGTTGGTCCGCCTACCGCGACACGCTATCTGCTTACCGTATACTTATCAAAGAGGCCAAACGCGTCTTCCTTAACAATACGCTCCCATCAAATCTTATTTTGTAACCCCTCTCAGTTTTGGAAGATCATAAAACCTACTAAGAAAGGCACGATATCACTTGTTTCTGATGGCCAAGTTATTCGCAGCGAGGAATGTTGTAACGTGTTAAACAATGTTTTTGCTGCGTCATTTTCAGTTTCATCTTCTAGTAGTATAGCGCATCTGTGTAATCGTGATTTTTTTCCAATGGATCCTACTGTCTTTGATTTTGCGGGAATAGCGAACATTATTCGGAAGGTGAAACTTTCATCCTCTTGTGGTGTGGACGAAATTAACTCAGTCTTTAAAAAACACAGAAGTATACTCGTCTAAAATCTTATCTTATATCTTCACGCTGGTGATGATGATTTTGGGGTTTAATGGCGCAAGAGCTACGAGGCCATCTGCGCCAAACGATAGTAACACTCAGCATACTTCGGTGAGGGTTTTACAAAAGTGCAACCTAGGACTTGGTAAAGCTATATTTGGTATAAAATGCCAATGCTAGTAAGAAAGTATATTACCCCGCTAAAAGGGACTATGGGAGTCTCCCCCAGCAGGAGGGCCGGATGAAACGCAATCTGTTGTCGAAACAACTCAGGAAAATAAACACGACGCCTGGCTCAAGACCGGGTCAGGACCACGAGATATGTAAGATTGTAAGAGTATCACCACACTGATCACAAATAGGTGTATCTTCCCCCCAAAGCAGGTAATTATGAGTGATAAAGGAGTGCCAAATTCTCAGACGGCAGAGCAAGGTTTCATAAAGACGACTCTTGCATGAAGAGCTTTCCCAGGCTCCAAGAAAAGGCTTTGTAACGTGGAGCCGGTTTTCGCACTCCCTGTCCCATTCCAACTGCCAACAACGAAAAAGTGATGACTTTACTAAAGGCTTTATATCCTGATATAGTAAACAGGAAGACGATTGGACAAGGTTTCCCACAGACCCTGCAAGCATGTCGGCCTTCTCGTTGCCCTCTATACCAACGTGACTAGGTACCCAGCAAAATGTTATGTTTTGACCGTCATGTAGAGGAGTGTTGAGTTTACTCTGAATTTCTTTTACAAGCATGTTCTTGGTGTCTTTAACAGAGCAAACTGCAACAATCACACTCTGAGAATCAACAAACAGAACAGCCCTAGTTATTTTCTTATGTAGAATGTAGTCTATTGCCATTGATACTGCATATAGTTCTGCAGTAAAAATGCTGGCAAACAAATTCAGTCGCTTAACTTTAGAGAAGCGTTCTGAATACACAACGCAGCCAACAAAAGATGAAGTCTTGGCGCCATCTGTGTAAACATGAAGATAACCATCATACCCGATTTCTACTTCACAAAACTCTTGCAGTATTACAGCATGGGAAATGCCATGTTTGTTAAATTTTGTGAGCGACCAGTCAAAGGCACTGGCAGTGTCTTCCAGGGAGGAATACGGTCGTCGACATTTTGAATGAGGCCAACCTGGTCCAATGAAAGATGCTGTGAAGTGCAAAGTTCTTCAATGCGGGAGCTTAATGGTGTCACGATGCTTGGCTTGTTGTTAAAGAGACGGGAACACCTCGACCTTGTGAGGGAAGAGTAAGTGGGGTGTTGAGGGTCAGCCAGAATCTTAAAAGCATACGTTAGGCTAAGATATCTACGTCGTTTGTTCAGTGATAGCTCATTAGCTTCTGCATAAAAACTTTAGACAGGGGACGTCCGGAAAGCACCCGTTGCTAGTCTCAACCCAAGGTGGTGAACTGAGTCCAACATCCCGAGGGCAGATGGCCGGGCCGATCCATACACTACCGCACCATAGTCAAGACGAGATCTTGCAAGGGCGTTGTACAACCGTAGAATACATTTTCTGTCAGAACCCCATGACTTATGAGATAGAACTTTCAAAAGATTCATAGACTGAAGACATTTAGTTTTTGAAGTTTTCAGGTGTGAAATAAATTAAAGCTTTTTATCAAATATCACACCAAGAAATCTGTGCTCTTTCCTGACAGCTACAGGGTTTCCATTTAGGTCCAGTGATGGATCCAATGACAGCCCACAACGCAAAGAAAAGGGTACACAGACTGTTTTGGATGCAGAGAACCGAAACCCGTTATCGTCAGAGCCCACTTAAAAAGTTTGTTTATGGCTATCTGCAATTGGCGATCACAGCTCGAAAGGTTACAAGAGGAAGACGAGATCTGTATATCATCAGCGTAAAGAGAATATGAAGCAGAAGGAGGTGGCAGTCATGCAATTGAATTCATTTTTAGAACAAATAAAGTCACGCTCAAGACTCCTCCTAGAGGGACTCCATTTTCGGCACATTGATACTTTAGACCCATGTTGTTGTAAAAAAAACTATGTCCAAACTCCGGTCTAAAAACATGCTTTTCGTGCAAGGCTCGTCAAATTATGAGGCGCTGGAGAAATGCAGCATTCTGCGTTAAGTCCTTATTTCGAACTCTTTTTGTTCGCCTTCCGCCCATTGAAAAGCATGCGGGAAGGGCCTTTGAACGCACCTGGTATCGCTGCGCCCCAGCGTTCTTCCGCAACAAGAAGTTCGTCTGCTTTCCTTGCCGTCACCATGGCAACGAACGCCGACTGAATAGAAGCACGCACGGTACCGCCCGCGTGAAGCCAGCAACAGCTGACGACGGCGATCGAGCAAGCAACAACACCGCGGGACGACTGCAACGGCGGCATTTACCGCTCATTCACACTGGAAGCGGATCCGCGTTCGCAAAGCGGTTGCGAACGCGGTTGTATAAAGATCCAGTACAATGGACCTTTTGTAGAAATACGCGGTGCGCATGCGCGGAGTATTTCATGCGCCTGGGTTCGAGAGTATCTAGTTACAAACAATCCGCCATCTTGCATTTCTCGCCTTTGAGCGGTTTCGTTGTGTCGACCTCGGGGCGGAAGATTACGCACGATGGGGACAAAGGTGAGCTTGGGGGAGCCGTATCTATAGGTCACATCGCCTCAATGGGTGAACAGGATGTAGCTGACGTTTTGGGTGTGGAACGGGTGGGAGAGGCCTTGGGCGCGCGTTGTTTTCCAGTCACCTAGTCTCGAACCGATTCGCGTGTCTAGGTGGCAGCACATATTCGCCAAGAGGTCCATTGCATGCGCACACGATGACATCAAGTGCGCGCGCAATTGTGCTGGATCTTTATACAACCGCGTTCGCAACCGCTTTGCGAACGCGGATCCGCTTCCAGTGTGAATGAGCGGTTATTCGGATCAAAGGCCGCCTTCGCCGGTGCGCCGCTAGCAAAGACGACGAAGCTGAGGCACGCCGACGGCGAATGGGCGAGCAACAGCACCGCAGGACGACTGCAACGGCGGCATTTATTGGAATCAAAGGCGCGAAATAATTAAGAACAATTTTTATTTGAATCATAACACGCGATATCCAAGTTGGGGACCACATACCTTTGCTGGATCTTTCCTGTGAACTTTTTACAGAGACACGGGGTGCCGCATTCAAAACACAGCTCCGTTTGCAAAATATGGGGGCCCTGAAAAGGGCCGTTTAGACCGCTACCAGAACCTATGACTGACGTGACGAGCACTTGACGAGCGGTTGGCGCATAAGTTGTCTTTATGCACGCAGGCGGGCGACGGGCTCAGCGCAGCGGATCACTCGAAGTTACCGGGGCCGTCAGAAGCCTCGTCCTCCGCACTATAGGGAAGGTCCCTGGCTGCGTCGGGGCTGTAGATTTTGGCGGCCGCGGCGACGAACGACTGGAATCTATCAGTGTTTCCGCGCGCCTTCTCTCTCCTCCAAAACATGAACTTTGCAAGGTGACCAGCTGGTGGCTCTCGCGCCGTCCAGATGGAAGAGAGTTTTTGACGTGGGCCCAGGTGCCCTCCACCGTATTGGTGTGCGCACCAGTGTTCGGGTCGACAAAGTGCAGCTTGTGGTTAACGGTGAGGTGCGTGAAGCGAGCGTCATCTGTGAGCTTGCGATAGCCAGCCCAACAATCAGTGATTATTCTTTTTCCAGGGCGGACCCAATTGGCTATTAGCCCTAGCAGGGTTTTAGCGTCACGGGTCTCCACGGGAACAAGAAAGCAGCACCCGCTGCCACGCTCCATACCGCCGAAAACCCACTGGCCAGGCCTTAAATACCCGCGATGGTACTTTCGCCGCCCGAACATACTCACGTCTAGTTCTACAGTCACGCCTTCGCCGCCAATCATCTCTGAATGCGTAAAGACGGCATTTACCACAACCTCCCGACAAAGGCTCGTCCAATCAGTTATTGTCTTACTTGCGACATCAGTCTCCCGCTGAATGACGGCACACGGTAGGTTCTGGCACCAGAGGTAGATGATCTTCATGAGTTGGGGAAGCGTCAGGTGCGATCCCTCGAAAAAGGAACCGCTCCGTGCCGAGACCTCGCCCCGGCACTGAACCTGACCGGCTTCCTCTTGGGCACCTCACGAGTCATCCATACACCGCATCTCCAAGAATAGCCATCCGCAGATCTAGCGCGGACTTCCAGCGTCATTGCAGCTTCGCACTCTGGGCACGCACGAGAACCCAGGAGCAGGCCCATGCCCTGAAGCAAATTAGTTGCTTCAAGAGGATCTTTCATGGCGTCATGAAGACGGCACAAGTTAAACGCCATGGCACTGCGACGCTCGCCTCTGGAAGAATAAAGCGCCGAGGGGGCTAAACAAGCAGAACTGTGCGCTTCTTTGCATTTATTATTTTTATTTGATCCGCCATTTTATACCTCGTGACACAATTCTAACAAACTCATTGGTTGATCGGTCGGACCACACCATCGCGTGACAAAACAAACGCCAAACGTATGTCCAGAGACGGCATCGTCACAGAGAAGCGAGCTGTCGAACCCAACAACAAAATGAAGTAACAAAGTGAATAAAAAGAAAAAAATAAGAAGGGAGCCGTTGGGTTTTCGGACGGCGTCTTCTTTGATGAGGGCAAGAGCGGCCGTGCTGCTCTGCCTGCTCGAAATGTTCCTTGCTTCTTTTTTTTTTTTTTTTTACCCTAGAGGGTGTTACGACCCTTATTTGAAGCTGATTTGTTAATTTAATAACAAAGAACGCGCTGGAACAAAGCAGGTAGAGAGTCTTGGCGTCAGAATTTAACTTCGTAAAAAGAATGAAAAAAAAAAAAAAACGAATGCACAATACATACCGTATTGCAAGACCGTTATACTCCGCGCTCGGGCAGGCCTCATGGTGCCGCGGACGACCGTTAGGCTATTTATTTTGTTTCTTTAGCCTGAGTAATGCAGAGTTGTTACTAAGGCCCTAGTCAGTGTGGATTTTTCGCGCGTATAATCTAAACAGAAAGAATATTTTTATGGCATCCGGAAAGAAGCAGCATGGTAAGGGTACCCTTCAAACGAAAATAATAATAATTATAAAAAACTGCCCGATCTCCGCTGGAGACTCAAAGGAACGGTGGAGTAGTCGTCACGATAAAAAAAATCTAAAGGAGCAAAATAAATAGCCTAACAGTCGTTTGCCGCACCATGAGTCCTGCCCGAGCTCGGAGTATAACGGTCTTGCAATACGGTATGTATTGTGCATTCGTTTTCGTTTTTTTTTTTTTTCATTCTTTTTACGAAGTTAAATTCTGACGCCAGGACTCTCTACCTCCTTTGTTCCAGCGCGTTGTTTGTTATTAAATTAACAAATCAGCTTCAAATAAGGGTCGTAACACCCTCTAGGGTAAAAAAAAAAAAAAAAAAAGAAGCAAGGAACATTTCGAGCAGGCAGAGCAGCACGGCCGCTCTTGCTCTCATCAAAGAAGACGCCGTCCGAAAACCCAACGGCTCCCTTCTTATTTTTTTCTTTTTATTCACTTTGTTACTTCATTTTGTTGTTGGGTTCGACAGCTCCCTTCTCTGTGACGATGCCGTCTCTGGACATACGTTTGGCGTTTGTTTTGTCACGCGATGGTGTGGTCCGACCGATCAACCAATGAGTTTGTTAGAATTGTGTCACGAGGTATAAAATGGCGGATCAAATAAAAATAATAAATGCAAAGAAGCGCACAGTTCTGCTTGTTTAGCCCCCTCGGCGCTTTATTCTTCCAGAGGCGAGCGTCGCAGTGCCATGGCGTTTAACTTGTGCCGTCTTCATGACGCCATGAAAGATCCTCTTGAAGCAACTAATTTGCTTCAGGGCATGGGCCTGCTCCTGGGTTCTCGTGCGTGCCCAGAGTGCGAAGCTGCAATGACGCTGCAAGTCCGCGCTAGATCTGCGGATGGCTATTCTTGGAGATGCGGTGTATGGATGACTCGTGAGGTGCCCAAGAGGAAGCCGGTCAAGGTTCAGTGCCGGGGCGAGGTCTCGGTACGGAGCGGTTCCTTTTTCGAGGGATCGCACCTGACGCTTCCCCAACTCATGACGATCATCTACCTCTGGTGCCAGAACCTACCGTGCGCCGTCATTCAGCGGGAGACTGATGTCACAAGTAAGACAATAACTGATTGGACGAGCCTTTGTCGGGAGGTTGTGGTAAATGCCGTCTTTACGCATTCAGAGATGATTGGCGGCGAAGGCGTGACTGTAGAACTAGACGAGAGTATGTTCGGGCGGCGAAAGTACCATCGCGGGTATTTAAGGCCTGGCCAGTGGGTTTTCGGCGGTGTGGAGCGTGGCAGCGGGTGCTGCTTTCTTGTTCCCGTGGAGACCCGTGACGCTAAAACCCTGCTAGGGCTAATAGCCAAGTGGGTCCGCCCTGGAACAAGAATAATCACTGATTGTTGGGCTGGCTATCGCAAGCTTGCAGATGACGCTCGCTTCACGCACCTCACCGTTAACCACAAGCTGCACTTTGTCGACCCGAACACTGGTGCGCACACCAATACGGTGGAGGGCACCTGGGCCCACGTCAAAAACTCTCTTCCATCTGGACGGCGCGAGAGCCACCATTTCACTGGTCACCTTGCAAAGTTCATGTTTTGGAGGAGAGAGAAGGCGCGCGGAAACACTGATAGATTCCAGTCGTTCGTCGCCGCGGCCGCCAAAATCTACAGCCCCGACGCAGCCAGGGACCTTCCCTATAGTGCGGAGGACGAGGATTCTGACGGCCCCGGTAACTTCGAGTGATCCGCTGCGCTGAGCCCGTCGCCCGCCTGCGTGCATAAAGACAACTTATGCGCCAACCGCTCGTCAAGTGCTCGTCACGTCAGTTATAGGTTCTGGTAGCGGTCTAAACGGCCCTTTTCAGGGCCCCCATATTTTGCAAACGGAGCTGTGTTTTGAATGCGGCACCCCGTGTCTCTGTAAAAAGTTCACAGGAAAGACCCAGCAAAGGTATGTGGTCCCCAACTTGGATATCGCGTGTTATGATTCAAATAAAAATTGTTCTTAATTATTTCGCGCCTTTGATTCCAATAAATGCCGCCGTTGCAGTCGTCCCGCGGTGCTGTTGCTCGCCCATTCGCCGTCGGCGTGTCCTCAGCTTCGTCGTCTTTGCTAGCGGCGCACCGGCGAAGGCGGCCTTTGATCCGAATAAATGCCGCCGTTGCAGTCGTCCCGCGGTGTTGTTGCTTGCTCGATCGCCGTCGGCGTGTCTCAGCTTCGTCGTCTTTGCTAGCGGCGCACCGGCGGAGGCGGTTGATCTGACAAACCGCGTTCGGCTTTGGCTAGCAGACGGCGTTCGTAAAATGGCGTCAGCTGTTGCTGGCTTCACGCGGCGGTACCGTGCGTGCTTCTATTCATTCGGCGTTCGTTGCCATGGTGACGGCAAGGAAAGCAGACGAACTTCTTGTTGCGGAAGAACGCTGGGGCGCAGCGATACCAGGTGCGTTCTAAGGCCCTTCCCGCATGCTTTTCAATGGGCGGAAGGCGAACAAAAAGAGTTCGAAATAAGGACTTAACGCAGAAGGCTGCATTTCACCAGCGCCTCATAATTTGACGAGCCTTGCACGAAAAGCATGTTTTTTTGGCCATCCCGCGTCCTGTTTTTTTTTATCCGTAACATGGGTCTAAAGTATCAAACTGCCCCATTTTCTTGCACGAAGGAATCGGATAGGTTGGAGCCAAGACGAACTTGAAAAGTCCTGCTTGTTAGATATTCCCTTATGCATTGCAGCATACGGCCACGGATGTTACATGCATACAGATCTTGAAGAATCCCATGTCTCCACGCTGTATCATATGCCTTCTCCAAATCGCAAAAAACTGCCACACAGTGCTGCCGGTTTACAAATGCCTCGCGTATCACAGTTTCCAAGCGTACCAAGTGATCGAGAGTAGAACGACCTCGGCGTAATCCACTCTGGCTGTTATCAAAAGCCCTCTGTTGTTCTAATACATACACCAGTCGTCTGTTTATCAGCCTTTCAAACGTTTTTCCGAGGCAACTCGTCAGTGCGATCGGGTGGTAACTTGATGGCTGTGAAGGATCTTTATTAGGTTTTAGAAGGGGAATAATATGTGCATATCTCTAAGTCTGAGGAAAACAAGCCTTTCCCCATAAAGAATTAAAAAAAGAGGAAGGTTTTCAAGGGATTCCGTGGACAGGTTACGAAGCATTTCATAGTGAAGCCCATCGGGCCCAGGAGCAGATAGATTTTTTACATTAATGGCCATCCCAGGTTCATATCGCGTAAATGGCCGATTATAAGAGGCTGCATTTCCTCCAGATACGACTAACTTTTGTTGCTCCGCACGAGCTTTAAACTGTGCGAAGTTAGCACTGTAGTTGGCTGAGCTAGATGAATTATAAAAGTGTTCCCCGAGGATGTTAGCTGTGTCTTTTAATGACGAACAAGGAGCATTAAACGTTGGGATGGCAAGGCACCTTTAATCCCCATTTACTTTCCTATATCTGCCCCAGGCCTCTTTTGCAGGGACAAAACTAGTTAGAGAAGATAGGTACTTCATCCAAGACTTCCGTCTTGACCGCTTCCTAGTCCAACGAGCCTTGGCTTTTCGGCGCTTGAACTCCACAAGGTTGTGTGAAGTGGGATATTTACGAAATCTTTCCCAGGCCCTGTCTTGATCTGCCAGGGTTGTGGCACACTCCTTGTTCCACCAAGGTTTGCATTTTTCTGGCACATTACCAGAAGTTTGTGGAATAGAGCGCTGAGCGGCCCTTAGTATCTGCTCAGTAACATGAAGTGTAGCGTTTTCGGGGGGCATAGAAGAAAGAATCGAAGGATCTATAATGGAGTGAAGATTAAAAAGCGTCCAGTCAGCATTGTCTAACTTCCACCTAGGGACCCGCTTTAAAAGATTAGGCAATAGAACGGTACTTTCTGAAACAATAGCATAATGATCACTTCCAAACGGGTTATGGAGAATCTTCCATGAAAAGCAAGGAAATAATGAAGGTGAAGCGATAGAAAGATCAATAGATGTGAATGAGTTGTGTGCCGCACTAAAAAAAGTAGGCTCTTTCCCGTTAAGAAGACATAACCCAGAATACAATAAAAGACGTTCAATTACACCACCCCGGGAGTCTTGACGGGTACTACCCCACATGGGATGATGAGCGTTAAGATCACTCAAAATTAAAAACGGTTGAGGAAGCTGTCCTACAGGTCCCCTGCAGCTCTTGAAGATTCAAAGGAACATTTGGTGGTAAGTATAAAGAAACAAGCGTTACAAGGCGGTCCACGAGGAGACGCACTGCAACAGCCTCTAGACGTGTGCGGAGTGGAACCTGAGAGCAAGCGACCCCACTCTGCACAACTACTGCAACGCCACCAGAAGGAGTGGAAGCGGGACGATCTTTCCTGAAAACCCGAAGACGTCTTAAAATGTTAAAAGAATTAGAGTGAAGATGGGTTTCTTGCAAGGCAAGAGCGATGTGTCGAAGCTCATTCATAAAATGATTGACATCATCAATATTTCTTAAAATACCGCAACAGTTTCATTGCATAAAATGTAACTTAGTCATATATTAAAAAGTGTAAATATGTAAATATAAGGGGATAAAACCTAGCAAAATAAATAAAACTATGGAGAGCCAACTCGAGCTAGGTGGAAGATGTGACCACAATACGGCAGCTATCGGGGCCATCACTTGGGCGCTACTACAGGTTGCTTCTTTTTTTATTTACGAGAGGCTGTCTCCCATTCTATACCATCCTGGTCGGACCCAGGAGTAGACTGACTGTCAGCATCAGTTGGTATCTCCATGTCCTGTGAAGTGTCTGATGGATGGAGTATGACGGAGCTGGTCCGGCCTGGCATGCGCGGGGGAAAACCTTGGCCACGACCGGATGGAGAAGTGGCGGACAAACTGGGCGAGGGGTCACCCAAGCTCGTCTTGACACCTCCTTTTACAGGAGCTGCATGGGTACCACGCTGCTCCTTCGGTAGGGGGGCCCCCTCCAGCGTGCAGGAGCGAGAAACTCGCTCCCTCTCCCTAGAAAGGGACCTAGGAGAGGGGGCTGGCGCGGCTACTGCCGGCCTGTCCTTGGACGGAGGGGCAGTCTGCGTGCTACCACCAGGGCCTGGAGGAAGCTGCTGCTGCCCCGGTCGGAAAGCCGGGGCCCTCAGGTCGGCCGCCAAGATCTCGGGAGAAACCTGGGTGGCCCTTGATTCCGAGCGCGGTGCAGGGCCCCTGCGCACCGTCTCAGCATAACTACCCTTTGACAAGAAGGAAAAACGCTCTTTTGCTTCTATGTATGTGATATTTTCTTTGACTTTAAGGTCAAGAATATATTTTTCTTGCTGAAAGAAAGGACAGCTGCGATAGTAAGCGGGGTGTGGTCCACCGCAGTTAGCGCAATGGGCCACGGCCTCGCAAATGTCGGAGACGTGGCCTTGACTTCCACACTTCGCTCATGTCTCCTTTCCGCGACAGCTGCGTGACCCATGGCCAAAACGCAGACAACGGAAGCACCGCTGGGGGTTGGAGACATAAGGGCGGATACGGCAATTAATGTACCCTGCTTTTATTAGAGAGTTTTAGTAGACCGTTTTCGCTTTCTCGCTCAGCTCTATGGAAAGCGGAGTCGCCATCGCGCATGCGCGACCCGCTCTGGGATTTGAGCGTGAAGCGTCAGCTCCGCTAGCTCCGCTTTCCTTGCCATTTTAGGAAGCGCGTTCCACAATCAGTAAAGCTTCAGTAGATGGTGTTTTTTTCTGGAAAGCAATTCTAAATGGGTGCTGGCCACTTAAAAGCATGCTTGGGAGCGCGTTTGATCGTTATGAACCTCGCTGTACTAAGATGGCTGCGCAGACTTTGTTTGAAACGGCGTCCTTAAGAAAACGTTTCACGGGGGTCGAGAACCTCTGGCTGCTTCGGGAAATCGCTGGCTGCAATCCTTTCACGGCCCCTGAACGGTGGGGACAGGTTCTGCCTTGTCTAAGCCAGCGGGCTCGATTTTTCTATGCGAGATGACGACGACGACGTTGAGAGGATGACACACCGGGCGACGGCGGTGCCTTAATCTGAGCCCCTGGGCCTCGGTTCCTCGGAGGCAGCAGCTTCTACTTTGGCTGGGCTACCTCCTTGAAGCCTGATTCTTTGACCCCAGTGGACCCCAGTGAGCAACGCCGCCATCATGTTCCTGGGGCTCCTTCATGCACCGATCGAACGGCGTTCCAGGGGGGCTATGTTGCGCTTTTTGGACTCCCAGGAGACTAGGGAGAGGGAAGTGACGTCAACAACGCAGCAAATGCAGATTGGATGTTGATTTTGTTTTCTTCTGTCAACATCCAATCTGCGTTTCTCTAGTCGTCCTATAGTCTCTAGTCCAATAAGCGCAACATGTTGCGCTTTTTGGACTCCCAGGAGACTTGGAAGAAGGAAGTGACGACAACGACTAGAGCAAACGCAGATTGGATGTTGACAGAAGAAAACAAAATCAACATCCAATCTGCATTTGCTGCGTTGTTGACGTCACTTCCTTCTCCCTAGTCTCCTGGGAGTCCAATAAGCGCAACATAGCCCCCCAGGGGTGCTATGTTGCGCTTTTTGGACTCCCAGGAGACTTGGAAGAGGGAAGTGACGTCAACGACTAGAGAAACGCTGATTGGATGTTGACAGAAGAAAGCAAAATCAACATCCAATCTGCATTTGCTGCGTTGTTGACGTCACTTCCCTCTCCCTAGTCTCCTGGGGGGCTATGTTGCGCTTTTTGGACTCCCAGGAGACTTGGAAGAGGGAAGTGACGTCAACGACTAGAGAAACGCAGATTGGATGTTGACAGAAGAAAACAAAATCAACATCCAATCTGCATTTGCTGCGTTGTTGACGTCACTTCCCTCTCCCTAGTCTCCTGGGAGTCCAAAAAGCGCGACATAGCGCCCCTGGGAGTCCAAAAAGCGCAACATAGCCCCCCAGATCCCCATAGCTCGCTGCTCACCCGCCCAACCCGCCTCCACGAAATCTGGACTTCTGCGAATCGGACTGCCATCCTCCACAATTGCAACAACTCATGTCGTCGTCATCTTGCATGTACATACTCATCACATTATCATGTTTTGTAGACGCGGCACCGCGGGCCTCCATGGTACGGGCTCCTGCCTTTCCGCGGTGCCGCGTCTCTCCAGAGCCAAAAAATAAAGACTAAAGACTAAAGCAGTCGGCAAACGGACAGATATTTTGTTAAGTTGCTTTAGGCAGCAAGACAGTGCAAATTATCGAAAGTGAGTGCTCCATTTATATCACTACCTTTTTTGTTTTCCCAATGGAATGCGTTTTTTCTTCTTCGCATGCTTCGGTTTGTGATAGGGTACCTTGGTGTTTCTGTACACTGCGCGACATTGTTACCGGAAACAATCAATATCCTGTTTTTATTTTTCACCTTAAATACGAGGGACTGACATCAACCTATTGGCGTGGAATAAAGCGCTCGTTTGGGGGGACTAATCTGAGCGACAAACTTTCAGCTCTCTCAACAGCTGTCAAAGAAATAAACTGCAAATAAAAGCGATTTTATCGTGTTCGTATTAACAGTGGAGCGCAGTGTATGTATCTGCCTTGGGGGATGAGATGAAACCATTTCGCTTGGCTACACTTCTTTTCATTTCTTTTTTGTGTTTTTGAAATTGCGTTTTTCGGCTTAAGCTTCTGCCTAGTTTCAGCCTCACTTGTGTTACGGTGTTTTCTTACAATAGAAGGCCACGCAACACAGGCTACTTTTACAATGCTGAAGTCAACAGAAACACTGTAATTTGATTAGATGCAATATTCACACGCACATCTGAGAAGTAAAATGGGAGTCGTTAGTAAATGTTTTTTTTATTAAAATATTTCTAGACGCCTTTCAGCCTAGTTGGACAAGTATTTCGCTCAGTACAACAGCTTGGATATGATTAACTGTGATCAGTTTACGCACTAATATTAAAAAAAAAAAAAGAAACATGCCCATGGTCTTCGTAGGGTTCGTCCAGCTGACAAATTGTGCCGTCTGCGCACATCACTACCTGGTGCTTCACGATGAGCACCCTCTTGTGACCAGAAAAGTATGACTTCTTATTCTTTGATGGACGGCATGGACGTGCTGTGCGGTCAACAAAACCCCAACAGTTGTCCAGGGGTGCTCCCTTGTCTTTGACGACCTAATAAAAAGAAGAAAAAGGCACTCTTACAACACGGCAGTATTTAAACACTACCAAAACATGTGATATGGGACTTGTTACTCATATAAGATAAAGAGTATTTCCGTGGTAGAGTTGCAAAAAAATGAGTATCGTAAATTAAAAAAAAAAAAATAGTTGTTTCTTAATTTCCCTAAGCTCTGAGGCCGTCAAACTGTGCATTCAAAACGAAACTTCTGAAACGCGTTCTAGTCTACCGCTATTGCTTAGAAGTCCAGTGTTGTTTTTGATAAATTTTGAATTGTTTATGCCTGTCTGGTTTTCACCAGACAAAAGCTTGTCATGGAATATTCTTTCGACCGTTTTTGGTAACTCTTTTCAAAACACCGCCGGGTAACATATTCGGCTGTTATATTTTGGGCATCGCTTTTAGTGCGAGACTTGTGACTAGAACCGAGTTCATATTCATCATTGACGCAGCATTCGTATCTAATACATTTAGAATCGCATCCGCGACAAACAATGACGCAGCTCTCTTGCTCCCTAGACGCTTGGCCAAAATAAGGCGGCCTTGAAGAATAGGGGCAGCATGCACTTTTAAAAAGGCTGCATTCAAGTCTCTATTATTTTCTAAATCTACCAAGGAAATCCAAGGAGAACAGTTCCGGAGGAAAGTTAAACAATTCAAAAATTGCGAGTGAATATGAATAAATAAAGTTGAGAGGAATGGATTTTTTGGTGCGGCTAGCGAGCGCTATATTCGTGGTCAACTTTCAGTGTCATTTTCGACAGGAGGACGCGTGTACAGGTAGAATTGGCGTTCAAGCACGCGCTCCCGTACATCTGATTGCATAGCCATAGAAGGCCCACAAAACGCGACGACTTTACCGATACCGTGTTGGTTGCAAAGTGATACTCGTTCACTTCGTTTGATTATGCTCTTTTGTGTTACATAAAACGCAAATGGAATGGTTTACTTTTCACGCGTGGGATGTACGCTTTACTTCTTAATTCGGCCTCTTTCAAGCTGAGGTCACGGTGAAAAACATCGACGCGTATTGAGCAAGTGCCGCCATCTTGAGATCTAAGCGATCCCGCTAAGAACGCTGAGGGCCGGAAGTCCGCTCTGCAACTTGTAAAGCGGAGCGCACGCTCACTCCGCTAACTATACGCTCCAACTCAGAGCGGGTTACGCATGCACGGTGGGGGCGATGCTTCTTCCAGAGCGTAAAGTAGAGCATAGAGGGCTCATAAAAGTGGCCTACTAAAACTCACAGATTAAAAGCGCGCTCGTCGTGACTTGTCCTGACACTGCCCATGTACACCTTGTTTTTTTGTGCCGAAACAAAAGTAAATATGTAAATTATTGGCGTATCAAAAAGAGTAAATTTTTACTAGACAGAGCAGCTGTGCTAAAAACAATGGAAACACGAAATTTACACAAACCATGCAGGGTCTCACCTGTGAGCACAGCTCCAGTTTCGCCAGGGTCAACCCCCTATGTTTGTTCATGTCAGCGAGCAAGTGGCCGAGCCTCTCGTTGATGTGACCCACGATGAGGTTCACAATACTGGAGAACACTGACAAGTTCCGTCCAAACGCTCATCCAAGTTAGAACAGACGGTTGCGATAGGCCAGTCGACAAAGATCCATGCAAAGCGTCTGGCCAGATTGGCAACACCCTGCGCCGATCGGTCGGATGCTGGGATTTGGAGGCCCACTTGCAGAGCAGCCAGGTCCTCCTTTAAGCGGGATTGCCTCCTAAAGGGTTTCTCTTCTACGTTGCAATATCCAGCAAACCGCGTTCGGAAAGGAAGCTTCGGCGCCTCATGGCATGAGGGATACAAATCATTGATTCGATGTCTCGCCAGCTTAATCTTGTTAGTAGAAGTCTCCTCCATTGAGAACCGCGGGGATTCATCGTGCAGGTGTCTTGCTAGCCTTGAGCGACACTGTACTCGTACTTCGCAAAAGGGTGTACTCGGAATGCGCAAACTTCGTCCTTTTCTTTCATTTTTCTACTTCGAATACGTAAATTTGTTTCAGTCTTAATTCGAGTGGAGCAGAAGCTACAAGAGCGAGTGCCGGCCGTTCAGCGTCCTTGCCCAGCACGCGCGCTCGTGCAGTGCAAGTGCCGTTTAGAGCAATATGCTCATTGTTATACCTTCGGCTTCACTCGCACACAGGGTGGAACGATTATATTTATATTGTATAGCGTAATATTCTTCGGGCGTGTGCCTACTCTTTTGTGTTCATTATTCTCGCCTTCGTTTTTACCACCTTTACAAACACGCTCCCTTTCACTTTCTTGGTGTTAACGTTTAGTATTTTTGTCTTACTAGTACTATAAACGTCCACTTGTGGGGCTACGCAAGCGAATTTTTCGAACGCTCTCAAAACGCTCTTACGCTGAAGCAAAACGGTCTACTAAAACGCGTTTTTGGACCTCCGCTTTCCATTCCGCTGAAGCAGGCCGCGCATGCGCAGTTTGGCACCCTCAGAGCGGAGCGGAAAATGGAAACGGTCTACTAAAACTCTCTATTGTCTCTGGTTGAGTGCGTCTCTCGAAAGCCAAAATAGCATGCTTGGAGGGAATTTCATCACCATTCTTTTTAAACATTATTTGTTTGACGGCGACGACACCAGAGCCTTCGAGGCCCTCAAGAAGTTCATCCTCACTGGTATAAAGGAAGTCATCCTCAGAGAGGACACCAAGAATGGTGTTTAGTGTACGGTGAGGGCTCACCGACACTTTCAAGTCAACAATGTTGGTCATCTTGGAGAGTGCTTCACATTGTTTTTTTCTTGTTTCTACCTCCACAAGGAGGTCTCCCCAGTGGAGTTTCTTAGCCTTATAGGAGAACCCTGCAAGGTGCTCAAGAATTTTAGCTACAACAAAGGGTGAGAGCTTTGTAACTGATTTCTGTTCATCCAGCGAATGAATGACAAAAAACTTTGTAAAGATTTCTTCTTTGGATTCTTTTTCAATGGTTTTGTGTTCAAGGCAGCGCCTTTTTAAAGGCGTGCCCCAAACGGGGTTTGGAGGGGTGGGGCGCCATAGGAGGGCAAAGAGTGTTCAGAATCCGAGGTGCACCGCCCACCACCGAGCCCAACAAGGGGTTAGGTAGCGCACCATAACAAGAAGGGCTTGGCTGGAGACGTTACGCTAACAGTGCTGCCGGGAAACTATACACAAGTGTGGGTCAAGACAGAGGTCCATTGCCACCCAAGGTTAGCCCTTGCCGCCAAAGAGGGGTGAAAAAGGAGTAAGATAAGTGAGAGAGAAGTAAAAGAAAAGGGAAAGGTAAAAGTGAAAGATCGGAGGGGATAGTAGAAGAAAAGGCGACTAGACTGAATCATCCTGGCCGGGCCTTACAAGGACTCCCGTCTACGAGAAGCAGGGGCCGAAGTGGTGTATTACCTCACCCGGGGGGCCCCGAAGGGTCCAAACCTACCCCGGGCTCGGCTCAACCACCGGGATTCCCTTTTCCTCGGACACGGGAAAGCCACGCACAGCCAGACGTGGGCGGGCGAACCCGCATGGCTCAGGGTCCGTGGTGGCGCCACTCACCAAACACCTGCTTTCACAGGTGCCCCCTGCGGGGTATATTTTCACGCAATCTATTGAGTGTTCAAGTGTACCACGCGACTGGAAGGTGGCGAAGGTGGTCCCTCTTTTCAAGTCCGGCAATGCACAGTCCGCTCTTAATTACAGACCAATTTCGATAACAAGTATTCCATGTAAACTTTTGGAACATGTAATCTATTCAAATCTCGTGTCATTTCTAGAGTCAAATTCATTTTTAACCCCTCCCAGCACGATTTTCGTAGACACTATTCCTGTGAAACACAACTGCTCTCTTTTACAAATGACATAACATTGGGCCTGGATCGTGGTCAGTTTTAGACTGCATCTTTCTTGATTTTGCAAAAGCATTCGACAAAGTTCCACACCACTTGCTCCTTCTCAAAATTGCAACCTTAAATATTGACCCTAATATCTTAAAATGGATTGAATGTTTTTTTACTAACAGCACGCAATTTGTAATAGGGAATGATTGTACTTCATCTCCT
This sequence comes from Ixodes persulcatus, assembly GCA_013358835.2. Classification (NCBI taxonomy): domain Eukaryota; kingdom Metazoa; phylum Arthropoda; class Arachnida; order Ixodida; family Ixodidae; genus Ixodes; species Ixodes persulcatus. The sequence continues at coordinate 438,212 of JABSTQ010011399.1, read as the reverse complement.
TCGTTGGTGAAATCCGGTGTTCCTCGAGGTTTCGTTTTAGGCCCTTTGCTCTTCCTAATATATATTAATGACCTTCCTAATAGTATTCAGTCCTCTATGAAGTAATTCGCTGACGACTGCGTTCTTTACCGCCAAATAACTGACTGTAAAGTAGTCCACTCAAAGCGTGCGGTGTGTCGGGCACGGAGAACCAAGGGTTATTGGTACAGAGCGCGACACTGTTAGCGCGAACAAGCGATCGCCGGTTTTTCCGGTTTTTCTCTTTGAAACCAAGGGATGTCATCCAAGTTATTATTGCTACGGAAAGAGCTCATTTAGTTCTATAGTGTAAGCGATAAAATTTCGTACTCGCTAATACTATTTAGAAGTAAAATGCGAAAAAGCGCCGATGTCGTGTTCGCGCTAACAGTGTCGCGATGTGTACATGGGTTGAGCAGCCATAACCCGAATGAGGGCACGCGGAAGGAGGCCTGGCTCGCGCAGCAGCCGGCGCTCGCGTGCACCGTCGCACTGTCTCGCGGCCGGCATGCCATCAACGACCAGTACACGACACACCTCCCCCCTAAATGTAGTATCGAAGATACCCCGGACGACGATGTTCGCGTTGAGGACGTCTTGATGGAGCAGCGCCAGGATTAGGAAGATAGGAGGTCGATGTGGATTGACCTGCCTGATGTTGCTCGGTTCCTTGGTCAGCAGTCGGAGCAGCTGCTAGACGGACGTCCGGGTCTACATTCGGGCTTGACGTTGCGGAGCTTGTATCAGGAATCTGGACTTCGCAACTCTGGCTTGGACTGTCACTTGGCATGCTGCAATGCCGCGTACGGATATGATTTATGTGTCGCCGCCACACACGACCGTCTTCAAGTTGCACTTGATACGAAAGTGGGCCCAAACGGCAAGAGATCACCCCTGGCAACCAGCGGTTCCCGCTCGTGCCAAAATTAATTGCAAAAACTTGACTTCCGGGTTCCAATTGGCGAGCGGCTTGCCGATTGCTGCCTCAAAGGCTTCTTCCTGGCGCCGGGTTACTGCCGCCTGCTGATCTGGATGTAGGTGATCTAGGGCCGACCGAATCTGTCGTCCAAAAAGAAGCTCTGCGGGGCTCCTTGCAGTGGAAGTACTGGGAAGGATATGTTGGTCGAAAAGAAACCTAGCAAGACGAGTTGACCAGTCGCCGCGAATGATTTTCTTCTGTGATTTCTTGGTCTCTTGAACCATCCTTTCGGCTTGCCCGTTCGAGGAGGGATGGTAGGGTGCCGCAAGGACTTGGCGGATGCCATTTCTACGAAGAAACTCTTTAAAACCCCCTGAAGTGAAAGCAGTACTGTTGTCCGACACCAAAACATAAGGCAATCCATGCGTAGCGAACAGCGTACGTAGAGCTGCGATCACTGTCGAAGCTGACATGGACTTGACTCGTTGAACTTCCAACCACTTAGAGTGCGAATCTACTACGATGAAGAAAAACTCCCCCTGGAAGGGGCCCGCGAAATCAACGTGTAGCCTCGACCATGGTCTTGTTGTGAATTCCCATGGGTGGATGGGTGCGCTGGCTGGCGCGTTTCGTGACTCCTGGCACGGAAAGCAGCAACGTACTCGGCGCTCTATGTCTTGGTAAAGTCCCGGCCACCATACATAGCCCTTGAAAGGCCCTTCATCCTCACCACGCCAGGGTGACCACTGTGAAGTAGGTCCAGAACTTCTTCTCGAAGAAGCGGTGGTACGATAACACGGCTGCCCCACAAGATACAACTGTTGTAAACAGACAGCTCGTCACGGCGATCGTAGTAAGGCTTGAAAACTTCGGAAGGTTTCTCCGATGGCCAGCCATGCAGAATCCAACGCAGTACGAGGGCGAGAACGCGATCCTTCCTTGTTAGGAAAGCTATCTTCTTTGAGTCGACACGTACCTCGGGGGTTGACTCGATGAGCAAAACGTCATGAAGGGGAGGTACCTCGAAGTCCTGAACCTTCTGCGGAAGGCGGCTGAAAAGGTCAGCATTTCCCATCTGCCGGCCAGGTCGGTAAATGAGCTCGTAGTCGTACTGCGCCAACATCAGGCTCCAGCGCAAAAGGCGGGGTGAACAGACCTGGGGGGCTATGTTTCGCTTTTTGGACTCCCAGGAGACTAGGGAGAGGGAAGTGACGTCAACAACGCAGCAAATGCAGATTGGATGTTGATTTTGTTTTGTTCTGTCAACATTCAATCTGCGTTTCTCTAGTCGTTGACGTCACTTCCCTCGTCCAAGTCTCCTGGGAGTCCAAAAAGCGCAACATAGCACCCCTGGGGAATCGGGTTGCTGTGGTGCAGCAACACCAGAAGGGGCTTGTGGTCCGTAAAAATCTTGAAATGCCGTCCGTACAGAAATTGATGAAACTTGGATATGAGCTGCCATTTACCGTTCTGGAATTGTTGTAGCACTGCGCCTGCTGCAGTGTCAGATGCGTCTACCATGATAGACGTCGGTGCATCACATTGCGGGTGGTTTAGCAGTGTTGCTGACGAGAGCGCCCTTTTGATGTTCGCAAATGCGGCGCTGGCTGGCTCTGTCCAAGTGAGGTGTTCGTTTTTGCGCAACGACCCTGCGAGGAGCTTGTTAACTGGCTGGAGTATGGCTGCACAGCGCGGGATAAAACGACGATAAAAATTTACCAGCCCCAAAAACTCTCTGAGCTTCGTGGTGGTGAGAGGTTGTGGAAATTTTTCGATCGCTTCAATGCGCTGTGGCAATGGGCGAATCCCAAGGTGGTTTACGTGGTGTCCCAAAAATGATAGTTCTGAAACGCCGAACTCACATTTCGCAGCATTGATGAGAATTCCGTAGTCGCTGAGGCGAATGAAGAGTTGACGAAGGTGATTGAGATGCTCCTTTTCATCTCGGCTGAATACAAGAATATCGTCAAGATAAGCGAAACAGAATGGAAATCCACGCAGCACTTGGTCCATAAACCGTTGAATTGTCTGTGCTGCATTTCTTAAACCGAATGGCATCCTGATGTACTCATACATGCCGAAAGGAGTAACGATTGCAGTTTTTGGTACGTCACAGGGTTCGACGGGAATTTGGTGGTAAGCCTTCACTAGGTCGATTTTCGTGAAGATTTTAGACCCATGTAACGCATTCCCGAAGTCTTGAAGATGGGGAATGGGGTAACGGTCTGGCACTGTCACATTGTTGAGAGCACGATAGTCTCCACATGGTCGCCAATCGCCGGATTTTTTTGGTACCATGTGTAAGGCTGATGACCACGCACTTGATGAGGGACGTACGATGCCGAGTTCGATCATATGTTCGAACCCGTGTCGCGCGATTTTGAGCCGATCAGGAGCAAGGCGTCGAGGTCGTGCGAAGACTGGTGGGCCAGTTGTTTCTATATGATGAGTGATGGTATGCTTTACTGCCTGTGGTGTGTTCGATTGCCGGAGTAGTTGAGGAAACTCGTCTAGAAGCGACTTCCAAGGAGCCCCTGAGATCTGCGCCGATATAGTGAGGTTGAGGGACTTCGTCTTGGACAGAATACCGTGAACGTAAAGGTGCGTTCCTCTGTCTAAGAGTACGTTGCGACTGAGGTCAACGAGGAGGCCAAACGGCTCCTCGTTGACCTCACGATAAACGGCTCTGCGGGAGACCAGAGCTGTATTTTGGGGGAGTTTGGCCATAGATTGGTTTGAATAGGCGAGCATCTCGCGGACAACCACAGGCCGCGAAATAGCCCCTAGCGGTGGTCGTGAGCTCTAAATATGCGACACGACTATTTTAAGCCGTTTTAGAGTCGCTAGAGTGAAAAGGTATAACCCTCGGTGAATGAAAACTTGACGCATGGGAGGTTTCCGTCACGTCCATGTTCAACGGCTCAATGAACGAACGTGCGCTCCAAACCAGGGCCGAATGGCTAGAAATCCGTGTCTCGAGACGCTCGCGCGCTCCAGCCTTTACACTGTTTTTTTTTTTTTTCAGCCAGTCTCAGCTGAGCCTCTGTTCTACGAAGCCGAGCAAACTGTCACCGAGACTCCAAGATTGAACGCTTCTATTTGACGCTTTAAATGTCGTTTGCAATATTAAGACGTCGCGGTCTGCTGATTGGTCGACGCTGTGTCGTCCTTTTAGTTTACGCTCTAACCGCGGGGGCAGTATTCTGCGCTGGCGGCGGCCTTTGCTCCACCTAGTGCCACTAAATAAGCTACGCTTCAGAGTAACGACACTTGGCCATATTGTGGCTTTAAATCATGGTTGCCAGTTATCTGGAGCTTTATCTGAAATCACAGGAAACGCTTTTCCGCCGTCCACAAATGTCTAAACAGTTCGCGACAGAGCAATGCAACATTACATAAGCTTCCTAACACCGAACCTAATGCTGAGGAAGTCGCACTTTGGAATCATGACGGTCGGCAGTTGCGTCTGCTCTGCACAAGCCCTAAAATGGCGGCGCCCACAACAATGTCGGGGAACGGAGTGCCGATACTCTAAGCGCAGCTCCTTTAGTGGCTCTAGCTCCACCCATTGGTCAAACTCTCCCAATAAACGGCTCTGCGGGAGGCCAGAGCGGTATATTGAGAGAGTTTGGCCGATGGGCGGAGCAAAGGCCGCCGCCAGCGCCGAATATTCCCCTCGCGGTTTGAGCGTAAACTAAATGTGCGACACAGCGTCGGCCAATCAGCAGATATCGACGCCACAATAATGGAAACGACATATAAAGCGTGGAATAGAAGCGCTCAATCTCGCAGCAGCAATCGGGGTTGTGTGTATGTTTATACAGCCTAGAACTTGGCCTGCCTCAACGGGTGACGAGTCTCTCAGCTGTAGATGAGAAATCTATCCAGTGCAGTACAACCGCTAGCCTGGGGTCTTTAACGTGCATCCCGCAGTAGTGTACACGACCGAAGGCCGGTACGATTCTCATCCAGATCGAAACGGGCAGGGGTGGAGATTGAACCAAGGATCCTGGGTTCTGAAGCGCGAGCTTTGTGCTCGCGCTGCAGCTATGACCGCAACCACGCAGTTTGCTGTAGTTTTGAACGCGTGTTCGTTTATTCCGCTGAATATTGACGTGACGAAACCATCACATGCGCCAAGATTTTCAGTCACCAAGAGTTACACCCTTTTACACTAGCGACGCTAAAACGGCTTAAATTAGTCGAGTGGCATTTTCGAGCTCACGACCCCCGCCAGGGGCTGTTTCGCGGCCTGTGGTTGGCCACGAGCGGCTCGCCTATTCAAACCAAGGAAAGGCCAAACTCTCCCAATACACGGCTTGCGGGAGGCGGATTGGAGTGAGTGAGGGCGGGGGGAAGGGGGTACCCCTTCCACGTGAGTTCCACAACTGAGGTAATCTATAAACGTTGGTTACTACTCAGAAAAAAGTAGAAAGATAATTTTATCCCGCCGATTGGGAACAACTGCCCGGATGTGAAATCCGCCCGAAGGTGAACAACACTACTCAGGTGGTTCTGACTTAGCCACGTCGCGCCGCACTTTGATTTTATCCAAAATTCCCAGAGAAAGAAAAGAAACGGCAGGGACGTTTTTCAGTAAATTCTGCTTTATCGGCGGCAATATTAAAGATTGCCACCAATAAAGTGACTGTCAACTTCGAAGGTATTGATTTTAAAATGCAATTACCCCAAGCCTCCACCGTGTTTTCAAGAGACCACCAAGCATGTTGGTCGCAGCTGAGAATCTTTGTCGTGACGTCACACGTACGAACCTCGCTCGTCTCCGTGCGCTCTCACGTGCTGCTCTTGTCCGGAGCCTAGAGAGAGATAGGGATTTTTCGCCCCTTCAATGACAAACGTCACGAAGATAAACAAATCTGCGGGTTTGTGAGGAAAAGAAAATTTTGCTGTGCTTTTTCCGCCACTCCCCCTCCAACGCCATAACGCAAAGAATCTGTGTGTTCGACGAGTTTAGCGACCCACATCAAAACGGGTAGGGGTGGGGATTGAACCCAGAATTCCTAGGTTCTGCAGCGCAAGCTTTCGCTCCACGTGCTCCGAGCTGGTGTGCGTTAGCCCACTCGGCCGCGGATCCCCCAATAACATTTCGTTCATCCTAATGGCAGTGTGTCGATACCAACATATTCGTCCCCATGACAGCGCCACAAACATAACATAGATCAGAATGGCGTTGTTTCAGTACCATAATCTTCATCACAATGAGAGTGTCTAATAACATCGTATTCATCACAATAACGGTGTCTCAATACCATTATGTTCATCACAATCATAGTGCCTCAATACCATTATATTCTTTACAAAGACAGCGTCTCAATGACATCATATTCATCACAATGACAGTGTTTAAATAATATCATATTCATCTTTATGCACCATAAACAATCACAGTTTCTCAATAACACCCTACTTATTAGTATCAGAACCATTTTTAAATCTCTGGAAAACACAAACCTTCGTCTGAAAACCTCCTGGTATGCGTCTTTAAGTACCCCTCAATGTCGACACCAACCGTGGTCGCATTTCGTGAAATGCAGCCATCTCTCTTCAAACTCGCGAAACACAAGATCGAAACTCTTAAGGCTGTGCAAACCTTATAGGAAAGGGTACATACTATATGTCAATATCCCCGTAGACTGCATGCGTACATTTTTAGCAGCAAGAGCGCAGATCGAATAACCTTCAGCGGATAAAAATCGGCCAACGACGTGGGTCCGACCGTTTCAAAATTGATAGCTGTCTTTTTCCCCGCAGCGATGTGGTATCACCTGCAATGTCGAATTAAAATACGTCCGAGAAAGAGCAGAGCGCGACGTGCGTGGGCAACGAAAAGTTCAATTAGTGACCACAAACTTCGATCCTTTGAAACGCAGGGTCGTCTTTGAGCACTTCGTCGGCTCACATCCAACGTGGAAAAGAGGTTGTGCAGACGTTAGTAAGATTTCTATTATGCATCTCGTTTTTGTCGTCCCTTTATTGTTCGCCGTAAGAATGACGTCTGGAGCGCTCCATCAGGTGAAGCCCATGGAAGGCTTTGAGCCAGCAAAGGTAAGAAGCGTTTGTTATCAAAGTGACGGCAACATCCTCTGAAACGTAATTAATTATTAATTAGAGGACTTTGCAGCGTATTTCCGCTACGTGCATGTACGTTCTAAGCCTGTGAATTTAATTGCTTAATTTAGCTATTAAACGATTTATAAATTATTCGACGGCTAAATATTGACCGATTAATCGGTCGTCGGTGGATCCTTCTATGGGCTTGTGATGGGCACCATCTTTCTGGCTGTGGAACTCAGCATAACGAACTCATACACTGACATATCAGTGTCTGACTGACACCCTGTACTCAAAGGATAAAGTCAAACTTAAAATAAAAGTCCCGCAGGCGAGCTAGTGAGTAATCATATTATACAAACAGTCGAAAGACAAAAAAATAAAAACAACACTGTCGATAGCAATCCACAGCACGCAATAGGCAGCTTTGTCAAGCTTGTCTTGCGCGTTGCTTCATTTCCTTCCTTTATTATACTTGCAGTAGCAGTAATATTTGTAATAACCGTATGAATAGAGAAATTGAAAGGAAGCAGGGGTGTTTCCAGATTTTGGTGGTTTTTTGTTATTGTTGTTGTTGTTGTTTTGTTGTTGTTGTTGTTGTTGTTGTTGTTGTTGTTGTTGTTTGTTTTTTTTTTTGTGAGGGGGGGACGAATTTGTTTCGTTAAGAAAACGACATCTTAGTATTTGTTGAATTCATTATGTGTTAGTTATTTTGTTTGCAGTTTAATGACGAACAACTTAAACCTTGCCTCGCGATATAGCGTTGCGCTAAGTATTTCCGCCGTAAGCAGTTGTACAACATCGCATATTGTTTTTATTCACAAATGATACTACTTTTTCATTGCAAGGTTTCACAAGACGGGTTTTTGTACAAGAAACAAAAAGTGCAATAAAATGTTCTTTAATGAGACAAACTAAAAATAAATAGCAATAATTAAAGTAATAAAGTGCATAATAAAAACCTCAATAAAACTTCGGAAACAATACACCCTATGACAAAATACAATGTCAGCAAACGAATTAAAATATTCCAAAAGTAAACGTCAAACAAAAAATATCAACAGTTACAAAAACCACGTACAACCAAATTACCATATTTACACTTCATATCTATACGCTAGAAAAGCAAATCAAAGTAGTAAATGAATGGCACAAAACCGCATAATGTATAAGCAGACACCAAAACTTCTCACAAAACAAAATCAATAAAGTGTAAATGCAGCAGAGTACGTACAGCCAACCATAAAGACAAGATTCTGCGACATCGATGATTGATCACAAGGAACGTCAAGTTTATCTGAACTTTATTTGAACAGTGAAAAAAACAATGATTTAAATGATTGTGGAAATGCGGCATTTACATAGTCGAAAGGCCATCTGTTTCAATCTTCACCAGTTTTTTTTTTTTTTTTTTTTTTTATCTAGGTCAGAGGGTGTATCATTTATATTCTGAGAGTGAGAAGCTATGATAGCTTCTACTTCTCGTGGATTGTAGACTGACAAAGCGTGACTTTTCTAAAGCCGTCATGTACTCTCCCGAGATTGAATTCGGTCCTACGCTTTCTTTCCCTTGGAACCGGTCTGTCACACTAAACGTGTCAACATGAATAACCCAATGGATGCCCAAATGAGCTAGTCCTGTAAATGCTCCTCGTTCATCTTGGACCGCAAACATGTCATCAAGCGACGGAGAGCTGAGAAGGTGCGCTCCGCCGAAGCGACGCTGACTGGCAGTAAGCAAGAATCTCCAGTAATGTTCGCACATTTGGATACGCATCTCCATCGCAATTGTCGAGCGACTCAATGGCTTTACTCGGAACCGGAATGTTACCAGTTTCTCATAGCCATTTCGCCTTCCATATGAGCAGTTCAGACGTAAGAGTTTTCGCCATCGCAGTTTGGCTATTTCACTCTAAGATACGACGATACCGAACCGCCAGTCTTTCTATTCGTGTGTCGTTGCCCTCAATGAAGTCTGTAACGAGAGTACGGGATACATATACGTTCAAGTCGTAAACCAAAAAGGTTTCTTCGGGAAAACGCAGAAAACGACCTTCGGTGATTCATTTCAAAATCGGAATAAAAACCCTCTGCCGGTAGAAGGTTTCGAAGTCCTCTGCCTTTTTGTCATGGCTGCGCATATGTTTGGTTGAAGTCCGGAGAAGAGACGATTCCCCACCTATTTCGATAGCGGTAGCTTTAACTTCGGCGAACAGTTCGTTGAATTCGTTGTCCCACATCTCTCGTTTAGCCTTCAGTTGAGAGAGAGTGTCGTGCAAGGACTCGAACGCAGATTGGAGATCCAGGGTCTCTTTCTAAAAAAGCCGTCTCAATGGTTGTGCGAGGGCGAAAATGTCACTCATTCAAAACAGGAAATTGCTAGTTTGGCACTCAAAGTGCTTGCCTTAGCTGCAGACGACGTGTGGTTCTTCCGGTTCGCAATGGTGTCCAGTGCTTTAAGAATATCCGCCAAGGAAGATCTGAGTTCTAGCACGGCACTGTGCCGCTCTAGCCGTCGGGTTTCGCATTGACCTTCTAGGACACGTCGAAGCACTGCAATTCGTTTTGACGACGACGTGGAGAAAGAAGTAGTTGCCGCAATTACACCCGTAAAATTGCGGACGTTCCGACCAGAGATTGATTTTGAAAGGGACAAATTCAGAGCACGGCTGAAGCAGATACAATGCATAGCGCTAACGGCTTATTTTCGAATATTTTAGATTGCACTACAAGTTTCAGAAACTATAACACTGCAGCCATCTGTTCCGATGCCTACGCAATGCGCTGGAAGAAATCTCATCAAGTTAATTACTTTTTTTACAATTTTCCCTGGACGTCTCCTATCAACGACGGCTCGTATGCCGAGCTGCAGCTTCCATCTTTGTTTCCCGAATTGTCCTTGGAAATAGAGGCGTGGCAATTTACAAATTTTGCAAGGTCTTCTCTTACGGCGTTAGTCCCATCTCGAGATCTTTCGACTTAGCGAAAAACAAGGTTCATTGGGGACACATGTGAGATGTCGATCGTTTCGTCAAAAATAATGCTGTAGTATTTAGCACTGATCAACTTCTTTTGAATCTGAGCAAGAACTTTGTCTCCGCAGCATGCGATCCACTCATTTTGAATGCGGCTGCAAATATAGGTAGCTCCCGACGACGATCCTTCTAGGTTGTTTTGCGGCTTTGTCTCCGAATTGAACTAGAAAACCCAGCAATTCCCGGAAGTTTCCTTGGTTAACGGGGCTCTCAAATACTTCATTATATTCACGCAGATCGAGGGCACCAAAGTATATGTGTCGACGCAGTGGTATAATTTGTCTGCCGAGGAAGACGATGCAGTCGAAAATTCGGCCTATTCGTTCACGCTTTTCAGCAATCTTCTGCAGTCTTTGATTCTCCAGTTGATTAGCAACATCTCTTGGCGGAGAGTTGTAGCATGTGAGGAATGCTTTTTCAGCTTTGTCGGCGTCCCGGTGATATTTGTTTTTGTTATGCAGCTGCAGAGACCCACCTTCCCCCAGCAGCTTCGCGCAAAAACGTGAGAGGTGTTGTAACGAGGTTATTCAGAGGAACGTTGTGCTGATATCCTCCGACACTTCCGACTACAAAGAATGAACATTATTTCCAAAAAACCTCCTCTCCTTCTGTTAGAGACAAGCAGCCAGTGATATTTCGACAAGTGTTTTTCCTTGATGAAGCGACTCTCGACTTCTACTTTCTTCTTATGCTGCGATGAGGGGTAAACATAACGCTTTGGTGCTTGCCAGTGGTTCTCCAGTAATTTAGAAAGCAGAAAGTCATCTGGTCTGTCTTTGCCAGCGAAATCCTCTGTCGAGAAGTGGGGAATTTGTGCACCAGGATTGGTGGCCGATAATTGCAGAGTTGCAGTTCTGAAAACGTTTAAGCTCTGCCTCAATAGCCTTTTACCACAACACGCACGCACACAAATAGACTCCGCTTTCTCACAGCCCCGTCGTCAGCGACCCCGCTGCCATCGATTTAAAAAAAAAAAAAAGTTATCGGGACCAGCCCCGACTGCAGAAATTAGCCTATAATTGTAGAAGCATATTTTTAGAGGGGGGTGGGTGAGATGGAGCTACCAAACTCGAAATCCGATAGTCAGGTAGGCAGTAACACCGACAATCAATATCAGCTCCGCGTCGGCATTAACTTCGTTTCCCTCTCCATCCCCCCTCTCCCTCCTTCTCAACGGCTCCGGTTTATCCCAGCAAATTGCTGTTCCCGTAAAATTTGAGACGATCTGTTCCATGCATTCCGGGAACTTCTTTCGTGTGCCTGGAGGCGACGCCATGGTACTTAAAAAAAAAAAAACGTATTCGTTGAATCTTCTGGGCGAGTGCCGTGATGTGCCCGTGAATTCGAACTGTCAAATCACGATTTCTTGTGTGTGTTCAGAAAGATCCGACGACTAATGTACGTTTCTGAAAGTCCCCTGAACTTTCCACTTGAAACTCCAAGGTCGCATTCTTGTCGTCAGAACTCAGGAAGATAGCCATCGCGACGGCATTAAATTTCACCCGTCAATGTGAAGATGCCTGAGATTTCCCTCTTTCCCTCAGGGGTTCTAAAACAAATGGCATTTCATAAACTATTTTGACATGCTTGTCTATCAAAATATAAGATTACTCTGTCTAAACTTCGCGCACGAGCCGGCCGGCAATAAGAAATAGTCATACTAACCTATGGTGCCACTTAAACGCTGTGTCATTAAGTGATCAAAAAGAAGGGATCTCCTGCATTCTTGGGAGTGGAAGAGCCTACTTTTGTGGTAGACAATACAGCCCTCTAGCTTCTGAAAGCTTGGAACAATCCTAAGGCGACCGCTGACGTGCTATATGAGAAAATTATTCCAGAACTTTGAAATAATTCGGGCAGAGTGTATGGTGTATCGTCGAAAGTCTATTTATTCTTCGTCGACGTCAAGAAGCCACATCCTGAATTCTCAAACGACGTCTGTGCGAGCGCGTGTGTGTGTATCTTTTTTTTTGTGATACATACACACGCATTGGGTTGGTTTAAAATAAGTCTGCATACAGTGATCACTAAGGGCTTTCGAGCTTCTAGCGAAAGGGAGTATGTATAATGAGTATGATGAGTTTTAGAGTGGGGACAGAATTCTGATCGCTGCAAATGCTCACTGATTCAGCAAACAGGACTTATAGAGTTCCCATTTTTTTTCCTTGAATAAGAAAAATAACGAGCAAATCGGGGGGGGGGGCGCCCTTCGCCCCCCCCCCCCCCCTTTCCCGACCTTTTTCTTAGGACTGCCACTCAAAGGAAGGGACATTGTAGCCAGTCCTGAAATGACGGAGAGTTGATACTAAGTTTAGAAGAGATGTTACTAGAGGACAATAAAAAACATTTATCAGTTCTAATTTGCTCCATCGGTCAAACTGTCGATTGCAAAATTGCGTTTTATGAAGAGCACAGCGCACGTTAACGCCAGTCTCAGCGTCCCCACGTACCGTTTATTTTTTATTTTTTTTTTTCACTTGTTTTCGTAGATTTTTGAGTCTGGTGAAGTCTTCTCAGAGCCGTCTCGGAGTCCTCTCTCTTCTGCCTCTTCTGTTGCAGTTTTCTTTGTATTTTCTTTGTTTCTTTATTTCGTGCAGCTGTGTTATATGGCCGGCGGAGCTCGCTGTGTTGATGGTTGGCAGCCGGCTTACTCTCTTCGACCGTGGCATACTTTACTCTTTAAGGGCAAATTTCGCTACACAAACCTGAGTTTCAGGAATGCACGATAGTATTCATTCTTTTGGGGTTATTTATGATAACGTAATGAAGGTTGTACGGCCCTTGGATTTTTCGTTTAGGGCGCTGGAGATTTTTAATAAAATCCTGAAATATGACCGTTTTGACTGTTTTTAGCGCGTTTTGAGGCATTTTTGAAACTACAAATATTTAGAAGACAAACGTGACAAAACGATTGGCCGTACGTACAAGGGGTGCCTCTAATCTTAATTTTAAGGCCATGACGAGAAAGCAAAATATTGTTGTATTTGCGTATTTGTGTAAATAAAATCACCCTGTTAATTTTATTTCCAACTTGTTAAACGAGATGGCGACACTAGTACTAAATGCCTTAAACAGGAGATTTTCTTGCTGTTGCTGTTGTTTTTCTCTCGAGCTCGAATTCGACCGCAATGTTTCGTTGCTCGTGGATCGGTAGCACGTGTAGCGCAAGCTCACGCTGTAAAGCTCACTGATCGTGGATTCAATCCACCGCCTCTGCCCGTTTCAATCTGGATGAGAATTGTACCGGCGTGCTGTCATGTATCACTATTGCGTGATACACGTTAAAGTCGTCAGACAAGCAGCGGTATACTGCACTGTCTTTCATCTCCAACGAAGACACCAGATGTCCTCAGAGCTGACTAACTTCACGCTGTATAAACATAAACACAACAGAATTACAATTGATGGCTCCGTTGGTCGGTACTTTTTGAACGTTGCAAAAAAGTGTAACTAGTCATCAGCAGACTCCTAGCACTCGATGCTAGGAGTCTGCTGACGCGCACTCGATGACATCAAGTGCGCGTGCAATTGTACTGGATCTTTATACAACCGAGTTCGCAACCGCTTTGCCAACGCGGATCCGCTTCCAGTGTGAATGAGCGGTAAGATCGTGCAGGGTTGAACAGAGATATCCTAGTATGTAGGGTGCCTCAATGTCCTTCTGCTTAGGGTGATGCCACCCTTTGTAGTACCCGATGCCGACTGCACGCGCTCACGGGTAAAATATAAATAAATCGAAGAAAACAAAATGTCGCCATAGCACAGTCAGCGCCACAAACGCGTGCCGGGACACGCTCGTTCACGCGCTTCTGAACAAAAAAAGAAATAAAAATAAAAGTGTGGGACAAAATGGCCAGGCCAGATGTCTCCACCCTAAGCAAAGCGCACATGAAGGCACCCTACTAATATGTATTTGAAAAAAAAAAATAGTTGAATGAGTTGCAAAGAAGGCTAAAATACTTATTCCGAACAAAATTTATTTAATTAAACATTATTTCAGACATTTTCATTCTCTGTAGACCTTGTTTGGTGGCTAGTGGATATGAAAAACAAAAAAAGAGGCATGATTTTTATTATTTTGAACAATTACAATATATTTTCTTAACCAACAAACAGGTGTTTACTCTGAGATGCAAATTGAATTTTGACGTTAGCGTTTTAGCGCCCGAAACAATTTTTTTTTTTTTTTTTAATTTAACACTTCCCGTTTTGCGAATTACTAAGAAAAAAAAAAACGGGCCATGAATATGTGGAAAATACGTTTCTACCTAAGATGAGGCGTACGTTTCTTTTTCCTTTTTTTTCTCTTCACCTTTCTAATTTTTAGGAAAAATCAAATGAACCTCTAAATAACTTTAGTGTCTTCATAAGTAACCTCGGGAGTTCCCTATGCTATTGTCCGTTATGAACACATCTTTCAACAGTGATCTTACTATGTCACGGTGGAATGAAGCGGTGCTATCTTACCTGTCAGGAAACAAATTGGGGTGTGTGTATGTTTATACCAGACATGTACAAATTACTCAAAAAAGGTAGTTAAGTTAAGTTACTGAGTATTGACGCCAAAAGTAATTGGAGTAGAGTAGAAATTACACATTTGTAATAGTAATTGAGTAAACTACTAACTACTGTAAAAAAGTAGCGAGTTACTTTGAAGTTACTTTCGAAGTTACTTTTTATATTTTTGTGGTAGCAAAATGAACAGCAGTTTTGATTCGCGAAAAAACCCGCGAGCCTGAAATAAATGCAGTTATTTTATGACTTGCGTTTTCACCAAAATAGTTTATTCGCTCGCAGAAGCAATTTACTTTCAAAGTTATTGATAGGAGAGTTTTCGTCTTTTCCTCCTAACGACGTCCCCAGATAGGCTAAAAAGACGTTCCACCGACGCGCTGGATGGAACGGCAGCGTTGAGTTTGAGAAACAGGCTGTGCACGGTCGGGTAAGCGAGTGTTGGCATCTTAGGTGTCCATGACGAAAGATGTGAGGTTTGCCTCGTTTGGGGGGTTGCATAACAAACTCACCTCCTTTTGTTTTTTTTCTTCGGCAAAATGAGATTGTTATGACTGGCCCCTCTTTATTCCCACGACGTTCGGAGAGTACGCTGAGCGAGTGCACCTGACCGTCAAGGGTTCAAGTCCCACGCCACGACGATGAGATCATCCAGACGACTGCGCGTATCGTTGCAGTGCTAGTGCTACGCTACCGAAAAAAAAAAAAAAAGATTTTTTTTTATTAACAGAAGATAAAACGAAGTATACTTCGCCGTTGACGCCGGGTCCAATAAAAGGAACTCCCAAGGGTGACTCGCAACCCTCGCCAACGACTACGGTATCCTGACGCGCCTGACACGCCTGACAAGTAAATCGTTTTCAACAAAGAGGAGGTCTCCCTGTCGTGGAAGGTCGGAAGGGCTCGAAGGATTACGTGAACAAGCATTGACGCTCGTACAGTTGCAGCTAGAAGCAGGAATGTGCTCCCATGAGCGGATTATCCGTGTCTGCGTTTCTGTGCGGTGGAGTCCGGCTGTGCAAGCGAGTATTCGCTGACGACGAGGCGACGATAGGAACAGGCGCCCAGCTGCGAGGTCATGCCAGTGGCGCCTCCTGTAGAACCCCCAAACCGCCTGAGTCAGAACTCACAAAGGGCAGGCAACATGAAAACAACAACCTTCGGAGTGCCCCCGTCTTTGCTTGCACGGTTGCAGCTGAAGGCGCGGCACCTGCGTGCATTACCGGATTAGGTCAATACCCGACCAAGCTTGTTAAGCATCTCTTCCTGCGTTCGTGCGCGTCGGTGTTATGTTTTGGCTGCTCATCGCCGCCTTGGCCCAAGGACGCTTGTGATGCATTTTCTACGGCTGCGAGGGGGCCCCTTGTTCGGGAAGGCCGCTTCATCTGGCGGCGATTTCGAAAGTAGTTAGTAATTTGAGTAGAAGTTACCTGAAAAATGTAGTTAAAGTAAACTACTAATTACCCAAATAAAGTTGTAACTGAAAGTTACCAAGTTACTCGGAAAAGTAGTTAAACTACAGTAGTTTGAGTAGAGTAGTTGAACTACGTCCAAGTCTGGTTTATACAGCCTAGAACACAGTCTGCCTCAACGGGCGACTGGTCTCCCTACTGTAGATGAGCAATTTAGCCAGTGCAGTACAACCGGTAGCATGGGGTCTTTAACGTGCACCCCGCAGTAGTGGTACACGACCGCACGCCGGTACGATGCTCACCTAGATTGAAACAGGCAGCGGTGGGGATTGAACCCAGGATCCCTGGGTTATACAGCGCGAGCTTTCGCTCAAAGTGCTCCGAGCAGGTGTGCTCTAGCCCACTCGGCCACCGATCCTTTTTTTTTTTTCCTTTATTGCACTTGGCCACCGATCCCTCTTTATCTGTCTGGAGTAAAGCCCTTCGATGTGCTTGCGTTTGTCTTGCAAGTGGCGTCAAATGCGCCAGTGCACGAGGCCCGTGTCTCGAGCGGCCCTTGGAAGCGGTTGTCGGCGCAGTACTGAAATGAGCGGCCCTTGGCAGCGAATGGCAGCGAAGCACCCGCTCCTCGCACGTGTCTTGCGCGTTTCCACAACAATGGTTGGCGGTACTTGTAAGCGTGAATTTTATCAAATGAATTTAGTCAGCACTTGCCGGCAGCGCCTTCAACTTATGGAATTAACAAGGATTACTCGAGTGCAACATGGCTTTGTGTATTTGAGTGGTTCTTTTTCGCTGACAGGCAGACAGACGGAAAGTGTCCTTTCTTGCCATACCCGTCGCCAATCGTGTCAGCTGCTGTGCACTTAGCGCGCGATTGTGGACGAGTAGTAGAGCCGCGCCACTTGCTTGGACAGAGAACTCCTTGGTACAGTTCACGGGTGGGAAACGGTTGCTTCTTGTGGCTTTTGACTCGACGCGCAGAAGTGTGGACCTCCTCGACGAGGTCCACACCTCTGGACGTGCAGAAGTGTGGACCTCGCCACTAAATGAGCTATGCTTAGGGTCGGCACTCTCTTCCCCAATATTGCTGTGGGCGCCGCCATCTTGGTGCTTGTACAGAGGAGACGCAACTGCCGATCGTCATGATTCAAAAGTGCGACTTCCTCGGCATTTGATTCGGTGTTAGGAAGCTCATGTAATATTGTTTTGCTCTGTCGCGAAGCGTTTAAATACTTGTGGAGGACGTAAAAGTGTTTCCTGTGATTTCAGATAAATTTTCAGATAACTGGCAGCCATGATTTTAAAGGGGTCATGAAACGATTTTCCTACTTCTTCCTCCTTAGCTTTAATCCTCAACTCAAAGTCTAATTGTGAAATCACGTCGTCGTGGTATTCTTGGGCACCGGTGTGATGATTCCAAGCCTCCACCATGCTTTTTAGGCACTCCATAGAACTTGAAAAAACGGTTAAAGTGCAGGCGAGCTGGTGTAAGTTATACATAATGATTGAAAACCTGAGACTGTGGTCCCCCCTTTTTTCTTCCTACTTCACGTTTTTCCGTTTCCAAACCACAGTCTCAGGTTTTCTACCATAGAACTTGTCATTCGCAAGTGACGATAAGTTCCGTCAGGGCCCTCATTGGCCACGAACGCGAATCCAAATATTCGTCGACAGATTGATTGTTAACGAGCGCATACGTCCGAGTGACGCAGTTCTCGTGTCGAATGCGTGAGCTGGGGTCGACTGAAGTCATTTTGGCACCGCTGACGCGCTTTAGGATCCGCGGATGTATCAAAGTGAAAAGGCGGAGAGCTTTCGAAGGAAAGTAGATTCGAAATAATCCGCTATGTTTTCAAATGTTCGTACGGAAAAGCTGGCTTTTGACTTTCTACCATCTTTTTTTTTTTGGCCCACTTAACGATTTGCGATTAGTAAAGTGTCAATTTAAAATCATTTATTCCAGCCCAACATTTGTTTCATGGCCCCTTTAAGCCACAATATGGACAAGTGTCGTTACCCTGAAGCGTAGCTTATTTAGTGGCACTAGGGAAAATCATGGTGGAACAGCGCAGCACTGAGCTAGATTTCAGACGCCATGTTCTTCTATATATAGTGCCACTAAATGAGCTACGCTTCAGAGTAACGACACTTGTTCATATTGTGGCTTAAAATCATGGTTGCTAGTTATCTGAATATTTATCTGAAATCACAGGAAACACTTTTCCTCCCTCCAGAAATCTTTAAACAGTTCGCGACAGAAAAAAGCAATGTTATATGAGCTTCCTAACACCGAATCTAAGGCTGAGGAAGTAGCACTTTTGAATCATGACGATCGGCAGTTCCGTCTACTCTGCACAAGCACCAAAATGTCGGCGCCCACAACAATGTTGGGGAACAGAGTGCCGATACTCTAAGGGCTCATTCACACTGGAAGCGGATCCGCGTTCGCAAAGCGGTTGCGAACGCGGTTGTATAAGGATTCAGTACAATTGCACGCGCATTTGATGAAATGCGCGTGCAATTGTACTGAATCCTTATACAACCGCGTTCGCAACCGCTTTGCGAACGCGGATCCGCTTCCAGTGTGAATGAGCCCTAAGCGCAGCTCATTTATTCCCAGAAGTGACGCGCGGCACGAGTCTCGAGCATTTCCACAAAAATGATTGGCGCCACTTTTTCCAGGATAGATGGGCTTTATTATTTTTTTCCCTTTTGCAAAACAACGTTTGCATGTTAAATGTGGTAGTCCAAACGGCCGCTACGCCACACCTTGTGCTTTCGATAATTTCGAACGTGGATGGAACTTCCAATTAATTCGGAAATCAGAGCTTATTCTACGTTTTGTAAGCCACTGTAACCTACGTATGTACTGGCTCGTATCTTGCGCCGCCTGTTGGCCGCTTCCTGCAGCGGCGGCCGCAGAGCGAAGAAGATCTAGCTCGAGATCGGCGGCGAACAGCCCGTGGTCCAAGCCCACCTCGAGCGCCCGACCTGCATGCGCGGCTGCGAACATGCAACTCGTTTGTTCCGGAAAAATTCTGCGCCATCTATGAGGAAAAGGGTACAAATAAATAGCGGTTGAATCCCCCTTAAAGGGGCCATGAAACGAATTTTGGGTTGGGATGAATGATTTTAAATTAGCACTTTACTAATCGCATATCGTTTAGTTGGCCAAAAGAGAGAGGCTAGAAAGTCAAAAGCCAGCTTTTCGGTACGAACATTTGAAAATATAGCGGACTATTTGTACCTTCTTGCCTTCGAAAGCTCCCCGCCTTTTCACTATGATACATTCGCGGTTCCAAAAGCGCGTCACCGGCGCCAAACTGACGTCACCAGAGCCCAGCTCACGCATTGGACACGAGAACTGCGTCACTCGGACGTATGCGCTCGTCAACAATCACTCCGTCGAGGAATATTTGGATTCGCGTTCGCGGCCAATGAGTGCCCTGACGGAACTTATTGTCACACTGGGAATGACAAGTTCTATGGTGTGCATAAAAAGCACGGTGGAAGCTAGGAGTCATCGCACCGGTGCCGAAGGAATGTCACGACCACGTGATTTCACAATTCGCATTTGAGTTGAGGATTAAAGCTAAGGAGGAAGAAGTAGAAAAATCGTGCCTCTGACACGCCAAAAAAAAAAATTTTTGTTTTCATGCTAGGCGTTAAAATGGCATATCAGGACATTACAAAAAAATCGTTTCACTATAGAGTTGCGTAGTTTTTTTATAAAAAAATAGAAATATGAGGCCCAATTCAAGGTTCCCGCCGTGCACTGTGACGTAACAGTGTACCGCAAGGTGTCGGGGCGGTCAGAAGGGAGGCATCGCCGGAAGTCACGTGAGTTGTATCCCTCCTCGTGCTTACCGCGAGCGCGTGTAATATTTTTTTTTTTATATTTTTGTTATTCTCCGCACCTCCACGAGCAATCCAAGCAGACAAGGTTTCTTTTATTTGTTTTTCATCGCTTAATGTTACTGTAAAGCCTGGTTCAGACAGTTGCGTTTGACTGCGTTTGACTGCGTTGCGGCGGCGACAAACCAAGACATCCCTGTTGCTTCTATCGCGTGCCAAGATGATTCCTTGAATTGGATTCCACGCTTCATACGAAGCACAAATGTGCCGGTGACTCGCTTTCGGTTCTCGCCGCAACGCAGTCAAACGCAGTCAAACGCAAGTCTCTGAACCGGCCTTAAAGGCAGAAGAAGCGGAGTCAGTGAATAGGCCCGTAGCTCTCAAGTTTTGAGCAGCGCTCCAGGCGAGCAAAATATAAATATTTGGCTCGCGTTTCGAACATGCGTCAACACGCTTCCCCACTACAGATTTTTTTTTACTCCGTTCCATTCTGAGTGCCAGCGTAGCAGAAGCTACAAGAGCGAGCTCCGAGCTTTCAGTGTCCCTGCCAAGCACGCGCGCTCGTGCAGTGCGAGCATCGTTCGCACTGCACGAGCTTCGGCTTCGCTATAAAGTAAAGTGAAACATACGGGCTCACGGAAGCCATGAAAGAAAGCAATAAAATAATAAAGCTGAAAGGAATGTTTAATGAGACGCTGAGGCCGCGAGCTGCATAATTCTTTTTTTTTTAGTTTCTTTTTTTATAAATTTTTTTTTATCGCGCGTCTACATATGCTGACAGATGCTTGCATTCGAACGCGGCACGTGCGAAATCGAACGTTAAAGCGCCGCCTGGGTGGTGCTGCCAGCATAACATGGTCGCGTCTTGCGGACGCGCTCGCGCCCCCTGCCCGAGAGCAACGGTAGGATTGACGCGATCAACTACAACGCCTAGAAGGTTCTATGTGAGGTACTGTCCCGGTATTTCAGCAACTGAAGAAGAGATCACACTGCATGCATTTCTGAGAGACATACATCGGCCGCATGTGCACCTAGTAAACAAGTTCTACTCATGTTCTAGACAAAATACGTACTTTGTGCTCGACGTTTACTTGTGCTTGGTACACTCACCAGTTCGTATTCTTTAGACGGCAGGCATCTTCAGCCTGGAGAGTATCCGATGATTCAACGACCTCGGTGTCTGAACCTTCAGCAATGCGATCGGGCGTGTCGTATGCTAGCAATCCTAATTTCTGCGAGCGTTCTAAAATTTTTTTTCTTCAAAACTTGATAGCTTGTTTTGCGCCCAGTATAGCCCTGTATCATCGGACTGACGGCATGCACTCGTACACTGGCTTGTACTCGCAACGCTTTCATCATTGACCTCCATCACGTCGATCCACTGACTCTTCGTCCTCAAATTTTACAGCACGCAAACTAACCAACGGTGCAGGGATAAAGAGCTAGTGGAACTGAAACTTCATTTTCTACGATCGCTCCTACGAAGAGCAGAATAAAAAAAAGAAAAAAAGTCTTAGGCACGGTCGCGGAGAGCACGAGGAGTGAAACTCACGTGACTTCCGGTGAACCCACTTTTAGTGACATAGGTCGATGCCTCCCTTCTGCCTCCCTTCTGACCACCCCAACACCTTGCGGTACACTGTTACGTCACAGTGCACGGCGGGAACTTTGAATTGGGCCTCGTATTTCTATTTTTTATAAAAAAACTACGCAACTCTATAGTGAAACAATTTTTTTGTAATGTCCTGATATGCCAATTCAACGCCTTGCATGAAAAAAAAAAAATTTTTTTGGCGTGTCAGAGGCCCTTTAAGGCTAAATCAAAATTAGCTTCAATATAAACACAGTTCTTCATTAAAGCAATCAAAAGTATGGCGACTATACTCAAAGAAATGGAATCTGAATATTGCTGTTTCCGTATTTTCTTCCGAGCTTGCGCTGCTATCGAAAACAAACAAACCTACGAGGCTAGGAAAAAAAACGTTTACTCTTTGCGCGGAGCATTTGGAGAAGTGCCAAGTGTGCCAAGGAAGACGGTATCCCTGGTCCAAAATGTTATCTTGACCCCGTCCCTCGTTGGCATTTCCCTGTAAGTCGCTGAGATTAACTTTTCACGTACTCTCCAGTAAGGATGTCGCGTGGGCTATATTCATACGTTGTTGAGCACTCTGAGAAATATGGATCGTCGACTTTCCCGCAAAGCGAATCGCTGCAACAAACGGGTGGAGCTCGATCAATGACGATACTAAAAATATGTCTAAACCTAAAAAAAAAAAAAAAAAACGGTCCACGCTGCGGCGCCAAGCATAGTAAAACGTCATGCTTGGAAACCGAAGTGTCATTGAAGGTAGAAAGTTCGCGCTGGAGGTGGAGATTCTGCAGCTTTAATAACATGTAATCGAGATGGCTGGCACCGAAGGCACATAAGTTGTCATTTTTGTGGCCTTGCTGCTGAATGCGTACCTCTTGAGGCATATATTTCTCGTCATCAAATTTGAACTCCTTCGTAGGAACAAGTAGAAATGATCAGCACGGGAAAATGACGTCACGTGCAAGCTATATGCAGGTAAAAATAGCCCTAATCTTGCCTCACTGTAAAACAGAGGACCAAGAAAAGTACGACGACGTGAGCTTTTCTAAAGCACGAGAGATACGTGAAATGCAAATGCACTTTTAGAGCGCAGCTCTTAGGCACCCGCCGTCGGCGTAACCGCGCGTTGCATTATGGGACGTTTCTCATAATGACGTCACACACACCTGACGTCACGCGTGACGTCACGAGGGTAAAAGTTTCCCGCAAAATTTTGCGGGAAATTTTTCTGCTGAATTTATCGGGAAAATTGTTTCGCTAAATTTAGTGGGGGTATTTTCCCGGTAAACTTAGCGGAAAATTTTCCCGACAAATCTTGCAGGAAAAGTTGACCCTCGTGACGTCACACGTGACGCCACTCAACCCGAGAAACGTTTTTCCGCTAAATTTAGAGGAAATATTTTTCCGCTAAATTTAGCGGGAAAATATTCCCACTAAACTTAGCGACGACATTTTACCCTCATAACGTCACGCGTGACGTCACCTGAATGAATGGGATGTCACGTGAAGTTATGCGGAAAATCTTTTCCGCTAAATTTAGCGGCAGTATTTCTCCACTAAATTGAGCGGGGAAATTGACGTCACGTAACCTCAGCACCAATTCAGTTTTCACGCTAAATTTAGCGGGAACGTTTTCGCTAAATTTCCAGCTAAATTTGGCGGGAATATTTCCCCCGGTAAATTTAGCGGGAAACTTTTCGTTATAATTAGCGGCAAATTTTTTGCTAAATTTAGCGGGAAATTTAGCGAACATTTTCCGCTCAATGGGAGGGGAGCAGGAGAGGAGGAGGGGAGGGTACGGAGGAGAATGAGGGGCATACGTCCTCCCCTCCTCATCCTCATGAGCTGCGCTCTACTTCGGCATTACAGAGATTCTTTCATTTTTTTACATAAGAGAAAGAGAGAGCACAAATCTAACTTCCCGAAGCATGGTTACACATATCGACAGACGGACGAAAAGCGATACAAACAAAAGATGAATATAAACAATTAACGCTGTTCACTTAAAGGGATGCTGAACCGAAATTTTGGGTGGAAATTCTTGGTCGCAATGGCATACATAGCATGCCCTTTACTTCTAAATGACGTTGTTTTGAACGAGAAGGCGTATAAAATTGAATAAACACGAAAAATACAATTTTACGCGACCCCTGGTGAGCGTTGTGGAAAGCTCGCTTCGTGACGTGCGCATTCTCATTCACCTCAAAAGCCAAGCCAGGCGCTAAGCCGGGTGGCGTTTGTTATTGTTAGTACCACGCGGGCTCTGCCCCATATTTTGGATTTCCGCGACCTCGGCTGGTCGGCGTTCGGCATTGCCTTTTGCGATCTCTTTACTAGTATGGCGACGTATAAAATCGTCGCCAGCAGCAGTAGCAGCAGCATCAGCAGCCGCAGCAGCCGCAGCAGCAGCAGGAGCAGCAGAACAGCCGCCGAGCGAAGAATCAAGGCGAGCACCAACGAACGAGGAGAATTCGCGGAGGCACCAGGGGCGCTGGGGGCGCCGAGAATGCGCACGTCAGTTCCGCTACGCCTGCTCTCAGAAGGACTCACTCCCGCCGGCGGCTTCCGACCGAGGATTCGCTCTTAATTCAAAGAAATACAATAATTCGGGCCCCATCCGTCTGATTGAATATCGTTTTTAGGTACAGTACCATCCCGTGAAGCCCGCTCGGGCAATAATTATAAGATTTCAAATATCGGTTCAGCATCCCTTTAAAGAGTACCTTGGCATAGCAAAACGAATAGAACGTATGCGAAATCCCCCGATCCTGGTCCCACACTCGAGGATTCATATGTTGTTGTTTGTTTGTTTGTTTTTTCAGTTCTTTAGTGATGGATAATTTCTACCAAATCGATGCTTAGACTTTTTTTTTGTAATCTGGAGTCATTTTGAGCGTCGTGTAGATTACAGAGACCTTTCATATAAATCCTAAAATTTCTCGTCAATGTCAATTTTCGTAATTGTTGTTTTAGCCGGAATTGCCTAAAAAGCCGAGAATTCACAACAGCCCAAACCAGCACTTAGCTCCGAGTCAGCGGGGCTGTTGGTAGCATTTTTAGCGTCTCTAAGTTAGCAACAGCGTCTTTGAAGCTGTAAGAGAACGATATTATTGTAAGAGGTTTCTGCGGCTGAGCCAGGTTGAAAGGTGAATTGCACGCACAGCATCAAAAACGCCGACATTGACGGGAAATTTTAAAAGGGATACTCCAGATCTCCGCAATCTCCACGACGCATGTTCATGATGACTCCGGATTACACTCAAAAGTGTGTAAGCATCGAATTGGTAAAAATTACCGATCACTCGGGCAGTGAAGGAACACCGTTCCAATGATTCCTCGAGAGCGGGCCGGGGCACTTGGGGATTTAGTAAATGGTCTGTTTTGCTTAGCGAACCAAGGCGAACGCTTCCCGCTTCAACAAAGGGCTGCCTCCACGAGCACTGTTTCTTACGCTTTTCGTCGCGTGGCAAGCGTGCAGCTAGTCGTTTATAAGATTCAAAATTTTGCGTTCTTGTGCGTGGGGCTTTCACGAGCCCACACTATCGAAACAGTACTTGCGTTTGACTACGACCGGTTCTTAGGCCTCCTGCGACAAGGTACATCCAGACCGGCTGCGCTGCTGCGGAGCCGGTCGTAAGCCATCACGAAAGGCTTAAAATCCGGTTTTTGTCCTCTCCGGTCCTAAAGGCCTGTTCACACGATGCATTTTTCTCGCGCATCTAGTGTCGCGAAATGTAGTTTCGCGAAATGGTTGCGCCGTCTGAACGAGTCCGAAAAGGACGCGCGCATCTAAAAAAAGTTGCGCGCACACCTCGCTTCTGGAGCGAGCTTTTGCTGAAACTTTGTCGAGTCCTGTCAATCACTCTGAGGGCGCCGCCAATGGCCGCTGAGAAACGCTCTCACGTGGCCTTTGAGGGAGGAGCGAGCTGTTTGAGAAGACCACTTCACTGCCGGTGTTGTAGCCGAGCCAAATCCGAAAAAACCGAAAACACGAACGGTGGATACTGCCGGCGCTTCCGCAAGTACGTCAAGCACCACTGAAGGAAAAGTGAGTAGCATATCGGAAAAAAAATCCAGCGATGGACGAAGACAATTAGCGGGAGTTGGCGAGATTAGAATAGTGCTCATAGCGTTGTTGTCGTGACGATACCGCTGGATAATACCCCTGTTACACGGGCACCCTCAACCGTGGTTAACTCAGCTTTAACTGCTGTTACGTGGCACCACAGTTACCGCACTATACTCTCAGACAGCTATTTCAGAAGAAGTGAAGAGCGCGTGTGCACTGCTTTGATGGGTGCTCAAAATGCTCAAGCGCACGTTCGCCAATAGCTTTGACTGCATAGCCGCAGAATGTTGTCCACAAGTATTGTGCGCTAACTGTGGCTTAGCGTAACTGCAGTTAAGTGCGCCCGTGTAACAAGGGTATAAGAGACCATCGAGTAAACTGAAACCAAGTTTGCTTTGTTTACAAGCGAACGTGAAACCATTTGCGCTCTCTGAAACAGTGCACAGTAAAATCGAGGCAGACATGGGCGCCGAGAGGTAACCAGATTGGGCACGTAGCGTTTCTATGAATACCATGTGCATTGATAGGAGCTTTGGCAATGAATTGGCTGCGTACGGGCTCGGCGCCGGCACATGTCCTGCACGTAAAGGTGTCCGCCTCAATCGGCTTTGCGCACATGCGAGATCGCTCCAATTAGTGCAGTATGTGAGAAAAAAAATTAAAGTGAATTGACTGCATAAAATGCGCAAAGCAGGTCCCCAGATAAATAGCGATCTGATTCGGAGCGCCACATCATGGTCAACACCGAAACTATTTTCGCGAGTCTAAACGTCATCGTTGTTGCACGTGAAGCGGTACGTGTGAACGAGCACATTTCGCGAAACTTGAGTGTCGCGAAACTGTTGCGCGCCTAAAAGATGCATCGTGGGAACATTCCTTAAGAAACACAAACGACGGACGAGCGCTCTGTAATCTAGTAACGTTGGTAGATGCTTGGCCTCAGGCCAATCTGGTTTCTGAGCATGCGCAATGCCCACGCCCGGTGTGGGCAAACGCGGGCTTGTTTATAAACAGGGTGTTGGTCGATAGGACCAGTATACGCCTTTTCAAAGTCATGAGCATTCCAACCTGATATCGTTTCACGACCCCTTTAAGTCCGACCGCAGCCAACGGTATTCGATTCGACATAGCCAATGAAGCAGCGCCAAAAGTACACCGTCACGGCTCTCGTCGTCTTCGTGAGTCTGCTATCCTCGGCTAAACAATTCACGGAGACAAAAAAGTATTAAAAAAAACGCAGGATTGCGGTGCGTGAGTGATGATTTAGCCGGTGATATAGCATACGAACAAAGGAGACGAGCTCTACGAGAATACACTATTGGTGCCTCCTGATTGACTCCATCGGATCTTAGCGTTCGCCCTGGTCGGACTTCACACACTAGTGGCCTCTTAAGGAATGTTCACACGATGCATCTTTTAGGCGCGCAACAGTTTCGCGACACTCAAGTTTCGCGAAATGTGCTCGTTCACACGTACCGCTTCACGTGCAACAACGATGACGTTTAGACTCGCGAAAATAGTTTCGGTGTTGACCATGATGTGGCGCTCCGAATCAGATCGCTATTTATCTGGGGACCTGCTTTGCGCATTTTATGCAGTCAATTCACTTTAATTTTTTTTCTCACATACTGCACTAATTGGAGCGATCTCGCATGTGCGCAAAGCCGATTGAGGCGGACACCTTTACGTGCAGGACATGTGCCGGCGCCGAGCCCGTACGCAGCCAATTCATTGCCAAAGCTCCTATCAATGCACATGGTATTCATAGAAACGCTACGTGCCCAATCTGGTTACCTCTCGGCGCCCATGTCTGCCCCGATTTTACTGTGCACTGTTTCAGAGAGCGCAAATGGTTTCACGTTCGCTTGCAAACAAAGCAAACTTGGTTTCAGTTTACTCGATGGTCTCTTATACCCTTGTTACACGGGCGCACTTAACTGCAGTTACGCTAAGCCACAGTTAGCGCACAATACTTGCGGACAACATTCTGCGGCTATGCAGTCAAAGCTATTGGCGAACGTGCGCTTGAGCATTTTGAGCACCCATCAAAGCAGTGCACACGCGCTCTTCACTTCTTCTGAAATAGCTGTCTGAGAGTATAGTGCGGTAACTGTGGTGCCACGTAACAGCAGTTAAAGCTGAGTTAACCACGGTTGAGGGTGCTCGTGTAACAGGGGTATTATCCAGCGGTATCGTCACGACAACAACGCTATGAGCACTATTCTAATCTCGCCAACTCCCGCTAATTGTCTTCGTCCATCGCTGGATTTTTTTTCCGATATGCTACTCACTTTTCCTTCAGTGGTGCTTGACGTACTTGCGGAAGCGCCGGCAGTATCCACCGTTCGTGTTTTCGGTTTTTTCGGATTTGGCTCGGCTACAACACCGGCAGTGAAGTGGTCTTCTCAAACAGCTCGCTCCTCCCTCAAAGGCCACGTGAGAGCGTTTCTCAGCGGCCATTGGCGGCGCCCTCAGAGTGATTGACAGGACTCGGCAAAGTTTCAGCAAAAGCTCGCTCCAGAAGCGAGGTGTGCGCGCAACTTTTTTTAGATGCGCGCGTCCTTTTCGGACTCGTTCAGACGGCGCAACCATTTCGCGAAACTACATTTCGCGACACTAGATGCGCGAGAAAAATGCATCGTGTGAACAGGCCTTTACTCTGTCCTCGTCTTTTGTGCGCTTTTAAAACCAAGATGAGTTACTAGATTACCTCTGTGGTGGAGCTCCCGCGGGAGGGGGTACCCCTTCACTCACTTGAATCTGCCTCCGGTCGTTCGAAGCGCCATCTAGATTTTTGTTTACGAACTGTGTGTTCCATATAGTAGAGTTACTGTATAGGCTCCCTACGGGAGCCAGAGTTGCGCGTTCAGCCATTTTGAACTCCGATGTTATGCAGGAAAGGCACTCCTCGCGCGTGTAGGAGCATGCTGTGTGGATTGCGGCCGGCGTTGCCCAAGTTATTCGCGGCGTGAACCACGGTAGGAGGCGCCACTGAGCAGCACGTGAATCAGAGTTGCGCGTTTGATTACACGTGCCGCGTGCCACGCTCGCCGCTATTCGCCGAGATCCGATCACGTGAGGATTGGTATCAAGTGTCGTGCAGCAAAGTAGACGCTCGCGGATCCGTTAGCCGCTACTTACCGCTACCCGCAAGCGAGCCGTTAGCCAGTCCGTTAGCGCGTTCTGTTGGTTCTGTCACGCTCATCGAGATCAGTGGTCACGCTCAACAGGACGAGTTGGTCACGCTGTACGCTGTTTGATCCTTCATCCTTCATCGAGCGTTTTGATTATGCGCCCAGGTAATTGAATGCATGAAATGTTTTTTCTCTGGGCTTCAACAAAACAGCAAACAAACAAATTAGTCGTTAGTTGTTTATACAGCAGGAGTTTAGTCTGCCAGAACATGGCGACATTGTTACCCACTGTAGATAAGCAATTTAGCCAGTGCGGTACAACCGCTAGCCTGGGGTCTTTAACGTGCACCACGCAGTAGTGATACACGACCGCACGCCGGTAAACAAAACAGCAGGATGTCCCCTCCAGGTACCGTACGGTGACAGCACAAAAAACGAGAACAAAAGGAAGAAACATGGACAAACAAAAGCTCGTACTTGTGTTTCTCCCTGTTGTCCTCGTCTTTTGCGCTGTTACTATACGATATGAATCGCCAACGCGCCTAAGCTTCCATCTTAACACTCCTTCTGTCTTTAAATAAATGTTCGACAGCAAAGCTTTGGGCAAAGGGCGAACTCTTAAATAAAAAATAATAATAATAAATCAGGATATCATTACGTCAAATTATCTTTATCGAGGAGTCATTTTACTAAGATCGTACATTTAAGCTGACAAACCGCATGATTGAAAACTAACGCTATAATGACCGTCATTTCAGACATTGCACAGATGTAGATGTAATGTGATAACCGTAATGATAAAATACTTAAAAAGAAGAGATGTGGGAATATTTTTATATCTGAACTGCGCGTGAAGAAAACACTTCCACAACACACCCTAGGATCAAAGCCAGTATTTCAGGACGTTACCGAGTCCCGCCTGCGGAATTCGTACGGAGGGCGAAACAGACACTTGTAACGAAATTCAAAACACAATACAAAATACACGATCCGTCGCGAAAGCACCTGATAAGTGGTTCGAAAAGGCCACCGCGCTCGGCCACAGCTTTTTGCCCTGTTTTATTATAATCTTTACCTCCCCATTTGCTTTCGTCTTGGATATGGATGGGTACTTACAGCTATTTTGGTCGCGTGAGTTGTGTCACCGGTGAAAGAACAATAAAGAACTACTGCGCCGCGTCTGACAGCAAGCGATCACGCTGCACCGCAATGGCGAGCGCGATGGAAATAAACCGGGCATCCACTCACATTCCGATATTCACGTGCTGCTCAGTGGCGCCTCCTACCGTGGTTCACGCCGCGAGTAACTTGGGCAACGCCGGCCGCAATCCACACAGCACGCTCCTACACGCGCGAGGAGTGCCTTTCCTACATAACATCGGAGTTCAAAATGGCTGAACGCGCAACTCTGGCTCCCGTAGGGAGCCTATTAGCGATGTGCGCGGCGAAAAGCGTCGCTGTGGTCAGCTTTCCACGATTGGCCAAACCGTGGGCATATGAGCGCTGTCAGATTGTCAACTTTGACGGTGTTAGTTTCGGATTGCGATGGCTCCTAGCTTCTACTGTGCTTTTTAAACACACCATCGAACTCGTCGTCGCCCACGATGGTAAGTAGCCAGAATAACAACTGGTGACGTCACGGCGAGGCAAATCCCAGTCGTGACGTCACGGAGGGAAACCATAAGAGGGCGCCACCGAAACATCTCGGCGCTAATACATAGCTTGCACTGACGTCACCCAGCACCCAGCAATGGCGTCCTTTGCACGTGCAGCCAGCCTTCTACAGAATAAAGAGCACGATGTGAGACGCTCGCGGAGGCGCGTGCAAACCCACCTTCCACTGCATTAATGGCACGCTTAGTACCTGCGAATGGCGACTAGAATGACGTCACGTGAGAACTATGTATACAGTAACTCTACCATATAGTACCGTTGAGCGCCATCTTGACGCTGCGCTTCGAAACGTACGTACTCCATAGAATAGAGATGGATCGCTCAGGAGCGAGCCGGATCTTCTGAGCCGCTCTTTTTAAAGAGCGAGTGAGCCGTGGCTTAGTAAAAGTGAGCGGCGGTTCTTTGGGAGCCAGCTCTCTCTCTCTTTGAGTCAGCCGTGCCGAGTCAGAGCCGGGTCAGAGCTGGGCTGGCTGGGCCGTGATAGCCGTAGGCTGGGCATTGGCCGGGTCTTTTGCCGGGTGCGATTTGCACGCCATCTATTAGTAGTGCGGGCAAGCAACTCCATTCCGTTCCTGCTACCATGACAAAGAAAACAGCTTTTTTGGCCGTGTTCCAAAATTTACTCGATCCTACTCCAGGGTAAGGGTTTTGCACCTTGGCGTTCTAAAACCTACCCGCGTCCAGCGTTTTTCAGTCTGTGTTGTCACGTGACACGACCCGCGGGAGTAACTCGGATCCATTTGGGTAAGATTTGGAACACAGCCTTTGCTGACAAAAGTGGCACCTTCCTGCTAGAGCCGTAACTGAATGGGGCTTTGGCGCTAGCGTCGACGGAGCCTCTGCGGAGATTGGTTCACAGCTTGCCTTCACCTCGAGCTCGCTCACATGCTGTTATGCCTAATTATTCGCTTCGAAAGAAACGCCAACGATTGTCTTCAAGCGTTTCGTTTAACT
Source organism: Ixodes persulcatus (assembly GCA_013358835.2). Lineage (NCBI taxonomy): Eukaryota > Metazoa > Arthropoda > Arachnida > Ixodida > Ixodidae > Ixodes > Ixodes persulcatus. Next base: position 406,964 of record JABSTQ010011399.1, on the reverse strand, counting down.
CTTTCCTGCCCGCGCCTATTCCCATCGATAGCCCACAATCGATGGTTTCTCACCGAAAGAACCACGGCTCGCTCGTTCTTTAAAGGAGCGGCTCAAAAAGATCCGGCTCGCTCCTGAGCGACCCAGTCGCCGAAGTGAGCCGGTGAGCCGTTCAAATGTGCCGGTTCATTTCAGTGAGCTGAGCCGTTCCGAGCCGCTCACTGAAGTGAGCCGTTTTGCCCATCTCTACCATAGAATACACTGCAGTTACCAAAGCAGCCGTCCGGCGAGTCGATCGACGGGAGTCGAGTCGTGGTGAGTGAGAGCGGGTACTGCTCGTGCATGCAGCGCCTATGAGCAGTTCCGTAATTGAGCTAATCTAATAACGTTGACATCTACGCATGCGTAGAGCCAACAGCAGCGCCACCGCACTCGAGCGAAGTCAGAGACATGAGTTGGTCTATAGTCTGGCCTAGTCTGGTCCAAGTACATTCGCGCGGACCGCCACTTATTCAGAAGCTTCTTTGTCGCGGTGATATTGCTAGGACGAAAGGGGACTATTTTTTTCAGTCTTGTCTTCGCAAAGCTTGGTGACGTAATTTGCGAGATCAGAACAATTCATCTGACGGCAGTCGACCGCGGCTCACGAATTGGACACAAGAACTGCATGAGCACTCGACTTCGTCTCGTAAGAATGAATGCCTCGGCGGACACTCGGGTAGTGGCTCGTGTCCAACCACTGCGGTAGTGAGAATAGCCGAACTCTAACGATGCCTGGAGCTCGGCACGCGTTTTCATTTTTGCCAACCCCAGTACGTGGCTATGATTAACGTTGGCTGTGTTGGATAGTCCCCAGGCTACGTGGACGCTTGTTCTGGATCACGAGTTGAGGGGTTGAACGATTCTCATATTGCTCAAATTTTGTTTGGCGACTGCCATTGCCTAGAAAAGAATACCCAAGTCAGGTTTATTCGGTTATTAACGTTAGTGAGTGATTCTAATTAGAATTTAGCGAAAGTGAAAAAAATTGTTTCACGGCTCCTTTAAAAGGGTACGGAAACGAAATGACGGGACCGCGAGCTTTCTACCCCTCGCTTCAAACTCGGCCAGTGAGAAGCGCAATGCGTATCGCGCTCGTGACGTCAATAGTTCATGGACGGCCAAGGGTACGGTAGCTGCGAGTCTTGCTGCTTGGTGGCGTCAACGCGCGAAAATCTCGCTTAGTGGTAATATCCGAGGACTGCGGCCACGTCGGAATTTTACGCCTTGCAACAGCCGAAAAATGAAGAGAAGCAGCCACTTTACCGCTCCGAACGATGATGTGCGCCTGAAAGTATGACAGGACGCAATCCCTTAAAAAACTTTCACGCTCACATAAAAAGAATTGATGGACGAGGATCGTGTTGGCGCGAGTCATGACTGAGGAAACAATAAACATGTAAAACAAAGTCAACACAATCACGTCTTTTATTTTTGTGGTGTCTGTGTCTTAGATATTCTTTCTTCAATCCTGTTACACCAGAAGACTCTGTGTGATTCGCATTTTCAGCCCGATCGCATTCATCGTCACTACTCGCACGTCATCGATGAACAGACGGTTCTGATGGCCAAGGTCCTATAGTAATTAAAACAAATGTTGTGCCACGTCTGTTTCCGAATGTCCCCGCACATTCGCTCAGGCTGCAGCCAGTTCCGTTACCCCTGATGTGGCAACTACATATGAACCCGAAGCAGTAGACGATGACAGCAACCAAATAAACAAGCTCACGGACGTTTCCGAAATATTTTTTTTCAAAAGTGCAGGAACACAGTCGCCAGTCATAAAATGGTAATGTCAAAGGACACCAGAGGATCACATTATTTTCTACAATCTTGTGGAGAAGAAAGGCGTTGTTTCTGTGATGAGGGTCGGCTGTAACATTTCTCCCTCTGGTTGGCAACATAGAAGGAAAGTTGGTGCCAGAGGCAAGCTATAGGAGTCAAAGCACGACTCAGCAATGACTATCAACCCTTAAAAAATTGGGAGAGTTCTTGTGCCATGTTGACTCCCTCAAATTGTATGATTGATGCCCCTGTGAACTCTTTCATACTGGCACAACCCCAACAACAGCCGTCTCAAATCGCCGATCTCTAAAAAAAATTGGTCGGTGTATAGGTTTACTATGCTGCATACATTTCCGTAGAACTACGGCCGCAGCTGAAAAAAAAAAAACGTCCATGGGCTCCTGCCTCATGGCGATGTCGGGTTCGCAAAAAGCGAATGCCCGTGGCTCGGAGTCTGGTAGAGGCACTGTTTTAGTAACGTTGCCGAGTCGCGCAAAAGAGTCGCGTCGTCGCATGAACTGCCCCTGCCGCGAAATTCGCGATCTCGGCCGCTCGGCCGTGAGCGATGAGCGAAGATTGTAGAATCCCAGTTGCCGGAGCGGTGTCTATCGCCGTTTCGATCAACAAGACAGGAGCGCGTCGCGTTGAAGCGAGCAAACGAGAAAGACAGCAGGTAAGAAAGGATGCGCATGTGCACTGCGCGGTTCTCGGCAGCAGGCGCGCTCTGCCTGTCGTCATCCACGTTGCTCGTCACTTCCGTGACAGAGTTTTCGTGACATCGACCTCCCAACTTCGCGCCCCCTTCCAAGCGCGGAGAAAGACGTACTTCTACGTCAAAAATATGGATTTACAGCTCAGATCGCTTGATACTTCCAAAACCTACGCACGCCAGCGGACGATTGACAGCGGATCTGGCGGAGCCCGCAGGCCGCAGCGGACCATGCAAGCGATGCAAATGGAGAAGACGCGGGGAGGATCGAACTCAAGGCGACGGCAGCGCCACTGTTTCGCCCGCCAGCGCAGCTGCCCGCACTCTTCCAGTGACTGCTTCCAGATCCTAACCCCCCCCCCCCCCCCCTATAGACCCTTTTCATGGCAAACGCCACCAGGAGTTGTTCTAGTCTTTGACGTCCCAGAGAACTTCCGGTTCATAAAAAGTATGAACAAAGCCCACCCTAACACCGCTGTTTGAAATGTTGATGAAACGTTTAACCACCAATTCTCCAGGTGAACGCCAAAAGAACGCAGAAGCCCCAGATATGATAAATATTTTCGAATACTCTTGTAAACCAACTTGCCTCCTCCAAGACGTTAAATTGACCAGCCGAGGGCCCTCGTTAAATCTCCAACTTTGATGTGCGTGTAGCGTTTATGCTTTCTAGCACTGGCGACATAGGCAAGCTCGACATACTTTCATAGACGGAGCGACCGGAAGTTGCTTGGGACGCAGCAGGCAGTCCATGTTTGTAAACATGAAAAGGGTCTATACTCTGTTTCGCCTTATGATGTACCGCAGGAAAGGCTACAAGCGCGAGCTTCTTGCTCTAGGGCAGATCTCGGCGGCACAAGCTCTCGTGCATTAAGAGCGGCTCCCAACGCTATGAGCTCGTGCTTCTAGCCTTCTCTGCGGTACAACAAAAGGTGAAACGGAGTGTAGTAACGCTGGCTACGCCTTCCGCTCCTCTTGTAGTACGTCCCTTAGCGAAAACTAATACGTTTGAAATATACAACATTCTAATTTGAGTGTATTTGAAGTACAGTTCATAATTGTAAGTACACGAAAAATCGACCGAAAATATACACTTCTTTTTTTTTTACTTAGTAATAAAATGCACTTCTGAAAATCTTTTTAAAATACCTTTATTTAAACTACATTTGAAGTTCCCTTCATGCGCTCTGAAATACGTTAATACTAAATTAGTAGGCACAAAATACATTTCGCATAGATTTCTTAAAATATTTATTTATTTCATGCAAAATATACTCCAGCCCTAATAAAAATGCAGCAATTAAAAATAAGTGAAGAATACTCTTAAAATACCTGGAAAAGGCAAATACTGTTGTGTTCTACTTTAAGTATTTTTTTTACTGCAATACTTTGGTAGTCTTACTTAAACTACCAAAGTATTGAAAAGCTCGCCTTTCAGAAGTTCACTTCAAGCAGATGTGGAGTACACTGAAGTGCCTAAATTCAACATTTGATTAGTTTGTCAGTTGAGTTTTGCAGCATCGCACTGATGAATCAGCCCAGTTCATGTTTTTGTTTACATTTTTCTATCGAGAACACACCTGGTGAGTTTCTTGCACACCAGTCACAAACGGGGTTCGGGAACTACAACCACAACACTTGCTGATGCTGGAAAGCTTCAGAAAGTGCTGTGAGCAGATATGTTTGGCGTGGTTGTGTTAGCATAATATTAGTTCACTGAATGTGTGTACTCACCATTGTACGTGATGTGAGTAGTCACTTTAATATTGTGACATTAACGACCATATTAAACAGTCAACTAGTAAAGAAAAGAAAAGTAACTATTTTAAAGTGAAGAAACTGCCTTGACTCGCTTTGTCCTGAGTGGTGCTATGCAAAGAAGCAGTAACATTTCTTCTATGAGTCGTTTTTGTGGATATTGTTTTAGCGACTGCGCCGAATTATTATTAGTTGTACCAATGCCTTTTATTAAGAGATATCGTCCACGAACGTCAAAACACTGTTTCCCTGTTGACAGACTCCTGAGGAGAAGATCGGATACTTTTAACCTTAATAAGTGCAGAAGGGGTCACCGGCCAAATGATTACCTTCAATATGTAGGCTACATAAGGCTCTAGGGCAGTCAACAGGACTGTGATTCAGGTGTTCAGTGCTTCATTGTGTTTGTGTTTGTGTTTGTTTCTAATGTGTAGTTGTGGGATGTATTTGAAGTGCCTTCAAATGCCACTGGGACAACATTTATTAACAAAATCCAAAATTTAAAAAAAAATTGTGTAGCCGGTTTTTAATACACGAATGGCATCTTGAGGAGGAAGGAATTATATTTTTGGTATATCTAAAATTTGTATTGATTAATATTTATGATATATTTTGAATACCTTACGCGCATATTTCGAATGCGGACAAAATAATACAAAATAAATACAAAATGAATATTCATATTAAATATATTTCAACTTCGTTTCAAGTACGGCCTCTTTTCGCTAAGGGGTAGTACGTGTAACTTTTATAAAACGAAAAATTGGGCAGGTGTTCGCTTTCATTGACAGCGTGATTTTCTGTTAGCCTGTATCGCTCAACTCAGAAATAAAATGTACGACTCAATGCGTTGATAAATTCGTGATCGCTTGATAAATTCGCAGGCCCTTAATTTCAGGAAGTTTCTCCAGTCGCAATTTATTTTAGGAAACTATAAGAGCGAAGATAACCTAAGTACTTTACGGACCTTTTTTTATGTAACAAATCACTTACAATCATTTCTATTCCCATTACCATCGTACCTGTACGTGTAAGGTAGGCACATAAACGTGGAATCCTTTAATCTTGTCATTTAGAGCTGTGCTTCAGGAGCGAACGGTGTTCGGCCGACACAGCGTTCGACAGTCTCCAGCGTCAGTCACGGGGCTCTGCCGTCAACGTCGGTGTGTTCATGGCGAAAACACACGGGAGCCAAATGCTATCTGAGATGCAGCACGTTCAAGGTTCCTTGAAGTTGCATTCTTGTCTTTCTCCGCAATATGGAAGTAACTGACATGTCCCACGACCTCATAGTAAAGTGTTCTTGTTTCTTTGGAGTTGAATCTTTTTTAAGCATTATGGCAGCAACAATCATCTTCAACCACTTCAATGTAAAATGGTTCATCTTCTTTGAAGTTGCATCCCTATTTTTTCTGCAGTATTCTTCCGAATATAATCATAAACTTGATTAAGAAAACCTAAACTAACGTTTAATGTGGCGAACTTGTGCCGGGAAACATGAAGTAACAAAGACCGTACTTTGACGGCGACGGAGGGACGACCCCCTTAAAGGGGCTATGCAACAATTATTGTACTTTGCGCAAATACCGCTTAGAACGGATCTCTGACGTTATTGACCTATGAAACACGCGTTCGTTTTTCACCCCACGCAATAGAAGTCCCAGTAAAAAATTAAAGAAAATAGAGCAGCGTTCACCCCCTCAACTCGCAGCCAGAACAAGCGGCCACGTGATCTGGAATCGATTATATGCCGCCAATGTTGATCATAGCCACGCGCTGGGGTTGGCAAAGCACAGGACACGCGCTGAGTTCCAGACATTGTTATGGCTCGGCTATTGTCGTCATTGCAGCGATTGGACACGGGCCACTACCCGAATGCTTCTCGAGCTGGTAATTATCACGAGCCCAAATCGAGTGTCCACGCAATGCTCGGGTCCAATCTATGAACAGCATTCAAATATCGTCATATGGGTGTACTGCGATCCCCACGTTACGTCATCAAATTTTGCAAAGGAGAGATTGAATGAAAATGATCGCTTTTGTCCTTGAAATTCCACCGCAACAAAGGAGTTTCTTGGCCAGTGGCGTTGCGTGTGACGATCCTTGAGTCCCACTAGAGCCAGTAAGCTCGTGTAAAGTGAAAAACATTCCAATTGAATATCGTTGCACCGCTCCTTTAAGCATGCGAAGCTCCTTTTGTAAGCGCGTGGAAACATAGAAGTTTCCGAGCTGGAACAAACAACAAGATTCTCGAGTTTTTATGACGGGAACATTCTAGTCATGCCAACAAAAGAAAGATAAAAAGGACAAGCGCTGGCGGGGATCACACCCCAGCCAGTGGCGTGGGAGTCGAGCCCGTTGCTGACTCAGTTATTCGAACGTGGCAATATGGCACCAAATGTCATCTCCTACAACTTCAACGTAAAATGTTTTTTAATTACATTTCTTTATGCAAAATGGCAGCAACTTTTAACTCGTATGACTTTATTGCAATTTCGGAACGAATCTGTGTCGAACCGCGCCGACCAGACGGAAGCGTGCAGCATCCTGTGGTGCGGAGATGACGCGTTCGCTGATTTTATTTCTACGTCAGCTGAATTTTCTCTTCGCCGGGCGAGTGTAAGAAGCTTAGGAAGTCGGGTACTCTGGGGAAATCTCGTCGTCCTGAGTCTAGATTAACAACAACAAAAGAAAAACAGACAAAAACATTTCTAAATTTTAAGTCAAAGTTTCATTTTAAAGACCCGGACGTACACTTCGCGCTTTCCACTTTTGCCCCCTTCCTCCTTTCCCGTGTCCTCTTCACTTTTCACTTTGCCGCAACTTGTCTCCTCTTGGCGCTTAGGAGAGGGGGGAGCGCTAAGAGGATAATCTCTATTGCAGAAAACCGAGGTTGTACGTCGCCCTTTAAGAGAAAATCTATGAACTTTCGACAGACCCTCAAAGCCAAGAAAAAGGACGCCTGCCGCAAGCGAGATAAACCAACGAGGAAGCCCCACAGTGATAAAACATTTACGGGAGACTCAGAGGAGATTAATGCATCATCAACCCCTTCTTATTGATCAGGACGCTTTATTGTCTTTTTACCATTATTTTCCACGCTCTCGCCGACCTTCGTTTATTTTCTCCTTCTCTCTCAGTTTACCATGTCCCAGATTTTCCTGATTGCTTCGTTGCTTTTTTTTTCACCCGAAATCGCAGGACTCAAATCCCAGTCGCACTGCTAATGCATCATATAAGAAATTGTGTTCGCTGCAGAAATTATGAGAGAATTATTTTCGGACATGCCTCAGACATGTTTGAAGCATGTTTGCCTCACACATATGTGCATTCTTGGAACATGCCTGCGGACAGTTCTTCGTACGATCAATGTGACGTTATACAAGGAAGAAGCGTGCCTCGGAAAGTGTCTTCACACTGTCCTTTGTACGATGTAATTACAATGTGACCCCGGCTTAAAGGGGCGGGTTCACACATTTGGGCTCGAGTGTGGTCAAGTGCGTTGTAAGCGCTTGTGACTGCTCAGACGAACGAGAGAACACGCTGGCACACCGGCGCGCAACCTATCAGGTGGAACTGGAACTCTGACGATCTGAGTATATATACTATAGACTAAGAGGTTTGCAGTATTTGAGAGACAATTTCAACATATCGCCTACGAGAAATCGTCACTTATAACCTAGCGATGAACATTTCGAGTCCACGGTAAAAGAATAATACGTAAAAAAATGAAGAAATATACGCGAATTGTTCCAGGGCTTCCCGATAGATGGCCCTTGGTGTGTCGAAGCGTGAACCTTATCAAGGCATTTTACTCTTGTCGTAAGGCGTCATGCGTAGTCCCGGCACACTCGGCCACACTCAAACGGTTCCTGTGAACCAGTCTCATCTATAGGCCTTTCCAGCGCTTATCACCGAGGCAAAAAAACGACGAGTCACTGGGATGCGGACGCATGCGAGGCGTCTCATATTTTCGTGGAAGAGAGCTACTGCGCACGCTCAGAACGCCTTCCACAGCCCAGGAGACAAAGATGGCAGCCAACAGATGGCAACTATTGGAACGGTCTATAGACTTATACACGCTTTTAACAAACACCTCCGCGTTTGTCCATACCACGGGCTTGAAGGGAAGGGGGGGGGGGGGGGGGGGGGGGGCCCGCTGCGCTTAGACAGGAACTAGCATCAAGTGATAGGCAACCTGCAATGCTGTTTGGTTTGGCGCCATCTAGCGACTGAAGCTAGGAATATTGGGTACCTCAGGGAGTGGCGGCTGCATTGTTCAAACGTGAACTTTTACTCTGGTGGCGCCGCTTAGCCTATACTTCGTTTCAGCTTAGGTCCGAGCGCGGCCGATGTTATGAGCCGAAGGGCCAATCAAACATGCGAAAGAGGCACGTCATGGCGTGCTCTCTGTAGTTGATAGGACCAGCCGGTATCTGCCGTCTCTCTGTGCATTGCTCCTCCGTCGGCTTGTCCTATCAAGCGCAGAGAGCACGCCATGACGTTGCGCTTTTTACGCTGTTTGATTGGCCCTTCGGCTCATAACATCGGCCGCGCTCGGACCTAAGGTGAAATGAAGCATAGTGTCTGAAGCAAGAAATACTGGGTATCCCAGGAAGCCGTGATCGCGTAACATGCCAGTACAGCGGAAGCTACGGCCTTGGCGGGCCAATGGGAACGTGACTGCGTATCACCGGAGCGCGCCTCTACTCCGAAGATGTATCAGGCTTTTCGCTGCGTCATGCTCCAATATGTGTGGGTTGCGCTTGCACAGGTCGCGCATTTTGAAGCCTTCGGCGCGCAATGTGGGGCTTATCGTTCACTCTTTGCCAAGTTACAAAAATACAGGGTATAACCGTGGGCTCTCACTCTGCTGGCGCCGCCTGGCTATTGCCGGCTGGCTATAGGTATGCGCGCATGCGCCACGTCGATAGCAGAGTCACCGTACTGCGTGACGTCAGAGCCGCAAGTTGGGGTATATACAAACACATTTGCCGAACGTCACCTTTCATGCAAAAACGTCATCAAATAGAGAGTGTACTTTTTGGACCTTTGGACCGTCTGTTCTCGTTTTCATCCGGGGGTTCACAGCCGAGCGTCCTGCACAAATCCCCTGTCGGCAGCTCGAAGAACGAAAGCTCAGGGCTGTTTACTCAAGGCCGTTTACTCAAACTCAATGTTCGTGAACATCCATTCACGTGCAAAGCGAGGTCGACGGCTGGCGCCAACGAGGTTCGCTCGCGAAGTTGCTGAGAAGTTTGGAGTTATGTGGTTCGTCGTTCTTTCCCACGAGCAGGTCATGTTTTATTCCACTATCGACGAACGCCGTGCGAAATTGATCGACGCTACAGCCACTAGCAGCTGTAGCGTGACAAGCACAAATCATCTTATTATCGCACCGCAGCCTTTAAGACTGCGGCGTCAACCGATAAGAACGCCGAAACACGAAGCAAGAAGCGGAATCATAATAGGTCTCGTTTCACGCCTGAGTTTGAAGACGCTTACCGAAGTCATGTTCCAGTTAACAGTGATATATTTTTTGGGCTGTCCGCGATTGCTGCAATACGAATGCACTCAACATTCTGTCATCTCTGTGCGAATAGCAAATAGTTTGTTTATGAGGAGATTTTAGACCGTTCGGGTGGCATGGTTCATGCTGTAGACGCTTTGCACACGCGACAGATTACAGCCACCATTGCTGACCTTCTCTTTTCTTATCGAGTTACCAAACCACTGAAGCGGGCGTTGACGAGCCTCCACAAGGCCAATGCCGGGCAGAAGGACACAGTAGAATCTAAAATGGCAATAGCCTGTCCTGCTTTGGTAATGATGGAGCGAAGTGCATGATCAAAATAAGAGGAAACAAAAACTGAAAATCGGTTACCGCGGCGTCCATGCACAGCTGCTGCAAAGCGTCTATAGGAATTTCGAAATAGATGGCACTGTTAGTTCTGGCTTCTTAGAGTTCCTATATAGGCTCCCTACGGGAGCCAGAGTTGCGCGTTTGATTCCACATGCCGCGTGCCGCCCTCGCCGCTATTCGCCGAGATCCGATCACGTGAGGAGCCGTATCAAGTGTCGTGCAGCAAAGTAGACGTTGCACGCGCCCCGGCGTACGTTCCCCGGCTTTTGATCGCGCCGCGCGCCTCGAACGCGCGGCGCTGCTATTCGCCGAATTCAGTCACGTGAGGAGCTGAATCCACATGCAATGCATGAACGCGCAACTCTGGCTCCCGTAGGGAGCCAATACAGGAACTCTATGGCTTCTGGCCTCAATAATCTAAGCATACTGTTTCAGAACGAAATTATGCATCTTTGGTAAGAACTGCATCGCTCATAATATGTGCTTTCGCAGTTCTTGGGGAAGTGGTGGTTCGTGCAAGGCACCGCCAAAGTGTTTCATCGCAAAGAAGGCTGTTCCCATTTCGTCGTCTCCAGGAAGGACGGTGACACGTACAACGTCGTCGCACAGTACACTGTAGGAGAGAACAGGTCAGTTTCTCGTACTTTTTTCAAGTGGATCATTCATATGTCATGCCTGGTCAGACCTTTTGTGCGTTAATCTAAACAACACGATAGTGATCCTTTCAACGCCCACTGCCTTAACTGTTCAAACAGGTCACGATATGTGACCTATATGAAAAGAAAAAGCAAAAAAAAAACAGAAAGTGTTCGATCTTCAAAACTTGTATTCGCTTCAGAGTGCGCGCACGTTTTCAGCGAGGACATCAACTACTCTACAGGCAAACGCACGCTCTGTACACCAACAAAAATTAGAGAGTTTTAGTAGACCGTTTTCGCTTTCTCGCTCCGCTGTAAGGAAAGCGGAGTCGCCATCGCGCATGCGCGACCTGCTTTGGGATTTAAACGTGAAGCGTCAGCTCCGCTTTCCTCGCTATTTTAGGAAGCGCGTTCCACTCTCAGTAAAGCTTCAATAGATGGCGTTTTTTGGAAGGGAATTCGAAATGGGTGCTCGCCACTTGAAAGCATGCTTGGGAGCGCGCTTCACTGTTATGAACCTCGCTGCACTAAGATGGCTGCGCAGATTTTGCTTGAAACGGCGTCCTCAAGAAAACGTTTCACGCTGGTCGAGAACCTCTGGCTGCTTCGGTAAATCGCTGGCCGCAATTCTTTCACGGCCCCTGAACGGTGGGAACAGGTGCTGCCTTCTCTAAGCCAGCGGGCTCGATTTTTCTATGCGAGCAGTCGGCAAACGGACAGATATTTTGTTAGGTTGGTCTAGGCAGCAAGACAGTGCAAATTAGCGAAAGTGAGTGCTCGATTTATATCTCTACTTCTGTTTTCCCAATGAAATTAGTTTTTTCTTCGTATACTTCGGTTTGTGATAGGGTACCTTGGTGTGTATGTACACTGCGCGACACCATTAGTGAGAACAATCAATATCCCGTTTTTATTTTTCACCTTAAAATCGAGGGGCTGACATAAACCTATTGGTGTGGAATAAAGCGCTCGTTTGGGGCACTAATCTGAGCGACAAACTTTCAGCTCTCTCAATAGCTGTCAAAAAAATAAACTGCAAATAAAAGCGATTTTATCGTGTTCTTATTAACACTGGAGTGCAGTGTTTGTATCTTCCTTGGAGGGTGACATGAAACCATTTTTCTTTGCTACACTTCTTTTCATTTCTTTTGTGTGTTTTTGAAAGTGCGTTTTTCGGCTCCAGCTCCTGCCTAGTTTCAGCCTCACCTGTGCTACGGTGTTCTCTTGCAATAGAAGGCCATGCAACACAGGCTACTTTTACGATGCTGAAATCAACAACAACACTGTAATTTGATTAGATGCAATATTAACACGCATATCTGAGAAGTAAAATGGCAGTCGTTAGTAAATGTTGTTTTATTAAAATATTTTTAGATGCCTTTCAGCCCAGTTGGACAAGTATTTCGCTCAGTACAAAAACTTGGATTTGAATCACTGTGATCAGTTTACGCATTCAAATATCCAGTCAAACAAAACAAAAGAACAACAAAAACAAAACATGTTAGACCCCCTGCATCATGGTTTTTGTAGGGTCCGTCTTGTTGACAAATTATGCCGTCAGCGCACATCACTGCCTGATACCTCACGACGAGCACCATCTTGTGACCAGAAAAGTATGGCTTCTGATTCTTTGATGCTTATGGGCGTGCTGTCTGGTCAATGAAACCCCAACAGTTGTCCAGGAGTGCTCCCTTGTTTTTGACGGCCTAATAAAAAGAACAAGAAGGCACTCTTACAACACGGCACTTTTTAAACACTACCAATGCATGTGATATGGGACTTGTTACTAATATAAGATAAAGCGTATTTCCATTGAAAGGTTGTAAAAAAATGTGTATCATAAATTAAAAAAAAAAATTTAGTTGTTCCTTAATTCCGCTAAGCTCTGAGGCCCTCTAACTGCGCATGCGAGGCCCGCTACGCCGGAATTCAAAACGAAACTTCTGAAAAGCGTTCTAATCTACCGTTATTGCTTTTGCGTCCAGCGTTGTGTTTGCTAAATGTTTCATTGCTTACGTCTGTCTGGTTTTCACCAGACAAAAACTTGACATGGAATATTCTTTCGACCGATTTTGGTACCTCTTTTCAAGACACCGCCGGGTAACATATTCCGCCGCCATATTTTGGGTATCGCTTTTAGTGCGAGACTTGTGACTAGAACCGAGTTCACATCCAGCATTGACGCAGCTTTCGTGTCTAAAACATTTAGACTCGCATCCGCAAGAAACGATGACGCAGCTCTTTTGCTCCATAGACGCTTGGTCAATATAAGGCGGCTTCGAAAAATAGTGGCAGCATGGCATGCACTTTTAAAAAGTGTCCTATTCAAGTCTCTCTTATTTTCTGAATCTACCAAGGAAATTCAAGGCGAACATTTCCGGAGGAAAGTGAAACAGTTTAACAATTTCGCGCAAAGGTGAATAAATAAAGTTGAGAGGAACGGCTTCTTTGGTGCGGCTTGCAAGCGCTATGCTCGTGGACAACTTTCAGTGGCATTTTCGACAGGAGGTCGCGTGCACAGGTATAATCGGCGTTCAAGCACGCGCTCCCGTACATATGACTGCATAGTCATAGAAGGTCCACAAAAACACGACGACTTTACCGACACCGTGCTGGTTGTAAACTGATACTCGTTCACTGCGTTTGATTATGCTATTTTGTTTTACATAAAACTCAAATGGAATGGGTTTCTTTTCACGCGTAGGGCGTACGCTTTACTTCTTTATTCGGCCTTTTTCAGGCTGAGGTCACGGTGAAAAATATTGACGCGTATTGAGTAAGACAAGCCATCTTGAGATCTAAGCGATCACGCTAAGGACGCTGAGGACACTCCGCTCTGCAACTTGTGAAGCGGAGCGCACGCTCACTCCGCTAACTATACGCTTCAACTGAGAGCGGGCCACGCATGTGCGGTGTGGACGATGCTTCTTACAGAGCGTAAAGTAGAGCATAGAGGGCTCATAAAAGTGGCCTACTAAAACTCACATATTACAAACACGCCCGTCGTGACTTGTCCTGACACTGCCCATGTACACCCGGCTGTTTTTTCGTGCCGAAACAAAAGTAAAGACGTAAATTTTGGCGTATCAAAAAGAGTAACTTTTTACCAGACAGAGCAGCTGTGCTAGAAAAAATGGACACCCGCAATTTACACAAACCATGCAGGGTCTCACCTGTGAGTACAGCTCCAGTTTCGCGAGGGTCAACCGCCTATGTTTGTTTATGTCAGCGAGCAGGTGGGCGAACCTCTCGTTGATGTGACCCACGATGAGGTTCACAATAGTGGAGAACACTGGCGAGTTCCGTTCAAACGCTCATACAAGTTCGAACAGACGGTTGGGATAGGCCAATCGACAAAGAGCCATGCAAAGCATCAGGGGTGCTATGTTGCGCTTTTTTGGGGGCTATGTTGCGCTTTTTCGACTCCCAGGAGACTAGGGAGAGGGAAGTGACGTCAACAACGCAGCAAATGCCTTGCTATCCTTGTGCAACACTGTTCTCGTACTTTGCAAAAGGGTATACTCACAATGCGCGAACTTCGTCCTTTTCTCTCGTTTCTCTACTTCGAATACGTAAATCCGTTTCATTTTTCATTCGAGTGGAGCAGAAGCTACAAGAGCGAGTGCCGTCCTTTTAGCGTCCTTGACCAGCACGCGCGCTCGTGCAGTGCAAGTACCGTTTAAAGCAACATGCTACCTCAAACCAGCCAGTAACTGACGTACCCTCGACCTGGTGCATTTTTGGATTGCCCGCTGACACAGGGTATGCAACCGCCAAGGGTATGGGCGAAAAGGCTTAAAAACGGACGTCGTGCATGAGTTAGTTCCGAGTGCTCTTTTTTACCGTGCTGCAATTTCCGAAAATCTACGGTTGTCTGGCTACCACTGCGTGGTCGTCGGATGGATAAATAATTTTAAAAAGCATAAAAGAACAATAGCAGAAAGTGTGCCATCAGCACAAGAAGCTGCAGCGCGAGTGTGGCTGCAATGTTATCGAGCTTCGCATTTTCCCCATGAATCCTTATTTATGAAGTCAGACGATTGCGAGCTTGAATCGCGAGAGATTCGTATCAGACTCAACGTCACGTTTAAGCTCACGACCACTTCGTCTACGACAAGAGGACCGATTTTAATTCCCGGTACAGGTGGTCCAATTAGGTTATCACTGCAAGCCCCATGGTATGTGAAAGGTATGAAAAAGTCTACATGCCACCACTCAAGATGGAGCTATCAAATGCCGAGAGCTTACCTGCATAGACTACATTAAACTGCTCATATATACTTCGCTGTGGAAACTCAATCAAAACACCCCACCGTCTTCGTCGTCGTTCTCTCGAGGAGACAAGGTGATAGCCTGTGAGTAGCCAGCTGGATTCAACCGGACAAGCTCCAACCAAGTTATTGCCGCCCACCATAGCCAAGACTAGCCAAGTTCCCCCCATACCCACACCGTTGCCTACCCAGATAGCTGTGCTGCCAGAACTAGCCGGTATTTGTTTTTCTAAACCGATAGACGGCGTCTTCGGTGCCGCGATTCTCAAGATGGCGGCGCCGTTAAAGAAAAGGTCTATACCTTCGGCTTCACTCGCACACAAGGTGGAACGATTATATTTATATTTTATAGGTTATTATTCTTCGGAGGTGTCCCAACTCTTTTGTGTTTATTATTCTGGCCTTCGTTTTTACAACCTCTTCAAACACGCTCCCTTTCACTCTTTTGGTGTGAACGTTTAGTTGTTTTTTTGTTTTTTTTTTGCCTTACTAGTACGACGAACGTCTACTTGTGGGGCTACGGAAGCGAATTTTCGGAACGCTCTCGAAACGCTCTAAAGGCCGGTTCAGACACTTGCGTTTGAGTGCGTTTGACTGCGTTGCGGCGAGAACCGAAAGCGAGTCACCGGCAAATCTGTGCTTCGTATGAAGCGTGGTATCCAATTCAAGGAATCTTCTTGGCACGCGATATAAGCAGCAGGGATGTCCTGGTGTCTCGCTGCCGCAACGCAGTCAAACGCAGTCAAACGCAACTGTGTGAACCGGGCTTTACGCTGAAGAAAGACGGTCTACTAAAACGCGTTTTTGGACCTCCGCTTCCTATTACGGCGAAGCAGGCCGGGCATGCGCAGTTTGGCACCCTCAGAGCTTAGCGGAAAACGGAAACGGTCTACTAAAACTCTCTATTGTCTCAAAGCGGAGCGGAATCGGAGAGAAACCTACACATTTCTGTCCGGCAAAAGTCGTGCATGAAGCAAGTCGGAGGGAACCGTATTCTCTGTTTTCGTGTGTAGACATGGACAACATAGGCGAAACTTAGGCTTCAGCATGCTATGCGAACACAGCCACCATGGCTAAGTTTCATGCCTTTCTGTAATTTGACAAATTTTGTAGTTTGATCGTCTCAGGCATCACAACAAGCAGTCGTTGCGACCGCATGTAAAAAAAAAAAAGTCTATGTGCTCTTTTCTTTCTTTTGTCTTTTTGTCCGTCTTGTGAAGGGGCAGCATGTGCTTCACTGAGTGTCAGTAGTTAATTGGTGACTGCACAGATCTAAATAAAACGTAACATGTGTAGTTCTACCTGGATTGAGGAACACCCTAAAGTTCTAAACGGTTCCTCCTCTTCGAAGTCAAACCTCAGATAAAATTCCGCGTACCCATTATTCTCAAGCGCAGCATGGAAACACTACTGCGCATGCTTCGCACCAGCGTCGCTTCTACCGCTGGCTTTTTATAGCCTGTCCGTCGTGCGGATTCTCCAGAATGTGCATGTGGACACTCGGTCGAACTTCGACCGAGTGATCTGAAAAGTGCCCTTATGACTTCACCTTAAGGCTCATGGCACTTGACGACCGCCCTTCGTCACTAAGAAGGCTGCTAGGACCTTGGCCAACTCCTGTTCTACAAAACAGGGGCGTAGTTTTTCTTGCGTGATTTTACCCAGGAAGGCGGAATAGCGTACAGTAATAGAAACTTTTCAAAAGTCCACGCCAACGCCTGTCCGCCATTGCTTGCTCACGTACTCTGAGCATGTATTGAACACGAGGCCTGCGTCCGCGTTCGGCGAGGAATCCGATCCAATCACGCGCTTCGTGAGCAAGCAATGGCGACCGCCAATGTTGCTCGATGAACTTCTAAAAAAAGTTACATTGAGAGTTTATAGTTTCGCCTTAAGAACAAACACTGTACATAAGTAGAAGAGTTATTCTATGATATATTGACATTGTGTATGCTCTTCGAACTGCTAAATGCTATATTACTTCCTGGTTACTTTGCTCGTAAAATATTTGGATAAAAAAAGTTTTTAGCGTGAAAAGTGTTCGTATAATCTAGAGTGTATTGTGACAAGGGCTGGGAAATTGATTAACTAACGTACCGATTATTCAATTAATGCATTATTCGCGGTTAAATTTTTTCACCGGTTAATTATAAATCTTTGGCGAACCATCCCATGCGAAAATCAGTCCACTTCCAGCTGGATTATGGAACTGGAAATGAGGCGGTCCAGCTGGATTCCGGCTGGGTCCAGCTGGGTCCAGCTGGAATCTAGCTGGACCGCCTTATTTCCAGTTCCATAATCCAGCTGGAAGTGGACTGATTTTCGCCTGGGATAAAGAAGCAAAAATTAAACGCTTTTACCACGCAGACGTGGACGAGAACACCTGTGTAAAGGGCAAACTTTAGGTCAAAGTTTAGAATAAGGTAAACATTAGGGGCGAGATTTGTAACTCGAGACAAGTGTAGGAGGTTACACTTGCCCGGCCACTTCAACGCCGTTCGAGTGTCCGCTTAGCGCAGCAATCAAAGGAGGTCACTCTTGCCAGAGAATATCAACGAATATTTTTGCCTCATGAAGTTGAATTGAGAATCTGTGAGTGTAAGTGTATTTGAACTCTTCTTAACTACATATCGAGATTGATTCATAATCCAAGTTGTATATTGCACCGTTTATCTCCTATTCAACCAAGAAAAAAAATAATACTTTTTTTATTATTATGCATAAAAATTAACGAGACCGATTAATCGATTAGTTAATCGATTAAAGGGTGCGATTAATCGGGTTAAAACTTTTAATCCACGCCCAGCCCTAATTGTGACCCGTCTTGCGTATATTGCACAGTACTCAATGTACTCGCTTTTGAGAGTATCAGTTGTTGTATGTCAATAGCGTAACACAGTATTGCACCCTGATGTAAATGGCGTAGTTTTATACCTTAGAGCGTGCTGAAGGAAACTGTGCAAGGTACTTAGTTTTGGTAGCTGTAAACTCTCAAATTATTTAACACTTTTTTTTTTCACGTACAAAGGAGTAGCATGCACCACTGAAACGGTAGCCAGTATATCCTTTTTTTATTTATTTTTTCTCAGTTATGGAAGAAAGAAAGACGCAAATAAACACTGGTATGCAAAATGGTAGCGAACCAACACTATAACCTCTCCGCCTACCCCGACACACACAACAATGTAACTGCGCGATACCGAGTCCAAACACGACAACGGCGCTTTTTCGCATTTCTGTTCAGGCGGCAAACGAGAACTTTCCCTTATTTTTTATACTTTTATGCCGATCTGCTGATTGTAAAATAACAACAAAACAAAGTGGCGATCGCGTCTTCGTGTTAACTGTGTCGCTCTCTGTACATATGTCTTTTCACTGGTGGCAAGAAAGCGGAGCGGAAGTTCGTCTGCTTCTTTTGCAGGGGTTGCGGTGACGTCGGAACGCTGAGCTCTGATTGGCTTTGATTGAAGGATAGTGGGTAGACCTCAAGCAGCTATAGCACTGAGGTCTATCCACTATTTGCCCATCAGAGCCAATCAAAGATCGGCGTTCTGACGTCACTGCAACCCCTGGGCTAGAAGCAGACGAACTTGCGCTCCGTAGGCAACCTAATAAATGCCTGCGCGTCTACTTACCCGCAAAACACCAAAAGAGCCAATCATTGCGATCTAGGAAATCAGCTCAGCGAATGATGACGCAGAACATCCGCTTTAATCTAAAAATTAAGTCTGCGCGCTGTGGCATTACTCAAAAACCATATCGCATCATTAGGAATTGATGTTATGTCAGTGAGCAGAAATGATATCTCTTGCATTGTGTAATACTTAAAACATACCTTCTTTTTTTTTGTTGTTGTTTGTGTTAGAGTTGCTTGCCTCGTAGGGGTACCAAAGGGCCGGTCAAGCTGCAAATAGCAGCTTTTTTCCTTTGGTTTTCCCCCATCGTTGATGGAAATAAAGAAATGTTTCAAATGTTTCAATGTTTCAATGCAAAGCGTCATGCTTGCATTGCGTAATGCTGCAGCGCAGACTTAATTCAAAGGTCTAAACAAATGCTTCGCGTCATCATTCGCTGAGCTGATTTCCTAAATCGCAATGATTGGCTCTTTGAGTGTTTTTCGGGTAAGTAGACCCGCAGGCATTTCTTAGAGTGTAAAGTAAGGGCTGGTTCACACGTCTCGCTTCGAAAGTTACCGAGTGCGTTGCTATGGCTCGGAACTGCTTACCACGATAGAACATGGTAGCTCCATCTATTGGGTAAGCCTGAAACACTTCCGATCCGCGTGTATTTTCTAATTTCTTAAAACAAGCGGTAGAAATGCACTGGGTAACACTCAAGCGCCAATACGCTTGAAGCAGGTTGTCGGCCACGACCGTCGACTCTGACCCGAGCTGCGGTGAACGACGGCGAAAGCTGCGGACGCAAGGTCGAAGCCCGCACTGTGCAAGGAACCACAAAACCGCAGACCTCATTTCGTGCGCCATATTTTTCAGTCGTGCTTCCCACAGCATATGCGCAGAGAAAGTGAGGGAGAGGAGGGGACAAGAGCGCGCGGGGGACGTCAGAACGCCGAGTACCGATTGGAACGATTAGTGGGTAGAGCGAAAGCTATGCGGAGCGCAAGTTCGTCTGCTTCTTGCACAGCGATTGCGATGATGTCAAAAGGCCGAGCTCTGATTGGCTGATTGCAAAAAAGTAGTGGGTAGACCTCGAGGCATCTGGCATTGAGGTCTACCCGCTATCCTTGCAATCAAAGCCAATCAGAGCTCGGCGTCGTTCTGACGTCACCACAACTCCTGCGCAAGAAGCAGACGACTTGCTCTCCGCATGGAAGCCTTTGTCTCCATTGCACTCGTCGAACGCATTAGAACGCGGAATGCCGGCGTTCGGCGTTTGGCTTTCGCATTCGAACGCGTTTTACGAGTGCAGTGGAAACCTTAGTCTCCGCTGCACTGGTGGAACACTTTAAGACGCGGAACGCGGGCGTCTGGCTTTTGGGTCTCGCACTCAAACGCGTTCGACGAGTGCAGTGGAGACAAAGGCAGCTAGCTTTACGTCTACCCACTAATCGTTCGAATCAGCTCGGCGTTCTGACGCCCCCCGCGCGCTGTCGTCTGATCATCCCACTCACTTTCTCGGCGCATTGGTCTCGCTACGCCACATGACGCTGTGGACTAGGGTGCCTTCATGTGCGCTTTGCTTGGGGTGATGACATCTGGCCATTTTGTTTCGAACGCTTATTTTTATTTTTTGTTCTAAAGCGCGTGAAAGAGCGTGCCCCTGCACGCGCTCGTGGCGCTGACTATGCTACGGCGACATTTTGTTTCCTGCGATTTCTTTGTATTTTCCCTGTGAGCGCGTGCTGTCGGCATCGAGTACTACAAACGATGGCATCACCCTAAACAGAAGGACATTGAGGCACCCTACTGTGGACAAGTTTGGAACTGGCTGAGACCACGACTACATACAAAGGCGCTGGAAGAAATTTAAAAAAAAAGTGTTTATTATGGTGATCGCGCAGCATGTATACTTCGTCTCACCTTAGTATGGACTATTGTTAGGCGCGCGTGCTAAAAGCGCGAGCTAGTGGCTTTCAATGAAGCCGCGGCGGCTGCACGAGCGCTCGTGCAGCATGCGCTCTAGTCAAGGCAGTCGAGGCTGGCCGCTCGCGCTACCGCAGCCTTCGCGGTTAGTCCATGCTAGGGTGAGACGAAGTATAGTGTATTCACCGATGTTTGTTTGCAAACAAGCTCACTACCACCCCCTATCGGCGGACCACTGCGCGCTTCCGGTTTTCCTCTTCTTTTCCATTTGTCTCGCCTCCTTTTGTTATTTGCACTACTTTGTGCAATGCGCTCATGTTTTTACAAACGTACAGGCCGGCTTGCTAGAACCAGCGTCTCAGCTGAGACTGGGTGAAATAAAGCACTGCCAAAGCCAGCGCACGTGCTGAGCGGGACTCAAGCTGCGTCTCAAGACGCTCGCGCGCTCCAGCCTTTGCAGTGCTTCTCTGAAGGAAACTCTTCTTAAGGCCGGTTCACACATGCAGCGAAGCGCTAATGTAGCGCTTCTCACGTGTCGTCCGCTACTTGTCGTCTGCCATGAGCAACAGTTTTGACGGCGCGATACAAAGCTGGTGAACGCTCCCGTTAGCACGCGCTTAGCGCGAGGTCAGCGCTATGCTTGTAGCGCTCCGCTGCATGTGTGAACAGGCCCTTATCCGATCGCTGTGCGTTCCTGAAGAATAAATACATAGGTTGCACTGACGTAATTTGGTCCTCCTTTCTGGTGGCCGAACTTCCTCGAGCGTAGCCTTTACTGTGCATATTCTACGTGCAGTACACGAGCGTCGCGAGCGAGCTGAAACGAGTGAGCACAGCTTCATTATGCTTCGTTTCACTTTATCTGCGAGCGAAGCCAAAGCTAGAAGCGCGAGACCAGCGCTTTTTGCGTTTCTGCCCAGCTCGCGCTCTCGAGCAAAGCCTGAAGGCACGGAGCTTTCGTGCTCGCGCTTCCAGCTTTGCCTTAGCTCGCACATAAGGTGAAACAAAGTATAACAGCAGGTTTGGGCCACCAGAAAGGAGGAAGGATATGACGTCACGTGCAACCCATGTATAAATACACTACCGGAAGTCTACTGGGGCACCAAATACTGTGGCGCCTTCGTGATATCAACTCCCACCAAATGTAGTGAATTTAGTCAATCAATCAGTAATTCATTTTATTTTATTTTTTTTTTTCAAGGCGAGACACACCTCTTTTTCAAAGGTTTGGCGGTACAAATTTAAAGGCAAAACGATGTCGCCTGACAGGATGGCAGTCGTAATTAAACGACCAGAAAGTTATGGGAGATAACGATTATGAAGACCAGACCTTCAGAAGCCTCCGGAAAGTGCTCGTTGTCTTGCTGGAGGCTTCTAGTGTGCTATAAAAGGCAGAAACCGGGGCCGGAGGCAGAGCACATACTGGATTCTTAACTTGTCACCAACTAAAGAGAGGCGTAGAAGGCCTATCTACGCTTCGCTATTGCCGCCATTTTAGGAGCCCGTTATTCCTCACAACAGCAACGAATCTGTCCTTAGGTTAAGCTCTAGCTGTCACGTGTACCTGTTATTTTTCTTGACACTTCGTGTCCTTCTTTCCCCTAAGCGAAGTAGCCAACCAGGACGAACTTCCCAGGTTAACTTAAAAGCGCCAGAAATCAAGGGCTAATAAAAAGACAAACGGAGCGGCACTAAGAACTGAACTTTACTCTGAAAAAGATAACGAAAACATCCAGCCCACTAATCCAGCCTACTACAATAAAGATCAGTGGTACACACCCAACAATCAACTTTCGCGAGCTTGCCATCTGGGAATGTTCTCGTAACCGTGATGGTGTCGGCTTCAGGAGGTGCGTGCCGGTTCTTGCTACGTCTCGTGCTGTGTCGCCCGTCGTCGTCTTCACTGCTGCTCCGCTAGCCGCTACAGATCTTTTTGGCGCTTATATTTTTTTTTTTTTTTACGCTAGCCAATTTTTTAATCCTTGTGCTATTCTTGGGCTTCCTCTTCCGTTCTTCTTTCTCGCGATCGCCCATTCCTATAAAATCATCCTGCCAGTTAGTTGGTCAATCGAAGTGCTGCCAAAAACAACCAGTTCTTCATTAACTTCGTTTGCTTAAATGCCAACTTAATTTCTTTCCCTAATTGCGTTGCGCGCCATTATCGTTAATTTTGTCTGTTTGATATTTTCATTTATTTACCTCATTAGGCGTCTTCTGAGGAGGCAATGCATAACAGCTGTCAGTTCATTCCAACCCAACAGGAACCTAGTTTTTTTTTTTTTTTAATTTTGGATTGTTTCCAAGAAGTCTCCCTGTTTGTTCCTTTTTTTCGTTTACAATTTAACTGGGAAACGAGAATTCCCGCTTTGTTGCGTAGTTGCTTTGTTGGGGCGCTTAAATTATTAATCCACGGAGTTGACGTTGCCCGCGGAAATGTAAACCAAGATAAACTTATTTTAATTTGCTCTAGCAACCGATTATTCAAAAACAACTGCGCTGGTGAATCAAAGAAAGGGAAGCTTGAAATTATCCCTTTGGGTACGGTGTTATGCTCCCAACTAAGGTATGCGCCGAGAAAGTAGCGAGTTTTAGAATAGAAGGCCCCACAGCTTTGGGTGCCCCAAACAGCTTGGGGCATCGCAATGGGCATGCGCAGAAGTTCTGCGCATGCGCACTGGGACGCCCCAAGCTGTTTGGGGCATCCAAAGCTGTGGGGTCCCCTATTCTAAAACTCGCTAGTGAGAAAGAGGAGGTGACGAAAGCGAACGGGGGCGTCAGAACGCCGATCTCTGATTGGAATGATTAGTGGGTCTCCACTGCAATCGTCGAACACTTTCGAATGCGAAAGCCAAACACCAGACGCCGGCGTTCCGCGTTTCTAATGCGTTCGACGAGTGCAGTGGAGACACAGGCAGCTAGCTTTAGGTCTACACTCTAATCATTCCAATCAGAGCTCGGAGTTCTAACGTCCCCGCTCGGTCGCGTCACCTCCTCCCCCTGGAGGAGCAAAGATGCCCCCCCTGAGTCCGATTTACGAGGAAACCTACACTCTTAGTTCGGCCCATTTACACCACTTAAGCTATATTTAATGGGCGTAAAAAACATTCATTTTTTGTCAAGAAAATATAAACGTTGAAAGAGATGTGACTAACAATTTATGATGGTGTACGTTACGCCGCAAGTTTGGACGCGGCAGAACCGCGATATGAAAGACAGAAGTGAGGCATGGTGAAGGATGCAGAGCCTTTCTTTCTTTCGTTATTTATTTATTTCATACCTACATCGTCCGGTGGGCATTACAATAGTGTGTGTGTGTGTGTGTTGGGTTGGGGGGGGGGGGTCATATAAAAATGCACAATAGAGCAACATCATAGAAAGCATAAAAAACAGGAATTAAAAACTGTATAAAACATAAACGGCAACTTCACAACAATAGCATTGTATTAAAAACGAGTCAACAGAGGGCAGGTCTACCAAAGAATCGGGCAGCATGTTCCAGTCATGAACAGTTTAAGGAAAAAAAGAAGTATTTAACGCATCAGTTCACGCAAAAAAAAAAAAATCGCGAATAATTTGGCTATTGTTTACTCGGCGAGAAATGTAGTGGGGTGCTCGGATATATTGTTTTATTGGTTTGTTTTTAATAGTATGTGACGTGTGAAGTGTCACTCCTGCGCGGAAAGTAAGATGGAATGAAAATAAACGCCTTTATTGGTGTTCACAGAACTTTCTCGAGACCGTCTAATTTCTGTCCCATCTGCAGCCAGAAGACCCGACATATCAAACTCGATTTTGAAGACGAACCCGAACATCCAGCCAAATTTGCTGTCTACTTGGATGGTCAGTGCCTTTCTTGTGTCTCCGTGCGTGCTTTAAAGTGTACTTAAGATTTGTTGCGTGCCCTGTCTCCTTTGTTTCCATGTTAGCTTTCGCTATGCATACCTGTGGTATTAGCGATCGACGAGGGACCAAATTTATTTTTGAAAACTTTCTCAAAAGTTTTGACATTTGCTGGAAGTAGGTCTTCCTCCTCAGCAATAATATGATAGTCTAATTAACATAAGCGACATACTGGTGTCTCTCTTACGGAAAAAAAAATGGCCTTGAATAGGTAAAGCAGGTTTAAATAAGTTCATATTCGTTTGTTTGTTTTTATTGCATGTCACGTTGTAGTAGGTTCGTGATACAACAGAACTTCTCGCCACAGGAGTAACTCTTTTGTGAAAGAGAGAGCTTGGACCACCTTGAATTATATCCAGAGTGGGGCTATAGAGCCTTTTACTGTTTACTAACTCAAGCCGTCTCTTGCTCCCCAAGAGACTTCCAGTCGCTCTGCTTCGGCGGGCTTTCCGAGCCTGTTGATGTCAAAATGTCTGGGTCAACGAAGTTCTACAAAAATCACAAAGTTTGAGATCTAGCGAGCTCCCTCTGCTGCGCTATAAGACAGATAACAATGGATCGGTCGTATTGGTATTAACCAATATCCAACAAATCTCTCGCTGACCGGTCTTTTAGCGAATCACTTGGGGAACTGGTCGTAACATATTTCATGAATGTTGCGAGAAGCGGTGCTATGGTGGGGTTCGTTTGTCCTCTCATTCGACCGGAAGTTCAAGGGGACGTCAATTGCAACAGCGCCTCCTTCCGGCGCATTCAATAAAGGGGTCTATACGTGACTCGCACGTGACGTCATCGAACTGATCGAACGTCAGCCTGTTTTCCGCTTTGGGCGGGTCAGGGGTCCACTAACAATGCCGTCATGCGGAGGCCTTGTCTTCTACGTGCCATTGGCTCTGCTCCGTTACCCGTTTATACAATGTTCGAAGCAGAAAAAAAAAACGCATAAAACCCTTCCCGAAATCCCCGCGTCTGCCTTTCAGGGACGCAGGTCGTCTGGGCGACGGTGCTAGGAACAGATTACGACCACTGGGCCGTCATTTACATCCGTGAAGGAGGATTCGGTAAGCAACAACCAAAATCCCTTTCCCAACTTGCGTTCTCCGTCTATCGCTACATGTATCACGGTGGTTACAGGCGTGAGCTTCTCTTTGTTTGACGAGCTCCTGTCTACTATACTTTTTTTCCACCTTACAATGGACCGCAGAAGACTTATACGGGGCACCCAAGCCAATCCAAAGCCGTCTGAGTGTCACGTGCAACTTCTATGGCTCCGAGGCAAAGGCGCCGGCCTACGGTTCACTGGGTGGCGGGTTCGAATGCCGGTCGAGGTTCCCGCATCTGACAGAGCCTGATTGCGGAGCAGTCGCCGTTAATCCGAACCAATTTTGTTTTTGGCATTATGCGAGTGTTACATGACCTTCGGGAGGTGCGTAACGACACGCGCGAGTCAAGTAGTCACGTGAGATGTTCACGGTGCTCGATTGGCTGGAATGACTCGTAGAGTCCGCTGCCGTCCATCGTTAGGTGAAACGGAGTACAGAAGCGGCCAGTCCGCGACGGCATTACCAGAAAATAACGACCCTTTCCTTTTTACGATCGCCATCGTCCGCGTGGCTTGCCGACTAGACCAGTGGCTTAGGACGGTAAGACTAGACTCCTTTCGCCCCTAAGCTGAGAGTATACGGTTGGAGGCTAGAGTCACTCGCCGGACCAATCGACCGCCTCCCTTTCATAAGCGGACCCCAACTCTGCGCGTGGATGTGAACGAAAGCCTGATCGCGTGGCGAAAGGTACGACTGGTTTCATGAGCACTTCCACCGCACTGTCAACTTACGGGTGAAACGAAGCGTAGAGTACAGTGGCTTAGGGCGGTCAGGCCGACGGGGGCTTCGATCTTTATACAGAGACATTCACCGTGGCCTCGCGGCGACCCAGACTGGACGCTGCTTTCGACAGCGCCGTGAGAATGGCACTCCAGGAAAGTCAGGTGACGACGGACCTCAGCGACATGTCTGGAAAGAGTTGCCCGGACGACATATGACCGGGAGCAGCGGTTCTTCTGTGTCGATCTATATGGACGAGAGAAAACGACGATAAATAAAGTTGAAGCGATTCAATGAACCCTCTGAACGAAATGGCTCACGTGTCAACGTCTCGAGTCAAAGAAGACTCGCTGGCGCGTATTACGTGTACACTATTCAGCTGAAATTTTTGAACGGTCATAAAAAGACAGAGAGTTGAAAGACCACTATACTAACATGTTTTAGAACTGGGGTGTCCAAACCCCGGCCCGCGGGCTAGGTCCAACCGCCTAAGCTTTCTGGCGGATCCGGCCGCGGTCTTTGCAGTCATGCCCGGACCGCAGCCCACTGCTGGCAACGTAAAAATAAACGTGCGTAAAAAAAAAATAGAAAAATAAAGAACCGCGCTGAAACGCGCACAAAAAGCGCCAACGAAGATGAGCGGTTTTATTAAGATACAAACAGTAATAAGATAATTCGTTTTTTTTGTTCTTTTTATCATATTTGTATATGTTATTGCGCATACAGCGTATAAGAAAATTCTTTTAATATAAGTGTTTTGTCGTGCTTCGTTTTAAAACCAATAAAATCTCAAAGGAGCGGGGAATGATTAAGGCGTTTTGACAATTGTCGATTGTGCCATATCTGGATATCGTTCTATCCAAAAACTATTTACAGTAATGATAAAACTTTTTTTTTTCAGAATTGTCTCTCTAGAGCTTACGTAAGTTTCGTCTTAAAATATAATTATTGTTATTAACAATAAGTTTTAAACATAATGCCGAAACATGGCCCTACAAACAATTATGCCATAAATTTCTAATTTTTTCGAGGGTAGAGTTTTAGAAGTATCCCGCTAAAATTGACACCACAGAGGGTACGTATCATTGCCCTCCACATAATATAAAATTAATGTATGTATTGATTTTTAACATCAAAAAATAAAATATCTCATTGGATAGATTTTATATATTGTTCAAGTTCAGCACGTCATTAAAAAAAAAGCCATTTTATTATTTTTTATGTCAAATTTTTCGGACGTACTTCTTTCAAACCGCACACATTTTTCTAGAAGTAAAGCATTTCTTTCCAAGTTTTTAGCCTATAAATATGCTTGAAAACAACACTTCTGATAGATTCTTGATAATGGTGTGAACCGAGTTTCATGGGGTTTGGTCTTAATTATTAGAAACACAAAATGTTCACTTTTTTTAATCATTGCACATTCATCTTTCGCCAAACCTGTGCAAATACATTTTTAAATTGATAGCCCGAAGGTTTTTCTAGGAATTGTCCGAAAATGGATCCGCGGACAAGTATGCACGAACCATTCAGTTTATTTCTAGTTGCAATTGCTACGCTTAAAATATAATTCATGTTTTTATTTTTTTATTTATTGTAGAACAAATTTTGGGATACACGAAGATTTAAAGCTTCTGCTCACAGTTCACTTCTCCTACTTCGTTCAACTCCATCAATTAGTACTTCTATCCTGGGGATATTGCATAACGCTCTCTTTTCCCCGGTGGCTACGAAGATGTTAACACATAAATGTCTCAAATCATACAAACTATGTTAGAGGTTTCCAACACCATTCCTATAGAGCGACTCGGCTGTTTTAATGCTAGCATATATTAAAAAAATATGAATTGCATCTTATTCCTGATGATCTACAACATATTTATTGACACTGATACATTGGACAACAGTAAACTGAAGGCTTAGATTTAAGGAACATGATCTTCAACAGTCCTCGCTGTCTTCACCCTTGCTCCAGTGAAGACCTCTAATGATTGCTTGAACCAAACATGGCACGATTGAAGTCCAGGTATTCGGCGAATGTTTAGCCACCTTTTCTTTATTACCTCTCTGAACTTTCTAAGGTCATCGGCGGGCATGTCGATAATCCGCGTCTTGCCTTGCTTTGCTCTGAGAACAGACACCAAGTCCCTAAAAGTGAGGATTGCAGCATTCAGAGGTACTCGGATGTTGTACAATGTTGCATAATGTTTTGAAAAGCCACTAATACCGTCGCAGGCGTTCTATCCATGCCCGCTTGCAGAGTACAATCTGCGTGATAGGTTGTCGTTTTCACACATTTCATGGAACTGAAATCTGTTCCTAAAATGCATCACCGCGCCTTCTGAGACATAAATTACAGTTGTGAAAATCGGTTCTTCTTCTTCGAGGATGCCAATGATGCTTCTTGGCGCGAAGAGATTGTGTGCTTTATTGTGGTGAAGATTATCGCTGGCTGAGGCAAAACTTTTTGTAGTGCTGGGTGTCGTTGCGAGACAAGTAAAAACGCTGATCTGCTTTTTCTGCCTGTAATACCCTTGCACTTCGCAAGGAAGAACTACGCCCCAATTTTCAGCAAAGTCAAAGTGAACGACTATTGACCTGGGATTTACAAGTACCTTCATTTCCTATATGCTTTTCTTTTATTGTTCTTAGTGTATTCATCAGTGGTGTACGTTTCCACGCAATCTCTTGCGAGTGGGAGGAAAACCCCAACACTGAGCGTTTTCTTGATCAAGTCTCCCGATTCCCTTATAGCCATTTCTATTTCCCCTTCAATATAAAGTTGTAAGGTAGTCGAACTTAAAACATTTACTCCAGGGTTTACTTTGCATTTTTAAAGCATGGAGGCTCCTGAAGGGCTGGTGCACAAGCACAGAGCAGTGAGGTCCTCTCTGGTGAAAATCCTGGACGAGGCGTTGTTGATGGGTGCTTCCACAAGTCCAAAGCTCGCACAATATACGCAAACGCACTGGGAGCAATTTGTTTCCACTTGGGGCGCAACCTATAAACATTTTCGTTAGATCAAGCTTGATGTCCTTGTGCGATTTCACAAGGAGAGAGTACGAAGCACCAATGAAGCGAGGCAAATAGCGCTTCTCTGCACACTCTTTTGTCCCCGATGTTTTCACAGCCACGACAAGATTCTTGTTCCGACTTTGGATTGAGCAGCTCATCTCGTCTTCTAGAAAATAGCGGCAGTCCGTCATAATGTCAGATTCCTTGAGGTTGTGATAGCTGTAGGGGTCAGGGAGCGCCACGCTCCTTGGGTTGTTTTGAGCTTTCTTGATTTGTCAATCAAATACTTAGTGGCCTCCGGAACAACTTATAATTTGTTGTTTGTTCGTGTTATCCATTTATTCATTCGTTCATTTGTTTGAATGAATGAATAAGGAAACAAAGTGTGCAACTGACACATCCCCTTGATTCAGGTGCTCTTCTGAAATACCGTTCGCACGTTTCCCTCCCGTTCAGCGCACATTGTGGTCAAAGACGCCTCGAGACCATTTTCTGACACATGAGGCGCGTCACTAATATTCCACCGAATATTTTTTATCGCTTTTTTAACTTGACTTTGCTTTTTCTCCCCAGTGTAAGCGGAATAAGTTTTGCGGCAATTCATTTGACATTTTGAAAGGCAATATTTCAATGTTCACTGACGACACGCACTCGTTAATTTCCTTAACAATCTTCTATTTGTCAACGTAGTCATCCCTGGTGTCCGAGGGTCCAGCTTGTGCACTGTTTTTCCTTGTCGCCAACACGCGTAGAGAAATACCTGAAACAGTCGCAGCACAATCAGTCAGTCTTCAGGATGGGGACGGAGCAAGGATCCTAGATTTGATTGAAGTATTTCAAATTCAGGTCGGGGACACAGCTAAAGCTCTTCTGTTGTCGAAACAGTTTCTTGTGGCGGCGCTCAGAATCCACACAAAAAACACGCTTCTCGCTGTAGATTGCCGCTATCACATTGTGGACTGGGCCACTCGGAGTTCAAAGGGAGCTTCCTGGGATATGTTCTGCCGGGACAACAAACAGTGTGGTTGACAAACCAAAATTTCGGCGTTTCTCTTTTGCCATCCCGATTGCTCATACCGCGAAGTGCGATAGTGGGGCCTCGCAGGGATAGCCGCACTTCAGATAAGCCAGCTACTCGCTGTTTCGGGAGAAGTCAGGAAAGCTTAGGAAGGCGTTTCCTGTGTGCGTTGGGAACGCGTCGAAAACAAATATAATTATCATCTTCAGTCCACACACTCGACTGCCGTCTGCTCAATCTTATCACTCGACTCAGATACCGTTTTCTCGTATCCTCTCCCCACACATTTTTTTTTTTTCATTGACATTTTTACTAAAGTTTAAAGGTCCTGAAACATTGAGGAAACACGGCGGTGACAGCAACACAACATGTTCATCAGCAGTTGGTCAACTTGGTTCTCGGCCGCCCTGTTGCCCAACAATCCTGTCACAACGCGGGAAGATGAGCACCACACAAGCGACAGCAACAATGTTGCTTCGGGGTGAGAGTTTTTGGCAACAAAAACAGCAGTAACTTGTGTTAGACGACGCGTGTTGCCCAGATCGCTGGATGTGCGAATTTTGTGCCGTCACGAACAACACAGGTACATTCGGTGGTAGAATTCCCGATAAATCACGTGTTTGTTCTAACAGCTTACTCAAATAAGGGCCTGTAAAACGCTATGTAACAATAATTACAGCTGGCGTGCAGCTAAGATAATTTGGTTAATGTCTTAATCCGTAATTATGGAAAGCGATTGCCGAAATGGTCACAGCTACGGTCGTGAACGTTCAGACTGTTATTGAAATTAGTTGATAATGCAATTAAATGCAAAGGTGCATGCGTGCTGAACAAGAATGACGAAAATAATCACCGGAGAAGGGGAACAAGGAAGACAAAGGACAAACACAGATCTCCAAACATAGCTATACCCGTTTTCACCTCAAGAAGAAAAGCAAGTTTTGCGCATTGTTCATACGCGGCGAGAAGTAGTTCTTACAAGATTTGGTTGTCGGAGGAAAAAGCGATGCCTTTGGCGTTTGGAACGTGTACGTCTAGATAAGATAACATATATCTAATCTAAAATTCACCTACATATATCTTATTTGTCAACATAAAGGGGGAAATTATTAATGCTCCGCGTGGAGCCGGTCTTTTTTTTGCAAAGGTTCTTGAGATGAAAACGAATATAGGCGACTGGTGCGCGACCGGAAAATCCGCCTGATCTTGATGTCGAACCAAGGACCTCTCCATTTCCAGTGAAGCGCTCTACCGACTGAGCTAACCAGGAGTTAGACGTCAGTAAAGCAAACGGGGTTTATCAACTGACACCAGTCTAACACCAACAAGGGTAAACGGCCTGCATTTTTAAGGTTAAGTGATAATGGAATTAAATGCAAAGGTGCAAGCGAGCTGGACAAGAATGGCGAAAAAAAATTCGGCAGAGACACTTGAGACTGTTTACGTGTAGAAATGCAAAATCATTCCTACACGCAGCGCATTCCTACAAGCAGCGCGCCACGTCTTCCTTTTGCACACGGCTCTCCGGCGGTGACGTCACGCTCCCCCAGTGCACAGGCGCGGCGAACCTCGCCGGCTTCACGACGGCTTCATTGGCGAAGCATCTGCGTTGCTGTGCTTTTCTTTGTTTTATTTCTGAGGTGCGTCCGCTTTGCAGCCAATGGGAATATATGTGCCGTTTCGCTTAGCCAATGGGTAATTTAGGTGCCGTTTCGCTGAATCAGTGGATATTTATGCGACGTTTCGCTCAGCCAATGGGTATTTAGGGGCTGTTTTCCGCTGCTACAGACATCAGATAACGCCGGCTTCGCTCCTTGGGACAGTTAATGTTTTCGCATTAATAATTCCTGGAGAAGGGGAGCTAGAGGAACAAAGAACTAGAACTGCCGATACTGCTAGAAAAGAATAACATGAATACTCATCCGTTGATTTTATTTTTTTATTAACCATTCTCAATAGTGAGCGATTAAAACTTGAAGCGTGAAAGCGATCGCTTTGACCATGATTGTTAATGCTTGTAACTTCAAAACAGCCACTGCCAGACACCTGAATTGTTTCGAAAACTCCTGGGAAGTTCTGGGGAAATAAGAGATCACATAAGAGGCGGCAAAGGCAAATAGACAGCGTTGAAAAATATTTATTCCACCGATTACGGCCGATCGTGTCGGTGTCGCAGCTTTTAAACACTGCCAGTGCAGCTCAACTCCACGCTAGAAAATGCACTTAATGGTACGTTTACACCTGAGAAGAAATCCGCTGCCGCGGGAGCGGATCCACACCCGGCGGCGGCGGCGACGAGCGGGTTGCGTTTACACCATTTCCTTCGAGCAGTGGTGGCGGCGCCAGCTGCGGCAGCGGTTCCCGTAACATCTCGTCAAATATGACGAGAAGGCGCGAGAGTTCCCGCCTCGGCTCTCTCTCCCGGGCGTTGCTGCTCCCGGAACTACGCGTGCTCATGACGTAGGCAGCGTCGTGCTCGAAAGAATGTCACTTCGGGTCAACGAAACGCCTCGTTCGGCGGGGGATACGGTCCATTCGTCACATGCGCACTCGTCACCGGACAATCTGTCACAGGACGATTCGTCACACAGGAACATTCGTCATAGGATGACTCGTCACGCGGCCAACCGGTCCCACAATAGTTCGTCCCCCCACATATGTATTGTTCAATTTGGTTCGGGCGGACAAAGTGGCTCACCTCATATCTTAGTATTTCTTTGGTTTCTGAAAGGCGAAGAATTTGTAACAAATGTTTTAGCTTCTGGTTCGGTCCCGAACATTGGATGTTGGTTCGGCCTGACAAAGTGGGTCACCTCTTATCTTAGCATGTCTTTCGCTTCTCAAGGTCGAAGAATTTGTAACAGGCGTTTTAGCTTCTGGGTCCGTCCCGAACGGTGAATGCGGAGGCCATATAACAGCGACTATTTTTGAACTCAGACTACATTCAAAAGGATGGAGGTGATCGCAGCAGAGAGAGCCAGAGGTGGAGCCATGCTGCTGCACGAGGGGTACTCGTACACATGCAGCTGAAAGAATTCCGGTACTTTTGGTTTTGCCGAAGAGGTGTATTTAAGGCCAAAGTAAAAACTGATTTGGCTGCCAGTCGGATTATTGCTCGTTCAAGCCAGCAACTGAGATCAACCTGCTGCAGACTCGTAATATGATGAAAGGAAAAGCAGATGAGTATTGTAAGATTAGTCTTTCTAATCATTGGTTTATGTCACAGTGGGAAGTCGTGAAACTTCTCATCAGGGAATGTGGGCATTGTTGAAATTTACAATTTACTATCGTCCCCTGCCCGATCGATGTGACCAGTTGACTCGCATGACGAGTCATCCTGTGACGAATGTTCCTATGTGACGAATCGTCCTGTGACCAATCGTCCTGTGACGAGTGCGCATGTGACGAATCATCCTCATCCCGTTCGGCGGTATAGGTCCCGGACTTGAACGGCTCGCCGCCGCGTTTTCCGCCCAAGCGTTTCGCCCCAGCGGCAAAAGCTGGGCGGATTCGCTGGCGGATCCGCAAGTGTAAAAGTACCATTAGGGTACTATCGGTGCTAACTCATTTTTACAGTAGAAATCGGTATTGCATGAAAGAACCGGAAAGAGCCACTTCATACGGTGTCATAAATCATAAATATAGTAGCGATCTCATCTTCCTCAGTTAGGTCCAACTGCTTCATCAGCGATTGAAGAATATTTTGATAAAATAAAGAGCGAAAAATACTCTCCCTGCAGAGTTTTCCAATCTGAGTCAATGTTCGATGTCGTTCCGTGGTAATTTCCGGCCCTTCGAACGCACTAGAATGTTCTAGAGTCACATGTCCAGTGACGCCGCGCCGCACACGAACCAATGTAAATATTCAAGACGGCGAAGTGTACTCCGTGTCGGCCCCGCCGTCAGCGCAGTGTGACAGGATGTTCTCCGACTGTCGGAAAATAAATCGGTGAACACGATTGCCGGGCGACAGAAACATGTTTCCCGACAGTTGCTGTTGCATCAATGTGGCTCGCCGAAAACATGTTTCCCTCGCGTCTATAGACAGAGTTGTCCAACTGTTTACTCAATGTGACAGCGCCTTGAGCAACATACCTTCTAGACACCGGCAACATTGAGCGGCTGCTCTTATGGCGTCGGTGATAATTCCCAGCGATAATCTCTTCCCAGACGGGAAGTATCGCCGTGCGCAAAGGTGCTCGACGAACAGCGCGGTAGCCAAGCTCACAACGCATGGTATGTCAGCGAGTGGTATTCCAAATGATGGCGCCTTTGGTCCAATGTAAATTGCAGTCTCAAGAAGGAACCAAACAAAACGAATAAATAGTATTACTACTATTAAATTTTTTTGGAGGGCTGTCAAGTCCAAAGTTTGACTGCATTTTATATTGAAATTATTTATGCGTGTTCACTGTCACAACCGCTGTTTATGGCATAAAACATCGCGGACGATCATCGTCGAAAACTCGCCGTCAGCAGGCGCCACTTGTTGCCTGTTGAGTGGTCCGCAAGTCCGAAACTACGTTTTCAAAACTAAATAACTGTTAAAATGGTAAAACATTAGCCAAAATAAATGAGGAGTTGAAAAGCTAAAATAATGCCAATATTTACAACCATCACGAACCCATAGGGAGTGTTGTTTTATTTCACATTCAGAGCCTCAAAACTTCAATGCAAAAAATGTTCTCCTAGCAAAATGTGTGCGGATTAAAAGAAATACTTCCCCAAAAAGAAAAACGAGAAAGTAAAAAAAAATTAAATATGGCCTTTTTTTTAACAAGGTGCAAAAGTTCATAATATTTTTAATCCTCCCAAAATGATACAAGTTATTTTTAATGTGAAAAAAACCATAAATACATAAATTTTACGTTAAGGAGACGCAATGATACGCACTCTGTGTGGCGTTAATCTGAATGTGATACTTCAAAAACTCTACTGCAAAAAAAATTACAAAATTTAGGACATAATTCTCCGTAGATGCTTGTTTCTACATTTCTTTCAAAACTTATTGTTAATGACAAAAAATCATATTTTAGTACGACACTGACGTAGCTAATACAGAGATCATTTCGAAAATATTTGATTCTGTACCATGTGTCGTTTCGGATAAAGCGATTCTCAAATATGGGACAAATGGCAATTGTGATTAAACCTTCCCCGCTCCTTTAGGACTTCATTCCCTTAAAACGAAGCATGTGAGAGCATTTAAATTGAAATCGTGGTTGTATGCGCTGTATGTGCTGTAACGTATAAATATATGATGAAAATTAAGAAATAAAATACGAATGTACCTTACTCCCTGAATCCAAATTAAACCGCACAAATATAAGAAAGAACGAGGGAAAACTGCATTGAAAGAAGGGTTCACTCGCCAAAACATTTATTCTTTATCGTGCAGCAGCATTGCTATACATAGTTCCCTGTTCCATGTCTGTGTAACTGTGTTAAAATTTGTTTGTGTTCTCTCGTATGTTATGCTTAGGTTCTTGTGGCATAACTCTTCCACATTGTCATCGTGAGGTCGACCGTTCCCTTCCATTCATTTTAATACCTTAAAGTCTTCTGCCTCGAGTGAATACGCCGAAGTTCCTATGCACTTTGATTAATGCCTTATAGTTTTCTGGGTCGCAATTATTTTAATGTCAATATTGGCAACATATATAATTTCAAAATAGAGTACACACCATACTTTTTTTTTTTTACTCTAGTATACGTTTTGGTATTTAGATGCCAATTCATGTTTATTTATTTCGTATTTTCGTATGTCTATTTACTTGTTTATTTTCTGCCCTCGAGAGAGCTACAGATCTCCACTCTGGCCCCTTAGCCGAAACGTTTGGAGACTCTTGTTTTAGAGAAATCAGGGCAACTTAGTGATTAAAGACTTGACAATTGGCAACCCAATAGCCCCCGCCCCTCCTTTTTTTCAGTGATAATAAATCGTGTGTGCGCGCGCACGCGTGTGTATATGTATGTGTATGTGTGTATGAGTATGAATGTATGTATGTGTGTGTGCGCGTGCGTGCGTGTATATGCGTGCGTGCGTGGTTGGACACGAGCGCCGCGTCAAATTTCGGTTGAGACTTGAGTCCGATCAGTGAGAAACGAATCCCGGCCGAACACTGGCGCAGCGATCGTGCGCAATCAGTGCAGTGCAAAGTTAGCTTCCTTCGTCTCTACTCCCCGTTCGAACGCGTTCGAACGCAAATGCCGAAAGCCAGACACCGGCGTGCGGTGTTCGAACGCGTTCGAAGAGTGAGTAGAGACAAAGGCTTCTTTGCGTCTACCCAGTAACCATCCCGGACAGAGCTTGGCTCTCTGGCGTCTTTGCGCGCTCTCATCTCATTCTCTCTCTCGGTTTCTACCCGTATAGGAGGTATCACTCAACACACACACACACACGCGC
Source organism: Ixodes persulcatus (assembly GCA_013358835.2). NCBI lineage: Eukaryota > Metazoa > Arthropoda > Arachnida > Ixodida > Ixodidae > Ixodes > Ixodes persulcatus. Next base: position 370,217 of record JABSTQ010011399.1, on the reverse strand, counting down.
GCGTGTATACACGCGCGCACATACGCACGCACTCACACACTCACACTCACACAAATGCGTCCCGCCGACAAGTCTTCAAAAAGTGAAGACTTGTACCGAAAAAACAGACCTGTATCAGTCTGCTTTTTCAGAGCGAGAACACATCCTGCGGATGGTCAACAGGAAACAGGGGGCAAACAAGAACACGCGTTCATAATGTTGGGAACGCGGCGTGCTCGAGGTTCACACCAACGATCCTTTGCTGCATCCAATGCCCTCATCCAGCCTCCCCCTGACTCGTCTCGACGAAACAAACACGGGACTTGGCTCGAACATTTCGACACCTGTGAAATGAGTCGGAATTATCGGCGCTTGCCCCTAGTGTATTTTATGTGCTTTTCAATTAGTTGTTTTACATTGAAAAAAATTGTATTCAAATAAACATAATGGCCTAAAATTAAAAAAAAATAATTAAGTTTTAACGGCGCGCCGGAAAAAAAGCGAGAACAAAATTAGGCGTTATAGGTTGAAACAGCAAGAGGTCGGTGAGACGCAGACAGCTAGACCCCATGCTGGGTGTTGGGTATGATGTCGCGTCATGCTCGTTTTATTTTTTATTTTTGTTATACAACACGCGGGTAGAAACACTGCAGCTTTAAGAGGTAGTACACACGGAAATCCGGATATCGGTCCGAAGCTCCGATTGTATACTCCCGGCTTTTCGGACATGTTACAAAGTTCGCCATTGTCCTGTACAACTGACCGATAAGGCCTTTACACACAGTGACACCGCATCTTGCTTCAGAGCGGTGATATCCAAACTGTTTTTCCTACAGACTCTTTTCTTCGTTTGTAGAAAGGACATGCTCACATATGTCTGCAGTCAGGAGTTTGGAGCCTTGGCTACTGTTTTGATGCATTTTATATGTTTGGCGTTCATGCAATGTACCTCTCTGGAAAGTAGCGCGCGCCCTCAAGCGGCGCGTGTGGGTCATTATGGGAACACTGAGGGTCGCTACTCCGTTGTCTGCTGCTACCGCCGTATCGCCTGCGAGAACCAGATTGCCTACGTTCGGATTGGGTCCCTGTGTACGGCAGACGGCTATCTTTGCAGCGCCCTATGCTGCGGTGTGTTTCCCCACAAGAGGTGATAAACTCTCAATCACACCACGCCTGTCCACTGCCGTTTTTTGGATGGGCCATCGCTCTGGGTGTACCACCATTCTTTTTAATGGGCTATCGTGCGTGGGCCACGCGCCAAACAATCAACAGACCAACGTGTTTCTTTTTTTCTTTTTTATTAAGGGAATTTATTGATCTAGTTAGTACACTTTATTTTACTTCGCTAAAAAAAAACGCAGCTCGTTCCAACAACGTTTGAAGACCATTAGCTCGTCGGGATGCATACATGAATTAAGAACGGTGCTGCAGTTTGGGCGGTAGCGTGCGCCACCCAAAAGCTCGACTAGGCTAGACTTTGCTTGGTTGAAGAGCGCGACACCCTCACAGTTCCCATAATGCCCCGGAGCGCTTGCTGGTGGCCCTGGCGTCTCCAAAAAGGTCCATTGTATATGGCTCGATGGTATCCACGTTGTGAAATAAGTCGGAGGAATTCACTTTAGCAAACGTAAGACATCATCTAGCGAGCATTTTAATGTAGATGGTTCTGAATTGTGAAACCTGAAAGCGTAGCTTCACTTGTGGGACAATCAAGAGCGAATTTCATACATTTTGAACAGCGGGTTCAGCAGGCGGGTTAAGACATACGACGAACTGCTTTATACAAGGATTATTTAAAGACGCTATACTCATTCCAGCTTTAAGTAACTAATATGCATGGCGACCCACGGCACCGTTCAGCTCGGAACCAAAGAAAATGTAAAAACAAACTTCCGAGGACACCTAAGCACTTCTTATGAATTGTGAATGCAAAAGCATTCTCGGCGCCCGGAAGAGCCGAAACGGCAGCAGTGCCGGCAGGGAGTGCAGCGGTGCGCCTCGAAGACCGCCCGCCGTGTATTCCGAGACTTGACGACATTGGTGTATTTCGCCTACACCAGAGATGGCAGTAATGACATTACTGTAATGGAATTACAGTAATTAAATTACTTTTCCAAGTAATGAGTAATGTAATGAATTACTTCTCTAGGCTAGTAATTTAGTAATGTAAGGAATTACTTTCAGGCAGTATTTTCGAGAAAATTACTCATTACGTTTGAAATTACTTTTGTCCTAAATTAAAAAGTTCGTTTGCAAGCTTTAAAAAAGAAGAGAAAAATTATTTCGCATGGTGAAATGTTGTGAAAGAGCATCAGAGGAAATAAACGTCGGCCACCTGAGCGCAAAGCCTCGTACGAAGAGCTGGACAGACGCACAAATGAGGGCTGGACAGGCGAAGGAGAAAAGCTTACGTGTAGACATCGCTGGAAGGCAACGGCTTACAAACTACAGGCACGACAGATTCACGGCGTCGCGTCATCTCGACGATGCTATACTTCGTTCATTCCTAAGCTGACAGTGCGGTGGGAGCTGAAAGCTAACCAGAACCAATCAAACACCTTCTTTTAATCACGTGTCCCGCCCCTTTCTCTGCGCGTAGGTATGAACGACAGCGTGGTCACGTGGGTCTCCTCCAACGAACCCGTAGCTTCCACCGTTCAGCCCTAAGCTGACAGCGCGTCAGCTTAGGGATGTACGGCTCATAATTTACAAGGCGACGGGCACATTGCCAGTGAGTCAAATCTAATTTAAAACCTGAGAGGATAAGACAAACAGATCCCCAGCCTTGTACTTTAGACAAGCAAGGTCAAACCGTAAGCTTCAACTATTGTAAACAACAAACGACCGGAATAAATAGTTAATTCCAAATGCCTTGTCAAAGCCCCAGAACGTTTCGTGCGTCCTCGAGCAAAGCATGTGCCGCTCGTGGTATGCCTCGCTGCCTTCCCTTGGGAAGTTTAATCGGGAATAAGTCTACAAGCAGATATCGCCCCCCGTTTCTTGGGAAAGTACACAATTTAGGAAGCTCGCGCCCTTCCTCAACTGGTGACGCTTCTGCTTAGCAATTATCCAGGCCCTTTGTGTGACAATGCGCAAAAACTTGGGCTTTTCGGGTATTTCGGAAAAATGCTCCTTGGAAGGAATGACCAAGAATAGGTCAACTATACTCGGCGACAATTTTTCTTGGCAATGCAGTGGAGGGTACAGGCACGCGTTCCCTTTCCCATTTTGAATGCTATATAAAGTTGTGCGCGGGCTCTCCTCCTCTCCACTGCATTGCCAAGAAACGTTGTCGGCGAGTATAGTGCTTCTGGGAGAACAGAATTAGATAGCGTCCGAGGCAGAAGGGACACGTTTCACGTGACGACTCCTTGCAAGAACGAGCTGCCATTGCAACTTCTAAATCAGGGAGACGGAAACATATCACCATTTTAGTAAGAACCTTCTCCGTTGAATGAACAGAGAAACCGGTGAGTCGACTGTCTTTCTGAGTCACATCTAAAGAAGCAATTCATCATGTTTAACACTTAAGTCGTGTGCGCCAGCAAAACCACCACTGTTCAGTATGGTTCACTTTGAGGCAGATAAGGGTGTTGCGGTGTGAACAGGAAGATCTTAGTTTTGGTACATATAGACAAACTCAGCTCTTTGACGTGACATCACTGCGGTGGCGCTGCTGTAGGCGCTGCGCATGCGCAGCGCCTTGCTTCTCTCGGTTCTGGTTCCTGCACACGCGCTGTGTGGGCAAACGAGGGCTTGTTTTGTAAACACTGTGTTGGTGTATATGGTAAATAAAAATAGCACGAATTACTGCCTCAAGGAATTCAAAAGTAATGTCAAAGTAATTTCAAAGCAATTTCATTACTTTTGGAAAGTAATTGTAATGTAATGTCATTACCTTTAGTCTGCGGTAATTTGTAATGTAATTTCATTACATTTTTGCAGTTTTCTGAAAAGTAATTAGTAATGTAATTTAATTACTTTTTGAAAGTAATTTTGTCATCTCTGGCCTACACGTAGCGCATCCCTACAAGCAGCGCGACACGTCTTCCTATCGCACACAGCGCTCCGGTGGTGACATCACGCTCCCCCCACTGCGCAAGCGCGGTGATGCCCGCAGGCTTCATGACGGCTTCCGTGACGAAGCATATGCGCTGCTGTGCTTTTCTTTGTCTTTTATTTATTTCTTGGGCGCGTCCGCTTTGACTTCGAGCGGCCTTAACGGCTTCCGTGACAAAACATCTGATTTTGAATAATCTTATCATAAATAAGAAAAAAAAAACTAAGGTTCGACCTTTTTCAGCCCCAAAAATAGGAATATTATCCTGACCAAGCGACATTTTCTTATACCCCTGTCAGACGGGAAAGTAAATGTCATTTTGATCGAATGTCATTCACCGCTCGGCGAATCAGCTCGTGATCCTGGTTCTTCACGTCATCCTGGTTCTTCATCGCTCACGCTCATTGGCCGAGCTGTAATGTCATTTTGCTTAAATGTCATTTAACGTGCCCGTCTGACAGGGGTATTAGACTCCTCTCCAATCGAAATAGTAAACACATTTAAAACTTTGGGGGTAATTCTCTCAAAGCACATGTCTTGGAGCGAACATGCGGACTATGTAATTTCTAAACTTGCCAGTATATAGCTGGTATGTTACATAGACATCGTCATGTTCTCCCTGATAGAGTTAAGCTGATTTTATACAACTCATTCTTTTTATATCACCTGAACTACTGTCATATAGTCTGGGGTACCACCACAAAAACAAATCTGAAAAATCTATTTTTACTGCAGAAAGGGTGCTCAGGATTATATGCAACGTGCCATATAATTTTCATACTAACAAATTTTTGTTGGGTTGTGTGTTCTGAAAATATTTCAATACCATGAGTTTAGACTGTGTTTAAAATATGAAAAAGAGTATCGAAATATAAAGAGCTTTTTAAGACGCTTAGTATCCCTCAGAAACAAACCTTTAACATATTGCACTCGCCATTCCGATTTCTGGGTAGTAGATGCATCTCGCACTGACTAGGTTTACAGATGATTCAAAAAAACACTGCTCACGTTTCTGAACAAAATGATCCGGTCTCATTTTTTATATGGAATCCTATAGAATGTCTGATATTAGACGATATTTTCTATGAAAGTAATTATGTGATTACACCGATTCCCTAAGTTTTTTTTTTTTTATTTGCTTTTTTCTTTTATTGTTTTTTGCTTTATATATTTCTTTTGTATGCTTTTGCAACCGCTTCATTCCTGTGAGGGGGCTGAGGACCAGTCAAGCTGCTTGGACAGCTTTTTTCCTCAGCTCACACCATATTCATACGGTAAATAAATAAATCTATTATTAAGCATCTGATATGACGCGTCGCAGTCAATGCGACTTCAGGTGCCGTTTTTCGCAGTTACCGACGCCGCTGGCTTTGCTCCATGGGGCAGCTAATCCTTTCGGATAAAGAAGAAACTCCACCGATAAAAGTGACGTACGGAGGAATACAAACACATAAATTATTTAAATAAGTGAGGGCGCATATATATCATACACACGACTATGGTGGGCAGGACGTCGAATTTCTGACAGCCCGTTAATCTTATACATTTCTTATTTTGAGGATTAACCTCACTCTGACTATTTAATAAACCTATTGCTATATTATCCAAGCATCAAGTAGAATGCAGGGATTGGTGTTCCACGCGCCACACCTGCTGGCGTCAGCCAGTAGTAAATTTACTAAAGCAAACACCTCAAACAAATGGCATCTTGCACGCGCGTTTGTCAACGCTTTATTTATGTTATTTACTTCGATTCTTTTATACAGGGAAGGCGTGTGCGTGTGGCAGAGTGGAACATCAATCCCTGCGTTCTCCTTGATGCTTGGGTAATATTAGCGGCGAGATGTTGTGGTGGCGCCCACCTGTGGTTCCCGCTTGTGACGTCATTACCTTGCAAACAACAAGTTCGATGGTGTTTGTTATTAGCATGGTGGAAGCTTGAAATCATTGCGCTCTCAAAGGAACACTGCCAACACCGTCAAAATTAAAGTTCTTTCATTCCTCTTATTTCCGTCGATGATAAATCCCCTTTCCGACGTCATAGTCAGCGTTCGGCCAATCGTGGAAGGCCGACCACAGCGACGCTTTCGGTCGCGCACGGGGCTAATAGCAATAGGAAGTATTCACTGGCGGCCATAGCTGTGTGCGCGACTGCTGAGCGCGTGCTGAGGGCGAGCTTCCACAGCTCTTTCGCCACGTGCATTCCGCACCCTCAACATTGCCGGTCTTAGCAGCCTATTAATGCGGGCTCGTTAAGAGCATGCGCTCTAGACATCACCCACAAATATGGCGCCCAGTGAATACTTCATATAGGTCTATTAGAGCCAATTATCTTTGGGTATATATGAAATCACTGAGACATTTAAAAAATCGTTTGGTAAAAATAAAGCAGAATATGGACTAGGGCAGACGGTGCTTCGTACTGTGAGGATTTGAGCGCCAGACAACAACCGACAAGTAGAAGAGAGGCCTACTCACGGACGTCGAAATAAGACCAAATATTCTCAGTGAAGGTGTCCTACACATTTCATTTAGGAAGCTGTGCAACAATATTCGTATTTTACCCACATACAGCTTACGTAGTTTCAAATGAGCTGGAACTGCTCTGTTTGTCTTCACAACGCCTCGCAAGATAAAGAAGTAGACTGAAGGGGACATCAGTGAACAGAAGCAGCGGCCCGCTGGGGCTTAGAGCCTTCAGCCGGGGTCACACTGCTTATACTGGCGTGCCTTCATGTGCGCTTTGCTTGGGGCAGAGCCGTATATGTAGAGAGTTTGGCCATTCGTTGGGAAGTATAGGAGACAAATGAGGAGGCGCCATTGGCCGAAAGCGGGCTGCACGTGTTTCAGGGCGTCTTCAGAAATTTGAATGTGACCAACCAGAAGCCGGAAATAATACCCTGGTTTGATGTGTCTGGAGTCACTCAGCTCTTTGCAACGGTCTTTTTTTTTTTTTTCGAAACCACTAAGCACGGATGTATTTTTTTTTCCTTTTGTACACCGGAGACTACATCTGGGTATCAAAAATGACCTTACCCCGGCCTCTTGTGAATAATGTATTGAAACAGCGCTCTTTTTATTTTATTTTTAACGAGAGGGAGTGGGTGTGTTGGAGTCACTAACTCAGCTCTAAGCAAAAAAGGTAGAAACATTTTTTTTCGAAACAACTGAGCGCGAGATCTCAAGGATTATACTACCGTAATAAAAAAAGTTTAATGAAAAGTAACGTGGGGAAGTAATCAGGATTACTTTAGAGTAATTTTTCGATTACTTTTTAGGCTTTAATTGTAATTGTAATCGCTTACTTTTTACAGTGAAGTAATCGTAATTGTAATCGGTTACTTTTTTGTAGTGAAGTAATTGTAATTGTAATCGGTTACTTTTTTTCTGTAACGTGTACAAGTCTGGGCTGAGGACATCGGTCAAAACGACTATTTCAAGCTGTAGAGTAGCTCATGTGTAATACAGAAAAAAGGGAATTAGAGCAGCTCAGTGTAAGAATGTTCGCTTCATACGCAGCGGTCCCAGGTTCAATCCAAAACGTGGCCAAACTGTTTTTGTTTTTTCGATTTTGAGATATTTACATTTCTTATTTACAATCATCACTGAAAAAAAAATGTTGCGTACGAAACGTCGCAGAACCAAACGGTATGGGACTCCCTTTTTGACAACTGATAACTCAATGTAGTCATTTTCAGCAAAATGCAAGGAGCATATAAATCGGGTAGCGTCTGCTTTCCGAGGTGCCCGTAACTGTTCTGTAGGAATCGCAGCCAGCCATTGGTTCCGATCCCGTTGATCTTTCGGAAACTCGCGCAGACTCTGGCGCACAATGCCACTTCGAATGCAGAACCTGTGAGGCAGCTCTTCACGCAACATCTTGGGGGAATTTTTTTCGGAGTCGATCACGGGCATTCACCACGGGCACTCGCTACTCATTTCCAACTCTTCAATGTACAAAACAACGCATCTTAAAGTTCAGAACAGCGAGCGGCACAAACATAACTGCAAAGCAATCGCACGGCATTCGGTACCTGCGACGCTGTAATGTTGTCTGCTGCGCGCGACCCAGAAAAAAAAAAAAAGGAGAATAAAAGCGCGGTCGGGTGTAGTTACGTGACTTCCGGCACACTCTCCTCTATATTTCTCCGAACCCCGTGCGCAGGTTTCGTTTTCGGTTTAGAGCAGTTGCGTTCCTTGGGTTTATTAAAAATATACGTGACTCTGTAGCAAAATATTAATTGGGTAGTCTTCTCACACCATATTAGATCGCCTGGCAAAAAAATGAAAAGACAATTTGGGAAAAAGGGGGGGGGGGGGGGGGAAGGGGGGGACCCTTTAAAGAAAGTTATTTTTCAACGCCGCCAAGCACCGACGCAGGTCGTGGTGGTGGTGGGACAATGCCCGTCTGTTTCACAGCTGTGTGTGATAAAATAAAATCGCGGTATTTGAAAATGTCTTTATAAAGTAGAAGGGTATGAACTTGAGCGATTTGGTAGAACCGCTGAAGTTCAATATTGTACAGAATTAAAAGCGCTAAGAACATGAAGGGCGAAAAGATGAAGAACGTACACCCCCCAGCACAACTCTCAACTGGTTTAATTTCTGAAAAGACACACGCACGGCGATAACAACAAGACCCATTATTCAGTCTTACCACCCAATCGCTTATCAATTTCTTTTCTGTTTTAAACCGTGAAGAATCGCAAATATAACAACTTGGAAACAAACTTATCGAGGGGGCTACCGGCGATGTGCGATGAAGGCACATCGCCGGTGTCAATGCCCCCTAGATAAACAAATAAAGAAAAAAAGAATGGGGAGAGGGCGGCGCACCCCCCCCCCTTTACAAAAATGATCAATGAGTTTCAATTGACTTTCTATTGTATTCCTATAGAGTCAATTGAAACTCAATATAAACTCAATGTTTAATGAGTTTGATCATTAGAAACTCAATTTTGATTCTATTGAACTTACTCGTTAGGAATGCAATTGAGGCTGATCATAAGAAACTCAATATCGATTCTAATGAATTTACTCATTAGGGACGCAATAGAGTTTTATCATAAGAAAGTAAATATCGATTCTATTGAATTTACTCATTAGGAATGCAATTGAGTTTGGTTATAAGAAACTCAATATCGATCCTATTGAATTTATTCATTAGGAATGCAATTGAGTTTGGTAATAAGAAACTCAATATCGATTCTATTGAATTTATTCATTAGGAATGCAATTGAGTTTGGTAATAAGAAACTCAATATCGATTCTATTAAATTTACTCATTAGGAATGCAATTGAGTTTGGTCATTAAGATCTCAATATATATTCTTTTGAAATTGCTCATTAAAAATGAAATAGGGTTTGCTCATTAGAAATGCAATATGTATTTTTTTGAATTTACTCATTAGGAATGCAATTGAGTTAAGAAACTCAATATCGATCCTATTGAATTTACTCATTAGGAATGCAATTGAGCTTGGTCATAAGAAACTCAATAGCAATTATATTGAATTTACTCATTAGGAATGCAATTGAGTTTGTTGTTTTTTGGTCGTTTGTGGATTACTGCACCGAACGATTATTGCTTGTACCAATGTTTTTTCTATTAAGGGATAGAGTCCAATGACTTCGAAACATTGTTTATCATTTACGAGACTTCCAATGAGGAAATAGCAAACTGGGAACCTTAATAAATGCTGAGGTGGTCACCGGCCAAATGAATACCTTTCTTATGTAGGGTATATAAGGCGGTGGGGCAGTCAAGGGGAGTACGATTAGTGGTTTGTGAGTGCTTAGTTATGATGTTTGTGTTCGTTTCCTCCATGTGCTTTGTTTCCTTCATGTTGCGTGCTTTAAGGAAGTATATAAAAAATTCTTAACCAGTTGCAATTTTTTTTAAACGCAGTTGCAATAAATTCTACTGAGACACGTTGCAAAAATTCAATTGAAACTCAATTGCAATATTTTTATTGAAACTCAATAGTAAAAGTTCTATTAAAACACTACTGCCAAAATTCAATTGAAATGCAATTGCTAAAACTTAATTGCGCCTCAGTGGCCAATACCCTGGGACGGTTCAATAGGGACTCATTAGAAAAAGTCAATTGAATTTCAATTGAGACTGAATGCGGTCTATTGAGTGAGCCCTTTATACTTTCAATTGAAACTCAGTTAATTTTTTTGTAAGGGCCCCCCGCTTTCCTTTTTACACCTTTAAAGCCTGTTTCACATGCAGCGACTGTGCGAAAAAAAAAAATCGGTGCGACAGCCGACGCAGCGAGTGCGATCGCAATGTTTGGTTTCACATGCTCAAACAACCGAGCGATTTCTGTCGGCGCGGCCGGCTCTTCTACCCAAGGTTTGTGGCAGCGGACACGAACGAGACGCGTTTAACTTTGCCTAAAATACAACAAAAACGTCTTAATAAACACAAATATTTTAGGAATACAATATCTAACTAGAAATTTCTAATAATTAAGCATTCAACCGAAGGCTTTTAGGTGTCTAAATTTGATTTCGAATACGCAGCTATCGCGGATGAAAGCTGGCCAATGAACGGCTGGAAGCTTTCACGTGACGCGCGGCCGCGAGGCTCGCTATTGGTTGACGAGAAAGCGATCGCAGCGACTCTGCGACAAAATACCAACTTGGTGGAAACCAGTCGCAGAGCCGCTGCGACAGTCCAACTGCAATTTTAATCGCACATTTACTGGAAATTGTATTGATTTCGGATGAGAATTGCAGCGTGTGAAACAGCCTTAAGGGCAACCTTTGTGCAAAAAATAAAAACGACATGCGCCAGCTTTTTTTTTTTTTAGTAAATTATTAATTTTTGTTATGTTAAATATTATGTCAACAGAATAGATATGTGAAACGTTTCGCCCGTGACGTCAGTTTTAACATTGGAATCGAAATTTGAGTAAACGTCAAAAAAAAGATTAGTTGGCGATTGCCTGTTTTATGACAGGGTATGACGTTAGCAATTTTCCAATCAGATAGAGCTTCTGAGAGTTTAAGAGATTGAAAGAATATGTCGCAGAGGGAAAGTGGAAGAAATGTGTTTAGTGTTTATTAATACCTTAGAGTTAATTTGTTCATCTCCGGAGCTGGAGGACAACTTCAATTGGTCACTCCAGTGCGCTCAATTAAGATATGATTCATAAGAGGGTGAATGAATTGGCACGAGTCGGGAATATTTAGCAAGTCCTCGTTAGTAAAGATGGAGCAGAAGAAATTGTTAATAGCAAGACCGACGCGTGTTTATCTGAAAGCGAAAGTCCGTCGTCATCTACAAATTGCAAGTGCCGGATTGATTATTTTCCAAAACGTTTTTGGTTTGGTGGTTAGTATGTTGGGGAGGTCGTTACTACAGAATTTGGTTTTGGCGTGATTAATGGTGGATTTATAAGCTCTAGCGCAATCGTGGTAGGCGTTCCTAGAAACCGTAGTGTTGACAGCCTTAGCCCGCTTATAGAGTATCTTTTTCCTGTTGAATTGGCTATCAATTGTTTTATTGTATCAAGGGTTAGTGTTATCTGATATAATACGGGTCACTGGAATAAAACGTTCGATTAGGTAGATCAGTTTATAGTGAAAAAAGTTCGTTTTTACAATGCTTCCTGTGATAAAAACGCACTTCTTTCGCATTTATTTCGGCGCGCCTGACTGCCATGCGCGATCGCCGTATGCTACAAATTTCAAAAAAAAAAAAAAACATATCATATGAGACGCAGTCATCATCGGTGACGTTCAAAAACCGAATGCCCGAAGGACAAATTCTCAATTGCTTTTTCAACGTGCGCTGGAGCACGTCCCAAAAAAAAAAAAAAAAAAAACACAACGTCCCAGCAAAAAACACAGCGTCTCACAAAACGAAGACGCTGCTTCCCGCACATGCGCAGTAGCGGCGTCTTCCTTGCTGAGATCATAGCGGAAGGGCAAAAAACGCTCTACGAAAACTCCCTATTAGAATATCGTTCGGGTGATTTCGATAACAATAGGGAGTTTTCGTGGATCCTTTCCGCTGCGTTCTCCGCAACCCGCCACAAGATCCGTTACTCTGCAGGCAAGGCTAGCGCCGCGCATGCGCTGTAGTGGCGCCTTCGTTCCGGAGGCGGTTGCGGAGGTGGAAAAACGGTGTACAAAGCTCCTTAATAGGAAGTTTTCGTAGATCGTTCTCGCCGTCCAGCAACGTTCCCGCAACCCGCTACGATACCCGGAACTCTACAGTGAAGGCCATCGGCGCTCAGGCGGTGCAGCGGCTTCTTCGTTGCGGAGGGCTTAGCGGAGGAGGAAACGGGATCTACGAAAACTCCCTCATATCCGATACTCCCCCAGGTCTGCTCGAGCGATGTATAACCGGGAGTTTTAGTAGATCGTTCCGATGCCTTGGATAACGATACCCGATGATAAAACGACGCACGCGCAGAAACGTCGGTGGAGTATATGATACCCTTATTGGGGTCACCAAACGGTCTACTCAAACTCCCTAATAACGCTATCGGGTAGCGTTGTCGGAGTTATCGAGACAATCTTCCGAAACTCTCCAATAACGCGGGAGAGATGGCAAGCGAGATAAAACCATTGCGGGCATTGAAGGGCCATATCTTCGCAGACGCCGCGGACGAAGGACGCGCACGTGAGCGTATATATATGCGCCGCGGAAAATATGCTGCCAAAATCAAGCGGGAGACACCTGCGCAGCTGAGCAGACTATACGATGAGAGCTCGCTACCTTCCGAGGTCTCGCAGCTGTTCGCATTTCCCAGCCGGCGCTCGTCGGGCGCTGCTGTCGGCTCTGGCTGCTGCTGCTGCTGCTGCTACTTGGAAATCCTGAGCTTAGAAGAACTCCTCCGCACTCTAGAGGCGCGCGCTGAATTACAGCCGGCAATCTCGCGATCAGCGGCCCTCCGATTGAGTCGTCTATTCGCGCGTGTGATTCTGAATTTGTTTTTTGAGCTTCATCGAGACGCCCCAGAAAAGGAGTAAGCATTCCGTTTGAATATTTGTTTCAGTATATACATTTTTGTTAGAGGTAGAAAAACTTCCGTTTTACTGGGAAGCTGGTAAGGCTTCTTTTGGTTTTGGTTCGTTTTGCTTCGTTTTGCTTTCTATAGAGATGTTTTTATGAACAGAACCTCTTCGAATCAAATAGCGACGGGAGGGAACTACCCCCGACACGAAATGTTGATGTTTATTTATTCCAGCAATTGAACGTGGCAGTGTGAATTAAGGGGCTTCCCATTTGGAAGAAATATCTCCTTGGAGATGTGAAAAGCACCCTTGTTGACAACCTTTTATAGCTCCAACGTGTACGAATGAGACCAAGCGGTACAAAACAAGAATTACTAGAGGTGCCACCACATACCGTGAAAGTATTTAGAAATACCTATTCAGTACAATGCTTTTCTCTCTTCAGCCAACAGTGGTAACTGTTCGTTGTTCTGATAGGACGCTTGCGAAACTTTGAGCAGTTGCGAAGCTTAGAAACTACAGGGTGTCACAAAAAAAGTTTGCAGTTTTTTTTCACCGCAAAAATAAACAAGGCACCGCCGAACGCTTATTCTCCGCCCAAAGGTAGCCCTAGAGGTCACAACCAGATGCCAAAGTTTCAGCCCGATCCGATAACTTAATCAAAAGTTATAAGTGATTTTCTGAAAATTTCTATTTGAAAATGGAGCCCATTTTTGCCCGTTTTCGGTTTCTGGTGCAATAGAGCCCCACGTATTCGAAAACTCCGACGGCCGCCATTTTCCCATTGAAATTTTCAGAAAATCACTTATAACTTTTGATTAAGCTATCGGATCGGGCTGAAACTTTGGCATCTGGTTGTGACCTCTAGGGCTACCTTTGGGCGGAGAATGAGCGTTCGGCGATGCCTAGTTTATTTTTGCGATAAAAAAGAACGTGTAATTATTTTTTGTGACACCCTGTATGCCGGGCAAGGCATGCATTGTGAATGTGCTTGGGAATGATAACAGCGCTAGGAGACGACGGACAAGCAAGCAAGTTTAGCCTTCATTTCCCTCAGTCCTTGTATTCTGAAATGCGTTATTCTAACTAGCCTATATTGCTCACTACAACCGAACTTCCCGAAATTCAATTTCGACTGCTAACAGTATGAACCTCACGAAAATGATTTATTTTCCAGGGTGTCGAAATGCTGCCCTTTGAGTGTTAGACAGGCTTACGTGTGCGCTTTTTTGTACTCTTTGTTTGTGTTCGAGGCCCTGCTTTCGCGATGGCTCGGCATGTCGTGCATCTGTTGTCAGCTTTAGCGCGAACAAGTGATTGCCGGTTCTTTCTGTTTCGCCTCTTAAGGTTAAAAGGTTGCCACAAAATCGACTATAGGGTGGCGCAAAGTTGCCATTAGGGCAGTAACCTATAGCGGGAAACTTTTGTGCACGTGTCAACGCACTTCCTGAGTAAAACGCAGAAAGGTGCCGATGTCGTGTTCGCGCTAACGGTATCGCGCACTCTACTATTAAAGTTACCATGCACCCTCTGATTCATCGACCGTACAAAATCTTGGGACGATCAGGTTTTTGGAGTACCGGAAGAAAGCCGTTTTTAGATCGATTATGTACGTTGGTAATAGAGTTCATAATCTTCTAGATACGTTATAGATAAAGCGAGGATTGTTCTCATGTATCAGTTTCAGTCGTTCACTGTTACTGCACGTAACGGGGTTCCATATGCGGGCATGTGTATTCTTCGAAATAGAGCTGACTAAATTGCAGGCATGCGAGAGCTGCATTTTTCAATGACGAGAGTTGTGCGATTGCCTGTCTCAGATTCGAAGTGATTGCGACACCGTCGCTGACCTTTTAAGAAACACGAAGGGAACGGCCAGACCGTAGCATCTCATTATCGCTCCTCGACCAATCGAATTGCGGCATTAGTGAATAAGAGCGCTGAAGAACGAATCACGATCAGGCAAAAGCTTGGAACATAAAAAAAACCACGCGTTGCAAATTTTTTTCTTCTTATTTTTTTAAGTTCCCAGGGAGGTTCTATCTACGTGTGAAGTAGATGAAGTTCAGGGGTTTGTGTGCGTCTGGGCGTGTGTTACACCGATTTTCACACATTTCGAGTTTTATCAAATTCGCATTTGTAAGCAGTGCATCGACACTTATTTAAATTACCTTGGAAAATTATCTGTAACTTATACCCCCGTCAGACTGGCTAATTTAGTGCAGTTCAACCAAGTGCACTTCAGCACACCGAATGTCACTTCAAGTGTTTCCTTGCCACACGGGATAAATTGGTGTCACTTAAATATGATGACAATAACGATGGGTAAAGTACTATTAGGCACCTAAATGTTAAAGTAAAGGCATAAATGCCTCAGCAATATTTTTAGAAAAAATTAATGAAGACGCGTTACAAGACCACGTTACGTTAATTGACAATATTTACGCCAATTGAGTGATTCTGATCGACCCTCACAAGGCAACATAAAGAAAAAGATGACAAAAAACAAGAAGCAAACTCACTATAGTCCGTTGCAACCTAAGAACGAATTGCGAGGGTAAGACGGGCCGGGGAGGAGGAAGCAGACGGAACGCTAAAGAGAGAAGGAGGTTTCCCCTCTCTTCTCCAGCGTTCCGTCTGCTTCCTCCTCCCCGGCCTGTCTTACCCTCGCCCTTCGTTCTTAGGTTGCAACGGACTATAGGTTAAGAGTGAATTGGAAGCTCCCCCCCCCCCCCTCTTTCCACATTAGCAGAGCGAACGGTGGAGAGGAGGTCGCTTCCTCTCCAGCGTTTGCTCTGCTTATGTGGAAAGAGGTGGGGGGAGCTTCCACTATTCGCGACTCCAGCGACCTATAGGGGGCGCCACCACCAAACAAACATGGCGGCTGGGTCCAGGTCGCGTCGGCTTGGCCGGGCCCGCCTGAACGAGTGGCGCATTCAATTTAACAGATTTTCTTTTGTTTAATGCCTAATTTTATATGTATTTAAATGAGACGGTTAAGTGTAGCCGGTGCACATAAACTTGCAGAGCATAGTTTTGTTTTCCTGGTGTTTTTTGCTCTTTTCATGTCAAATGTTCATTTCGGAGATTGCGTTCAAAACCGAAACTATGTGCTCCGGAGAGACGGTAATAGACTCTAATCAGTTTTGATCATTCTAAGGAAAGCGGCGATGACTACAGAATTGTTCCACCGAGAGTAATTTTCAGCGAACTCGCATGCCTCGACCGCCCCACTAAGCAGCTGATACTCGTATTTCAATTCGGGTTTTAGTAGCAATCGAGAAGTCATTTTGACGAGCGGGTTATGCATTATATTACGTGCTATGTACCACTAAAGCGATATTAGTATATTCTTCGGGTTGAAATATGAGCTTAGTTGACTAGCTATTAGGTGAACTGCTGAATAAAAGCATATTTGACAGACAGAGAGATACTCCTTAAACTTAGCCAAATGGTTGTAGCCGGTAGCACGGAGACGAATGCGGACAAACTGAAGAGAGTCTTCATTGGAGATTCACGCAGAACCTCTCTGCATTGAACTTGACTTCGAATCCCGAACGAAGAAAATTAGTATTTTTTTTGTGGCCGGTCAACCTGAGCAATGTAGACGTATATTGCTGCTGGCTTCGACGGAGGTATAATATAATTATTGAAGACGCGAAAGATCACAATGCCGTGACAGCTTCTAACTTTGGGAGACGCGTCCCCCACTTTTCGAAAGCAGACCATTTCCCTCATTAATCGTATGCAGCGAGCAGATTTTCCGGAGTCAAGTAATTGCGAAATCAGCCCAACTCCTTCGGTGTGGTTCAGAGGCTTTTTCGGCGAAAAGCAGCCAAGATGAATAGCCAAC
This sequence comes from Ixodes persulcatus, assembly GCA_013358835.2. NCBI lineage: Eukaryota > Metazoa > Arthropoda > Arachnida > Ixodida > Ixodidae > Ixodes > Ixodes persulcatus. The sequence continues at coordinate 353,349 of JABSTQ010011399.1, read as the reverse complement.
GCACCGACCGGCGTGGGTGGCTCAATCTTGAGCTAATCGAACACAACCAAACTCAAGAAAAGCAGCTATCAAACCTTCCCATTCACTTGACTGCAACATTGGTGTTCCCTCCCGTGAAACACCTCGCCTGTCGTCCTTAGTCCCCTGTTCTACATCCTTATACAGAAACCACTTATCAGTTACCAAGTAGTCGTCACTTTAAATGTGATTCGAGACAGACAAGAAATCAAAACGTTTTTCCGTGATTCCTCCCCATCCAAGAAATCGAAAGCACGCGACCGTGTGTTGTGGAGTAAACGGGCTTTCAAACACGTGATGGAAGGAAACAATCTACTGAGGCTTCACCACACTAATGAACACCCAGGCAAACTTAAGAAATTTTCGGACCTTCGTCAAATTACACTGTTCGCCACCGCGCCGACAACACGTGTCCGCGAAAGCCACCAGAGACGCGGAGGGGCGCGGAGCGACTTGGTCCGGCTGGTTCCCGGTTTTCCCGCTTGGTGGCGTCCGTTTTGCTGGAGTCGCGAATACTCCTCACCTGTCACCGACTCTAGAACAACTCAGTTGGGAAACTGCCATAGAGCCTTCTTTGAAAAAGTGGCTTCGATCCGTACTAGAGAACCGAACTAATAGCGATCGAAACGCCGCCATTCCTCCCGCAGCGGCCACTCCGGGAACTGCACGTCTGCACGTATCGGTTCAGGTCAAGGACGTTTAAATAGGGCAGGACCCGGCATGACGTCATACCCAGCGACGCCGGAAGAACAACCCAATCCCAGACTGCCCCGCGCACCGACGCTCTCTCATCCAAACTAAATTCAACCATGCTCCCATCGTCTGCTCTCCGCTCGGTCGTTAGGCTTAGGCTACGTCTGCTCCGTGCCTGCGGTCTGCTTCGTCTGCTCGCTGTCGCGGCTGGCTTTCGATTCGATCGGCGCACCAAAAGATGTTTCGATGCGAACCCGAATATTCATCACGGCGGAGTGAAACCAACATCTTCTCGAAGCAGAATTTGTACGGCTTTCTCAACCCGCGAAGCCCTTCTCAACGTTCGTGCCTACGATGACTGACTCGCGATCGCTTTCCAAAGCCGCGCTACGACGACTCGTTCGAGACGACGCTCCAGGCGCGGTCGCGCGGTGTCGAGAGCGTCCGCTACACGCCGACTTCCTAGTCCTACTGGTCAGGCAAGTGTTGGGCTCGAAATCTCGCCTGTTCGACACCGATTCAGTCGGTGCGTCGTCTAGAGCGTCTCAACTCTAGTCACTTACTTTCTTCTGGGCAACCAGGCGTTCGTTTATAATAATCTCATCCAATTCCGACCATACCGGTTTAAAAGTCTCCCGTTAAGCGCTGTTTCAAATAACAGTGGGTGCCGCCATTACTTTCGGTGCACACAATCGCGTTGCCACGGAAATGTCATCGCAACGCGGTTGTTTGCACCGAAATTAATGGCGGCGCCCACTCACTAGGCTTCCCATTGGTCAAGAAATGCTCGTCGCGGCTCGTGGCCACGCCTACTTCCGTTACACTTCGCTCCATGCATTGGGGATAGGGACGCCACCTCCTGCCCATTATAACCTCCTTGGTTCAGGTAGTGTCGCGCAAGGGCCAGTGGCGCCATCTCGGAGTGCCATTTCGGAGTAGCAATATAAAATAACTTTATAATGTTTTGATTAGTCGCTGAAGGGTGGCGCTGTTATAGTATTTAGTTTGATCTCGGTGGACGTGAGCAGTCCGGGTTCCAAGGGTCAGTTTCCCAACTGAGTGTTTTAATAAAGTTGCTTGACGCCGAGTGTGTTCTTCGGGAAGAAGCCGTGTGGCACACTACACAAATGACACAAAAGGCGAAGAGCACGCCGTTGAAGTGCGCAAAATTAGCCCCCTTTGACCGGGGTATTAGTAAGCGGTCGTCAGCAACCTAACGGCAATGAACACGATCATGAACCCTCAATTTTGCAAATGCAAGAGCGAGTCCAGGCAACACGGACCCCGGAACACCTGAGATGTTGTAGGTCAAACGGCGTCATTAAGCTTCAACGAATTCGTGACGGCTTGTCAAACAGAAATGTATCCACCGCATTAGTTGATGTCCACCCCTGTTCGCCCTTTTTCGTTTGTCAACAAACTCAGTAGCGCCATATATTGGGTAGCCCCAAAACACTCCCGGTCCGGGTACATTTTCTAATTTCTTACGCATCATTCTTTCACCATCAGATTGAATTATGTTTAAGAGTGGCATAAGGGACCATTTCCCGAAAAAAGCGTGTAGATTTGAGCTCGCAAATACTGCGAAACCCGCCGTATGGTTCAGAACCGGGAGTGTATTGACGGGTATTTGTACATTGGCGGCACCACGTTTCAACTCACGCGAGAAAGAGCGAATAGCAACAACCTTCGTAAATTTTTTCGCAATCTGAAGATGGCTTGTGTTCTAAAGAGTATAATACCACGTCGGAAACACATACGCTGGCTCTCTGACAATGTTAGCGGCGAATTTTATATGAGACGACTAAATTAAACGTGTTCTAAAGAGCATGTAAACTATAGCGTTTCTAAAACACTTCAGAAGGCCCGCAAAAAGAAAATTGGTTTCTCAATGTATTGCGCTGCAATTTACTCCAGAGGTGCAAGCACGTGGTAGAAGCTTACAGTGAAAAAAAAAATTAACTTACCTCGTTCAAAAAAAAAAAATAAAAAAAAAACATGTTTTGGGTTATTTACACCGCCACTTCGCAGACGCTGCACACAAAAGTACTTACGATAGATGGCGTACGCCGCATCGAGGCAGCGCCTGGCCGATTCGGGTTCTTTTGCGAAATCGTCTGCTACCAACCCGAATCAGCCGGCTTACGTCATCTATCGGCAGCACTTCTCTCTACGCGTGCATCGTCACGGCCTCCAAGATCCGGCGCGCGCTAAGGCTTCTTCGGCCGTCCCATTTGACTCGCTCCCCAGCAGTACGAGCGTAATTGCGCTAACTCCGTCGCTCGCAGCGAGGTGGAGACGTCCTCCTAGTCATCACCAAGTGACAAGCCGTCAGCGTCGCAGGCGTCGCGGGTGAGTGGTGTCATTCGCGTCGTCGGGCTTAATCTTGCGTTCACCCGGGCTCCTCGGTTTGTTTTGTTTTCGGCAACTTCCTGGTCTGCGGAAATGGCTAGGGGGATGGGGTGGGGGTTTCGTGGGGAGAAAATAAAAGGTTGTTGTGGTGGAACTGCCGAACTGCTTTTGCTTTATGTGCCGAAAGAGCTTTCTACAAAGCTCATTTTATGCACGTTCTGCGTTTTTACAGCAATAGCTGTTATGAACTCTTCCCCCATTCAAAATGATGCAGGAGGTCTGTGTTGTCACGTAACACCGTGACGTCACGTGACATGATGTCTTGTGACGTCACGATGACAAGTGGTGCCACACGGTCACGTGACAATAGTGTCACATGACGTCATCTAAAATCACATAACTATGCCAGTAGTCGCGTCACGTCATCTATCTGGATAGTTTTATGGTTCTGGATGAGTCTGTCACCCTCCGAGCAGACATTGGCGATGGTTCCTCCACGTAAAACGCATGATACACAAGGATACTTTAGGGTTCGATAAGGTGTCATAGCTATCACTGCAATTGCAAAGAGAGCCTAGATGGTAAAGAGGGACGTCCCTCTCAATTTCTAAAACCATGTGGAGCGTTTGCAATTGTATGACGGACACCTCTCGCGCCGGTTGGTCTCCAGTGAGCATGCGCAGCGTTTTCGAGTGGTGAGGAGGAAATCAAGAGGAAAGGCAGATATGCTTGCAGACGACCAACGCCAGTTGCCAACGCGCTCGTCACCTGTGGCAGTACTGGTAACTGTCAAAAAAGCTCTTGGCATTGATGTTCCACATATTAAAAAAAAACAGAGTGCTTAAAGAGTTAACAGCACTGATTCTGCCGTATTTTTAGAAGTATATATATACCTCCTTCTAGCGTACCCAGCAAGATATGACCATGAGACAAAAACTTCTAGGGTTGTAATAGAGTAGTATGTACGGCCATTCCTGGTCAACATAAACATGACTATGACAGACGGGGTAATTTATCGAATGAAACTGCTCGAGGGCATCGCAAAGTACTTCGCGTCTAATCTAAAAATTCAAGGCTTGAATTTGTAAATAAACCACGGTGGAAGTTGGAATACCAAGTAAACCATGGTAAAAGGTTAGAATTTATAAATACACCAGAGTTATTTTTCTTGAGGATAAATTGTCTGTTTGCATATCAATTAAGTTGCATTACAAGATACATAACGAGATTCGATGGTTTGTGCTACATGTGCCAAAATCTAGACGTTTTACAGACAACTCCCTACCTTTAGAATCAGTACCTACAATTATCCCAAAGTTTATAAAACAAATGGCAAAATCATTACGGGGAGGACGTATCTCGCCTCCATAATTTATTTCCTAAAGCCGGGGTCACACTGCTTATACAGCATACAAAAAACTGTCTGCAAACAAATTCGAACGCAAGTCGCCGAGAGATCCTGCTTCGAATGCCGCATGCAACGAGTACAAGGAGAAACTTGGCACGCGGCATTTGAACCACGGACATCGCGGTGACTGATGTCTGCAGACTGTATTTTGTAAGACGTATAAGCAGCGTGACCCCAGGCTTAAAGGTGCTTCCACTACAAGCAAACACCGCAATATGACCCACATAAACTGCGTGTAAATAATAAAAAAATATTAAAAGAGCAACAACACGAGTACTGCACTTTAATAGCATCAAATCTCGTGCTCAGGCTCAAAAAGCTACGTAAAACAACGTGCCTAGATTTAAAAAAAAAGTACAGCATGATTATTTTTATTTACGGAAATCGAAATGTTTGTATGTACGGAGCCTTTTTTTTTTGTATGCGCTACAGTATGCAGTTAAAATATAAAAAGTCGCGCTTGTAGTCCTAACGACCACATGTCCAGATGAATATTTCAAATTCAATAAGTATCACGCCACAACTTGTCTATCTACTTCCCAAGAGCAGCTTTTAACTGGTCTCCCACAAAACCGAAAATCTTAAGTAGAAGCTGTAGTAACTTGACGTAACACGACTTTTTCTTGGACTCTTCTCCTTTGCGCCATGATGAAACCACAGAAACGGCGAATTCGATGCCTGGGTTGAGAGCGCCTACCAGCTAGAGATGTAAAATTTCCGCGAATTTTGAAGGCCGAAAACAAAATGACAAAAAAAAATATATATATATTTCCGGAAATTTTGGAAACATTCCAAACATTTTTTCAACAGATATAATTTAGTAATGATTCGAAATATATCGACCTAGGTCAACAACCGCAAGATATTTCCGCCAATTTCACGGTGGAGTATTATGTTATATCAACTTTTTTTTTAACGTTTACGACAACTTTTGTCAATTAGCTGAGCTTTGACTACTCATCTGTCAACAGTCGATAGCACCTACGCAGTTCTTCGTCCCCGCCGTTAGTGCCGTTCGCGCTTTCGACGGGCAGCCGGAGGATCCATGTCACTTTAACTTCTTGTCCTTCGTTCATTTTGCGCTGTTTCCAAGTTTTCATAATGCACCAACTAGCCCAACTTCATGCGTTGTTGTTTTCCAAGCCCCTTAGTGAAAGTCGTGAGCATCGTTCTCGGGTGTGGACACTTGCAGAGGACCGTGAATCTTTCAAAATTGTGTGCTGTGCACCGTGGAGGAGCCAGCCAGGGCAGCTATATCGCTTTAGCTTTTCCAGCGCCGTTTCTGAAACCTCGCGCGCATCGTTCTCGGGTATAGACCTTTGCCGTGGATCCGTCAAAACTATGCGCTGTGTGCCATAATGAGGCCGTGCTCCAACGTTTGCGGGAACTTTGACGTGCTAAACAGTGGTAAGGGGCCAGCGGTGTGCAGACTTTATTGTGCCAACTACGAATTTCCCCACGCACCCCGCTTGCGGGAGCACATTGCAAGGTGTCCGAAGTGCCCCCGGACATCAGGTCTGCAGCATCGGACGACCGGACAAGATCAGTCTGGGGAATGTCGGTTCAGGAGCCCATCTGTAGAATTTTTACGATCAGAGCGTGCACCTGTGAAAAATGAAAGCCCAAGCTCTCAAAATGAGGCCGACAGGTGTGTCAAGCCGCGAACTTCTATAGAAGCGTTCGTTGACAGAATGACACAAGAGTGTCAAAGCAAACTTGATGAGGCGCTGGCTCGAGCGATATATGCCAGTGGAACGCCTTTATCAGTTACGGAAAACAGATACTGGCGAGAAGCGCTCAAGCTGATCAGGTCCGAATTCGTGCCGCATTCCCAGGCATTCTTTAGGTGGACGACTCTTGGAGGCCCAGTATGCCCAAGTGATGACGAAGGTGGAAGAGAAAGTCAATGCCGCTCTTTGCGTCACTGTACTCACAGACAGCTGGTCCAATGTATGGGGTGAGAGCATCTTGTACTTTGTGGTAGCTACACCAAAGGCTATTTTCTACAGCGCCGTGGAGACAGAAGATCACAATCACACAGGAAACTACATCGCGGGAGAGATTTTGAAGTTTGTGGAGACAATTGGAACCGACAAGGTCTTCGCTCTTGTTACCGACAATGCAAGCAACATGAAGGCCGCGTGGACAATCGTCAGTCTGCGCTATCCAAGTATCACTACTCTTGAATGCTGTGCTCATGAACTAAACGTGTTGCTGTCGGACATGCTCAAACTGGCGACATTGCAAAAAGTTTGCAAGAGGTACGTCCAAGGCTGTAATCAAGTATGTCATAAACTCTCACGTGGTTGCGGCTCAATTTGCTAAGAGGCAAGAAGAGTGCTAGCTGGAAACCGGACCACATTAAAACTACCAGCTGAAACTCGCTGGGCTGACGTTTTGATGTCATTGGAAGGCCTACTGTAGAACAAAGAAGCTTTACAAAAAACTGTCATCGCTGCGGAGCTTCATGTGAGCAGGGGAATAAGAACAACGATATTAGATGAAGACTACTTTTTGCGAGATGTGCGAAGCACCTTCAACGTGTTGCAGCCAGTTGCCCATGCAATTTTCTAGGCTGAGTCAGACAGTGCTGTTCTCTCAGAAGTCCATGAGATCTTGTTCTAAGTAACAAGACAAGTCAAAGAGGCTATTCAAAACTCAGCCTTGACAACGGGCGAAAATGAAAGAGTAGCAGAAATTCTGCGTGAGCGACTCAATTTTATTTGCCGTCCAGCACATGCGTCCGCAAATTTGCTCGACCCGAAGTTCAAAGGGCGGTGCTTAACTGAAGACTAGGTATGCCACGCAATGGACTACATCACAAAGACGGCAGAGAGGATGTGTGTCAGTGCGGGAAAAGTGTTGTCAAATCTCGCCGAAAACCGGGTCCTGCCAGGTGCTTTGTCGAGGAAGGCATTGGAGGACTCGGCGAGGCGTATTCCACCGTCCACGTGGGGGCAAGGGCTGTGTGCCTCTGAACTCTTGACACCAATTGCTTGTCACCTTCTTCAAGTTCCACCCTCCTCCGCTGTGCGCGAACGAAACTGGTCGAAGTTCAGCGGTGTCCCCACCAAAAGTAGGAACCTACTCAAAGGACACAGAATGCAGAAGTTTCTTGTTCGCTCCAATCTCGAGCTGAGGAGCCCTGATCTGAAATGCTACGACAGAGATGACTCAAGCATGAAGTTAGGGGAGCCCTAACTAAGACTCTGCTTTGGAACAGTCCTGTCATAATTTACAGAAGATACCTAGTCAGTGCGTGCATATCTACCTCATCCAATGTTGGTTTTAGGTTTGGTCCTGTACTCTTTAATGCAGAACTATTTGTACCTTTAGAAGAGAAAAGGATCATGACAAAATGCATCAATGTTGTTAAACTTCACTGCTTTTTCAATATGATTATTTAACCTGACATTAAAACATGGCACTACCTTCATGATAGTACGTACAGCAATTCATTTCTTTAATGGTTAACATGCGGTTATATTTCGTCAATCTGTTGTTATGTTACTTAAAGCTATGTTCATGCTGGTGCGGTAATGCATACTGGGCTGTGACTTAAGAGTCGCATATATTGACCGAGAAACAAGCCAGATGACTTAGAAACACGGCTTCATCACAGCGTACACACTACACCAACCAACCTCGGACAGCGCTGTAATTTCTCCTGCGTATAAAACTTTCACTAAAGTCTTAAAATATTTATAGTCATACTGAACAGTAAAGCAACGGTCATTCGGGAGGGTTCGTGCATAGATTTTAGACAATGCAAACGTTGCAACAACGGAGCGAGGCGGCAGACAACCCGAGGCGCTTGTGTTTTTCTCACTTGACCCGTCGTCGCGCTGTTTTGTTTTCTTAGGGGCTGAAAGATGATTTATGTTAAGTATAGTGTGATTAAGTTTCCGCCAGCTCTGCCGACAAAACTCAATTGAGAGGTGCCTGATGACTATTTTCCCTTTCGAAGGGATCAGTGATATCAATTTTAACGTTCGTTGCAGAAATATGCTTAATGGGTTTGTTATTGGTTGAGAAACTTGGGTTTAAGTTTTTTTGTTTTTTTTTCGAATACTATGTCGAGAAAAAAAGACAAAAAGAAAAGTTTTTTTTTCCAAATTTTCCGTTTTTTTCCGAGCCCTCGCATCACTACTCCCAGCGGGGAGACGCCACCTCCTCCTTTTATTCCGCTTACGTCCTCTCCGCACGAAAGGGGCGGCCGGAGAAGCGTTCGCGCGCTTCGGAATCTCGGAGATCATGGCATCATCTGCGAGTTTTTTTCTTTTTTTTTTTTAACGAGTTAAATTTATTTATTTTTTCATTGTTTTACTGTGAACTTTTAAAACCTTCTTGCACCCCTGTAGTAAATTGCAGCGCGATATGTTGAGAAACCGATTTTCGTAGGCCGTCTGAATGCCTTAAGAGTATTAGTGTAAGTACATGCTGTAGAACCTTGCTACAAGAACAAGATAAGCAACAAAAAAATAACCAGTCGATATTTCGGTACATCTTGTTAATCACCGGCCTTATAAATCGGTATAACTTTTGGCACTGTCCACGGCCCTTGCGCTTATTCCTGTCTTAGCGACATGATATACGACTGTAAATGATCACGCAAAAATTAAAACACGATTAGCTCTGCGGCGCGGAAAAATATTTCCTCCTCTGGTCATTGCATATTTGGTGGTCCAAGAAACTATATTCGGGATTCTCTAATACCAAGTTGTTAAACCTCCCTCGATAAATACACGATAAAAAGCATAACGTCCTGGCTTGTTCCACATGTGTGCAACCACAGGCAGCATGCACATTGCGTTCACACGTCAATGTCCGACATTCAGAACTTCCAACATTACCCTTATTTGTGTCAGTGAAGCCAGAATAAAACCTACTAAACACGTCATACTGAGAGTATTGGCCAATCATGAAAGCAACAGTGATTCTTTTAGTCGCACACGTCGGTCCCAAAATCCAGTACCATCGATACTTCGTCTCAACTATGAACTGCAGGTAAAGGGGTCGCCAGATGCAATGACGAGCCCGTCAGATATCAGGTGCTGTTAGCACCAAGATGTCGCGGTGGCGCACTCTTATGGTTCCCCTATGAGACGTCATTGCAATCACGGACAAGATTAGGACGACAGGGAGGTATTTATGTGGAGATTGTACGCTGGGTTGTGGGTTTGCAAAAATCAAAATGGAGGAGAGATGGGAACAAAAATTTTTAAAAATGTATCAAAATACAAATATAAAATACTTCGCCAAAACTGTATTTAATTACAAACTCAAAGACATTTTTAGAAAAGTATTGAAATAAAAGATACAAATACTAGGGTATTTGATGACCTTCAAATACTTTTAAAAATGCAATTTGTTCTGAAAGAATGATTTCTTAGACTTAAATTTAACTCAGGTAAAAAAAAAAAAGAGAGGCCGTGCTCAGATAAAGAGTGGAGTTTATAAATACAAAGAATCAAGAGCTTAAAAAGAAAGTAGCGCTCTAAAAATAAAATTTGTTTACCGTAACTTGATGCGTGGGAATAACACCAGAAAAAACAATGTATTAATTGTTTTTCAAAACGATGAATACAAATGCGTCAAAACATTTTCAAAATGATTTCGCTAATGCGATGTGTTTAAAAAATTCGGCAGAGACACTTAAGACTGCTTACGCATGGGAATGCGAAAGCATTATAGTCCCTTTGGTGAAATGTTTTCGATTGATGTTTTCGACTTCCTGCTCATTCGGTGTGTGTGTTTGCGTATACGTTGGCCACAGTGCAATGACGCACGCACTAAGCACACCTTTAGTGAGCGAGAACCGTGGAGCCGCCGTGGCGTCGGATTCCATTTCCGGCACCCGTCGTGATCGGACGCGGAATGTCTAGCTCCGACGGAGCGGTTTCAGCGGCCCATCCGGGCCGCGGTATCAGGTACGCTGAAGATAAGGAATATACTGTTATTCTGCCTTCGCTGCCTACCTGGTCAGTCGTGGTAAATACGTTTTAATGCGAAAGCATTAACTGTCTCACTGGAGAGAGCTGACGTCATCAGTTTGAAGCGCGAAAGCGGCTCCTAGTTTCCGCCGCGATTCCAATAGGAGCGATTAGCCTTCGGTTCCATTGGCTGGTGCACGCGTCGACGGGGCTCCCATTGGCCGCTGCGCCACTGGCCTCCGAGATTCCGACGACAAAGGGAGCGGACGAGCAGACGACAAAGGGAGCGGACGAGCAGACGACAAAGGGAGCGGACGAGCGGCTTGCATGCTTTCGCATTCACAACTCATAAGAAATGCTTAGGTGTATATTTTTTTTTTTTTTGCATGCGGATGTTAAGGGCGCCCATACCGCGCTGAAGACTTTCGCGACGCACTGGCTGGACTACTCCCCGAAGTTGTCGACCTCGGGGCGTACCAAATGAATCATGCCTGGGCCGTCACCTCCAACACCACCGAGGGATCCCCTCTTGACGGGCCTCACAGGCATTATTCTTCGGGCTACATGCCTTTCTGTGGCACCTGCGCTCACGAGCGCAAATAAATACCAATACCGAAGAAACTCTCGGCGGAGTCTGAGCTCGTCGTCAAGGGGCGGCGGTGCATCGTCGTAGACCCGGGCAACCGGGACGTGCGCCTGTAGATCCACTGGCTGCTTTTCAACATCGCCGATGCCGATGTGAGGGCAGCCCTGCGCCTTGCGGCAGGGTCCTAGAGGTATCTATGGAGAGGTGGCGCATTGACGGCTGCCTCAGCGTCAGCACTATGACGCGGACGGCAGTGCTGCGGCTCAATGGGGGCGTGACTCCCGACGACATCCTGCACCAGTTGCGCGTCGCCGGTGAACTCGCCCTCGTCGTTGTTCCGGGCAGGGCGTCGCTTTGCCTGCGGTGCCAACGGACGGGGCTCGTCCGCAAGGAGTGCCGCGTCCCCAAATGCAACGTCTTCCGTCGGTTCGGTCACGACGGCACCCAGTGCGTCAGGACCTACGCGGTGGCCGCGGCACCCGTGGGAGGCAATGAGAAATCTGACATGGACGAAGCCGGTGCCGAGGAGGCCATCTCGGGTCCGGACGCCGGGGTTGCGACAACGCCAAACGCAACGGTTGCACCCGAGGGTGACGCAGCTCTGACCACGGGGCACAGAGTGCGGGGACGGCACGCCAGGCTGAGCTTCCGGACGTTGCGTCCGTCGAGGCGACGAAACCTAGTGACGAGGCAGCTGCCGTGCGCAACGGCACCATCTCTGAACCGGCAGACGACACGCCCATGGAAGTCCTGGACGCCTCGGCAGGCGATCCGGCCACGAAACGCATGAGGGACGACGTGGGGGCGGACCCCGACGCGACGAGCCAGGGAGAGCACCGTCCAAGGCGGCGCCCCTCAGGAGGAAACGGCTTGGCATCAAGTCGAACGCTTCTGCAGACGACTGAAGGGTTGCGAAACTACCTCCCTGACCTGGCGTGCCTGGGCCCTTTCCGGGCATCGGAGTCCGCGTGTCGGACGGTCAGACCCTCGGAACCCGAGGTAAGCCCCCTACGGTCTTTCCCTCACTGGAATGACAATAAATCTCGATGCAGCCCTACGCGTGGCCATGATTAATGTTCCTGCTCTGGCAGCCAGGCGTCGGCAGTGCCAGCTAAGCCGGTTGTTTTCTGAGGACAATCTGGACATTATTGCCGCTCAAGAACAAAAATTGAAAGCCAGGAGCAGACTGACCGTATAGTGCGGCCTTTTCGGCCTTTTCTGAATTATTTTATCGTTTGCGTGTCACTCGCGGTGGGCTTGTTTGGCGGATGTTGTCTGTTTATTCGCCGGTCGAACGGTGTTGTAGAAACAGCCGTGCATTTTTGCGCCTCCGGTCGTATAATATTCTGAGACTTTTCCTTTTCTAACGTTGGTTGGCGCGTCATTTGTGTGTACGCGCCTAATCGCAAAAATAAACGCAATTTTTTTGGCACGTTTTTTAATTACAATTGAGTGATTTGTTTTGGGGATTTCAACTGTGTTTGTAGGCCCGGGCCTCTAAACTCGTCAAATACAAAGTTGGAGCCGAAATTGACGGAGCGCACCGATTGGCCTATCACGACGATGACTTCGTGCTTTTTTCGCCGATGTCTAATCGGCGCGCTCCGCGAACTTTTGGCGCCAACTTTGTGTTTAACGAGTTTAGGGCCACAGAAGATTGAGCGAAACATGCTCCCGTTCGAGATTCAAGTTCCTTTTGTTTGAACGGTCTTCTTTCAGGGTATTTTTGGAGGACGTTGCGGCCTGCGTGAGTTAGGCAAATGTTCAGTTCGCGTATTTTCAAGGTCGGAGCCATGCGAGGCTGGACAAGGCGTTATCTCACTCGTTTTTTTTTTTCCCCTCTTTGTAGAGATTACGCGGTTAAGCATGTGTCGTTCAGTGACCATACTTTGGTCAAGTTTACTTTTGGGAATAAGGTCATATCTCCGCGATGAAATTGGGTGCTTTGGAAACTTAACAGCAGTCCCTGTCCCGTTCAAGATGAGCCTTTTAGGACACATGTGAGCAAACTTTTTTCAAAATTTGTACGAGGACGAGCGTACATTAGTGGGGTGCGGTGGGATCCTTTTAAAGAAGTTAAAATGACTGCAATCGAGAAAAGTAGCATACTAAAATATCAGAAAAAGGAAAAAAGAATGAGTTACGGCGTCGGTTAAACGCTTTTTTGTACCTGGAAAACAGTGAATCCTGGTGGATTCACGCTCAAAATAAGAGAGTGTAAAAACCAACTTAAAATGATGGATACTGAGAAATACAGGGGGGTGACAGTAAGGACGCGAAGTGCTAAGTTATGGATGGGTGGAGCTCCGACAAAGCGCGCATTAAGCGACGAAAAACGTTATGCGCAGCGTAATGAAATCAAAGAAGTCTGTTATGTAACCACGGTGCCGAGGGACAAAGCAAACATTGAAAAGGCTTTTGTGGAGCACTACTGTAGTCTGCCGCGACGTATCACACCAGTAGATGACGATTTTGAAGCGGAATTTTTGGTTTTGATGCCTCAGTTAGAACAGCAGGTGTGCGAAAGTCTAGAAGTGCCTATCGCTGTCCGGGAAGTCGAGCCAACCATCGACAACGCCAGGACCCGACGGCCTTGGTGCCGAGTTCTATAAATCGTTTAAGGGTGAGGTAGCCCCTGCGCTGTACGAGGTGCTGACCGAGGCTTATAATAAACCACTCTTGCCACCCTACTTTTTTTAAAAACGCACACTGTGCTTATCCCGGAGTGCGATGATTCAGTGAGGCTTTTAACCGTGAAATCTTAATGGCCGATAACCTCAACGAACGTGGATTATAAAAGAACATGAAGATATTGGGAAAACGACTACAAGGAGTTATTAAAGTATTCGTAGGACCGCATCCAAAGTGCGGCATAAAACGCCGTACAATCTGTACGAATATACATGTGACTAGATGCATTTTAGAATGTTGTGACGCCTCAATAGCCGAGTTGCAATGCTGCAACTAGTCTTCGAGAAGGCTTTTGACCGTGTTTCGCACCAGGATCCTTTTGGTATTCTGGGACACGTCAACGTAGGGTCCATTATTTTAAACGGTGTGAAGATGACTCATCAAAATTTCACTACATGTTTTGTCGTCAATAAGTGTTACTGTGTTCAAATACGTTGTTTTGTAAGACAAGGTTGTCGTCTTTCGCCTTTGCTTTTTGCCATTTTCTTCTAGAACCATTTTGTTTAAACTTCTTCAACACGGTAACATACCTGGTTTTAGATTAAATTCCAGTGACGTAAAAGTGCGTTCCTATGCGAACGCTTTGGCGGTTTTTGTGCGGATCAAGAGAGTGTTCGCGAGGTGGTCAACGTTGCCTCTTAATTTTTTGTGCAAAAACAGGGAGTGCCGTTAATTGAACTAAAACCATAGGGTTCTGGCACGGTGACTGGACTTATAAGCCAGATCTCTTTAGTAATGCTAAGTGGGAGAATTTACCCACCAAGTATTTAGGTGTGCCATTAGGGCATTTATAGATAGCACTAATTACTGGAATGAAGAGACCGAGAATGTTAGAACAAAGGCGGAAGGGTGGCGGGGCAAGGATCTGTCTATATTCGCGCGTTCCACAGTGTGTAATCTCTTTTTGATATCAAAGGTTTGGTACGTCTTACAGGTGATGTGTATATTGCGAGTCAATGTGCAGAAGCTGCACAGAGTTTTTGCCGTATTCATTTGGAACTCGAAAGGGACGTTGTGCTCGCACCAATGTTTTTCATTATTGTATCATTTGTTTATAAGACAAATTGTATCTAGGTTTATGTTTCTTCGTGATCAAAATGCTTTCTTTTTACGTACTGTAATTCAAGCTCGCCTGCAAAGTGTTCTGCCTGAATTTGTCGTGTCATCGGGCGTTGGAATGATCGCGGGTATTCGTAGTTATATGAGAGAAGTTTTGTTATCGTTCCGTATGTTGAAGGTTAAATTTTCTTTAGAATATTTGTCTACGGTCTCACGGAGAAAATTGTATAAAGATTTAGTCGATGTTTTGCTGCCTATACCTCTGTATCGGTTTTTATACCATAAAGGCAGTGGGTTGGATGTGCTCAAGAGAGTTTAAAAAATGCCAGTAAAGCCGAGTGTTAAAACTATTTTTCTTTCAATTACACTGCGGAGTCCTTCCAGTGAAAACCTGGCTAGAAGACAAAAGTTTATTTGTTCCCTGGTCCACAAACTGTTTATTATGTAAAAGAACAGGAACAGTAGAGAATGTATTTATTGAATGCTGGGACGCTGTGTTCCATTGGGACATCCTCCAGCGTACCCTCAAGAAAGATTTTCCAGTCAAACATCGCGGTATTCGGTATATGTCTGTAGAAAATGAAAATTAAGTCCCTTATGACATGATTATGCTTTTGAGCCTCCACAGTATGTGGAAGACAAGAATGAATATACAGCACGCGGATGTGAATGTTCGCACTGTGTGTGAAAAGTTTATTGAACGCATTGCGCGCGCATGTAAGAGAAGTTTACCGCGCTCTGGCCAAATCTCCGGATTGGTTACCACTATGTGATGATTTGGCCATTTTAAAAAGATTTTAGTGAGCCACGGTTACCCTTTAGTGCCTGAAATGTTTCACCCTCTCTCTATTGTTCCTGTTCTAAAAATGTGTCTACGCAAGCAATAAAGAAAAAAAAAACGCCGTGGCGTCGGAGAGGCGTGCTGGTCTGGCACCTTAGAGGCCCGGGTTCGATTCCCACCCAGACCGAAATTTACCAAGTTTTCTTTTCAAAGCTAATAACTTACTTTGTTTACAGGAACCTCCCTGAGAAATTTGACGGCAATCCGAGCATTTTTTGCGTCTTTTTACTCTTTGCGCCGTCGGCCATTTTTGGTGGCATCGCCCGGTCACGCCGCCGACGACGTCGGCTTTTCGCGTAAGTAACATATAATGCTTTCTCATTTAAAAAAATTAAATCACAACCAAAATGTCAATAATCGAATACTCCTGTTCATTCCTGGTTCTACATTCTAAAAAAAAAAAAAAAAAAGAAATCTGATCGTAAAATAATTCTTAAGGGTTCTTTGGCTTGTCCAAATTTTGCACCCTAAAAATCTATTTTATGCACGCCCTAAAAGGGTTCTCCGTATAAAAACCTATAGAAGTTCTTTTAAGATCCTTTTGTGATGCGAAAGAGTTCTTCATCGCCCAGTTTCTTTTCCAGTGCTCCAGGGGGCGATAGTGTTTGATGCGAAACCGTTCTTCACGAGCTGAAAGAGTTCTTGGGGCGTCAAAGAACCTTTCAAGAAAGAATTTTTTTGGAGTGTACTCTTTCTTTTTTTATGCTTATTATGCCCGAAACGTAGCGAGTTTTATGCTCTTTGCATGAGTCACATCGCGAGCGGTGTCCACTACCGCGTTTGATTGCGAAGAACAGTACCCGAAGTTGAATTTAGGCAGTATTTGAAATACTGCCCAACTGTGGCACTGGTGAATAGCGAGCCCTATTTTCACTGGAGCCTTGTTGCTTCGCTTTATCGAAGTCCGCCGATGTCTCCAAACTATGCCCGACTCTGGCCTTGCGCACTTCCGTCGTCGTTATCTAGGACCGACGACGAGCTTTGAGGGAAACAATATGAATAAAAAGTGACGTGATGTGGAACTTGACCGTCCTCATTTGCCGAGTGTCGTGATACCCTACATGAAATCAGACCAGTTCTGAACGAGCCTTATCTCAGCCCCGTTATCTTATCGCGTCACCACGGCAACGTCACCGAAAGGGTTAGACTATACTCATTGTTATTCTTCGGCAGAGCTCGAGCATCGAACGTTTGCGCACGGGGACTGTGATCAATTAGATGCTGGAATACTACTTTCGGCAAAAGACCTTGAGCGTTCATAAGGTAAGTCAAGAGCTACTCCAAATATGCACGATCGGCTTTTCAAATGTAATTTCACGGACGTCCCAGGTTTCTGTGTGAATCTGTGTCAGAATATCTTGGGAATGTCCTCCTGCTATCTTGCCACAGTTGCCTCTCTGGACCTCGGTCACGTCTAGAAATAGAGCATATTTGCATGGTAACGCCGTTCCCAAGCGTGTTCTGCTCAAAACGTGGAACTCCGTCGTCCCTCTCCACCCTATTTGAGACCAACACAATGTTCGCAAACAAGTCTGCGTTTGCGCGCACCCCGTATGGGCATTGCGCATGCGCCGTGCCGACAGCAGCGCCACCGCAATGCCGTGACGTCACAGCCGCGTGTTAGTCTATAGACCATTAGAATAATGACCTTCTCTACACTGCCATCTTTATCTGCTGGACTGTGGAAGGCGCTCTATGGTTGCGCAGTAGCTCCTTTTTGTGGTCTTGAGGGCCGATCAAAGACCACAAAAAGGGGCGATCAAAAGCATGAAACGGCAATACCTTTCTCTCTACTATTTTTGAGTAGGCAGACCTGGGCCGGCTTGCTAGTGCAGCGTCTCAGCTGAGACTGGGTGAAAGAAAGCAATGCAAAAGCTGGGGCGCGCGAGCGTCTTGAGACGCGGTTACAGTGAACTATACCCATTTTCACCTCAAGAACCGCAGTAAAAGAAGTCCGGCTCCTCGCGGAGCATCACTGATTTCCTCCTTTCAGTAGAGAATTAAGATACATGTAGGCGAATTGTAGATTAGATATATGTTATCTTATTAAAACGTACAGGTTCCAAACGCCAAAAGCATCGCTTTTTCCTCCGTCAATCAAATCTCGTAAGAACTATTTCGCGCCGCGTATGAACAATGCGCAAAACTTGCTTTTTTCTTGAGGTGAAAACGTGTATAGAAGAGTACTAGTGGAAAAAACGTCGACGGCGCCCCATCGGCCGCGTAAAGCCAGTAGTGTAGACAGCCGCGAGTGGCGCTATTGCCGAAATCCGGAGGACATGGCTACTGTAACATGGCATATGGCGTCGCGTACGTTCTCGGATGTTTTCTGCGGTGTCTATCTATGGTCGTTTTCGCAATTTGTTTTCATGGATGCCAAGTGCTTGGCAATGTGATTATTCATAGGTTCGAGTCTTGTCGCTAAGCAATGAAAACGAAGAAAAAGAAGAAGGATGCGCACCACCACGCGCTAGGAAGCTACACTGGGTACCCGGTTCTCACCACCGCATGGGTCAAAGGAATCGATGGCCGTTTGAAAACGTGTGGCTACATGGATAAATAAAAACCGACGCTATTTCACAGACGCCCAAAGTCTTTCTTTTTGTACATTGAATCGCTTTCTTTCCGTACCTAACCAAAGGCATGGAAGCAGTGTCTGTCTCGGTGAATAAATATTTACGACGCGACATTTGATGGATCAGCGCGTAGCCCTGACGTCACGGCACTGCGGTGGCGCTGCTGTCCGCACATGCGCAGACGCGGCACCTCACACGAATCTGTTTTTTTTTTTTTTTTTTGCGCACGCGCAGTTCCCTCACCTGGTATGGGCAAACGGCTCGTTTGTAAACAGCGTGTTGGCGTATGCTACAACCGGCTGTGTTTCAATGCCTTTGGTTGGTTCGTAAGCTTTCCTCGGGCAACTGCGTAGCAAAATTTGAATGAAAGCAGGCAAAATGTAAAGAGAGGATTCACGGCCTTCCCAGACACATGGAGAGAACCGAACTACCGAGGCCAACGATTGACCGTTTTCGAAAGACACGTACCGATTGTTACAAGGTCGTAACCACTGCAAAATGGCGGAACAACTGGCAGCGCAAAACGTGCAAGTCATTATAAACTTCAAAGCGTAGCCAACGCTAGGAACCGACGGGCCACCAAGACAGTACTGAAAGCGCAACATCACTGTGTTCATAATTTTACAACGAAGCTGTATATGGTCAGGTTTTTTTCGTGTCCGTCGAAAGAACAGTAGTCGACAGATAAAATAGTCGACAGAAAACCATGGCGCTCGCCTTATCACCGTTCGCGCCAGCCTTATGTCTTACCACGTGGTTTTGACACTTGTTTCAATAAGAAAACCAAAAAACAAGTGTCGAAACCACGTGATAGATGACAAGCACAGAGCGCTCCCCGCATGCGTTTCTCGGTAAAAATTGTGGTTGCATAAGCTGCTGCGGCAACGGCAGAGTACGAAGTGTGGAGTGATGTCACCAGCCCCACTAACAATGCGAAGCACGTAGCGCTCCCCTCATGCGTTTCTCAGCAAGGATTGCGGTTGCATAACCAGCCGCGGCAGAGACAGCGCACTAACTCTTTCATATATAAAAATGTTTTGCTACAGTGCATTTCTGTTCTTTCGTCATTCATTTGATATGGACCCTTTTGCTATTTACAAACATGAACTGCCGCTTGCGTTCCAAGCGGCTTCCGGTCACGCCGTCTTTGCAAGCATGTTGAGCTTGCTTATGTTACCAGTGCTAGAAAGCATAAATGCTACGCGGATAACAAAATTGGAGATTTATCGAGAGCCTTCGGCTGTACGATATTATATCTTGGAGGAGGCAAGTTGGTTTACAATCCTCGAAACATTTTAACATATCTCGCACTCCTTCGTTCTTTTGGCGTTCACCTGAAGAATTGGTGGTTAAACGTTTCATCTACATTTCAAGCAGCGGTGTTAAAGGGGAGCTCCGCCGATTTCTTTTATATTCTTCGATTTGGCTGGAAATTCGCGTATCGCATCAATAACCCTTTCTCCAACTAATAGCCAAAATGTTTTATAAAGATAAAAATGTTTCGTGAAGTTATTAAATGTTTAAGTTACGCCGGCAGCGAGGTTTCCAGGAAGCGACTCTCTACTGGCAACAGTGAAAAATTCCTACTTTTCCCTACTCGTATACGTCACCGGCGGGCTAGAAGACGAGCGACTCGGGCAGCCGCGAAGCGGCTTTCCGTGCGGCAGCGATCAAGATTTTTTTTTCGCAGCTTCAAGGTTGACAGTTCTTTGCAATAGGTAGCAACCTGCGCTCCGCGGTAGAGTGCCGGGAAACAATGCCAGGAAAAGCTTCCTTTTTACCTTTGTTTTCGTAGGAGTAAACAAATACGCTTCCCGGCAGCAGTGGATGCCGGCCACGTCGAAGTGCTTTTGCACGAGGTGTTTGCCGAGAGAGCTAGTGTCACATAAAACATTCTCACTTATACTCGGAATACTTTATAGCCGCGTTCTGCGAGTTGAGCAGCCTTCTTGAGCTGGAACTAAAGGCACTGGATAGTTAAAACAGCTTCAAGAGCGGCAAGCGTAGACTGAAGCAGGCAGGGACCACTACAAATCTGTTCAAAGAGGAGCGCTAATAATATCGAGAAAAAATAGTGCACTTCCTACCGCTCGACACTTGGCGCAGCCAGATTTTTTGTTCAGATTTGCTTCAGAAATCTTTTTTTTTTTATAAACACTATATTTGTTTTGAACATCGAATCTAGATCGGGCTAGTATCGCAGTTCCACTCACGCGACGGATCTGTTAAACACGGGAAGTGAAACGTCTAAACAAAGTTCAATTTTGAGTATAGACATGACTTTCGACACACTGCTATTCGTGTCTCGTATTACAGAGGTTTAGGGAGCCGGTGTTCGGCTCTATTAATATACGATAGAGCCATTGCCTGGTTTGTCAAATGGTTGACGTGCAATTTTCTCTCACAGAAGAGGTAGTGAGAACTATTTTATTTTACTCTATTGCGGAATAATGTTTCATAAGGCTGAAAGTTTTTTTTTTGTTTTTTAACTATGAAAATATTAATGTCGTTGAGGAGAGGCGTGCAAATTTGCAACTGATTGAGGCTGTGCAAAACCAAAACTTAATTTTAGAAAATCATATATAGAATTACACTTTTCCCCGTGTACATTCGTGGATGAGTGTTTGATAAGCGTTTTGTATACTACTACAAAAGTAATATATATATATATATATATATATATATATACATACCTAAGTTTATTTGTTTGTTTGTTTGATTTTTCGGGGGGAGAGGTGGTAACTTTTGCTAACTTATTTTGAATTAAAAATATTATGGTACATTTTTGTACTTTACGCACTATTGCAGTTTCAATTAAATATTTTTTTTTTAATATGAATAGTGTATGTTTATTTTATGCGCCTTTCATTTCACCTTGATGTTTAGCTCGGCGTTTGCGGAGTTCCTTTAATTTTAACACGATCTTCACGAACAGTAACCTGCCATTTGGCCTACATGAATGGAGTTCATTCTATTCTTTAGACGATTGCAAGCAAGGCGACTGGCCTTCGCCGTGTCTCTGCTTGTGCGAACTAGGGTGCCTCAATGTCCTTCTGTTTAGGGTGATGCCACCCTTTGTAGTACCCGATGCCGACAGCACGCGCTCACGGGTAAAATACAAAGAAATCGACGAAACTAAAATGTCGCCACAGCACAGTTAGCGCCACAAACGCGTGCAGGGACACGCGCTTTCACGCGCTTCTGAACAAAAAAGAACAATAAAAGTGTGGGACAAAATGACCAGATGTCTCCACCCTAAGCAAAGCGCACATGAAGGCACCCTAGGTGATGCCATCGTTTGTAGTACCCGATGCGGACAGCACGCGCTCACAGAGAAAATACAAAGAAATCGCAGGAAACAAAATGTCGCCGTAACACAGTCAGCGCCACAAGAGCGTGCAGGGACACGTTCTTTCACGCGCTTGAGAACAAAAAATAAAAATAAGCGTTCGAAACAAAATGGCCAGATGTCATCACCCCAAGCAAAGCGCACATGAAGGCACCCTAGTGCGAACAAACCCAGAGCCGTTTATTGAGAGAGTTTGGCCATACATTGGTTTGAATAGGCGAGCATCTCGGGGCCAACCACAGGCCGCGAAACAGCCCCTAGCGGTGGTCATGTGCTCTAAATTTGAGACACGACTATACTTCGTTTCACCTTATGTGCGAGCGAAGGCAAAACTGGAAGCGCGAGCACGGAAGCTCCGTGCGTTCAAGCGCGAGACACATGCGCGTCAGTATCGTCCGATCCGACGTCCGATCCGACAGTCCGAACGCCGCTCCGGATTGCCGCACGCGACAGTTTGAGGCACACGCTTCCGACCTTGCATGCGGCACGACGATCCGTTCGGCTCCGCCCAGTTCCGGCATCACCATAATCACTGTGCGCTAACTTCGCCACCATGCATGAGCGCTTCAGTGCGTCATCATGACGTTCGCGCTAGCTGTGCTGTGATTGGCTAGACGCATCCGACAATCCGTCCGCCGTCCGAAAATATCTGGCGCGTTGGACGCACGTCGGATCGCCGATCCGACGTCGGATCCGACCAAATTTTTCGGATCAGGCAGTCGTACTGCCGGATCGGACGTCGGATCGGATGGATTTTTCGCGCATGTGTCTCGCGCTTTAGGCTTTGCTCGAGCGCGCGAGCTGAGGAGAAATGCAAAAAGCGCTGGTCTCGCGCTTCTAGCTTTGGCTTCGCTCGCAGATAAAGTGAAACGAAGTATAATTTGAGCCGTGCCGAGCGGAACTCCGCGTCTCAAGACGTTCGCGCACCCCACCCTTTGCACTGCTTTCTTTTAAGCCAGTCTGAGGACGCTGTTCTAGCAGTGCAGACAAAGGCATGAGCACGAGCGCGTGGCTTTGGAAAGTGCCTCCTATGCACGAGGTCTCGTACAAACAAAAGCGTTTCGCTGAGCTAGGCTCACGCGCCTGTGCCTTTGTCTTCACTGCAGACATTTGTGAGATGGAGTAGAGGTCTCCTGATTGGTCGACTCTGTCACAAATTTAGTTTACGCTCTAAGCGTGGGGGGAATATTCGGCGCTGGCGGCGGCCTTTGCTCCGCCTATTGACCAAACTCTCCCAATACACGGCTCTGAACAAACCCATACAAGTGCAGGCTTGCCAAAGCTATGTTCACGAGCAAGCTGCACGTGCTTGCACGCATGGGGCAGCAGTCGGGCGCTCAATGCTTCCAAGAATCACAGTCGACATGTGCTAGGTCACAGCCCACGCACGTTCGTCGCTTTAAAAGACGAGCAAAGAACGCGCCACGTGCACGAATGCTGAAAATGGCACCGGCGAGAAGCGCTTTTCTGGAATGGTCTATTAGCGGCGAGATGTTTGGGTGGCGCCCTCCTATGGTTACCTCTCGTGACGTCATTACCCTGTGAACATCAATTTCGATGGTGTTTGTAATTAGCATGGTGGAAGCTGGAAATCACTGCTCTTTTAAACCAATACTGCCAACACCGTCAAAATCGAAGTTCTTACATTACACTTATTTCTGTCGATGAGGAATCCTTTGCTGACGTCAAAGTCAGCATTCGGCTAATCGTGGAGGGCCGACCACCACGACGCTTTCGATCGGTCACGTCGCTAATAGATATTTTGCTAAATTACCAAAGCACCAAGAAGCATATGCATGCTACAAGGTAGTTACAGGTGCTCGCGTCTGCAACAGTAACGTTTCAAAAGAAAATCTAAAACAAATGGCACGTTCCTTCCGGTAAGACGAGCGTGTGGAGCACCTGTACCCACATTCCGAGCATTCTCCCTGGTGCTTGGGCAATTTGTCGAAAAATGTATTGCGTGACTCTTCGACCTTCCTTTGCCAGCGTAACTGCCAGCTTCTGAGAGAAAAAGAACGGATTTGGTAGCCATTTTACGAAACTATCGAGCCGTGGATGGAGCGTACCGAGTAGCAAAAACGGTTTTCTCAAAATCCCGATTGCTTCCGTTTTTTTTTTTTTTTACTTTCTCATAGTTTCGCACGTAGGCCAAGGTCATACTTGGCGCAAATCGGAATTATCATCAACTTCAGATAGCACGAATGCCCCTGTTTTCTCGATGTTAGACCTGAGAACGGCGGGCGCAAGCACACCCGATTGCCGGCCGCGCTCCTCAATGTCCACCCGTGGCGTCACGTTTGGATGGCAGCAAAACTGGGGAAAAATTAGGAAGAACGATGTTTCAGTTTCGGCAGCGAACAAAATATCACTTTTTTTTTAATTAAGTAGAGTGACTCTGGGGGAACGAGATAGCATCTCGTAATCAGGAAGCCATCCCCATTCATATAAGGCCTTTGAATTAGGTAGCTCGAAAAATCGCCGGAGTTCCCCTTTAAAGGGACACTGGCAGGGTATTTATGCTGGCCAAGGTTTTTACTTGTACATGGCGTATGAGAGACCAACTACCAAGAACACAATTTGCGGCTTGAAATTCGTTTTCTTTACACCCGAAAACCGCCGATCGAAAACTGGCCGGCTTGAGTCGCGCACACTCTCTTCTCCGATGTCACGTGCCATTTTCTATATGGTTTAGACCCAACCACCAAAGATAATCAAAGTCGTGGGTCATCGAAGGCACACACTCATTGCTAAAAAATGGATAACAAATACGATACCCATTTTTCGTGGCTTGTAAAAAGCTGCAAATACGTTGATCGAAAAAAAAAGTCCAAGGGCACCTAAGCATTTTTTATGAGTTGTGAATGCGAAAGCATAAATGTCGTTCTTCCGCTCCCTTATAACCCCTTCATACGGGCGGTATAAAGGTTCCTTTAGCATAGGTCCCTATCGTAAATGGAGATGGAGTTCGTATTCAGACGGCGCACAAAGGTCCCTTTCGCTAAAGGAGGGTTTAGAATAAACGGAGCTCGCAGACCTCCATTTACAGCTACAGGGAGCAGCCTCGGACCCATGAATTCCAAATAGAAATCTAGCATATATGCTTCTGCTTTGTTTATTGAATTGCAATAAAAAGAATATTTGCGAGGCAAAGATTATAACGTAAAGGTGAGCACAAACCTAATAGAAGACGGTAACGACAAATTTATACTCGCGACGACATCGACGAACTCCGTCGACAAAGGAGGAACGCCGGGACGCCGGAGTATACGAGACTATCCGCCTCAGTCGACCCGGAGGCAGACACAAAGAAGTAGCAGAGCAAACTCGGGGAAACAGGGAGGGTTATCACGTTTCGCGCCATGCGTACCTGGACTGCGTACCGTGCATACCTCCTTTGGATTTGGATTAGATAACACGGCGGGCAATTTGGCCACACCAGCGAGACATTCTAAAGAAAAGCTAATGTTTTACTTGCATCATGCAATGAGATCAATAAAACAATTATTAAGTCGTTTTAAAACGGCATATTCCACTTCTAATAAAGTAAAGAATGTGTCTAAAACCTGTTTAAACCAAAAATTATATATTGCTCGTTCGCCCCTCCGTTTAGCCGGGCTATCTCCGGTGCAATAAACACCAACTCCAAACCCTCCGTTTATTTGCCGTGTGATCCCGAACGCCTTTTGACACAGGTACCTTTAGCTAAGAAACCTGAGCTACAGGTCCTTTAGGAAGCCCGTCTGAATACGCCTCGCAAGTGGGCTCATTTTCGTCTTCTGCGCATGAGAAAGGAGGTAGCGGTGGCGTCAGAACGCCGAGCCCTGATTCGCTGATCGCGACCCCCCTATCTGAGCGTCGTCTGCTCCTTTGCAACGTCGTCTGCTCGCAACGTCGTCTGCGTCTGTCTTACCTACCCTGCGACTTTCGGAAGTGCAGGTGTTTACGAGCGAGCTCGACTTCGCCTTTCAGAGAGAGAGACGAAATAACTCGAGCGGTACGTTGTTTTTGTCGAACAACTAGCAGACCTGCATCAAGGGGGGAAGTCAAGGGACTCGCTGGCGAGGTGTCCCGAGGCGCCGAGGTTTGTCTGCTAAGAAGCGAGAGTGTCCGCAAGTTCCCTCCCAAATACTTTTTCCCTCCTTGCGTGTGCGGCGAGACTCCTCACTCTTAAACGGCGTCGGCGGGTTGGTGCAGTTAACGTCGTCTGCTTTACGTCTGCTAGTCAAAGCGATGGCTGCTTTACCTTTCCTGCGTCTGTCGGAGATTCACCGCTTTTTCACCGGCGAGAGTCGCCGCTGCCTCGGAAAACGAGGCGATGACAAGAGGAAGAGATTGAAGGGTTCACAAGGGTCGCGCGGGCATATTCCATTCAGCACGCCAGGCGGTCGTGGGCAGACGGTCTTGGCCAAGGACCGTCGGAGCACCGCTGCGCCGCTGCTAGGCCTATCTGCCGAGCTCGCTTGGACGGGGTCAGTGGAATCGTGGCCGTTGGAGCATTTCCCGGGTGTTTGTAGATACAGCGTTCTTGTTCGTCGTGGTTTATTTCAAGTGCTTTTTACTTTTTTTCTTGCTGCTTGTAGTCGTGACGCGTGAGAAGAGCACGTACAAAAATAAACGTTCGTTGGTCGTCGCGACCAAGTAACTGAGCGACGCTGTCGGCCATGCTGAGTTGATCGTCGTAGGATTCCGTCGTAACCTGCGCAAAACTTACGATAATTTCGTTTCGTGAATACGAATTTGTTCTCACGTTTTGTCTTACGCACTCTTTCGGCGTAACATGGTTTTGTGAATCTGGCCTCTGCACTTCCGAAAGTCGCAGGAAAGGTAAGACAGACGCAGACGACGTTGCAAAGGAGCAGACGACGCTCAGATAGGGGGGCCGCGATCAGCCAATCAGGGCACGGCGTTCTGACGTCACCGGTACCCCCTGCGCGAGAAGCAGACGAACTTGCCCTCCGCATAGAGTATTAGTTCGTCTGCGGCGTAGTGGCGTGGACGGCCACGTTTCAGTACTGCCGAGGTAGCGGCCGACAGTCGAGCGCGCGCTCTCGTCAAGTGGCCGCGCCGCGCTGAGCCAATACCACCTAGAAGACATTGGCTGAGCTCGGCCGTACAACCTTTTCGGAGTTTGCCTGAGCGGGCTCTGTGGCCAGGTACGCACGCCGCACCTCGCTGGGCCGCTGCGTGAGCTGCGCCGCCATGGAGAGGGCTTTTCTGGTGGCGGTTTTCGGAACTACGCCGCACGAGAGCCAATGGAAGACTTGTTCCTTGATGACGCGCGCCAGCCAATGGGAGCCTATCCATCAAAAATCGGCTTCACTTCGGGGGAATTTAGGGGCCGTTTTGCGCGGCGCTTCAAAGCTGATGACATCGGTTTGCTCCATGGGACAGTTAATGCTATCGCATTAAGGTCGGTTCTCACATGCAGCGAAGCGCTGATGTAGCGCTCCTCACGTGCCGTCAGCTACTTATCGTCTGCCATGAGCAACAGTTTTGACGGTGCGATACAAAGCTGGTCAACGCTCCCGTCAGCACGCGCTTAGCGCGAGGTAAGCGCTACGCTTGTAGCGCTCCGCTGCATGTGTGAACAGGCCATTAAGAAGTTGCACAGTCACGCGACTTTCGGCAACATTCTCCTCCTCTAGTAGATTTTTTCCTCCCCAGTCCAGTTTCGGTTTCGAGCAGTTGCTTTTTTTTTTTATTGAAAATATACATGACGCCGTAGCAAAATATTGATTGGGTAGTCTTCTAACACCATTATAAATCGCCTGGCAAAAAAAATGGTAGGTGTCAGAAGGTTGTTTTTGTTCATTCTTTTTATAAACCGGAAGTTCTCTCGGACGTCGAAGACTGGAGCACCACCCGGTGGCGTTTGCCATGAAAAGGGTCTATATAGACCTTTTCATTTTAGTAGTTGCCTCACCGGCGGATAGAGGGCGCTGACGCGCTCGGCGCCATTAGGTTGCTTCAATTTGGTTGGTTTCGGTTCCAACGTGAACGCGGATATGTTGCTGTTTTACGTTGTTTTTGCTTAATTTAGTGATACGATTATTTTCCTTATAGCACAAAACTAATGAAACAATGGTACTGACCCACTTTGAGGACTACGAGGTGTAATTTAGCCGTAATTGCGGGTTTTTTTTTTTTTTTTTTTACCAACTTCTTTGATGATCTGATTATGGTTGGTTGCGAAACGCCTGACTGATGTAGAGGGAAGATTACCATCGTCTACGGCCGTACCCGATGACAACAGTTTCTGGGAAAGCAAACTAATGAAGAGACTAACACGTGAATGTAAAGAATCATATCGACAGCTTGATTAGCAATGTACTGAATCGGCCAGAACAGATGAACTCGCAAGTTTACTACTCACTGTTTGGTTTTCGTGGGCACCCAACCTTTAGTGAACTTTCGTAAATCGTAAAAACGTATCGTGTAATGACGCAGATAATTGATATAAACTAGTATCGTCCCGGCCTCTTTTTTTGTTAATTCAGTACTCGAGCATGTCTTGACAGGACGAGTAGGAAATTTTTTTTTTAATTATCAACCCTGTTAAAGTACTCAGAGGCAGCATTTCGCGATATTGGCCCTAGGAAATAAATTATTTTTATATGAACATTTGCTTACTCAAAATATGACATAGGTGGCAGGCCCGTCAAATAAAATCTGGCATTTGTCTTCCGTAAAATTGGCAAAAAAAAAAAAATTAAAAGGCGCAGGAGGAGAAATACCTCGGAAAGTTTGGCTGAAGTCTAGCACTAGGCACCACTTCGCGGACCTGTGTGAACAAATATTTATTTGTTTCTACAGATTCGCTTTCTAAATTTCGGCGTCGCCAGCCGCCAAAAGTAAACCTCTATTCGCCATCAGCAATCCTGGACTAACGTAATTGTTACGCAGACCGCTTTTTTTTTTTTTCTGGCGTCAAAAATTGCTGATTCCAGATACTAGCCAAAGGTAAAACAGAGTACGCAAAAAACAAGCGTCGTCATTATTGCGCAAGCGCCTTACCCAAACTACGTTTTGGATTTACAAATAGAAACGACGTTATTTCTTTGTGCACGCTATTCTAAAAAAGTGTCTGTGGCAGTTTCTTACGCGGGAAGTCCCAACCTTTGTGTTAAAATAAAGTAAGTGGATGGCACAAGTTATCTAAATATAATCAATAAATCACTGTCGAAAGGGGAACGAGCACGGTACACAATTTCTTAAACTTCATAAGTAGACCGACCAACCGAATGTTTACGTCGCAAAAAAAGATTGAGAACCTCATACACCCCATGTAGGTGTGATATTATGAACAAACATATAGCCTGATGTTGACGTACCATTACTTCTAGCCTCAAATAAAATACAAGTTAAACGTTCGTAGTCTATATTCTCCGCGAGTTTCCTCACGTAATCAAAAGAAACTGTTTTCAATATATTATGAATACAAAGAAGGATACTTCCTGGAAATACAGATAGTCTCCTTGCGCTCCTTCCGATCAAAATGCGTGATATAAATATACGCGCTTCTTACTGAGAATGCCCCGCTACTATTAGTAAACAAACCTCAGTTGTCATAAGGACCTTTGAACAATCGTGATGTCTTAGTCGTCGAGTAGACGTATCGGACTACAATTTCCGAAGTAGGGCAAGAAAGTGCGGTGAAACGCGACGAAAAACACGAATACAACGCATTCGCCAAGGCGCGGAGGGGAGAGCGGAACAGCAAGTTGAAGCAACCTAATGGCTGCCGCGTCACGTGATTCCAAGATGGCAGCGCCCATGCGGAGGAGGATGAAAAGGTCTATACACGTTTGCAAGTCCGGTCTCAGGGTGCCGCCATCTTTGCACCTTTGGGTGCCCTTGGGCGCGGCCATAATCCAATTACGATGCCTTAGCCAGGCTTCGTAATCGGATTATGATGCGTCCACGCGCGCCCCAACCGAGCAAGATGGCGGCGCACTGAAGCCGGACTTGCAAACCCCGGGGATTTCGCGTGGCGCCCCCTTACGGCGAACCGGGGTGACGTCACGCCAAGGAAAGAATTTTTCCCCGACTCGCCCCGCTCGCCCTGTGGAGGCTGAGACGACGTTAGCTGTCGGCTCGCCCGTTTCTATTTACTTTTCCTTGTGCGCGTTTTTCGTAGGAAGTGTGAATTTTCCTATTTGGTTTTATTGAGGTATGGCCTGTGGCTGCAGACAAAACTTCAACTAATATTTCAGGCATGGTTGACAGGGCAAGCAGTGCATAAATCACAGCTTTTTTGTTTCTTTCTTTCTTTCTTCTTTCTTTTCCCGATTGACCGGGAGGTGGGCAGAGACTAAAGGCGTGATGCCTGACGAGGTCTCTGTCCCCTTTACAGTTCTAACACAGCAGTGTAGGGTACATAGATTTTTGAACACGAAAAATAGGGAAAAGAAGCTATAAAATCCTATACAACTCAGAAACAAAAAACAGGGTCAATCAATTTTTTCAGCAAAGAATGATAAAAACAAATTAGTCAGCAGTATGTTTTAACAATTCAAAAGCGAAATATGGACATGATTTAATAAGCACACAGTACACACATATCAGAACACAATGTCACTGCCCACCAGAAGTGTCTTTAGTCTTTGTTTTTTAATTGGAGTATATTGCAGTTAAAATCTATTAGATCTTCTGTATTATTCAAAATTTTGGCGACTTGAAAGCTTGTCGTTTGTTTTCCGTAATTGGTACGTATTTTTGGAGGTCGTCCGATTCTAAGTGTGTGATAGGTTGTGTTTTCTGGCGGAATTGCGAAGAGTTTTTTAGTGTGTATTATCTGTTACAATTTAAAATAATAAATTCGATTCACTTTAAGTAGGCCATATTTGCTGAATAGCGGTTCAGTGGGGAGATCTTGAGGCTTACCTTTATCATTTTCAAATAGTCGTAAAAATTTTTTTTGTAAGATGATCAGCCTATTATAATTAGTTGCCAATGCCGTGCCCCAGACTAAAATGCAATAACACAGTTTGGAGTAAAATAAAGCGTAATATATATTCTTTTTTAGCCACGAAGGTATGAGATTTTTTTTATTTTATAAATACATCCGATGGATCGGGATAGCTCAGAGCTCAGCTTATTTATGTGCGTGTTCCAACTTAACTATCGATTGAACCACACACCAAGAAATTTTTGTTCTGTATCCTCATCAGTAATTTTATTTTCGAAATATATTGTCACCTTAGTGTTGTCGCACCTATTAACGGGAGCGAAAATTATATATTTTGTTTTCTTTAAGTTTAGTTGTAATTTGTTATTTTGAAGCCACACTGATAGATTGTCCAGATAATTATTTGTCATAGATTCTAAGGCCGCTTTAGAGGTTGAAGCAAAAAACGCGTTAGTGTCGTCTGCGTACATGACAAGCTCAGGGGATCCCAAAATATTTGTGATATCATTCACATAAAGAAGAAATAAGAGGGGGCCCAAAATAGACCCTTGCGGAACACCGTACTTTATTTTGAGTGTATTAGAAGAATTGTTGTTAATATAAACATACCACATGCCATTTTGGAGGTAGTTTTATTAAGCTCAAAGCAACCCCACGTACGCCGTACCTTTGAAGCTTAATTAGTAATATGTCATGTTGGATCGTATCGAAGGCCTTTCTAAAATTTAGGAATGAGCCTAAGGTGTATAATCTATTTTCAATATTGTTTATAATTTTATCCTTTACTTCTACAAGTGCCTGCTCTGCAGATTTAGATTTTTGAAAGCCATATTGACATTTGTTTAATACATTGTGCCTGGGAAAAAAGTGTCTAGTCTAGAATTTATAACCCCTTCAAATATTTTTGTGAAAATTGGCAAAACCGAAATTGGTCTATAATTCTGTAGAAGGTGTTCCCCGCCACCCTTGTAATTGGAGTAACTCTTGCAATTTTCAGTTCGTTAGGAAATATTCCAGTTTCTAGAGTACGATTGATTACATGCGACAAGATATAAGATATTGGTTGGGAGACATATTTGACAGGCCTTGGCTCGAAGTCGTCTACGCTAGCTGCGGCAATATTTTTAATTTTATTTATAAGCCCTTCTACATTATATGGCGTAGTTGGTAATAGCATTATCGTGTTTGACAAGGAAGTCATTGCGTCTGTGACACAGCATTGCGAAGTATCTTCGTGTTCTGGTGGTGAACCAACGTCAACAAAATGCATATTCATTAGGTTCGCCATTTCTTGTCCACTCACATTCCTGCCGTCAATAGCGACACTTTGTGTTCCTTGCACGCGCCTTTTCCTATCAGTAATTTCGTCCACTGGTTCCAATATATTTTTTGGGTCTTTGTATAACGTGGAAATGTATTTTGATAATATTCGGATTTGGTCCTTTTTAAGATCGGAGTCCAATTTATTTCTTGTTTTTGTTTTTTAATGCTGTGAGAAGTTTTGGTTCCTACATTTAATAAAATTATGGGACATCCTATTTTTTATCTTAATACGCCTGCCTGTATAAGACATTTGTAATTTATGGTTTTCGTACATTATTTTGACGACTTTTTACTTGAATAAGCGGAAAAGCAACGTCATAACAAAGCTTAAATTTGTTTAAAAACAAATTTAAGCTTTGTTTGGCGTGGGAGTAAACGGCGTTCACTTTTTTTTATCCAAAGATAATGGGCACAAGGGCCACGCGGTACATCTGGAGCTGAAAAAAGATGCGACCGCGCTTTTTAAAGGCTCGACCGGTTCCCTTCGCAATGAGCACCGCGGTGGAGGCAGAACTGCGGATGCTCCAAAACCAAGGCATAACGAGCCGATGCAGCACTCCGACTGGGCAATACCGGTGGCGATCGCAGGAAAGAAGGACGGCACTATTCGGATGTGCGGAGACTATGGGAGCACGGTGAACGCGGCTGCAAAATCAACGGTATATTCAATGCCAACTGTAACAGACCTTCTGACGAGTGTGCAGGGAGGCACCATATTTTCGGCGCTGGATCTCACTCAGGCATATCAACAGCTTCACATGACAGCAGAGACAGCAGATGTGCTCAACATTAACACCATCAAGGGACTGTACAGGGTTAAACGAATGCCCTTTGGAATTTCGGCCGCCCCAGCGATTTTCCAACGCTACATGGAGACAGTCCTGGCAGGATGATCCGGCGTGAAAGTCTACCTGGATGATGTTATTATCAGCGGAACCACAAAGACAGAGCACCTTGAGCACCTCGAGGCAGTTTTGAGCATTTTGGTGAACGCCGGGCTTCGCTTAAAAAGGTCAAAGTGCCTTTTCAGTGTGGAGGAAGTGAAGTTTCTGGGACATAAGATAAATACAACGGGAGTACACACCACAGGAGAAAATCTGAGAGCAATCAAAGAGATGCCGGAGCCGACAAGCCGGGCCACGCTTCAGTCATTTCTAGGACTTCTGTCAACTTATGACCGTTTCATTTAGAACCGAGCGTCAATAGCCAAGGTGCTGTACATGCTACTTGAGAAAGACGCTCCATGGCAGTAAGGTGCACGACATCAGCAGGCGTTTTTGCAACTGAAAGAGGCCATCTCTGAACGTACAGTTCTAGCTCATTGTGACGACAATAAGCCGCTGTTATTGTCGTGTAACGCATCCCCATACGGCATCGGTGCGGTACTGGCGCACCTAGACGAAGATAAAAACGAGTCTCCCGTAGCTTTCATTTCTAGAACATTGGGAAAGGCCGACAAAAACTACTTCCAGTTGAACAAGGAGGGTTTAGCAATTGTGTACGCGACAAGCAGGTTCCACCGCTACATTTCCGGTCGACATGTTACCATCACAACGGATCATATCAACCACTACTGGAAAATTTAGGTCCACGAAGTCCGTTTCCGCCCTTTCTTTCGCCACGCTTAGAAAGGTGGTGCGTTAATCTCACGGCCTATAACTACGATCTTGCCTACCGACCAGGAAAACGACATCAGAATTCAGACGCTTTGCGCAGACTACCTTTACCGGCAAGCGACGACGAGCCACAGCCTCCCGGAGATGTGCTCAGGCTGGAAGCGTTGACCAGGCCACCGATTACTGTCGAGAAACTGGCAGACAAGACAAAAGAAGACGCTACTCTTTCCCGTGTGTACGACGCAGTTCAGAGTGGAAATTTCAAAAGCCTTAAGGAAGACATCTTTCAACCATTCACGAACAAGGACACTGAACTGGCGACTCAACGAGGATGTTTAACATTGGGATCACGTGTTCTGATACCAGCGTCTCTGTGGCCTGAAACCCTGGCTCTGGTGCACTCAGGACATCGTGGAGTCGTGGCCATGAAAGCCTG
This sequence comes from Ixodes persulcatus, assembly GCA_013358835.2. Classification (NCBI taxonomy): domain Eukaryota; kingdom Metazoa; phylum Arthropoda; class Arachnida; order Ixodida; family Ixodidae; genus Ixodes; species Ixodes persulcatus. Next base: position 319,557 of record JABSTQ010011399.1, on the reverse strand, counting down.
TGCCAGCCGTTACATGTGGTGGCCAGGAATTGACAAAGATATTAAATTATGTGTGGCGGAATGTGCCCAATGTCAAACAAACCAGAAAACCAAGCTAAAAGCACCGACGACAAATCGGTAACGACCATCAACAGCCTGGGATACGCTTCACATAGACTTTGCGGGTCCAGAGGAAGTGAAAGTATTTCTGGTTGTTGTAGACGCATACAGGGGTGAGACAGGTGAAGCAGGTTTTGGAGCAATTTTTGGAGCAGAAAAATCTGGATTTTGGAGCAGCTTAGCAGCATAAAATTCTCGTTTTGGAGCAGCAGTTTATGCATTTTGGAGCAACTTCGAAGCACAAAAGTCTACAGTTTGGAGCGGATTAGGAGCAGAAAATGTTAGAGCAGCTTATCATAAATCTAAATAAAAAAAATCGGATATAAATCACATAAATCAGATTTTTCTTTTTTAATCGTTATTTTTGTCCACCCTGGTTCCAATAAGTCATCATCGCCGATACGCTCCGAGATAAAATCTAAGAGAAAAAAATGGAAAAGGCAAACGCGAGTTTGATGCGTATAGTGGGTATAGGAAACAAAGGCTTGCTGCACAGTTAGGTGGGCACCAGGTACCTCAAGCTTATACGAACTGGTGCCAAAGCACAATTATAGTGCAAAACTTTTTAAAGCGGTGATTCGAGAGCATGAACAGAGAAGCACGGTTTACTAAACCAGACATCGATCAAACGCTCGTAGAAAGCACGTGCAGATAGAAAACAAAAATCCCCACAAAAGTGAGTCGCAAGGTAAATAGTGAATTGGTAGAAAAACTATCAGCATCACATGCACGCTAAATACGGGTGTGTGACCGATTCATTCGATTTTTCACGCACTGGAAGCACGTGTGTGATAACCGAAAGTACTCACGGCGACGGCGCCGTCCATTTTGACGAGGTAACGGACACGAATGAACAATCACACAATGGAGGCGATGAACGGCACTTTTAAGAAAAGGTTTACTCTCAAAACGAAAGAAATACTTAGGTTTGCTCACCTTGATAGCCTATGCGTCGTACCTCCCGCGGCCAGACAGCGAGACCGCGTGAGAGCGCACCGTTAGCATGCAGTATCAAATGACAGCGGATAGTACGAAAATCGGGAAAGAACCACGTATCATAGGTATAGAAGGGTACAACAGCTGAAATCTTCGAATCCGGCGGTTGCTTGCGTCACCCTGTACCCGTGCCATGTACTTTACTACGACGTCACGAGATTGAACGTTGCCAACCAAGCTCTCGTTTCCCGCTAAATCTAGCGTCTCTGCAAAATGTTTTTTTTTTTTTTTGAGGGGAGGGGTTACTTTGGCGCTGTATGGCGAATTTCGACCGATTTCGGGTTTTTGGAACTGTAAGAACTATATAATTAATTCACGAAGAAGCTACATTTATGCAAACCCTGTTTCACGAGCATTTCAGCGCATGCTGAGTGGAACGCGCAGAGTCGAGACCTCGAGCTAATTTGCTGACCGCCTAAAAGCCTTGGATATGAATGCCATCTGAAATGCCCACAAACCGGGGTGTAATATTCTCCTATCTTATGAACGCGCAAGGAAGAGAATTTCTGCGCTTGAAGCACTTACGCCCCCGCTTCATCGACCCCTCGCACGATCGCCTCGTGTCGTGTAAACGGATCGGGAGGTTCATCGGCGGAATCGCCTCCGCCGATAGCTTTCAGTACTTGTAGAATGCTTATAAAGGTAAAAGTGACAAACACGCCTAGACGAGGTACGGAAACACGTCGGGTTCGGTCTTACCCAGCGTCTTGTGCGCCAGGTCAACGAAGTCCCGCTTCTCGAAGTAGGGGCACACAACGGCCGACATTGACGGTACCTTTCCCATCCTTAGTTTGATTGTCCACGCTTTCTTTAACCTCGACGTGTTCGGGTGGTGAAAGCTCATACCGGCCTTTTTTGGGGATTTTGCATTGCAGCACTGAACAGTAGGTCAGCAGTGAAGCGAGCCGGATGCGAGATCGCGAAGCGGAGTCCTTCCTCTGACATGTAGTACACATCACCCAATCAGGGCGCGGCGACCGCAGCGACGCTTGTGTTCGCTCTCGGGGCTGGGCAATCGTTGCAGGTGATACCACAGCTTCGCTGTTGAACCACCTTCACAGTGTGGATTGGAGCCTTAATTTTTTGTTCTGGTTCTGCTATTGCCCAATGGACCTCTTGGCGAATATGTGCTGCCACCTAGACACGCGAATCGGTTCGAGACTAGGTGACTGGAAAACAACGCGCGCCAAAGGCCTCTCCCACCCGTTCCACACCCAAAACGTCAGCTACATCCTGTTCACCCATTGAGGCGATGTGACCTAGATACGGCTCCCCCAAGCTAACCTTTGTCCCCATCGTGCGTAATCTTCCGCCCCGAGGTCGACACAACGAAACCGCGCTGAAAGGCGAGAAATGCAAGAAGGCGGATTGTTTGGAACTAAATACTCTCGAACCCAGGCGCATGAAATACTCCGCGCATGCGCACCGCGTATTTCTACAAAAGGTCCATTGCCTGGTAATCTAACTAAACGCATAAAGAGCACCGTGACGTCGCGGTTTTAGATTGTGTACATGCGCTTGCGTGTCCGGCACAGTGCAGGGATTCCACAGCTTCCAAAAGAGAGCAAGTCCTCACTCTTTGCGAATCTCTTTTTGATCCCATCGATCTCAACCATTACTCGATTGCAAGCTTGGAGCCCCGACTGGTTCCCAATGCGTGCAAGCTCGTGTAGCTTGCGCGTGAACCTATAGCTTTGACAAGCTTGCAATTGCACGGGCGTGCCCGCACGAGCAGAAGCATGGCGGCGGCCAGTCGCTCTGCTTGCAATTGTTTATTGGCGACAATTGATTGGCGGCGAGATGTTTCGGTGGCGCCCTCCTATGGTTCCCTCTCCTGGCGTCAATACCTTGCATACAACAAGTTCGATTGTGGTTGTAATGAGCATGGTGGAAGCTTGAGATCATTGCTATCTGAAACCAATACTGCCGACACCGTCAAAATTGAAGTTCTTACATTACTCTTATTTCCGTCCCTGAGAAATCCTCTCTGACGTCATAGTCAGCTTTCGGCCAATCGTGGCAGCCCGACCACAGCGATGCTTTTGACCACTCGCATCGCCAATACAACTTTCCATGCAAGCGTTTCAATGTTTGTGTGTTATGCACGCGAACTTTGTGGCTGGCCAAAACTGCGAGCGAGCGCTTGCTGTACTGTGATTTAACACGTATGAACTGTGATTTTTGCAAACAGTGGAAACATCTATAGACAATTGCAAGCATGGCGCCACAACTGGTGCCCCATGCGTGCAAGCGCGTGCAACGCGCGGGTGAACGTAGCTTTGGCAAGCTCGTAATCGCACGGGCGTGCCTGCTCGAGCAGAGACATGGCGGCGGCCAGCCGCCCATCTTGCAATCGTAAAAAGCGTCGCTGTGGTCGGCTCACCACAATTGGCCGAATGCTGACAATGACGTCAGCAAAGGATTTCTCATCGACGGAAATTGTAAGAACTTTAATCTTGACGGTGTTAGCAGTGTTGCTTTGAGAGCGCTAAGATTTCAGGCTTCCACCATGCCCATTACAAACACCATCGAACTTGTTGTTCACAAGGTAATGACGTCACGAAAGGTAACCGAACGAGGGCGCCACCGAAACATCTCGCCGCTAATACACGAACTCATCTCTGTTACGTCACGGCGCGGTGGTGGCGCGTCGGGCGCTCTTCCGGTCTGGGGCTGTGGGCGGAAGTGCCCATGTGAGACGCGTATTCCTGCGTTGTTTTGAAATGAACCAAACAAAAACCTGCCTTTTCGTGAAAACACCGCGACGGGGGCTGTACCAAAAGAGTCGAGAAAGGTTTGAAGGTTAGTTTTCATGTGCTCGGTTCGTCCGAGAACGTGGATATGTGCCGTGAAAAGGGAAAACCAGACGCCGTCGGACCACGATTGCTTGGGCGGGAAGCACTTTGGGTTGAATTCACGGATACTTGTGGTCATCAGATTTATTTGTTTTGTTCCAACATGAACGCCGGAAAACCGTCAAGTTGTACGGACCACCTCCGGACTACGTTCACTGCGTCTTCAAGTTCGAACGGCCGCCTGATCGTTCGAACTGCCGTCTGCTCTTTCAAACGTTTCTGCTGTCGTCTGCTCTTTTAGACGACATCGGCCCGTAGACCACTTGCGATAAGAACTAGTAAGTACAGGCCTCAAAAGACTTACGTTTGAAGGTTGGTAAGCAGGCTCAATGTAAACAGTAGATAAAGGAGATGTTGATAAGTGTTACAGTGGCCATCACCGACTTGCTATGCCTATTTCACTTGGTCCGATTCTGCTTGCGATTTTCAGTATCGATGTCGACCATCTCAGCTACGGTTTATGCTTTTACAGCCCGAGCGACGTCGCGACTGAAAATTGCGAGCGAAATCTCATCATGCGAATCAGGCTTTAGCGTACATTCTGCGTCGTTCACGCGAAATGAATCGCCGCGTGTCACGTTATTCACGCGAAGGTGCGGTGTAACGAGCCTCGTTAATTTCGCTGAGGCCGCCTCAAGTAGTCACATTGCCAGGAAGACGTAGAGTCAACAATTCGAAAGCGAAAAAGGGCAGGGGGAGTCACACTGACGCCGATAACATCGCATTTCAATGGTTTCTTTATGGGCGACGGCGAGCTTCTTGCCCAGACCCCCATCGCGCATGCGCGGCGCCGGTGGCGTCCGCTAGGGGTGCTCCGGTTTGTTTGTAAACATGAGTTGGTGTATAGACTTTTCCGAAAAAGGGCTACTGGCAGCAGTGGCGTCACTAGGGGAGGGCCGCCATGCACTCTTAGAAAAAAGGGTCAGTATAGTCTTCCCTAAAGGGAGGAACGCTCTTGATACGTATGTTCCTTCAGAAAGGGAGAAACTTTCGTCCCTAAAGCAGGGGAGCAAAAGTTCCTCCGTCGCCTGCATCTCATTATGGCGGCCACGAATCGAGCAAATCGAGCTCAATAAGGCTTAACGAGAACACTAAGTCTACTGTACGGAGCGAGAGGAGCAGCAAATAAAAACGTAACACGAGCTTTCCGCGAACTGTATTTATTTCCGAAGCCGGCTTCCCCCTGCAGGTAAAGAAACTTACGTTTCGAAAGCATGCAGTCATTCAGTCTTCTCCTCGTCAGCACAGCGATGTTAAACGGAGACAACCGGCACCCAGTTCGCGCACTTTCTGTCTTACCTTTGCTATTCCTCGAGGCTCGAGCCACAATTCCTTCGTCAACCGTTACGTCAACCGCACATCACAGAGGAGCGGTAAACCATTCGCCCGCAAAACCAAAAGCCGCTCTCAAAAAAAGCAAATCCGAAGCAGCCTCTTGGCTTATTTCAGCATGGTAACACGAAATTAAGGCGTAGCCGCGTAGCGTAAAAGGAGGTTAAATCGCTTGCCACGAGATGGCAGGGTCAAGCAGAGTAATCCAGAGCCGTATATTAGGAGAGTTTGGACAATAGGCGGAGCAAAGGCCGTCGCCAGCGCCGAATATTCCCCCCACGCTTAGAGCGTAAACTAAATTTGTGACACAGCGTCGACCAATCAGGAGACCTCTACTCCATCTCACAAATGTCGACAGTGAAGACAAAGGCACAGGCGCGTGAGCCTAGCTCAGCGAAACGCTATTGTTTGTACGAGACCTCGTGCAGAGGAGGCACTTTCCAAAGCCACGCGCTCGTGCCCATGCCTTTGTCTGCACTGCTAGAACAGCGTCCTGAGACTGGCTGAAAGAAAGCAGTGCAAAGGGTGGGGTGCGCGAGCGTCTTGAGACGCGGAGTTCCGCTCGGCACGGCTCAAATTATACTTCGTTTCACTTTATCTGCGAGCGAAGCCAAAGCTAGAAGCGCGAGACCAGCGCTTTTTGCATTTCTCCCCAGCTCGCGCGCTCGAGCAAAGCCTGAACGCACGGAGCTTCCGTGCTCGCGCTTCCAGTTCTGCCTTCGCTCGCACATAAGGTGAAACGAAGTATAGTCGTGGCACAAATTTAGAGCACGCGACCACCGCTAGGGGCTGTTTCGCGGCCTGTGGTTGGCCCCGAGATGCTCGCCTATTCAAACCAATGTATGGCCAAACTCTCTCAATAAACGGCTCTGGCATACACAAGCATCAGCTGAACATACATAGAGCGCATACACATGCATCGCACACACAAACATCAATACAACAGTACACTAACCCGATCACTACTCCCGGGCTCTGCGTTTCAGTCTTTTATACTGGTCGTTTTGAACGTACGGAATTTTTCGGTGACTCCCTAAGCAATAAAAAAATATTCACAGCATATTGATATTTTTCCAGCAATGTCATACATCTGAGAGTATTTTCAATGGCTCAGGGGATGGATCTCTTATTAAAAAGAAAACGCTCGATCATGCCGTAATTATTTGAAAGCCAATAAATCAAGCCGCTCCAATGCGGTTCCAAGCCATGAGTTCGTTTCCCCGCACGGCACTTCGTAGCCACTGTAGTGTTTGTTTTTCTACTTGTGCTGTTCGCGCACGGCTGCAATTGCCGTCTTGAATTAATCTCTGTAGAGCAGATATTCACCCAGCTGGAAGTGATGCTTCACGGGCAGAGATATCGCTTTTCGATCAACTTGAATGCAGTCAAAGCCGCGACTTGCGGCAAGTGTACGGAGCTACGCCAGCTACGCCAGCTACGCCAGCTACGCCGTGGCGAGCTCGAAAACTTCTAGCGCTCATTCCAGCGCGTCCACTTGGAGGGCAGTTTCTCCAGGAACCGTAGTATATTATAATAATAATAATAACTTTATTTTCCAAATGAATTGGAGGGACAGAAGGGAAAAAGCCTCCAGTGGAGGCTTGACGAGCCCGAAACCCCACACGGTGACAAGCGCAGCAGCACAAAAAAAAAAAAAAAAAAACACGAAAGTGCACACGCGCATATACATAAGAAAGGCAAAAACTTCACAGAATTATTATAAACACTACACAGTAGACACTGTTGTAGCCCCAAAAATAACCTTATACAGTTCAAAAAAAAACAAGTAGATAATAGGTAACATAGTAGGCGTCGATGAAGAGTCACAAGCGCAAATAGACTGAGCGCAAATCTTTAGTTGATATGGAGTCTATACAAATTTCGTTTCTGGCGAGGTAGTTGAGCAATTTAGGTATAGTGTAACGTAGAGTTTGTGTACCATAGTTTGTCTTACAGCCGGTAACCTTCCAATATTCCATGTGTCGGGTTAAATAGACGTGGTCGTTCGGCACTAATTCGGATAAGTCTGACAAGAAACGCGTATTTCTTTTGTTCTCGAGTTTTAAGCTGATGCATAATCTATAGTCATAAAGGTTAAATATTTTTAGCATTCTGAACTTTCGAAACAAACCCTCACTATGGTAATCATAAGGCACATTACAAATAATTCTCAATATTCGTTTTTGCAATAAATATAGTTTCTGTAAGTTTTTGAACGTCGTGTTACTCCAAACGAGGCTGCAGTAATTTAAATGGGACTGAAACAGGGCATTGTATATTAATAGTTTCACGTTAACGGGTAGGGAAGAACCGTGACGGTATGTTAGTCCTATAACACGTGACAGTTTTGTGGCTAAGTGGTCAATGTGGTTATCCCATAACATTCGTTCTGAAAAGAATACTCCGAGAGTTTTAAAAGTGCTAACGATTTCTATTGGGACGGAGTTCAATACGATGTCTCGCATTATTATTACACTCTTGTTTTTTGGCCGAAAAATTATGGCTTTTGTTTTCTCGGTATTAATGTTCAGACCATTATCTCGTGCCCAGGCGTACAATTTAGACAATGTTAAATTGGCGACATCGATAAGTTCATCGCTGCTTGTGCCTGAAAAAGATATGCTGCTGTCGTCAGCATATATTACAAATTTTGCCGATGGATTTATATTGACAATATCATTTATATAGATATTAAAAAGAAATGGTCCAAGTATACTCCCCTGTGGGACGCCAGACCTAACTGGTTTGATATCAGATGAATATTTACCAATGGAAACATACTGATTACGAAGGTGTAAATAGGACCTCAAAAGAGATAAAGGCAAACCGCGAATAAAATATAAGTCAAGTTTACGAAGTAATATATTGTGATTTATGTAGCCAAATGCTTTTGTAAAGTCGATAAATACACCCAGAACCAGCTTTCTTTCATCGAAGTTTTTCAGAATGAATTCTTTTTGCTCCAGCAGTGCTAACTCGGTTGATAGATTTTTTTCTAAACCCAAACTGTGCGGAGGTCAGCAATTTGTGTTTATCAGAAAACTGTACTAAACGAGCCTGTATATTTTTTCTAATAATTTCGAGAAAACGGGAAGAATAGAAATAGGCCTATAGTTACTGAGAATGTTCTTATCCCTTCTTATGCAAAACAGATACTTTCGCTCTTTGCATTCCGGCAGGAAAAACTGCAGTTGTTAGAGATAAGTTAAAAATGTAGCACAGACATGGTGTTAATATGTCGACAACATACTTTATCGGTCGAATTTGTAAATCATCGCAGTCACAACAACTGCTATTTTTTAACTGCATAAAAACAGAATACACCTCAGAATCTGTGTCCGGTTCCAAAAATATTGAATGGTTATTTCGAAAGTCTATGTATTTACAAGATTCATCGGCATTGCTGCTGTCACTAACCAAGTTTCCAAAGTAGTCGCTGAAAGTATTCGCTAGGGAGCATCCAGTCAAGGACACTCCTTCGTGAACGATCTTTTCAATATGCTGTTGTGTTGAACCGCTAGCCGTTAGAGAGTTTAACGTCCGCCAGACGTGATCCACATGAGCAGACCGTTTCTGGAAAACGTTAGTGTAATAAAGAGCCTTAGCATTTCTTAGTAGCTTTGTTAATTGGTTCCGGTATGATTTAAACCTTGAAAGCTGTAATGGATCTCTCGTTTTGATAAATTTCTGATATAACAAGTTTTTTATACGTATTTTATCAAGCAAGTCCGGGGTTATCCATGGCTTCCTGATTTTTTTTTTCGACGTTTTTATTGATCTGTAAGGAAAGTGTCGTTTGTAAATGGTTTTAACTGTATTTAGAAAGCTATCATAGGCAATGTTGGCATCATGGGCAATAAAAATTGAATCCCAATTTGTTTCATAAATGTCCCTTCTGAAAGCATCCAGACTATCTGCTGTTATGCTCTGAACCAAAAATGATTCACTGCTATTTGCCTCATTGTATAAGCGCGTATTTATGCACATAAATATTGGAAGGTGATCGCTTATATTGCATGTTAGCGTTCCAGCTTTTATTTTATCAGTTTCGACATTTGTAATAAACAGGTCAATTAATGTTTCAGAGTGCACCGTCACCCTTGTTGGCGACTTTATGACATTGAGGCATCCATTTGTGTTGATCAGTATATCCATTTGTTGCCTACGGCCGTTATCTTTCAACATATCAATATTAAAATCTCCTCCTAGAATGAGATCATATTTATTCTCATTAATGAAAAGCAGGAATCTCTCCAAAAATTGAAAAAAGTCACCAGTTCTGCCATCCGGCGGGCGATATAACACACTTATGACAGTATTTCCTGCTCTCAAAGAAAGCACCTCATAGTCTGCAGTGACACAGCAGTAGTCCTTTAAAAGTTCAGATTGCATTGCCTCTTTTACGAGTAAACACACACCACCCCCTCGACGAGTTGTGCGGTTCATGAAATAACTGGAGTACGACGACAGCTTCAACACGTCAACATCACTTGTATACCATGTTTCAGTGATCATAATTACGTCAAAGGAAAATTTGAACTGTGCAAAAAATATTTCTAGACTCTTAAACTTTTAACAGCAAAATAAAGGATAGCTTTTTGTTTTCGATTTTGCTTGTTTTTTTCTTCTTTTTAATGCTAAAATTCCATTGTAAATATACGTACTTTCCGTCATAATTTCGTACTGTCCAGTCTTTTCCCCAGAGCGCAATCTCTCCCGGGGACCGACAGTCACATTGGCCACTGTACGATAGGAGCTTACCGTTCAGACCAGCGTTCCAACATGACTATCCGCACGTCGATCGACTGCATTTAATTCCTCAAGTGGTCTTAAACTCTTTAATGTAAAGCGGAATGTCAACCTGCGACACCCAGCCCCCTCCAATCAAGGCCCGACCAGCGGCATCAATGCCCGACAGTTTACGTCATCTCATCTTGTTGTTACACCACTGATACGCGAACACACGGTCACATCGGCGATAATTCCAGTCTTCTGTTCACTACGCAGACTACGCACAACACTGCCATCACGATGTTGCTGCTATGTTGCAGACATGCAGAAATACAGAACCACGTTGAACGCCGGTTGGAACTCTGCACGGGAAAACAGAACCGAATTCAGCACGGAAGGCACCCAGGCAGCCGGCAGGAAAACCTGCCTGCCTTGGACGCAGTTCCTGCGATTTCCATAACGTCGAAAACGTCGACACAGTTCCGCGTGGTTCCGCTACTGTAGTTCCGCGTTATGGTGTACTCCGCGTGGCAATCCAGAAACGGCCATGTTAACCAGTGTACGTAGCGTACGTAGCGCTGCTGGCACTGCTCCGGAACTTCGCTGTTTCTAGCGGCTTCGTGTGCTCGTTTGATAAAATTAGTGGTGAAGACGTCGATGCAACCGAAATGTTCTACACGTTTGGACTAGCAGAAGAAATTACAGGCGGCCTTCGCTGCCACTGAAGCTCAATCCACTTAACAACATTTATTAAACAACGCGCGCGACGTGCTCGAAAAACGAAACCGAAAGATGAGTTGGGAGGACGAAAGCTTTCTCCCGCCTGCCTGGAGAAGGAGGAAAACGTCTCGTTTCTTTCTTCTTCTCATGTCCGCTTGGAGGCGCGTCAGTAGAAGGGAGGAAGACGCGCCGTTGCTACCTTTTTCCTCCATTTTTTCTTAGAGTGTACCGCCCAATTCATGCTCTACAAAAAATATTTTAATTTTCTCACGCCACCATTGCGCTTCGGGATCCTGTATTATGCATACATGTTGACACATTACGCATACTACAAGCATCAGCTGAACATACATTGAGCGCACACACATCCATCGCACACACAAATATTAACACAGATCACTACACCCGAGCTCTGCGTTTCCGTCTTTTATACTGGTCGTTTTGAACGTACGGACTTTCTCGGTGACTCCCTAAGCAATAAAACATATTCCCAGCATGATGATTTTTTTCCAGCAACGTCATACATCTAAGAGTATTTTTAATGGCTTAGGGGATGAATCTCTTATTAAAAAGAAAACGCTCGATCATGCCATAATTATTTGAAAGCCAATAAATCGAGCCGCTCCTATGCGGTTCCAAACCATGAGTTTGTTTCCCCGCATGGCACTTCGTAGCCAGTTTTTCTATTGTAGTGTTTGTTTTCCTATTTGTGCTGTTCGCGCACGGCTGCAATTGCTGTCTTGAATTAATCTCTGTAGAGCGGATATACACTCAGCTAGAAGTGAAGCTTCACGGGCAGAGAAATCGCTTTTCGATCAACTTGAATGCAGTCAAAGCCGCGACTTGCGGCAGGTGTTAAGTGTACGGAGCTACGCCGTGGCGAGCTCGAAAACTTCTTGCGCTCATCCCAGCGCGCCACTTGGAGGGCAGTTTCTCCAGCAACCGTAGCATATTTAAACAGCAAAATAAACGATAGCTTTTTTTCCTATTTTACCTGTTCTTTTTTTTTGTTTTTTTTAATGGTAAAATTCCTGTAAATATACGTACTTTCCGTCATAATTTCGTACTGTTCAGTCTTTTCCCCAGAGCGCAATCGCTCTCGGGGACCGACAGTCAGATTGGCCACTGTACGATAGGAGCTTCCCGTTCAGGTGCCTACATGTTTCCGCTCCGCTTTAGGGTGGCGCCAACTTCTTGTTACCCTTTCTCAGATCCTCTCCCACCGCCATTTTTTCCCACTTCTCATTTCGCTAAACGTAAACAACGTTGAGTTTCTGTAGTCTTGACACCGGCAACACTGTGAGGCCACTTCCGTTTCCGTTCATAAGAGGAGTCGGAGGCTCGGCGGGATGGCGGTCGTCGAAGCTGTCGCTCTCTTTATTCGTTTTTTTTTATATTTTGAAGTTGCGAGCAGGAACTGTGCGTTGCTTTTATCGAAACGCGAGTTCCCGCGACAAAATGGAGCGCAACAGACCGGCATTGAACGCCGAAACCTCGCCGTCGGAACGAGAGCGGTGAGCGCTCCCTAGCACTAACGAGGATTAGCGGCGTAGTCCGAGCGCACGACCGGCGGCGTGACAAAATGGTCGGCTAAAACAGCGGAGGTTGCCATGGTAACGAGGTAGGCAACCATGGTTTGTCGCCACCCTAAACAGCGGAGCGGCGGAAACATGTACGCACCCTAGTTCAGACCAGCCTTCCAACATGACTATCCGCACGTCGATCGACTGCATTTAATTCCTCAAGTGGTCTTAAACTCTTTAATGTAAAGCGGAATGTCAACCTGCGACACCCCGCCCCCTCCGATCACGGCCCGACCAGCAGCATCAATGCCCGACAGTTTACGTCATCTCGTCTTGTTGTTACACCACTTATACGCGAGCACACGGTCACATCGGCGATAATTCGAGTCTTCTGTTCACTACGCAAAACAATGCCATCACGATGTTGCTGCTATGTTGCTGACACGCAGAAATACAGAACCACGTTGAACGCCGGTTGGCACTCGGCACGGGAAAACAGAACCGAACTCAGCACGGAAGGCACCCAGACAGCCGGCAGGAAAATCTGCCTGCCTTGGACGCAGTTCCTGCGATTTCCATAACGTCGAAAACGTCGACACAGTTCCGCGTGGTTCCGCTACTGTAGTTCCGCGTGGGTCCCGCAATCCGGAGACGGCCATCTTCCCCAGTGTACGTAGCGCTGCTGGCACTGCTCCGGAACTTCGCTGTTTCTAGCGGCTTCGTTTGCTCCGTTGATAAAATTAGTGGTAAAAACGTCAATGCAACCGAAATGTTCTGCACGTTTGGACTAGAAGACGGAATTACAGGCGGCCTTTGCTGCCGCTGAAGCTCAATCAACTCAAAAACAATTATTTAACAACGTGTGCGACGTGCTCGAAAAACGAAACCGAAAGAAGATGAGTCGGGAGGGCGAAAGCTTTCTCCCGTCTGCCTGGAGAAGGAGGAAAACGTCTCGTTCCTCCCTTCTTCTCGTGTCCGCTTGGGGGCGCGTCAGTAGAAGGGAGGAAAATGCGCCGTTGCTTCCTTTTTCCTTCATTTTTTTCTTATAGTGTGGGTGCAGCGCTTGCGAAGCTGCAGCTGGGCAGTGAAAGGAAGAAGGCGAGGGGGGGGGGGGGGGGGGGGGGAGGACGAAGCGACGAACATGCGCGTGCTGGGCTGAGGAGATCGCACGCGGGGCTGAGGAATTGTAAATATTGGAATGGTGTATTGGCGACGTGCGCGATTGAAAGCGTCGCTGCGGTCAGCCAGCCACGATTGGCCGATTGCCAACTATGACGTCGGCAAAGGATTTTTCATTGCCGGAAATAACAGGAATGTAAGAACTTGAATTTTGACGGTGTTGGGAGTGTTGCTTTGAGAGCACAATGATTTAAAGCTTCCACCACGCTAATTACTATAGCACCATCGAACTTGTTGTTCACAAGGTAATGACGTCACGAGAGAGAACCCTAGGAGGGCACCGCCAAAACATCTTGCCGCTAATACCCCCTCTTAGCGGCATTATTCACTGGACGGCATATTTGAGGACGATGTTTAGAGTGCATGCTCAGAACCAGCTCACATTAGTAGCCTACTAAGAACGGCTATCTTGGAGGTGCGGAATGCACACTGCAAAAGAACTGCGGAAGCTCGCCGTCAGCACAAGCTCAGCAGCCGCTCACACAGCTATGGCCGCAAGTGAATACTCCCTACTATAGGAAGTATTCACTGGCGGCCATAGCTGTGTGCACGACTGCTGAGCGCGTGCTGATGGCGAGCTTCCACAGTTCTTTTGTAACGTGCATTCCGCACCCTCAAGATTGCCGGTCTTAGCAGCCTATTAATGTGGGCTCGTTCAGAGCATGCGCTCTAGACATCACCCACAAATATGGCGCCCAGTGAATACTTCTTATAGTTGATTGCAAGCTAAGAAAAAACCGGAAATGCCTCTCAGAGGAAAATGTATTCCTACGCCGAGAAACGCCAGCCAATCGTTTTCATGACGTCACGATTCCGTGGACCAATCGCGATCCTTTTGAAAAAAAAAAGCTCAACATGGCTGCTGGCCTTAGCAACGCGACGCTAGTTTCTCGTGACAATTATTCTGCTTTTTTGCACCGTGTTTTACGTGCCCGAGGTTACGCCACGAAATCTTAATGGTATCGGCTTGCGTTTGCAGCAGTTTTTGCGCGACAACGTGAGAATCCAGCGACGCTATCGCCAACGAAAATTTCGAAGCGGGCGCGAGGCTTAGCACTGCTGAGAGGTGAGAAGCTACGCCGGACGTCGTCTACTTCGTTGGATTTCTGTCGCCTCTGCCCCACGTTGCTACTCAACATAGTACCGGCACCGCTGCTTCAATTCGCTGTGGTTTCCGCGGGTGTGCTGAGATTGCCGTGCACCTCAGTGGGATCCATGACGGAAGACAAAGAGAGCGGGGCGTAGGGTACCTACATGTCTGTCTGTCTCAGGGTGAAGACATCCATTGTTGCACTAATGTTCAGCGCGTGACGCTCTCGCGCACTCGTTGCGTGACCTGGGCGCTAAAATGGCATCTATGCATTAGCCAAAGCTACGCGCTCGAGCTGATTGACACCGGATTGCGCGTACTTCAAAATGCATAAAAAAAACGATTGGGCGTAAAAATGGCTGAGATGTCACCACTCAAGCAAAAGCGCGCGTTTGTATGAAGGCACTCTAGCGGGGCGCGGTGGTGGTGTCGATGACTTGGGAGGGTGCCGATTTGTCAAAACCCGAAAAGTATAATTATTCTTGTTTTCTATTCATCCAACAAAATAAAGGCACACATTTCGTGCGCAAAGCCCAGAAAACTAAGTAAATCACTAAATATTTATTATTTTCAGGAACTATAAGTGCTTTGTTATTTATAATTTTGGCGAGAGAAAGGTTGGTTTCGTTTTCGCCGCTTTCCCTCAATCGAATGCGCTGGAAGACGGTATGTTCGACAGTATCTTGGACAGAAAATGAATTGGGAAGACGGTACATTGGACATGACTTTCTTTCTTTACTAAACAGCTATTTCGTTGACAAAAACGTATTCTAACTTATTTAAACGTCCTGAATGAATTAAATAAATATTGTAATAGTTTAAGACACGTTTACTGGAGGAAGAAAAAGCAACGTTGCTAGCGAACTACTTTCTCAACGGCGGAGGCACTTCAGATGGGCGCAATGCCCTTGTGGGTGGAGCTAAAAGATTGTTCTTAGGTTGCATCCGACTATAGCGGCGAGGTGTTTTGGTGGCGCCCTCCTATGATTCCCTCTCGTGGCTTCATTACCTTGCGAACAACAAGTTGGATGGTGTTCAAAATGAGCATGGTGGAAGCTTGAAATCATTGCGCTCTGAAATCAACACTGCCAGCACGGTCAAAATTGAAGTTCTTACATTACTCCTACTTCCGTCATTGAGAAATCCTTTGCTGACGTCATAGTCAGCATTCGGCCAAACGTGGAAGGCCGACCACAGCGACGCTTTCGATCGCGCACGTCGCCAATAGGAAGTGTTCACTGGACGCCATATTTGTTGGTGTTGTTTAGATCGCATGCTCAGAACGAGCTCACATTGATATCGATGAAAAGGTTAAAAGGCGCGAATTGAAACAGGACGAAAAAAGACGCACGTACGACACGGACAAGCGCCGTGTCCGCTTGTCCGTGTCGTGCGTGTGTCTTTTTTTTTTTTGTCCTGTTTCAGTTCGCGCCTTTTAATCAATACGTACCAACTAGCCTCAACCAAAGTTTTATTGCATTATATTAATAGGTTGCTAAAGGCCCTGTCACACTGAGGCAACACGACGGCAACACAACACGTTGTCCAACAGTCGGGCAACTTGTTGCTCGCTCTCCGTGTTGACCAACAAACCTGTCACATCGCGGCAACAGCAGCACAACATGGACGGCAACTAAAATGTTGCCTCGGTATGACAGCTTTCGGCAGCAAAAACAGCAGCAACTTGGGTTGGACAACGTGTGTTGCCCTGATCGCTGGCTGAGCGAATTTCGGGCCGGCAACACAACACATATACCTTTGATGGCAGAGCTAGTTCCCTATCAGTGTCACACTGAGGCAACACGACGGCAACAGCAACACAACACGTTGTCTAACAGAGCAACTTGTTGCTCGCTCCCCATGTTGTCCAACAAACCTGTCACATCGCGGCAACAGCACGACAACATGGACGACAACTAAAATGTTGCCTCGGTATGACACCTTTCGGCAACAAAAACAGCAGCAACTTGTGTTGGACAACGTGTGTTGCCCTGATCGCTGGCTTTGGAAAACGTTATTTAACAATAATTAGGGTTGGCGTGCAGCTAAAATATTTTCGATTAATGTTTTTGCTGCGTAGTTACGGAAAGCGATTTTCGAAATGGTCACAGCTACGGTCGTGAACGTTCAGGCTGGATTTGAAATTAGAACTGCCGAGAGACCAGCTCACATTACTGATAGTAAAAAAAATGGCATGCCTACTCACCCGCTGATGAAGTAAAAAAAAAAAAAAATAAAACAGAATACCAAAGATTAAAAAATCGAAGCATTAAAACGACCATTCTGATCATGATTGTTGCTGCTTGGAACTTGGAAACAGCCGCTAACAGACACCTGCTTTGTTTTCAAAATACCCAGGACGTTTTGGGGGAATGAAGCGATCACATAGCAGGCAGTAGGCAAATAGACAGCGTTGAAAAATATTTATTCCACCGATTGTTATGAAGGCCGATCGTGTCGGTGTCGCAGTTTTGAAGAACTGTCAGTTCAGCTCAACACCACGCTACAAAAGACGCTTTGGGGTACTGCCGGTGGTAACTCAATTTTACGCGAGCGAAGCCAAAGCTAGAAGCGCGACACCAGCGGTTTTTGCGTTTCTCCCCAGCTCGCGCGCTCGAGCAAAGCCTGAAGGCACGGAGCTTTCGTGCTCGCGCTTCCAGCTTTGCCTTCGCTCGCACATAAGGTGAAACGAAGTAGACATAGAAATTGCATGAAAGAACCGGACAGAAACACTTCATACGGTGGCGTAAATCCCGAAACTATTCGCAACTTCAACAACCTGTAGGTGGCGGGGCGGTAGCTCCAAGATGGCGGAAGAGACGGGGATAGATTCTCCAGGATTTCCCGTGCGCCTGAGCGCTGATGCTGGTCAGTGCGCTAAAAAATGATTTACTTGTCTACAAATGCGAAGCGGTTAGGAAGGGATCATATTACAGGTGACGGAGATGCCGATGCACGTTAGGAAAACGATCATGCTGATATTTAAAAGTTGCAGAAACCTCAACTTGCGAAGCTTTGTGGTGGGCGAGCGCGTCTTAAGCCCGGTTCACACAGTTGCGTTTGACTGCGTTTGACTGCGTTGCGGCTGCGAGACACCAGGACATCCCTGCTGCTTATATCGCGTGCCAAGAAGATTCTTTGAATTGGATTCCACGCTTCATACGAAGCACAGATGTGCCGGTGACTCGCTTTCGGTTCTCGCCGCAACGCAGTCAAACGCACTCAAACGCAAATGTCTGAACCGGCCTTTAGGCACCGGCCGCGTTCCTGTTTGTGGCAGAATATTTTTGAGGGTGACGAAGATGTCATGTTTTCGCTTTGACTGGCTATTAGTGCTCTAAAAAGTGAGCCGCGCACGGTGACCGTCAAGTTTCGGAGGAGCAACGTTCACAGTATTGATGTCTTCGTGTCACAGGCTCACAACTAGCTGCTCACCATCTCGGTTTTAGTGCAATGCAACACGTGATCAAACTGCTCTATGGTTATTGATAAAAGTTTGTTACCGCAGGCTACCGTGTGGTGTAGCATTACAACCGGAAGCTCGCGCTGCGCCTTTTAAGCACAATTTGCAGCGCGCGCCACACTCTAAGGAAAAAAGGAGGAGAAAGGTCGCAAAAGTGACTGTTCCTCCTTGCGTTGGACACGCCCCCCTGAGAAGGGAGGAACGGAAGGTAAGACGAAAGGAACAGCGTAGGTTCCTCCTTGTACAGTTCCAATACCAATTTACCGCTCAATGTTTAGCGACGTTTCCCGACACGATATACTGCGCCGGGTAAAGAAGATGTCGATCCCCCCTGCAGCAAAAACTTTCTTTTTCAAATTGCATTGTTCAGTGTTATCCACCAAAGTGTGGCTACAAGAGAAAGGAATATTCGTCCCGTGGTCAACAAACTGTACATTATGTAAGACGCCTGAAACCATTGAACATATTTTTATTCACTGTTGGGATGCCATTTTCTTCTGGGATGGTCTGCAGCGCACTCTAAAAAAGGATATTGATATTACACCCTATTCAATTCGTTTCCTACCTGTATCATCTAGAGATAACTTCCCGTATGACATTGTAATGCTCCTAGCCTTTATAGCATGTGGAAGTCCCGCCTCGACATAAGGAATGAGAATTTGCACCCAAAAACTGTACGCCTACATTTCATTGAACTTGTAATCCGCGTCAAAAGCGTGTATGATATTCAAACAGTAGTTCCTGACTGGCTGCCTCTTCTGCTTAACAGTCTTCAAGACATCAAAGAGTTTTAACATGTGTACTATGATTGTGTAGAGTGAACCCTGAACAGCAACGTTGTGTCCTATCATTTCTTCTTCCATGTAATAAAAAAAATAAATGTACAGTTGGTGGAGGGGTAGAACATCGCGCTACTGATCAAGCGGTCGAGGGTTCGATCCCTGGAAAGAAGCGAAGTTGTTTTTTTTTCTTTTTCTTGCTTTGTTAGTTTTCTTTTTTTTTATTTATCAAAACAAAATAACAAAACCCAGACCGAGGAAGGAAAATTAAGTCCCTTATTATCCACCGACGCCAAGGGAAAACTATATAAATATCATTAACAAGCTTCATCGCACGCTGTTTAAACAGGATTGGGGCACCCAGGTTGGAGCTAGCCGTTGACGCAGGGGGCCAAGATGACGAGGTCGGTCCTCATTCGTCTTACCCGGCCGTCCTTTTTAAGTACGGGTACAATGGGTGCAGCCCACTCGGAAACCCGCACAGGCACCAGTACGCCTTCTCTCTGTAGTCGCTGAAGCTCCTGCGCCACCAGGTCTTGTAGTGCAAAAGGCACTGGACGCGGCTTGAAGAATCTCGCCTTCACTCCCTCTGGAACACATATCTTTGCCGTCACTCCCTGTAGCTTCCCCAGACCCGCCGAAAACAGAGCTGGGAACCTGCTCACCAGTTCGTCCACGCCGCCCACTTGGTTGACGTTCAGCAACTCCTCCAGTGGCATGCCAAATGCTTTGGCCCAATTTCGCCCTAGCAGGGCTTGAGCGCCCCCCTGAACCACAAAAAGTGGCAGCCGTGCGTGTCTTCCGCTGAATTCCGCATCTACCACCGCCTTTCCAACGACCGCGGCGGTATGCCCAAAATAGCTTCTCAAACGGACATCAGACGCCTCTACGGTAACATCAGGAAAACGCCTCTTGAACTCGGATGCCCCCATCACTGAAACCACGGCTCCCGTGTCCAGTTCCATTCTGACCGATTTGCCTTGAACCTTGACCTCGGCATAGATGGGTGGTACCCGCTGTTCCACAGACCGGATGACCCCGACGCTGGACAACGGAGATGCCTCAGGACGAAGCGACCACAAGTTCTCGACCTCCGCAGTGTCCGAGTCGCCGTCGCTAGAAGCTACGTTCACTGCGCGTACCTTGCTGGAGTACCGCCGCCCTTGCACAACCCGTTCCCCGGCGATATCTTCAACACGGCGTTCCTTGCCCTTCGGTTGAGCCCCCGTTGGCTGGGTGCACACTCGTGCTAAATGACCGCGTTCCTGACACTTGAAACACCGCAGGTCTCGGGCCCTGCACGTAGCGTCACTGTGTCGTCCTCCGCAGCTACGACAGCGGGAAACTGCCTCCCTGGGCCCCGTGACCCGGTTCACCTCTGAGCCCCCAGAGCGCTGCGTTAGCTGTTTAGCCCCCTTTGTCGCTGCCTCCATGCTGGTCACGATCTTTTCTGCTTTATCCAGTGTTAGTTCAGGCTCTTCTAGCAAACGCTTCCTCATTGCGTCGTCGCCGATGCCGTGGACCATCCTGTCCCGCAAGTTATTGTCCAGCTCACCGCCAAAATCGCAGGGCGCCGCCAACTGACGCAGTCCTGCCAAAAAGTCCTTGACTGGCTCACCTTCGTGCTGTCCTCTGGAGTAGAACAGGTAGCGCTGAACAATAACCGATGGTCTCGGCGCGTAGTGGTCGGTCAGCACCGCCAAACATTCGCCGAGAGGAACCTCGCTAGGCTTCCGTGGGGCCAGTAGCCTCCGCAGCAGTGAGTACGTTGCTCGTCCACGGTGACTCAGGAAGACTGCTCGTCGTCTTGCTTCTTCGACTTGGTTTGCAATAAAGTACTGCTCCAGGATCTCGACGTACTCGTTCCAGTCCTCCCCGCCGTCCCCGGCGAACGGCTCCAACTTCGGCATCTTGGGGGCGGTGCTTGGCGCTTGGCGGTCGCTCGCGACCCAGGAAAAAAAAAAAAAAAAACACAAAAAGCACGAACTGGCTTAACTCATTTTAGTGGGTTCTCGTCCTCGTCGCCAATTGTTATGTTCAGTCAACACAACATTTATTACATGACGGTTACATATAACCAGCGGGCCGGCTTGGCCCGCAACAAAACTGAACTCGAACCCCACGGCCACCGCCTTTATTACCATGGCCGCTAACGCCGCCAAGCGCCCGCCGCACCCGCGGTGGCGCTACTAGTCAGACTATAACAGTTAAAAAATACCCAAAGCGTTTTGGGGAATGAAGCGATCGCATAGCAGGTGGTAGGTAAATAAACAGCGTTGAAAAATATTTATTCCACCGACTGCTAGGAAGGCCGATCGCGTCGGTGTCGCAGTTTTCAAGCACTGTCAGTTCAGCTCACCACCACGCTACAAAAAACGCTGTGGGGTACTGCCGGTGCTAACTCAATTTTACAGTAGAAATAGAAATTACACGAAAGAAAACACCCTGCAGAAACACTTCATGCGGTGGGGTAAATCGCGTAAATCGCGAACATATATCAGCGATCTCACTCTCCTCGGTTAGGGCTATCTGCTTTGTCAGCGAATGAAGAACATTTTGATAAAATAAAAGGTGAAAAATACTCCCCGCGTCAAGTTTTCTGATCACAGTCAGTGGTTGATGTCGTACCGTGTGATTTCCGGCACTTCGAACGCACTAGCACTTTGTAGAGTTAGATTTTTAGCAACTCCGCGACGCACACGAACGAAGGTAAACAATCAAGATGGCGGCGTGTTCCCCGTGTTGTCCCCGCCGTCAGCGCGGTGTGACAGGGTTGTCCAACGGGTTGTCGGACAACAAATCGAAGAACACGGTGGCCGGGCGGAAGCAACATGTTGCCCGACTGTTGTTGTTGCTTCGGTCTGACAGGGTCGCCGGCAACACGATTTCCTCGTGTTGCCGGATAGAGTTGTCCAACTGTTGCCTCAGTGTGACAGAGACCGGCTTGATGGTGTGGAATGCACGTTGCAAAAGAACTATGGAAGCTCTCCATCAGCAAGCGCATTATGTCACTGGATCCTGGGAAAGTAGCGCCATTGCCTTCCCTACCTGCTAGCCGGACACAAACAGATACTAACATATAGACGACCAAAACCTCGCAAGGCGATTGGCTCCGTTGCCGTGGAAATCGCCATCTCGGTCCATTCAAATCTTCGAAGCTTCCAGAGGGTCGTCCTGAACCAGTCGCGCCAAGATCACCATGGAGCATCATCGTACTGGAAGCGTTCCTCGCCAATATAAGCGTCTTTGGCACTGTGTATTTAGTCAAATTATTAATCATGCCTATCTCCACGGATCTCTTACCATTATATTGTTCTTCTTGCGTATTTTAAAACAGTAAACTTATTGTTCCTGAGTATTTTAAAAGAGTAAACATATTTTTCAGTGCCTCCAAGCACCCACAGCATGTGGTGGTGGTACGAAGATATAGGCTTGTTTCGCCGGTGTGTGGATGGCGAAATCTCGGTATAGGAGGGGCGTTCATAAAGTTCGTATTATTGTCACGGAGGAATAGAGATTCAGCAATCAAACTTCAGTAGGAGTGGAGACTTTGTATACATGTTCGCCACCAAAAGTTACCCACTTTTTTCCGGCGATTCACCACATGCCGGAGGCCATTTGTTATAGAACTCCTCGTTTTGAGTGTTCATGAATCGCTCCACTTGAGCAATCACTCTGTCGCCGTCCTTGAAATGCCTTTTCTCTTGTTTGGCCACACTGGAAGTGTCTGTGCCATTTAACCAAAGTGTCATAAACTGGGGTTTTTTCCCCGAACAGCGCTTCCAGATTGGAATGAATATCCTTGGCATTGCTTCCTTTCAAATGAAAACAACGGATCACTGAGTGTGCTTGGCACCGACGGGCGGTGCCATTTTTGTTTCGACTCCCTAGCGACGTTCCGAGCTACTATACCATGCGATGTTTATATTGTGCGGAAACTATACTTCGTCTCACCCTAGCATGGACTAACCGCGAAGGCTGTGCTAGCGCGAGCGGCCAGTCTTGACTGCCATGACTAGAGCACTTGCTGCACGAGCGCTCGTGCAGCCGCCGCGGCTTCATTCAAAGCGACTAGCTCGCGCATTTAGCACGCGCGCCTAACAATAGTCCATACTAAGGTGAGACGAAGATAGAGGGACGCGCGCTCATGTTGATGCCTGTTTTGTTCCGTTTTTTTCATTTTTTTGTGCCGATAATACGAACTTTATGAAGGCCCCTCGTACGTCCACGCGCACGCTATACACGTGCTTGCACGAATGTTGCACCAGCCGCGTCGCCGTGCTTGCAGTTGTCTCCGTTCAACTTTAATTAAAGGGCTATGAAAGATTTTTCTATTTTCGCTAAATACTAACGATCACTCCCTAACATAATAACCGAATAAACTTGCCTTAGTTTTTCTTTTTAAGAAACAGCAGTAGGCAAATAAATTCGAGAAATATGAGCATCGTTCATCCCCTCAACTCAGAGCCAGAGCAAGCGGCCACGTGGCATACAATAATATCCACGCGCTGGGGGCGGCAAAGTAGAAAACGCGTACTGAGCTGTAGGCATTGTAAAGCCTGGTTCAGACAGTTGCGTTTGACTGCGTTTGACTGCGTTGCGGCAGCGAGAAACCAGGACACCCCTGCTGCTTATATCGCGTGCCACGATGATCCCTTCAATTGGATTCCACGCTTCATACGAAGCACAGATGTGCCGGTGACTCGCTTTCCGTACTCGACGCAACGCAGTCAAACGCACTCAACCGCAAGTGTCTGAACCGGCAGTTCGGCGATTCTCATCACCGCAGTGGTTGGACACGAGCCCCAAGTGCCCGCTGAGGCATTGATTGTTACGAGCCGAAGTCGAGCACTCACGCAGTTCTCGTGTCTAATCCATGAGCCGCGCTCGGCTGTCGTCAGGCGGGTAGTTTCGATCCCACAATTACGTCATCAAGCTTTGCGAAGGCAAGACTGAAAGAAATAGTGCCCTTTTCTCCTCGCAATTACATTGCGACAAAGAAGTTTCGGAATCAGTGGCAGTCCGTGCGAGTATACTTGGGCCAGACGAGGACCAGTACGCCTCTTTAAAGTCATGAACATTCCAACCTGATATCGTTTCATAACCCCTTTTTAAGCGTCTACCTTTTTTTGCAGTTTCCACGCCTTTGGGGTTCGGGCAAGCCAGCGGGCACGGAGAGAGGAACTAAATATCAGTGCGTCATATTTTAACCGGACGACGCGGAAACCTCCTTCACCTACGGGGGACGACCCGCGGTGCCGAAAGCGCGCGATATGTGACGTCTTTGGTCCTGGGCTTACTACTGGTCAGAGCCGCTAAAAACTTCTTTTTTGTCGACATACAAAATATAAGTGGCGCGAGCCGTTTCAATTATTTATAAAAGTAGTTTTTGTCCAGTATTTTAGATCAGAAAAGAGACAAATGCAGTTTATGAAGTACGGAAACAAGAAATTACCCGTCGACATACCCGCCACCAAGCGGTGGAAAAGGCGGCGCATACTAGAAAGGTATAGTGGGATCAGGAACCGACGAGCGGCGAGCGTAGAAAGGTCCCGGATGTACGCGGCGGCGCTGCAGTCGAGGATCCGACCAGTTCCGAGCGTTCCGAAGGCCTTCGGCGATCTTTGGCTTGCGGTTTGGCCCTTTGGCGGCATGGCAGCGCGAAGTGGCTCCCGTTCTGAACTGCTCTTTACCCCGTGTTTGCTGTCGTTTGTGGCCAATGAAGTGTCATGCCGAATAAGTGATTAATCGCGCAACAAATGCAGTGCGAGCCGCCCTGGCTGCCCGCTTCATACAGCCTATCCAGAACATGCTTTGGTGCCGCCCTCTCGAGCCGTCGACACGGAATGCGGCAGCCGTGAACGCTCGCTGAGCTCACTACCCCTCCTCTAGTTCACGGCCACTCATGCGACCAAGGACGTCATGGACGAGGTTATTTTTGCTTGTTTTGTAATTTTTATTTGCCTGTAATTTTTAAAATAAAATGAAAATTCGAGAAAAGAAAAGTTGCATTAAGTTACTATGTTCAGTGCGCTCAGGTTCGGTGGAAATTAAAAACCAGTAAAAAGCCCTTGCAGGGCCCCTTACGGAAACGAAATGACGTGAGCGCGAGCTCTTTACCCCTCGCTTCAAAGTCTGCCAGCGAGAAGCGCAATCCATATCGCGCTCGTGACGTCAATAGTTCACGCACGGTCAAGGGTACTGTAGTTGCGAGCAGGGATTTCCCCAGACCCCCCCTAGGGGGGGTTTAGACCCCCCCTCGTTTTTCCGAAGGCTCCCCCTTAATTCACAACGACTCCTATATTCGCAATGCCCCCCCCCCCCCCTTTAACCCCCGCCCCCCCCCCCCCCCAAAAAAAAAAAAAAAAAAATTTAGACACCTCCCCTGATTTCAATTCCTGGGGAAACCCCTGGTTGCGAGCCATGCCGTTTGGTGGCGTCAACGCGTGGCAATCTCGCCTATACTTTGTCTCACCTTAGCATGGACTATTGTTAGCCGCGCATGCTAAAAGCGCGAGCTAGTTGCTTTGGATGAAGCCTCGGCGGCTGCACGAACGCTCGTGCAGCGAGTACCCCAGTCAAGGCAGTGTGAACGGAGAATAATAATTGTTTTATAATAATAATAAATCGTTTTATTTTTCTCGTGCCCACAAACAACCTCTCGGTTTACAGTGTGATGCACTAAGCATACATGGAGTAAAACCTAAAAATACAGGAAACAACAAAGCTAAATCAGCAAAAGTCATGCAACTTTATCATAATGCAAAAATTGATTAGTTCGCAGACATCCAGTCACGTAGATTTAACATAAACCCATGAGGGGGTGAAAAGATGTCGAGGTTATATTTTTGTGAATCATAAGCAATTTGTATCCTTGACCACAGCGGACAAGGAAGATGGATAAAAAGTTGAAATGTTTCGGCTCGGGCGAGAGGGAACATGAAACTCAATAGTTTGTAATAAAGCCGCGAATTTACCCTGCCGTGAACAACTTTGTGAAGGAATAGAAACGTATAGTAAACGCGAACTGGCACTGCTTCTTAGGAACTCATGACGTGCCGGCATTACAACGGAGCTTCACAGACTGCCACCTGCAGGCATAATTTTGTAATCTGTACATTCGTTTTAAAATTAGTTTTCTTCACTTTTCTGCCGGCAGCCCAGAAACACTGGTCTAGACTAGTTTCTGGGCTGCCGGCACAACATAAACCACATCTAAACAAAGAAATAAGAGGCAAAAATTTCGTTTCTGATAGTAGAAGCTACGCCTTCAACGCGAGCTTTCTGCCCTTGCTTACGCAAGCGTGCATGCGCGCAACCAAAGCGCTGCGGAAGACAGAGCTTTGGTGGAATGTTTCTCACTTTACACAAACTTACTTAGCCCCGTGCGCGACCGAAAGCGTCGCTGTGGTCGGCCTTCCACGATTGGCCGAACGCTGACTATGACGTCGGAAAGGGGATTATCATCGACGGAAATAAGAGGAATGAAAGAACTTTAATTTTGACGGTGTTGGCAGTGTTCCTTTAAGAGCGCAATGATTTCAAGCTTCCACCATGCTAATAACAAACACCATCGAACTTGTTGTTTGCAAGCTAATGACGTCACAAAGGGGAACCACAGGAGGGCGCCACCGAAACATCTCGCCGCTAATAGACCTTTCCAAAAAAGAGCGTGTGGCCGGTGCCATTTTGAGTGATCGTGCGTATTGCGCGTGCTTTGCTCGCCTTCCGAAGCGACGAACACGCACGTGCTGGACTGTGAAGATCGCACACGCTGGACTGTGATTTTGTAAACATTGCGAAGGTCTATATGTGACCCAAGTATGCTGACACGCGACTCTGCCACGAGGGGACATTTTCTTTCAGTCTCTCCTATACTCTGTTTCATACTTAGCGTGCAACGCTGTCAAAGCTACTGGCGCGAGCGTGGGGCTTGATATCGTTGATCATTTGCACGCGTTCTCGCGCAAGCAAAACCATAGATGAAGCCACGTGCTCGCGCCAGTAGCTTTGACAGCGTTGCACGCTAAGTATGAAAAATAGTATAAGCCCCTCTATCCTGCAAGTGGCACCATTGCTCGAAACACGTGCCGCGAGCCACTTCTGGGAAGAACATGGCATCTGGAATCTGGCTCAGTGCTGTCCTGTGCCGCCATGATCTTCCCAAGGATTGCACGTTGCACGTGCCTCATGCATCGACGCACCTTGCGCAGCTTTTGAAGCATGAAGCATTCACACTGCCCCATTTTCTTACGTTAAGTTACGTTACGTATAAGTCACCGAAACATTCGTGTCTCGAATGTCACGTGTCCTTCAACGTAATATTTCGTAACGTAACTTAAAGGGGTCATGAAACGATTTTCCTACTTCTTCCTCCTTAGCTTTAATCCTCAACTCAAATGCGAATTGTGAAATCACGTCGTCGTGACATTCTTCGGCACCGGTGCGATGACTCCTAGCTTCCACCGTGCTTTTTATTCACACCATAGAACTTGTCATTCCCCAGTGACGATAAGTTCCGTCAGGGCACTCATTGGCCACGAACGCCAATCCGAATATTCGTGGACGGATTGATTGTTGACGAGCGCTATACGTCCGAGTGACGCAGTTCTCGTGTCCAATTCGTGAGCTGGGCTTGGCTGACGTCAGGCCTTAGGGCGGAGAATGAGCGTTCGGCGATGCCTAGTTTACTTTTGCGGTAAAACAATCCCTGCAATTTTTTGTTTTTTGTGACACCCTGTAGTTACGTACGCGATATCGTCAGATAAGGCTCATAGATTCGACACCTAGCGTTGCGTGAACACTTGGCTTGGATTCGTGACAATCAATGCCTTCACGAACATTCAGGTAGTGTAAAAGCGCTGCAGTGACAAGAACAGCTGAACCTTGACAATGTCTGGAGCTCAGCGCTTGCCACGTGCTTTGCCGGCTCGAGCACGTTGCTAAGATGAACATTGGTGGCATATAGACCTTCCCAAAGAAGAGTGTGTGGTCGGCAGGGTATTGAACCGAACCCGAACCGAGAACCGAAAACCGAAAAAAAACGTTATTTTCGAGCGAACCGGAGTTGACCCGGAGCGAAATAATTTTTCTCGCTCCGGAGCGGAACCGATATGTTTTTCATCAGGTTTTCGGTTCATACGCGAAGTCAGTTTATGTGAAAAGTGCGTGGCGAAAAACACAGTAACATGAAAAGTAAACCAAAAAATAAAAGAAGAAATATTATTTTTTGCGCAAATCGGAGTTGAGCCGAACCGAAATAATTATTTTTTCTTTCCTGGGCAAAACTGATCAGTTATTTTTGCGGTACTTCGTTTATGTGAGAAGTCAGAAAGGGAAAATATTAGGTAGCGGAAAGCTCTGTAACGTTTCATTATCAGATTTTCACATAACGGTCGTCTTCATAATTTATAAAGTTCGTCTCGAGAACTCAAACGAAATGAGCACAGTAACTATAAATTCTTCGGGATTTCTGGTCTTATGTATTTCCTTAACAAATGCCGACATTCGTCCCAACCTTTTTTTGGGGACCGGAAATGGCTCATTAAAGAAAATTTAACACTAGAACATACCCAATTCGTACGTCAGCAAAAGTGACCATTTAATGAGCCTGTTTCGTGGCAAAACGGTGAGTTGGGCTAGTTGGTTTTTCATCTCGAAATAAACGCAAAAAAAGGGACAAAGAGAGGTATAGACAACACCCCTAGTGTTGTCTATACCTCTCTTTGTCCTTGTTTATTTGTTTTTTTGGCGTTCAGTCCAAGCTTTGTTTGGTGTTTCTTGTCTTTAATTTTGTAGAGTTATGTGCAATTTACCTTAAACGCCTTGATTTTATTGTACAACCGATCGGATAAGCAAGCGATAGAAAGGCCGATGGATATTTTAGAACCTGCACTAGTTGCCATACTGGGGAGCATCTAATCTGCTTTCAAAATAACTGAGCGGATATAATAATCTGTCCGAAATTAAAGTCTAGCCACGGGAAAGGGAGGGGGATTCAACCAACAGCTACAGAAAACAGCAAAACAGCTTCGATCTCAGGCAGCAGAAGCAGCAAGGACCAAAACGTTTTCTCCTCAGAAACACAAACATCAAGGCGCACAGCTCTTCTAAGCATTGCTAGACAAGGAGCCGTGGCTTTCAAGGAATGCTAACCTATTGCGTTTTGGGAGAAGAAAAGGGAGCGTCATCCAGAACGCATTGGCGCAAGTAGCCCTGGGAGTGCCTGCGACGCAGGTCAGCGTGCCTTTTCTGCACTGAAGTTCACTTTATCGTCTCAGAAATGCTGTCTTTCCTCGGATATGCTTGACAACGTCCTGCTTCTTCGGTCAGCCGCTTTTCATCGAATTGCGCTTTCACCCACGTGCCGAGGTGCCACAGCACTAGCTCGTTCGTTCCACACAGTAATCTGAGCCTTTGCTTTCTGTAAGTAACACTTTTAAAAAATATGCATAGTTTATGTTTTGCTGTCGTGAATTGTTTTTGTAGCATATGAGTACGAACCGGTTCGAACCGGTCTGAACCTTTATTTTTTCACTCCGCATTTGAACCGGAGCTAAACCGTTTTCCCTGAACCGCAACGAAAACCGGAACGAAAAACATTTCGGTTCAACACCCTGGTGGTCGGTGCCATTTTGAGTGTTCGTGCAATGGCGCGTGCTTTGCTTGCTTTCCGAAGCTACGAACAGGCACGTGCTGGGCTGTCAAGATCCCACGCTGGACTGTGATTTTGTTATCATTGGGAAGGTTTATAATCGGCACCAAATCACGTGGCCGCTCATTCTAGCTGTCTGCAAATTAAAAAAAAAAAAAAAAAACGCTGCCCGTCTTTTTTTTTTTTTTTTGACGCGTGTTTGTGCGTCATGAATGTCGATTATTTTTATGTGGTAATTATAGTGAAAGTACAAAAATTGTTGCACCACGACTGCAGTCAATCATCTTGTTTTGGCTCCGATTCTCAAGACAACGGAGAACAATGCACAAAGCAAAGCGGAAACGAAACAGTCGCTGAGCCGTAGGCGCGACGCAGCTGCTGCCCAACACTTCTTCGCACGCCCATTTATTCTGTCTTTTTTCGCGCAAAGGTTGAGATTTCGGCAAGAAAAAGCGCGACAGATAATAACAAACGAAGAACGCATATACAAAGCAAAAGAAAAAAAAAAAAGCTGGTGAAGCATCGACGCAAGCCTTCCCCGACTCCCGAGCGGATACACATAACCTTATCTCTTGCAGTCCTAATCGGCCGTCCTTATCAGCCACCGCCAGAGTACGGAAAGCTCCGGCCTGCATAAGCAACTTGGTCCACGCTGGCTATGAGAACCGTCGAGGCGTAAGTAGAACTTTTATTCAAAGCGTTTTCTCGGCACTCCTTTTCTTCCCTCGTGTGATTTGATTTGTCATCGCAGCTACGTCTACCACCGTACGCTTATCGTGCGTAAGCTAGACACGCATTCCGGACTCGGTCGAGTCAGGGTAGAACAGCGGCTATCAACAGTAGCTTCAAGCAGTGTCGATCACTGAAAATATGAATATAGTTGGCTGTGTTCGTTCAAATTTCCGTCTAGTGGTACGGCTTTTGTTTCGCTTCCTTTGTGGCTGTTTTTTGTTTGTTTGTTTGTTACGTACACGTTAATTACTTCAGCCACAAGCGATGTGTTAAGCTACTAAGGGTCGAGACTCGAAAGACATGCAGACTAAGATCATTTTGCTGCGCTTTATTTTGTTGCTAGGGTGTGCAGTCGACCTCCAATTTGCTATGTTTGAAGAAAGCGAGACATGTCCTACAAACTGCTGCCCGAACACGAGCTGCTCGGATTCACCGCCGTCGTACATGGAGATGCGGACGAACGCATTGTGAGTACCGGTCCTCTATAATCAGACGCGCACATGCAGCAGAACCAAACCGATGTGACGTCAATGCAATATCTTCTGCGCGACAACATATGCCCTTTGTTGATAATTTTTGATGATCCCACGCCCGCATGCACGTTTGTGTGGTTGTTTAAGAAATAATAATTGCAGCAAAGCCAGTTTGTAAACAACACTGTCAAAAGCATAAATCATTAGTTCCGGGAGTTACTTTACTGCTTCGTTAAAAAAAAAAAATAATAAATAAATCATGCGAGCCAGATTTTTTTTTTCATATATATGTCGTAGGAGCCGCCAACGTCTGAAAACAAAGAATATTTTGCAAACAAGGTACACATGCTTCATGTGTAATCAAACAGATGAAATTTGATACAGCTTTACAAAAAATAATTGGTTGTTTGATTTGAAAGCCATGTGTATTAATTAAATCGTATTTCAATGATTTAATCAGACATGGCAAGTTAGATTTTTCGTAATTTTCACTTGCTTGATTGCATTTAAAATATTTTATTTTATTTCTTAACTGAAGCAAATTTACTATGATAACTTATTTTTGATTCACTAATAAAAAAAACAATTAGAAGGCTATAAAATGTCCTAACAGTAATCATTTAAACAATTTCTTTTTCAGGAAGTTTATGGTTACAGAATCTCCACCTGGAGAAAGCTACTGTACAATGCATTCTGCTTCCTGACATTGGGACTGGTTGCACTGGTCTCAAAATGGCAACCTGAATGGGAAGTACGAATGACGTGCACCATCTGCGAACTGTCTAAAGCTGAGGTCCTCGTCCTAAAGGCGAGTGTTATAGTAAAACTCTACCAATTGACCCTTGCTTCACTGTGATGCCCCCTGTGTCAGCATTGATATAGCCATTTAGTATTAAGTCATTCTCCTGCACATAGTACCATTCTTTTAATACCCTTTGTTGATGGCTATCTTTAAAACCTCCTGCGCACCATTATGGATGACATTCCAGATGCTGTCACAATCATGAGAGAAAGTGCAAACAATAATCAAAGGTAGCAGGAGCTGGTAAAAAGAAATCTCAGAAAAAACTTCCAGTGTTTACTTTGAACTTTCTCATAAGATAATGATGGCATCTGGCAAGCCCTACAACTGTTCCTGCTTCCTCCACGCTTTCTATGCTTCTCTATACACCTGTTGAGACATATTTTGCTATCTGCTATGCAAAGTAACTTGATGTGCCAATATTTTTCTTTTTTTTTTTTTACAAACATTAGCATTTAAAGAAACTTCTCCTTTTTGAAACCTAGCAGTGGGGTCAGTAGTTATCGGAGGTGGCTGATAGGACAGAAAAACATCTTGCTCTTTCCGAACACAAAGTGGGTTATCTACATTTGTAAACACTGTGGCACATCTCAGTTAGAATCCAGGAAACGGAACCGTCAAAGATAGCCAAGTGACCTCATGCGCAATATATGAAGACGCTTCTTTAGAGCAATACAGAAAGTCAAATTTGTTGTATGCTTGCTTAAACATTGGGAAATTAGTCTGCTTTAAAATGATGTCTGGTGTAACTGTAGGTGGGCAATTTAGCCATTGCAGTGCGATTGCTAACCTTCAGGGTCTTTAGCATGCATCGTGCAGTATGTAGTGATTACATGTTCCATGCCGGTACAATACCCATTCAGATTGAAAGGGGTAAGAGTGGGAATCGAACCAGAAATGCTCGCTGGGTTTTGCAGCATAGCAGATCGAGATACAATATTGTTTTAAAAATGCATCCTCATTCTGGGCTAATAGAACACGAACATAATTGCAAAACACTGCAATATCATTCTCTTTATGCAGGCCTATTTTTAATGTTCAAGATTAATAGATGTCAAGCTAGATATTTCTTGTGTTCTGGCTCCCACATTTATGAATTTTCCAAGTGCACAATCAACTCTTCTCACTCCATTCATTTACAGGACAAGTACAACAGACTTTCAGTATCCAAGGTCATTTTACAACCCCTTTATGAACGCACTTCATCAAGCATTGCCTATTACAAGCACAGCTACTGTAAAGTCACACATCAGGTACTACTGCCTCTTCGTTTTCTAGCTATTGGAGTATAAGTCATTCATGTAAATTTGAATGTTCTCACTGTTTTGCTTAGTAAATAAATATTGTTTTATAAAGTGGAAAACATGATAGTAAATGAGAGCTTGGACACTAAGTAATTTTCTGTAACGGTATAATTGAACTACAAGTTAGTGATAGACGAGATTTGTTTTTGTATGCAACATACAGTACTTAGGTAATCTTTTGTCAGGACTGGCAACGCCTGAATAACCATAGCAATTTTTTTTTTCAATGCAGGAGGCTTACCTGAGGTTCTTCATACACCAGCACATTCGCTATGTGTGGAACGCCCGAGAGGCAAGGTTTAGCAGATTAAGGTGGCTGGTTTTAGGCTCCTTGTTTTTGCCTTTTTGACATTTCGCTTGACACTAATTGCTCCCTTCTGCAAACCTATATTGCTTGATACCTAGAAACAATGCCAATCTCAGCATTTCAATATTCCTGCAGTGGCCTGGACAAAGGTGTCGACTGCACTGATTTCTTCAACAAGTACACGGGCTACACGAAGGAGCTACAAGAAGAAAAGTAATGCAGTTTGCATGTCCCGCTTTAGTTATACTAGTTAAACACAGTATGAAAGACTTAGGTTGCAGAAAGAGTGTATTGTAAAGTGTGCTAAAGCAGAAGTGCCTAAAACTGACAGACTGCGACTCCTGAATCCATATGAATGTCGACCAATATGTTTTCATAATAATGATAATAATAATTATAATAGACATATTGGTCGACACATAAATAATGTTGGAGTGCCTAGATGGTATAATAGAGAAATTTACATTAATATCAATATATGTGTTTTTGTTGCCATTGAATCTGCACCTGCTTATTGTGAAAGTTGTATGGTGCTCAGCTTAGAAAATATGGCTGTTGGATTTTCTCGAGATCCATGTTTGCCACCTGCTCATATTCACTTAAGCATCTAGAAGAAATTGTCTCTAATGGCAGACTTTCAGATGGTCCATATATGTGCAGTGTGATACATTGGGTTGAGTGCATCTTTTGTCACTCACTATCAAACTGAATACAAAATGTTTTGTATTTGCTTTTTTTCCACTTTTCACACCTGGTCTGCAGTAACCACAGCCCTTCAAGAGACTACAGACCCTAACTATCATTTTGTGACCCCCACTTTTCACACATCTGTTATATAAACCAAAGCCCCTATAGTGCAAACTAACTCTTGCATCTTTTGGGTTGTCTCAAACAGTGGTTTTGTTTCTTGACACATGCTATGAATTTTCAAAGTAACTAGAAACTAAACATTTCTAAATGAGCTCACAAGTATATATGAGTATTAGTTCCTGAAGTTGAAAGGACTACAGCTTATTAATATTTCAGGAGCAAAGTCAAATGCATGTGATTTTGCAGTCCTCATGTTGTCTTGACTTGACCCAAAAAGACTGCTTTCAATTTTTTGTTAGTTGAACCTGGTATGCTTAAACTGGCATTAATGCATAGTCATACACAGCCATTCTCTATTGAGAAAAGCTGCATAACTGAGAACCATATAGTACTATAGTCAATCTTAACTATTTCCCATCTCCGTTTTTTTAGCTTGCAGTATAATTGGCAGGTAATTGCAATTATTACCATTTTTCTGTATATATCTAAATCACTTATAATTTTTCTGTGGGATAACTTAGGTTATATCACCATGTGTCTTTGAAAGTTTGCAATGTTTAACACATTTCCACTGCTGCTTTTATGTTTCAGGTCTCGCATCTATGGACTTAACTCAATTGATGTGGAGGTGAAATCTTATCTGAGCCTACTTCTTGAAGAGGTAGCTTGCTTTTGTGTTGCATACACTTTTTGGAGCATGATGTACCACAGACAGTTGCAATCATTCTACCAAACATTTCAGGTAATCAATCCATTCTACATATTCCAAATTGGAAGCATCACTCTATGGATTCTGGACATTTACTACTACTATGCTACCTGCATTCTCATCATATCCGTCGTTTCCATTGGAGTGTCACTCTACGAGACGAAAAGGGTAAGCAAACTTGTACAACACAAGGATGGAAATTGGGGGCATTCTAAAGGCTGTGCACCTTCTGAGAGAAAATCAGTGTGAGGTGGCATTTTATTTTATATAACCTGTTACAAATATGTTCATTGTGGCATATAATAAACCAGCAAAACTGGCAGTTGGACCCTGCAAGCTAGAACATTTCAGTGTGTATTCGACTGGTACATGAAACTGTGGTGTGAAACTCCATCTCTGATAAGATTTATAAACAGAAATTAAACCACCAGCAGCAGCAGTGGAGTTGACAGGTAGCCATGTTTGCAGCTGTTGTGCAGAGATGATTCGAGCTATAGCATAGCTTTACTGCACTAGTATGCATTATGGTGCTGACAGTTAAAATATAGGACACTAATAAAATTTATAAAAAATTATGCGATGGTCTAAAGAGGGTAACTGAAACGAAAAAGCAAGACAAATATTAGTGTCACAGTTTGTCATTCAAGAATTAACGAATCATATCATTCTTGTTAAAGATTGATCTATGCTTTTAATGTTAGTTATGTACAACATACCATTTAATCACACTTCCAAATGTTCTAGTGCACAATAATAAGGTGTCGCCTTTCCTCTTTCATTTTACTGCATAAGGAACGTTAAGGCATTCCATGGTTCACTTAGCAAACTTCAAATTCAGAAAACAAGACCACTGCTAGAATTTTTAATGAGATCCTTAATTGGTACTCATTGAAGTGGTTTGTCAGCGGGACCCAGGGCGGTGGCCCGCCATGATCCCCCCCTTCCACCCCCTCCCCCCCCACCCTCTCCTGGCCCGCCGCGAGAACCCCCCCCCCCCCCCCCCCCCATTTCACTGCCCAGCTGACCCCCTGAGCACTGCACCTGAAGCAGTCCACCCCCCCCCCCCCCCCCCCTTTAGTGACGCCACTGGTTGTCAGCCCAGAGTCATTAAAGGAATGTTGAATACAGCCTCATCTCCAACATATTGAATTGTGCAGCTAAAGAAGATTTCTTTTTGTCAAATACCACGCCTAAATAGAGGTTATTGTTACAATGTATGCTCACTAATAGCTCATAAGCTAAGTCTATGGCATGGCACTGCATTAAGTTTGGTTAATAGTAGGGTTGTGGGAATATTCAAAATTTTGAATAGTAGTTTAAAATATGCTATTTAATATTCGCTTCGACAAGAACTGCACTATTCGCATTTTTCTAAGTGTTGATTGCGCGGGTTAGCCCCATTGAGTGTGCTTCCAACCGAGCACCGGTGCACTGAGGAGAAGCAACCCGCGTAAGCGAGCTTCGCAGGTGTTGCTTCTCTGCGTTACATTGGTGCTCGGTAACTGCGTTACATTGGTGCTCGGTAAGAAGCGCACTCAACGGGGTAGCCTGCGCAATAAACACTTGGAAAAGCATGAATATCGCAATTGCGTGCTTGGAAGAAAAGCATAAATTCAAAGCGGGATGGTGCACGCATGCCGGCTGTATTTGAAAATAAATGGAAACTTTGTGAATGTGTATATCTACATTGTGGTAAAAGTTTCAAAATTAAACTGACTGTTAGGCAGAGATGCCCTTACATCCTGCGTTCATCATGTCGGATTATTTCGTTTTTAACTCGAGATTAAAGAAAGAATATTTTACATAGCAAGATTTGTAAATTCACTCAATTGGGTATAGTTGCCCATCTCCCTAGGGTTCATTTTATGTCAAATATGTACATCATTTACTTTCCATCCCAAGACAACATTAAACGCAGCTTATAAATTAACAAGCGCAACAACCTTCACGAGTTTAGCTGGGTTTTCGCCTAAGCATTATGCAATGGTTGTGAAAGGCGTGGAAAAACTATTCGATATTTGAATCGAAAATATTTGGCCAAAACCACTATTCGCTTCGAACTCCAAATCCACTATTCGCACAGGACTAGTTTAAAGCACTGACAGTACAGGGTATCCTGCTCATTTCGCAATTTCTTCCAAATCATAGGAATGTATTACAAAACAACGGGACTGAACAAAAAAATGGGAGCATCAATCGTGGGTAAAGAGTTTGCTATAAAGTGAACCTTTCCATGTGGTTTTTCAGCAAAGGAAGCTTTTGAAAAGCATTGTTTCCCATGCCAACGCAGGAACAGTGCTCGTCATTCGATCAGAACACGGTGGGTGCATTTTGAAACGTTCCCATGGTTTAAAGTTGAAGGAGTCATATAAATAATGAACTAGATTACATCTAAATTCATATCTTGATCCAGATGTCAGAAGATGTTTATGAACCATCTTTTTGTGGTTCTTATCAAAACCCCCTAACGCTTTATTCTTAATATTTTTGTGGCTTATAGCTTTAAATATTGTAATGAAGCATCTTAGAAAAAATGTGCAAATATAAGATTTTGTCTGCAGGTTGAAATTAATATTAAAAATCGACTGCAGATTGAGTATGAATACTAAAAATTGACCGCAATCGAAATCGAGGCATTTTTAATAAAAAAAAAACAATACTTTATCGCAAATTGAGCTGTAGGTTTAAATTGTAGGTAAATGTGGATTTGTGTTAATGTGCCCGGGTGCTTTCTTTGCGTGTTTTCCCTTTACTTGTCTTCCTTATAAGGGCACTGTTATTATTTAGATGCATGCCAACTGACAAACTCAATGTTAACTCAACTTATATCCACACTTAAATTTTAAAAAATTATGTAGGTATTAACTTTGTCTAGTTTTCTGCATATACTATACTCACTGACGGGTGAGAACGGCAAGGAGGTCCTTGGGTAAGTCCTGCTTCCAGCACGAGCTTCTTAGCTTCGATAACATTTCGGCGTTTGTGAGCGTCGAGTGTGCAACACTCGCGGCCAGAGCGCAGCGGAAGGCAACGAGCACGTGCTGGAAGAGACATGCTGCCGTTTTCTTTCCGTCGGCGACCGTAATTGAATGTGCGTTTAATTACCGGAGCACAGAAATGGAGGAGGTTCCCTCGTCCTGCCTGGTTCCCGGTGATCTCATTTGCGTGCCGCCGTCTGGCTGCATCATGTCCTGCGACGCCGTGCTCACGGCGGGGAACTGCCTGGTCAACGAAAGCATGCTTACAGGTAGGGACGATTCACTGAAAATTAACATTGCTGCTGCAACAAGTTTTTTTGTTTTTTTTTGTAACACATTTGTGTTTGTGTTACAACATCTCATGATCTCTTACGGTGAGAGGACACACCACTGGCACAATCTGTGGAGTGGCCCTGGAGCTGCATTTCACCAGAGCGAAAAGTGTTTTGCAGTATCTGGTCATTTATAACGTTGACAAAAGTATTTCGAACAAAAAATGAAAGAATGATGTGCAAAAAAAAAAAAGTATCGTAGGGAAATGGCAAGCGTTCCACGGCTATTTGATAGAGGGTGCCGTTGTGTAGCTATCGTTGTAAGAGATCTCAAAAGTCGTAAGCAGTCGCAATGTGTAAGCGTGGTGTGAGCCAGCTGCCTTTAGCTGGGGCAGGCTATTGAGTGTCCACGTGGAAGATGATACTAGAAACACAAAGAATGTAGAATACTTATATGACCTAATTAAACCGTAATAAATTATATAGGCCATATAACTCGTTAACTCGTGACAGTATTGGCGGCGTGCGCAAAAGGGTGCGCTTCTCCAACTTTCATCATCATTCTTTGTGATGTCGCGGGTAAGACGGACCATGCAGATCTTGGATCCCTTGCGGCTCGTCGGCTCGCTACATGCACCGTTTTGGGTAACGCACAGCAAAGCCCGTTTCACGTGTTGTGTTTATTCCGTGAAGTGATATTTGTAGTGGGACATTTTTCCAAAGTTTGAAAAACATGGCACGTGCAGTCGTGTTGACAAACACTTTTGACGCTGAGGTGTCGAAGCGCTCGGATGGTGGTCTGTTTTCTACCCCTGTACAAAAAGCTGGATTATGAAAATAGAATATCCAGCACTTTACCCCACTACCACATTTGCCACGGCGAATAGGGTGTATTCTTTATTATGATTCAACCAAAATAAAACTGAGAAAGGAATGTCTCATCAAATTGAAAATAGGAAAGCGAAATTCGAGAACCTCTAGCATGTGTTGTAAACACTTCAGTGAAAGCGACTTCGTGTATCCTGTTGGCTCCAATATGTTCTGTGAGTGCTAGTTTCTTATATTACTTCCAAGTTGGTTCCTTCTTAAATTTTGTAAACTAGTAAACAATCATTTCCTCAAAACAACTGGCAAGAAGAAGCTGCGGCTGGCTTCCAGGGTCATTTCAACTAAATCTGTGCTTATTCACTAGGTCGGAGCGAAACGTGCGAGGTCCCCCGCGATCTATGTCTGTTAAATCTAGTAAGTCGGTGACACTTCAGCATCGCAAAAAATGAGGTATACACCTGCTATGAATTACTACCATTTGAATACCTAAAGCAGGGGTGGCCAAGCTGACCCGGCTTAAGAGCCGCCAACAAAACTATGAAACTTCCAAGAGCCGCGGGAGGGGGGGGGGGGGGGGGGGGGGCAAACTTTTGTCTAGACTCTAGAGCAATCAACTGACCTCAAACTAGTTTCGATCTATCCAAGTCAAAAGCAGTCCAATTATACGTAAGGTAGCAGTAGCACAAGAATAACAAACCGCAACCTGTCTTTCAATTTAAAGCGCATTCTATTTTTTGGGGGGGAAGTGCTTGTGTCACCGGGAGGGAGGCGGGGGAGGGGAGGGTAAGGGTAGGGGAGGGAAGCCGCGAGCTGCACTTTAACATGCGAGGAGTCGCAGCTTGGCCATCCCTGACCTAAAGAATTGCGCATAATGCGGGATGCACTTCTCAACGAGCGATTTTAAACTTATAAACAATCCTTAGTAAAAATTGGATAGATCAAATTAATCAATTGCTTGAATTTGCCGGGCCATGGCCAACAATTTAAAAGTGTATGAAAATTTCAACTTTTTTTTCGAGCAGAAGTCACGATGTGACAAACTTCTTTACCACATATTCGATGAGGGAGGAGCTAAGCGTCAGTTTCTGACGAGCAACTGTCGAGTCCCACTTGGATAGAAGCGTCGGTATTGACAAGCTCAATTTTACTAAAAACAAATGTGCGGCGCTTTGCAACACAACTGTTCACGCGTGCACAGTTAAGATGACAGCACGTCATTTACTCAGGTGAATGCGAAAGCAATTTCTAGAGTAGCCTCTACAGATCCAAAAAACAAGAATCAGATGGGCTGTGAATAGCCCTGACGCACGCCGCACAAGCTGTAATGTGAAGCTCCAAGCTTGGTTTGAACATTTTAAAGTTTTGTATTTTTTTTTAATATAAAGAGCAACTTCGAGGCACTGTTATTTATTAGAAAGGTCACTCACAAAAACATCATACACGCCTACTTATTAAATAGGCCGTTTTTAATCTATTGCATAGCGCGTCGTCTGCTCGCATCCTATCCGCTCCGTCACAGGAAAGTGGCCGCGAGGTGGCGCCACCAAAACAGCTCGTCGCCAATAATGCAGCAAAAGTAAATCCATACAAAGGGAAAAAAACTACTACTTTAGAAAGATTTTTTTTAACTACAGTAGCGACAAGGAATAAAAAGGTGGCACAAACGCTTTTTAATCACTCTTAGGACAAGGTGAACCTTGTCCAAAGAGATACCCAGCTATACCTAAACGGGGACATTTATAAATATTTTTGCTATATACAAATATCTTTTCTTCAGTCATGAATATTTATAACACAGGTTGTCAGGGCATCTCTGCCTAACGTAGAGTCGTGCATAATAGATTGTGTAATTTTTGTAATTTGATTGCATTGTAGATATTACATTTACAAAGATTCCGTTTCTTTTTCAATACACCAGACATGCGCATGTATTATTCCGCTTTGAAAGTGCTTTCCTGAGCACGCTGCTGCAATATTTGTAGTTTAAAAAGTGTTGATTGCGGCATTTTCCCCCATTGAGTGCGCTTCTTACTCGGCATTCATGCACTGGGAAGGAGAAACAACAGCGGAAGCGAACTCCGCGCATGTTGCTTCTCCGTAGCGCGTCAGTACTCAAAAAGAAGCTCGCTGAACGGGTCTAACTTGCCGCGATTAACACTTCGAAAAATAGGAATATCACAGTTCATCTCGAAGCAAATGGCGTGTTAGTCGAAACTGCTATTAGGAAATTAGAATACTCGCACAACACTAGAAATTTCTCGAGAAAGGATTGTTGAGAAAAAAAAAATTATTATTATTTTTGGGAACCAACTGCCTGCCACAGCAGGCATCGGGAACGGCAAAAGAAGCACAATTAGGTAAGTAATTAACAAAAATGACTAAACAAGCCATAGCAGGTGTCAGGAATTTTGATAAACACTAATTAGCTAGCTAGTTAATTAAAAGTTACTAATTATTATTTTTATCAGTACATTTTGTTTAGTCAGCTAGCTAATTAGTATTTTTTTTTCTTTTGTAATCCCTGATGTCTGCCAGTTTGTTCCCGAAAAGCTTTTTTGTTTTTCCAGCCACCCTATTTTTAGAAATTTTTGAGTCTGAAAGTCTATACACTTGCTATATTTGCCATGTTCGAATGAAGCCTATCCTTTATTCCATACTTTCTGCATCTTCTCATGAGTGCGAGCAGAGTAC
Organism: Ixodes persulcatus; assembly: GCA_013358835.2. Classification (NCBI taxonomy): domain Eukaryota; kingdom Metazoa; phylum Arthropoda; class Arachnida; order Ixodida; family Ixodidae; genus Ixodes; species Ixodes persulcatus. The sequence goes on along the minus strand of JABSTQ010011399.1, from coordinate 278,230 downwards.
CTGCCATTTTGATGTCACAAGCCTTCCATTGCCTTGATCGTAAAGGCCCGTTCACACTCTTGCGACCGAGTTCGACCGAGAGAGACCAGTCCGGTTTTTAAGCCTCTTGCGATCTCTTAGGACCAGCTCCGCTGCAGCAGAGCTGGTACAGCGGAGCTGGTAAAGAGGCTTAAAAACCGGTCTGGTCTCTCACGGTCGAACTCGGTCGCAAGAGTGTGAACGGGCTTTAACAGTGTAGCACAAGGCTTGATTAACACTTGGCAGAATATTTGTGCCCACTTTAACTGACATTGCTGAACTCTTTCTTTTTCAGGTGAAAGCATTCCTGATGTAAAGACTCCCCTTTTGCCTTATAACGAAGAGTTTTCACCGGAACTGCACAGGAGGCACGTGCTGTTCAGCGGCACCCAAGTCATCCAGACTCGTTACTATGGCAGTAGCAGGGTGACAGCAGTGGTAATCCGCACAGGTCAGGCATCAGACATGTTTACTCAATATTACCTCTGAAAAACATAAAACTGAAAATAACAGGAAAAAGAAGGAACTCCATTTTCCAAGTTTGCAGAATGGTGTGTGTGTGTGTGTGTGTGAAGAAAAGTAAAAAAAAGTCTAAAAATATATTAAAGCATAGCACGCTATATAACGAAATTCCCTGCTTCCAGAAATTTGTCCGTCTGTCAGTCCATCCGTCTGTGTGGCCGTGCATACCCCATGGCGAGGCATGTCGTCAGCAAAGCGGTTTCGTTGCCCATCTTAAGCAAAACAATGTACAGAAGCACTCGCTCGGAATTAAGCCAATATATACGCATCTCCCACTAGGAATCAAACCTAGAACCTCTCGGTTCACAGCCCAATGCTCTGCCTCTGTGTGGCTAAGGTTAATGCCCGGTGTGTCGTTCTATGGTTACCACATTTCAATACTTTCTGTAGTGCTCTGCGAGTTTGTAGAGAAGGGTGGTGAAAATTTATAAACAATATGTTGTTCTTGATTTCCCAAATTGACTTATTAATGTCTTCTAACCAAATTTATGCGATTCCTCAATAGGTAGCGATGCATTCTGTACATTAAAGCAATTTGGAAATAAAGTTTACTTTATTTCTAAATAAAGCAAACTTTATTGCCCACTGTTTTCTGCATGCTTTGTTCCACTGATCTATGTGATGTGTTGTGGAAGTATTCCATGGTGTCACCATATAAGTTGCAATATTGAACAGAGATATTTTGCAGGCTTTTCAACAGCCAAGGGATCCCTGGTGCGGTCCATCCTGTTCCCTCAGACCATGTGCTTCAAGTTCTACAAGGATGCCATCATGTTTGTCCTCCTGCTCTTTGCCATGGCCAGCGTGGGCATGGTGTTCACACTCTACCTCTACATCAAGAGACACGTAAGTCACCTTGCCTTCTTTTCTATGTTCTCCGAAGGATTAGCTGAATTTAATTTAATGGCAATCTCTGCAACTCAATTTCTAATGACCTGAATGTTAGCAACAGCCCTGCATGTTTCACTGACAATTCATGTATGCTATATCAAGGACATGTTCTGCTGACTGATGCAGGGGCACATTTGTTTTAAAAAAAAAAATGTATGTTTGGAGATTTGTGTTTATCCTTGTCCCTCTTGTTCCCCTTCTCCAGGGATTACTATTGTTTATTCTGTCCAGCTCGCCTGCAACTTTGCATTAATATCAGTTTCATTGTTTATTCAATCTGGAAAGTGTAATCATTGCAGCTAAAGATGCATTGAGGGATGGACTTGAAAGGGTCATGAATCATGATATCAATCCTGATGCCTGTTAGTTTTGGTATGAACATGCAGTGTGCAAATTCATGTTAAAGCACTGTCCACTAACACGCATCACATTGCATAAACATCTACACATAACCTCAGTTTTTTAGCTTTCCTCTTCTATTTTGATTTGACCTTCCAGTTGGCATCCTCAGAACCTACCTCTGTACTTTTGTTTTCAGGTGAGCCTCAGGGAAACTATAATTCGTGCCTTGGATATTGTAACCATAGCCGTTCCCCCTGCCCTCCCGGCAGCAATGACCGTGGCAACTGTATATGCTCAGAACCGCCTCAAGCGTGCAAACATCTTCTGCATCAGCCCTCACCGAATCAATGTCGGTGGAAAGCTGAAACTTGTATGCTTTGACAAGGTGGGGTGACTTCGGTGATTCTAAATCTGTCTACCTTTCATGACTCACTTTATAAACACTGTAAAAAATGTATGCTTGTATGCTAAATAAGCGCCTCACAAATGTGGTGCTCATCTAAGTCTTACGATCCTTGTAAGCCACTAAAATTCTAAGGTGCTGTGTTCCAGTTTTTAACATATTGTTGCTTATGAAATTCTCAATCTCTGTTTTTCACTGATATGTTTGCATTGAAGTTGTTATAGGTTTGAAAAGGATACAAGCATTTTCAAAGAATGCCTAGACCATATAAATCTAACTAAAAAAATTTAAATGATTTCAAATTTGTACAAGGGGTTTATCACCTTGCATAACACCAAAAGAACAGCTATGCATCATTTTTCAGACATGAACAGCACAAAGTTCTTGTGTCATCTGCATGCAATTTAAATTACTGATCTGATAATTTGAATTTCTACTGTCTACAAATAAAATTACTATTACATCTCATTGTAAGGTTTTCGGTATTCCCTAAGACTCAAGCTTTAATGTAAATGGCATTGATTGAAATTAACCATTTTTAACTCTGAACTTACTGTTAATTTTGAGAGCTAGTTAATAGTATTTTGCTAATTAAAGAAACTTTTTTATTTTACAGACAGGAACTCTGACTGAGGAAGGACTAGACCTTTGGGGGATACTGCCTGTTCACAATCGATTGTAGGTTACAATCCTAAATTCAAAGTTACTAAAAAACATGCTTTGTGCATAAACACAGTTAAGTTAATGTGAGTTGGCTCCCCGAAATGTTGCGAGGATAGTTAGAGCCGATTGCACAGTCATCCAGTGGCGTACCAACTTGTTTTTGAGTGGGGGGGGGGGGGGGGGGGGCAAACCAGACCCCGCCCCCCCCCACCAGGGCTGTCCCCTTGGTAGTCCTTGGGCGCCGCAGGCCAGTGTTTGCCCTGCCCAGTGGCAGCTGTTTCAGGGGGGGGGGCAAAACACATGCCTTGCCCCCCCCCACTCTGAGAACTGGGGTGGGGGGGGGGGGGGGGGCGAGGGCCCTCCTTGCCCCCCGGTTGGTACGCCCATGCGGTCAGCCTTTTATTAAAAAAGAGTGTTCTGGATGGGTTAAAACATTCAAGGAGTGAAATATGTAAACCTGATGAGTAGCTCACACCGTTCTGATTAGGTAATAGGGGTGCATTTGTAAGAAATCTAGGGAAAAGCAGCTACTACTCACTATTAGAGATACCTGCCTTGCTCAATTTCTATAGGAATTGCTACATATTTGCTATATTTGCAACATTTTATTAAAAACCTATTTTACTGAACAAACACACTTTCTTCCTGTCAATAATATTAATGGAAATACGTGAACGACGTGAGATAGATGTGACAAAAAGGCTTGTTAGTTGCTTACTTTATGTACTTTAACTTTTTTCCTGGTTGCATATTATTTATTTGTTCTGTGCATACTACTATATAGGTAGCTGATAGTGTATAGCTGGTGCAATACAAAGCACTGCTGTTAAACTTTGTCTGTTACCCATCAATGGCAAACGTTTTCTTTCCAGACTGCCCCAAGTCTTTCAAAAATAAGCAAAAGCTACTCAATCTAGTATGTTTGAACTCAACTTATATTATCAACACAAAAGTAGTGCGTAACAAATTGCTGGGCAATTGTGTTGCACATGAAACGTGTGGCATCTATACTCAAATTTGTGACAGGGTGTCGAGTTGCCATCTACAGGACATAGAGCAGATTCCCCACAGGGCTTTCCGCCAAATAGAACCTCAACTAACGGCGATGTGTCGTGACATGCTGGAAAGATACTCGCTTAATAATCTAAATGGTCTAGGTTCGATTTCCCCCTGGCGCGAACACTTTTTTACTGCCAACCAATCAGTGTCGAACCCCACAGCCACGCTTTTATCCAGGTTTCACTTTTGCGCTTCACGAAATGCCAAACACCTTAGCCAAAGAATGTTTCACATTGATAACATGTACCATGCTAAAAGCCATTCTTAACATACACCATGTTCTATCTCAGCTTCATGGCACCTGTAGGAGATCCAACCCAGCTGCCTGCACGAAGCCCTTTGCTTGTCTCCATGGCAACATGCCACACACTAACTACGGTCGACGGGAAACTAGTTGGCGATCCTGTTGACCTAAGCATGTTTCGGGCAACCAAGTGGGTAAGTGGAATGGCCATCTGGTTTTCGACATAAACCTTGGGCCCAAGTTGGTGGGCTTCGGCACTACACCAGTGTTCATTGCTTGAAGACAACATGCATAAAATAAGGGCAATCCACGTATAGTTAGCACTTTCATTGCTCTAATCTTGCATATGTCTCCAATGAATAAATAAGGTGCTTATTTATTGTCTTACACGCCTCAACATGTTACATCTAGTGCCATGGTTATCAATAACTTTTTAAATACACTAGTCCAAATATTATGGCATCATATAGTGCAAAACTCCACGGGCTCTAGACTCGTCAAGCACAGAAGTTGGAACTGAAAGTTTGCGAAGTGCACCGATGAGACGTTTGCAACAAAAGCGCGGCGTCATTGTTGCACAAGTGCAATTGGCGCTCCATAAATTTCGGCCTCAACTTTGTTTTTGACTAAGTCTAGGGCCCCAGTAGGTTTTCAAAAACCCTACTGCTGACGAGGTCATGTGCAATAAAGGCATAATCTGTTACAGCAAGTGGAAACACTTCCTCTCTATAACTGCAATAAAAAAAATTACCTTTTTTTAAGAAAAAAATAAAGTGGTGTAGGTATTCAGTGAAGCATTTGTCTCAGTAAAAAAGTGGCACTTTGCTCACCAATAATTGTGTTTCCCAGGATTCAACAAACTCGCAGTCTTACAAGGTAACCTGTGTAAGAATTTGTTTCGCTTGGAGCTGAATTATGAAACTGGTCCTGGCTGGATGCATTTGGATCTTTTAAATGCTCATTTTCAGCCGGGACCAGTTTCATAATTAAGCTCCAGCTGGATCGATTTACACTTGGGATTGGACTAGGAATTGCGATACCTGACCCACTGCACTTTTTCCTCCCCACTGGCCCCACCCCCAACCCCAAGGACATTGAGGAACCCGGTGCGGCCTCGAACCGCTACGACGTCCTCACCCCGACCGTTGTGAAGCCTCCTCCTGCACGGAAGGCCCGCCTCGCATTCCTGCACCAGACTCCCCTCGTCTTCATTCCCCCTCAGGTGCACGGTGGAAGCCTCCTTTCCCTCACATCCCTCTCACTCGCCTTTTTCCCATCTTGTGTGACTGCGCCAGTTTTCTATCGAGCTAAATGTTTTCTCCTGGGTAAGTGCGACTGGAGGCTTATTCTTACAGTCACTCATGGCTTAGGAAGCGCAGCACCTGGCCTGTTACCTACACGCTTCCTTCTTTGTGGTACGCCGTTCTTGTAATGGGATGCCTGGGACTTGCCATACCCTGCAGTTCTTCGGCTGTCAGTGACTCTACCTACAAACAAGCAGTGAAAATCCTTTCGAAGAAAGTGATTAAAAATGTTTTTCAGTGCGAGCTTTTATTTGACTAACGTCCTTAAAGTGAGCTCTGTTTGTAGGTAATGCATAAGCCACTTTCCCTCTCGTCTGAATTATTAAAAAGAAAATATACTTCAATATGATATTGAAAATTAATATATTTGTAAAAACTGTGAATCTTGACAGCTACTCACGGAGTCCAATGGCCGAGGGCCTGCGGCTCAAGCCACTGACGTGACAACGAGACCCGGTGACTCCGAAGATGTGGAGATAGAGGAGGCATGTTCCCTATTTTGGACAACCATATACTTTCTTGTGCCTACTGCATGATAATCTGTAACATGCATTATTGATAATATGTGATTTAATTGAGATGCGGATGGGACTTAATAATGTTTGTGTGCATATGTAAGAAAGTGAAATAAAACGCTTCACACTGCCAGTTTTTATAAAGGTGCATGAAGTACTACGATGCAATGTTTGCTGACTAAAAAAAATGGTTTCTGAACTGTAACATAAGTACATTACCACAATTAACTTTTTTAAAAATTGTATCTGTAAAAGGAAAACTTTAGAAGTTGGTTTTTTTCATTGTTGGAGGGGCCGCTTTCCTGCACTACACCCTTGTCTTGAAGGAAGCATACTCAGTGGAGCTAATATGGCCCTTCAGATTAAAATTTGAACATGTCAGAAATGAAAAAGCAAAACAAATAGAGACAAATATAGACATGTACTATCGGGGAAAAATGAAATAAAACGGAGGAGCGCGTGGCTCGCGGTGCAGGCTGCGCCACCTGGAAGTGAGCCTAGGAGCGAGGGTGTGTGACCTACTCCGACGTGTATATTCCCCCTCGCTTGGCGCTTTCCAAGCTTCGGCACTGCGGCTCTTGGTGCGCTGAAAGCCATCGCCGCTATCGTTGCTCGCTCGACGCGTGCGGTGCAAGAAAGCTCACTGCTTGCGCGTGCACTCAGCCAGCACGCACGCAAGCTACTACTAGCGGTGAGCTTCCTCGCACCGCACGCGTCGAGCGAGCAACAATAGCGGTGATAGCTTTCAGCGCATCAAGAGGCGCAATGGCGAAGCTTGGGAAGTGCCGAGCGAGGGGCGTATAAATATCGGAGTAGGCCACATACCCTTGCCCCTCGGCTCACTTCCAGGCAGCGCAGCCTGTACTGAAAGGCACGCCCTCCTCTGTTCATATTTCGTTTTTCTCCGATAGCACACTTATTCATGCATTCTTTTCCTACAGATCTATGCTGACACAAACATAAAAGAAAAATTTGAAATTATTAAAGGCTGTTATTTGTTTATGTTATGAAGTAATAGTAAGTTCCAATCAATCTTCTAAATGTTCACATATCCGCGCATATCTAGCAATTTAAAAAAAAAATCAGTTGTTGACCAGCTGTTTTTTACTTGTAGCCTGTTGAGACCATGGTGCTCTAAAAACAAGTTATGGCTATTAAAACTCTCCTTTTATAACCACCCCATTGCTATCAAGCTATATGCCTTTAGCACCTCAGCTTCTCTCCATTCAAGACTGGTAACATCTTTTCTACCAAAGTCACTGACTATAGTAGTATCTCCAGAAAGCATTCTCTCATCAAGGTTAATCGGCAAACTTCGGTAGAAGAGGCCCATTGGCCTGTATCAGTGCCTTCATTCTCAGCTTTGTTGATATTAACCCCTTAAGTGCCTTGGACGAGCTGAGCTCTTCGGCCACTTCCTGGCTAAAAATGCCGTGGACGAGCTCAGCTCGTCCAGTGGTTTTTTTGGTTGCCCTCAATTCCACGGACAAGCTAGGCTCATCTGAGTAGTTTTGCGGCGCTGATCATAGATGGCAGCACTCGTATTAGTAGTGCCAATGTGTAGTAGCATTGGCACATAAAAATTCGGAGTTTATCGGATAAATCCGAATAGGCCGAAATTCTACCGGGTGTTTTTCGGAGTGGTTCGGATTTATCCGAAAACATGAAACCCTACATATAACACACCCTGGTTTGCACATATATGCAGGATCACTTTTTGTCATTTATTTCATACATAATCGTTGTCTCCCAGACCCTAAAATATATTCATCACTGGAGGCAATTTCACTCCTGCGTATGCTTTTTTATGTCCGAGTGTCTTTCAAGGTTTCTAATGGTTGCATTCCAGTGATCCGTTACATTCAAACAACCACATTTTAACATAGTCCCGGAAAAAGAGGTTATCCACATTACTGCGGCATACAAAATGATTGAGCTGAACAATATACAAATAAGCGGCACTGCCAGCAATACCCCTTGTGCAGCTCCGATGCTGCCCAGGGGTGGCACAACACCATAAAGTACCAGTCATGTGCCCATATCGCAATAAGCGGCCACCTACTCTTGAAACGCTAAAATATATAGGCAAAGGACATACAAAAGAGCCCATCCCAGCAAACGTTTGGGCCCACCGGGTTAACCAAGGTGCTCCTCCACGTCGGCTACCTCCACGAAAAACTGGTGCAAAGCGGTGCGAAACGGTATAGCTTGATGCAAGAGCACCGGCGCGTAGCCGGCCTGACGAGAGTGCCACTTTAATGCCTCTATGCCATCTTGTCAGATCAAACGGGGGCCTACCCTTCGATATGCCCCTTCTGCTTTTCTGCTCTCGGGACCAAGCACCCGTCCCCATATTTTCCACGGTTGCCTTTATGGTACCACTATGTTCCTGCTGCAGGTTCCCTACGAGGTTGGCATCGTGCGGCAGTTCCCCTTCACCTCGACGCTGCAGAGGATGAGCGTCGTGTGCCGCACTCTGGGCAGACGCTACATGGACCTCTATGCCAAAGGGGCCCCCGAGATGATACACTCCCTCTGCGACCCGGCAACAGGTGTGCACATCTTTCCTAGCTGCATGGCCCACATCTTTTGGACAGCACTCAACACGCCCAGTTTCATTTCTAAAACGAAGCCAGTGCGACCTTATCATACTTTGCTCACCCTAAGCCGGCAATGCAGTGCTCGCTCGACCAACCAACCACCTCTCTTTCATCACCTAGCCTTGCTCTCCGCGTGTGGGTACGGGCGACAGTGTGGTCACATGGCGAAAAAGAAACGTATGACTGGCCCAACGAACATCTGGCGTTCACCGTACTGCCGGCTTAGGGGCGAACAGAGTATAGTGCCATAGTGATGCATGCTGTGAAGTTGTTTTAAGGCATTTCGTGACAGACGGGCAATGTAGGTGAAGAACGGCCCGAGGCTTGTAATGCGATGCCTCGGTGGCTTCAAGACAGGTTACCCCGCACCGCAATCCAGAAAGCATTATATACTGATATGCATCGATGTTCTACAGTTGGAAAAGTTGCTCCACATTTTTATCAATGTTTTCCAAAACTGCTACTGTTGACCAGAGCGGAAGACGGGAGAAAATCCTGCACTTGTTGATTGTTTAGAGTAGTCCCCAACAACTTTAGAAAGACAGAAATTACTGTTCCAGTTGTCATTTCCATTGCGAGCTTCCAACAATTATATATACTTTCGAACATTATCTGGAGTCGCAGGAGCTTGAAGCGTGCATGTACTATTTTGTGCTGGAACATTTAGTGGTGCACTGGCCTTGAAAAGCAGACACTATAGGTTATCAGAATATTTTCCAACTGCACTCGTCCTGATGGCAATATGGAATGATAACCGCTAGGTAACTTGAAAGCAGTGCTACTCTAATCACGTGGTGCTGCCTTGCGGGAAAGCGAGACCCGCAGGGCAGCCACAGTGGACTGTAACAGGGTAGCTTGCTGGGCTGGTTGGTTGAACGATATGGTGAAAAACAGCGCAAAAAAGATGGGACACAAAGTAGAAGACGGCAGGGACTCCGGAAGTAGATTTTTGGGGGGGGGGGGGGGGGGGGGGGGAAGCGCTAAAGTCAAGCATTTTGTTTTATATATATTTTATTATAGGAAACAAGGGCTGGGCCGCATTTCTGTTGTTTTATTTTTACTTATTGTTTCTTAAAAATAAAAAAATAATATTTGCATGAAGTTCCTTACTTAGCATGTACAATCACTTTTCCTTCCTGCTTTATAACAACAGTAGGGAATTTTAGTGGCTCGTACGCAAGAGCCATGCGTACGCAATACAATTGAGGGTCGGAAATGCACACGCGTACAATGCAGTATTGCGTTTTGCGCATGTACCTTCCGACGCTCAAAGTTTTTACGTACGATCCACTAAAACTCTCCAATATCGCGAAAACGCTTATGCATACTGCTTCAGACAATTTCAGAATCCCTTCAACGATGCACAGCATTGCAAAATTGAGTTTGCGGAGTATCACGTTTCTAATTCTTCAAGTGTTCATCCAAAAAGACATCCACGCTATGAAGTGAACGAGTAAGCCAAGAGAATTACATATATACAACGGCATCTTAATATATATATTTAGAAAATGTGCAGAAAAGCGTGATGAATGAAACAGATCCATATATAGGCCCCACGGCCATTTGTGTTTATCGTCTCAAGGAAGACCAAAGGTCGCCGTTCGCTCAGCAGTCATGCAGACAAATTCCTTGATGATGTTGTCCAGGTTGAGCTCGGCGGTTCTTCCTTTTTGAATGTGCAAATTAAGGTGCAAAATAAGGTGTGCCCCTGACTCATGCCGCTGCGCAGATACCTTTTAATTCGGCGTAAGGCACTCAATGAGCGCTCATACGAAGCGACAGATGCAGGCACAAAATGAAGGAGTTTCGTATTTTGTACGACTTGGTCCAGGAGGTCATGAATTTCGTCGGATTTTGCCTGTAGTGTCCTCAATATGGCGTCAATTTTGAGGGAATCAAGGTTGCATAAAAGAGCTGGCAAAAGTAAAAGCTGCGCAGAGAGTCGGGCCAGATCAAAAACATATGCACGCACTCCTAGGGCCTCTTTCAGGTCATCTGTTGTGAACTGTCTTCCCCCGGCGACGCTAATCAAGGTGTTCTCTGGTTTTACCAGCTGCTTCATACCAGGCTGTTCAAACCGCCGTTGAGTTTCACTCATAATGCAGTCTACAGCCGCAAAGTACTCCTTCCGTAACGCTGCCTTGCAATCAAGTACAACTGGCGGAGAAAATCTGTTGCTCATTTCAAACCTTTGTGGCGGTTTTGTCGGCCTTGCGCTGCAAGGGTCCTTCAAACCTAGCCGCATTGCAGTTGAGCTCGTGCAGTCCCACAACTCTTCAAACGCGACTTCAGACCGCAGATGGGACATTGCCTCGCAGAGAGTCTCTGCAGCCTCGACCTGCGGCGCGAAACGTTGAACGTTGCAGTACCTTGCAAGTTCTTCACATGGACCGAACAAAGTAGAAACGTTTATTCCTAGCAGCATTTCAAACCTTTTCAAAAGCCTCTAATAACCAGGGCCCTGCTGTTGTCTGCAATCGAATATTCTCCTTGTAGCAGCTCGTTCAGTGTCTCCTGAACTCTAGCATAGTTTTCAGTGAACCTTTTCATTGACTTTACTTTGACAGTCCACCTTGTTGGGCAAAGCTGAAGAAGGTTATTTGGCGTTGATCTGGACTCTTCCGCCACCTCGCGGACTGGAGGAATTACAGTATATGAATAAACAGCATTGCCTTTCTTCGAAGTCGGAGTGGGGGGCTCAGCCCCATCCTGAAAAATCATGGGGGGGCTCTCGCCCCCCCTGCCCCCCCGGTTCCGGAGTCCCTGGAAGACGAACACAGGACATACGCTCAGTGGCGTCACAAGGGGAGGGCAGGGGGGGCGGACCGCCCCGGGTGCAGCGCTCAGGGGGGGTGTCGCGGGGGGGGGGGGGGGAGGGGGGGGGGGAGTCGCGGCGGTCCACGCGCGAGAGCGGTTTGGGGGGGAGTCGCGGCGGTCCACGCGAGAGCGGGGGGGGGGGGGGGGAGTCGCGTCGGGCCACGCGAGAGCAGGGGGGGGGGGTGTCGGGTGTCGCTACGGGCTGCCGCCCCGGGTGCCGCTGACCCTCGTGACGCCACTGCATACGCTGACTAACAACCAAAGGTTTACTGGAACTTCCATGCACGCACAGTGGCACGCTCAAGTACATGCTCTTCTTCTTTCAACAGAGATAAATGCGAATAAAGAGAAAAAAGAAAAGGAAAATTTGAAAAAAGAATGTGAGAAGAAAAGAAAAGTCTACAGCGGCACAAAAAAACCTTGGGCCCGAATGATGCGTTGTGCACTAGAATTGCGAAAGGAGCACAATCAACAGATTATGTTGCTTTTTTTGTAACAAGCTTTAGTCAAGAAAAAAAATTAATAACAAAATCTTAGAATTTTCTATATATATTTTAGTCATAAAGGGCAACTCCGGCCGAAAACCAAACCAAAATAAATGACTGGCATCGCTTTAGTGGCACGAAATATGATCACGGCCGAAATATTACGTCGAAGTGAAGCCGTGTACTCCATTAGAACCGATTTTAAATATGTGACCAGCCGCTCTTTAGCGGGCAGCAAGTGGGCGGCAAGCGGGTTAGCTTTTAGTCAAGGAACACTGGTGCGCAACACCCTTGTGACATAACGTCACGGTGGAGCTGCGGTTGATTGGTTGTACCGCATACCGCAGCACCCTTGTGGCGTCACGTCGCGGCCGTACGGCAGATGACCAGTGTTGCCATCCCTCTAGCAGATAGTTTCAATTTTGGCGTAGACAGCCAATATCAAACTTTGAGCCGCGATATCTATAAAACTACACAGAATATCGAAAAAAAAAAAAAATATACCTTGTAATTCAGGGACACTAATGAATATTTGACATGTCTAAAATTGGTTAATAACATATTATAGCCTGTTGCAGGTTAAGAAAAGCAGCACAAGCTCGTCCCACAAAGCCCTCCACTCCTTCCAGTTTAGCAGAGCAAATATGCTGGAGGACACAAGCAATCACGGGGAGCAGAGAGTTTTGTAGGAGACTATAGACCTTTTTTGTGTACCCTCGTCCCCAGCCACCTTATAGGCGTATCCGGTATGGGCAACGAAAAAATAATAAAACGTTTCAACCTGTAAATAGTAAGAAAACAGAGGGGAGGCAAAACGAAAATGTGTGACGGTTACGCTGAGGCAAAGCAATGTTTTCGCCCATACTGGAAGTGACGACAATTCAAGATGGCGGCCCCCTTGTGAAAAAGGTCTGTAGAAAGAATGAATTTGCATGGTCAAATAGATTCAGTTACTATTAGTAATTGTTTAATTCCAATGATTTTGAATTACTAAAAAATACTATATTTTAATTTAGCACATTTACATCCCAGTGTTGAAATTTACAGCCCACTCTTTTGTCGTTCATACTTTGTTACACACACTCCTTTTCCGTTTCTGGTGCTGCTCATCCAAATCGACGACTTCCCCATTTTGCTTTGCAGTTCCTGAGAACTACTTCGACGTACTTCGAGGATACACTCTGCAAGGCTTCCGTGTTATGGCCCTTGCATACCGTCCCCTCGAGAAAAAGCTCACATGGCACCATGTGCAGCGAGTTGGGAGGCAAGTGTACTACCTTGGCTTCACGTACACATCGCGACACTGTTAGCGCGAACACGACATCGGCGCATTTTCGCGTTTTGCTTCTAAATAGTATTAGCGAGCACGAAGTTTTAACGCTTACATTATACAACTAAGTGAGCACTTTCCGTAGCAATAATAACTTGGATGACATCCCTTGGTTTCAAAGAGAAAAACTGGAAAAACCGGCGATCGCTTGTTCGCGCTAACAGTGTCGCGCTCTGTACAACCCTTTGTTGTGGCACTTTGATGGCCCATACCTCACATAGGATGCACCTGTCAGAGACCTTAAAGGAAAAGGTTCAGTTGATGTTTGGAGAAATCCATTAGGTGGGACCTTTGTCTCTTCCCAAATTCATTTTGCCACGACACTGCAGTAAGGTGTCTCAATCGAGAAATATTGTTGTTGGACAGTTTCCATGTTTTTTTATCTTGTTTTTCCGGGCAGAAAAAGGATGATTCAGCTAAATCACCAAACTTCATGCATCAAGACTGAAGTAGTGTAACTTGACACCTATTGATGCAGAAAAGCATTGTGGGAACTTTTTCATGCTGACAAATAAATTGTTAACCATGACTGAAAAATAAGATTTAATTTAACTTTTCATTGTCCCCAACATTTCAAAAGACTGACTCACCACATTAATATATTTTTGATAAGTGCCATAAACATTATATATCAAAAAATTTTCGAAAGTTCATAAAATTAAAAGCTACCTATCTGTTCTATATCAATTACTGGAAGTTGGTCACACGAAAAAAAAAAATGTTTATTGAGGAAAGCAACAAACCTGCACATGACACAAGCATCATATCTGCCAGATTACTGCCACCACAAAATGAAAAGGATGTGGTGTCTCAAAAAGTTCTTTTAAAACATGTACCCATCAATCCATCAGCCATGCTGGCTTCAACATTATCAAATGTTCACACAAAGATATATATTGCTGAATGAAACCAGAAATCCAAATATTGTAGTAAAATACTATTACAAAACACCCCCCCAAAAAAATGTTTTTTTTTTTATTACGAAAATAAAGCTTGCATTGCCAAATTTTTGTCTTCACTCAAATATAGCACTTGCGGTCTGGGCCATAGGTTAAAACTTAAGAGCTGGCCATTACAAGTTGCAAGCAATCTTCGGAAAGTTTCAATGGGAACTGATGGTTGACGAAGCCCACGAATATGTGGCGCTGAATGGCGTTGGCTACAACAGGGAACAGGCGTAACTTTTGACTACCATATTACCCCCAGAGATACCCTACCTAAATTGAGAGAAAATGTGGTGAAAATGGGGAGTGGGATGACTTTCAATGTGAAATCAAGAAAAGTTGAAAAAATTAAATTTTTAGATAATGTGTCCTGCCAAACTTGTTATTGCGGTGAGGGGCAATGAAACAAAGATGACGGTGCATCCCAGTCAGCAATGTTAGCTTATATCCCGCCATAGCTAACTAGACGCATTTACGCTGAGGTTATCATTGATCCCAATGCTAGGAGTGGGCTATCTTTCGGTGTTTAAAAAAAAGTAGCAAATCAAGCCAAAAATAGGGGGCAGGTTACATTTTGGGGGTGAGGCACCTCTTGGGACTTTACGGTAAGATAACGGTTAGCTCTGAAGCCGTAACGTCTAGTTCGGACCGCTAGTGCTATATTGGGGTGGAGACTGAGCATTCGCCGATGCGCAGTTTATTTCTGTGGTGAAAAACACTAACTTTTCCTGGGGACACACTGTAGTGAAACAAAACATTTTAGCGACAGCAACAAACTTTAAAAGGGGTAGTAGCATTTTTCTATAAGATATTAGAAATTTCTTGAAAGGAAACTCTACCTTAAAAGGGTAGAGTTTCCTTTGACTGTTGTCATGCAAGAATTGCTCTTGGGGAGGAGATCGAGTAGTCACGCCTGTAGCACTACGCTTCAGCTGAGGGCACAACAAACCATATTTTATTGTTTGTTTTTGATCTGAGAAATCGAAGATGACGATTCGAAGGCCGCTCCTTCTGCGACTAAAGCGCCGGTCAGGGTGAAGCACTCGTGCCGAGACTGTGCTAGGCGAGGTTCCATTCCTTTGTTATGCTGTGTTAGTAAACACCGGGCTGTGGGGACAACAAGCTCGATAAAGCGCCCCCTATAGTTCGATCTGCCCAATATGCAGTAACTTTATTTGTCCATTATATGTATATCGCTTACTAAATCTTGACGGTTGCAAACCTACATGGTTATATGTGACTTAGTCGATTTTAGATCTTCAAGTGGGTTTATTACAGAGACCAGGTGGAATGCAACCTGACATTCCTTGGATTCCTCATCATGCAAAACATGCTCAAGCTGGAGTCAACCCCGGTGATTCACACTCTCCACAACGCTTGCATCCGTTGTCTCATGGTCACTGGTAAGCACTGGCATTAGAATAAACATCAAAGCACAATTAGCCTGATAGTAGTTGGGACAACGATGTCAATAATGCATCAAATTGCATTACAGTTGAACCTCGATTTTACGAAACCCGATTTTACGAATTTTACGATTTAACGAACAAATTCGGATTTTCCGCGCAGCCTGTGCACAAGGTCTCACTTCCTCGATTTTACGAAGTTTCCAATTTAACGAAATAATTAGCGAGTCCTGGTGACTTTGTTAAATCGAGGTTCAACTGTACTATATTTCAATTTGTCGACATCCCAATTCCACTTGGAAATGAAGCCGAGACTATACAAGTCAGTATGACAAAGGAGCTTACGAAGCAAAAATGCTTGTCAAGGAGGCAGAGCTGATTTTACGCGCTGATCAGTTTTGTCCCTGTCAGCAATTCATAGTATGGTGACACGACCGCCCGAAATTCGTCATGTCCCTTCTCTATACATACATGCTTACAGAGGAAACCCTTTCACATTGCCAACATGTATTCACTGACTGGATAAGAACAGCAGGAATTCAGTTGTTTCCACTCCAGCACGAGCGTCCTACCTTTGATAACGCTATGTCAGCCTTCTTCATTACGACGTCCCCGGATTTCAGGATGGTCGATATTGTCAACTGAGAGTGCTCATACTTCCGGACGAGACTTCCGACCTTGAATCCTTGCCGCCAATCACGTAGGATTTGCTTTTTCTCCTCGAAGGAGATAGCTTTTCGCTTCGTCGGAGCCATCTTTCACGCCAGCGACGCAGAGAAGAGGAGGGCGGGGAGGGGTTACAAGGTTACGGGTACGATGATGATGATAGCGCCGAGGTTTTAAGGCCGCGCGCAGCGCCTACTCGCGGAGTATTCGGTCGGGGCCCATCGGCGATGATCGCGTCCGCCGATCTCGGTCGTTTCTTCGCGGAATTTCACAATTTTTATCTCATTTTCTGTTGAATTTTTGTAGTAAACACATTCTACGCGATCATTTATTGATCGTTATATCCGATATGCCGGGAAAAATGCATCGCTATATATGGTTTATTTTTACATAGAACCAATGGAAAAATTGATGCTTCTATAAAATCGATCGTTATAACCGATATATCGTTATAAGTGGTATCGTTATAAGTGGACTGCACTGTATAAGCTATGTATAAGCTGTGATATGTATAAGCATTTCTGTCCCCTACTATAAGCTATTGTTAATTGTGATGATGTGTTGCAGGTGACAACTTGTGGACTGCCATCAGCGTAGCGAGAGACTGCGACATGATTGCGAGCACAGTCCGGGTGGTGGTCGTCAAGGCGAGCATCAACCCAGGGTCATCCATGGCAACGTTGGAGTTCGAAGAAGCCTGCCGTGCTGATGAAATCAGCAACAACAGGAGCTTCAGGGCACGTATAGTTTCCTGACTGTCATACAATAACACTTGTTTTTAATACTATGAAATGCAAGCTTGGTTCGAGGTTACAATTTAAGCCATCTAAGTGGGTGTAATTTCTGATTTTTATGCTTTATGGGATAACTGAGTTAAAGTCCAGAATTATTTCAATTGCTTGACATTAGCTTTTGAGCTGTTGCAGTATTAACAGGGCTGAAGCATCGTTCCTTCCTTGTTTTTCAGCCTATTGCTCCCATAAACAAGGCCAGCTTTAGTGCAAGCACTGATATATTGATTGTTAATGTCACGGTTTTAGGCTTTATATAATACATACTTCTACTGTACTGTAATATTGGGTTAGACTTCAATCAGCAGGCTCCTGAACTCTCCTCATGACATGCCTTCTCTTCCATCACACATTTCATAATTTATCTGTCTTGTAATAGATTACAATTCATTCTGAAAAAAATAAGTGCTATTGTAAACAACTTTGTTTCCACGGGCTCGATATTTCGTGAATTTGGCAGAGTGTGAATTTTAGGTATATTGCAGATACAAAACTTTTGTGATAGGGTGTGGTATGCTATGTATTAGTTACCTTAGGGTAATATATTCCCAGGATATATTTTTGGCAACATTTTTAATTCACAAAGTTTGCAAAAGTTCGGCCCTCGCGAAAATTAAGTCGTTCACAGTATAGCTTTTTTTTCAAATATTGAGTGCTGAAACCAGAGTTTTAACTACTGTCAAACCCGTTTATAACGAACAGCAGAAAACGCTACGATCAGTTCGATATAGCAAGTAGTTCGATATGGCAAAAACCATTTACAACAAACTTCTACGATGCGTTCGTTGTAAGGCGAGAGCCTCTCTTTCTTTCTCATCTCTTTGCTTCCGCATTGTATCAAAACGCTACAAAGTGTTTTTTTCTTGTTTTTTTTTTTGCATGCGTGCGGAGTTTGTTCCTTTAACTTACCTCCCCTTCTGAGTCGCTTCTCTTCGTGGGATGAAAAGATTTTTGTGTTTTTTCTGTGTGTGCGTACAGAGTGTTTTTTTTTAGCTTTCTCCCCTTCTGAATCGCTTCTCTTCGCTCAAAGCTGTTTGCAGCTCGAGCTTTTGGAATTTTCTTTCTTTCCTACTTTTTTTTTTGGTGGGAGGGGGGGGGGGGGGGGGGGAATAGGCTAGAAGAAAATTGTTTGCACGTTTTTGGAAGCCTTCCCGAGTGAAAAAGTTTGATATAGCCAATATGTTGTTCGTTATAAAAAGTACTTTTTACATGCATTTTTATTTAAATTTTCTGTGAGTTCGATATCGACAATAATTCGCTGTACGTGGGTTCGTTCTAAACGGGTTTCACTGTATATAAATACAATTCTTTCGTTTATAAAACAGTGCACATTGCCTATATTTTCCTACCACTAAAACAAATCACAGGTGCCATTTTTTCTTTTTTATGACAGGCAGACAAATATATTGAAATGGAGGAGAATTCCAATTTCCAGTTTGCTGTGGATGGGCGCTCCTTTGCCATTATTCGACATCATTTTCCTGACATTTTTGAGAAGGTACGGTAATTCTCTCTGAAGTCAATACTTTTGTTGCCCCATCTCGGGCACAAAGATACGGCCTCTAGTGATGCTTCTGTTTGCAAAAACTGTACATGACTAGAATTTGAATATGACAAGGGTATAATATGAACTTTTACATGCGTGACTATAAATTGTGTAGACATCGCTAATGTGTACAGTGGCCAACAAAACGAAATGGCCCAGAGGAGCACGTGGCCTCGCAGATACTCAATTACTCTAGCAAAGCGTAGAGCAACTACCGTATTTATTCGAATATAAGTCAACCTTTTTTTTCCGGAAATGTTGTCAAAAATTAAGGGTTGACCTATAATCGTGACCAAAGAATTTCGACCTACATTCGCGACCAAATTTTGCGACCCTACCGAGGGCATGGAGCTATCGAATCATCGAGCCGGCGTTGCCGTAGAGCCGCGCCGCTTCTTGTTTCAAAAAGCTTTTGGGCACGAAAGCAACCGCAACAGAAACAAACGACAGCCCCCCCCCCCCCTCGTGGCCGCCGCTCGCGCACATCCCTCGGGCGTCGGGTTTCGAAATCGCGCCTGTAGCGTTCCCCTCGCTGGGCAAGGGGAGAAAGAGAAACGCGATGCACCATGCACTTTGCCCTCCATGCCTCTCCCTTGCAAATGCCCACAAAAACAAAAAAAAACAAAAAAGAAAGAAAAAGAAACAACGGAGGTTACTTTAGCGTGTTGCTTGCGGCCCCAAACGAAAATCAGTCCACTTCCAGCTGGATTATGGAACTGGAAATGAGGTAGTCCAGCTGGATTCCAGCTGGGTCCAGCTGGAATCCAGCTGGGTCCAGCTGGAATCCAGCTGGGTCGCCTCATTTCCAGTTCCATAATCCAGCTGGAAGTGGACTGATTTTCGTTTGGGGCGGCTAGCGTGTTGCTCACGGCGACTCCGGCGTTGCTCGCGTATTTGTATTTGGTCTTTCGTTGCTTCGCCGGTCTCCCACCTTCTTTCGTTGCGTCTTGCGCAGTGTCATTTTACAACGGACGGTGTCAGTAAGGTATTGTGTATTGTTGCGAATTTGTGAGGATGTCTACCAAGCTCACAAGCTTCGGACGACGATGACATGTCCGGAAGTTCTGACGATGATTAAGTTTTTGACATCGCCCTGCGATTTAGCCGAGAGTGCTGTAAATAAAGATTTGTTTCTTTCTTTTGCCCTAACTTTCCCCTGTTCCTAAAAAAAAAAAAAAAAAGTCGACCTATTTTTGAATTTTTTTTTTTTATTCTCGGTGGGTTTAATAAATAGGGGTCGACCTATTTTCGTGGTCGACCTATATTCGGGTAAATACGGTAAATGGCAGATCCATATAAGTGTATGTATATGGTCCTGAAACGGAGCATATGCAGTTACTCTAGTGAGGCCATGCACTACTGGTCCACCTTGTTTCGTTTACTACAGTACCAATTTTACCTCGAATAATGTCCTCGAAACTTCACTAAGGATGATGGATGTGAAATATGTGAGTATTTCCTTTCAGGTTGCATATTGAGCTACACCTCGCAGTGTGTGCTTGGACCGCTTGTCCCAAGCTTGCTTATAGTGAAGGAAAAAGGCTACAAGCCGACCAGTGACTGGCATCTAAAGCCTGCAGTCACAATAAGCTTATTGTAGAGCATATATATTATATATACCATGGAAAGAATGTAGTCATACTGCAGTCTGTTTTGTTAACCATTAACTAGGTGCATGCTTTCAATAAAACCAAATGGCCATTTGCATTGTTCCTCTTGTTCAGCAAACCCAGAAGTGTGAAGCATAAGCTGCATGCTTCCCATTAATAGGGCATAAAATAGCTGGTCCTTGAAAAGAGGTGCATTTGCAAGGCTTTCATTAAAATTCCTCATCTTATCCACCGTATGACTTTTAACAAATCAAACATGTAAATAATTATGTCTTGGCAATGTATGATATGCCTAATTAGTAGTACCTGCTGAAGGTTGTACATGACACCAGCTTCCATTTCAGTCGGCTTTAATTTGACAAATTGTGATGCAGCTGCTGGTGAGGGGAACCGTGTTTGCACGCATGTTGCCAGACCAGAAAATGCAGTTGGTGCAGCATTTGCAGCAGCTGGGGTAAGTGCTCATAGCGGATTCTTTCTCAATTAATTAATACACTATGTATGTAAGGCTGACTATATCTACATTTCTTCTTTTTCTAGCTATGTCGTCGGAATGTGTGGAGACGGAGCAAATGACTGTGGGGTAAGGGACCAACCAGATAGTTGATTCCCAGTTGGGACCAGTTGATTCCTATAATCAATGACACAATTAAATTAATAAAGATTGAACACTTTTAATTTTTGGCGCTGGAGAGGAGGTTGCTTCCTCTCCAGCGTTTGTTCTGCTAAAATGGAAAGAGGTGGGAGAAACTTCCCCCGAATTCTTAGCCTGTCACTGACTATAGTTGGGACCAGTTGATTCTCAGTTAGGACCAGTTGATTCTCAGTTGGGACCAGGTGGTTTCTAGTTGGGGGCCAGTTGAAATTTCTACTGCCCTGAATTCTTAGCCTGTCACTGACTATAGTTGGGACCAGTTGATTCCAGTTAGGACCAGTTGATTCTCAGTTGGGACCAGGTGGTTTCTAGTTGGGGGCCAGTTGAAATTTCTACTGCCCTGAATTCTTAGCCTGTCACTGACTATAGTTGGGACCAGTTGATTCCCAGTTAGGACCAGTTGATTCTCAGTTGGGACCAGGTGGTTTCTAGTTGAGGCCAGTTGAAATTTCTACTTGCCTGTTAGAAATTTTTACCTGAGTGCATTTGTTCAAAATGAGGGGCAGAAAAGAAAGCTATTTACCAATTTGTGGTTTCATCTATATACCCTGATATAATGAAAAAGCACCGACAAGTGAAATAGAGGAGAGTTTAGTGGCAGTTTTATAACAAACAAATAAAATTGGTTAATTTCACCTTTTACACTCTCCTTAGTTTTGGTATACTGCATGATTACCAGCCTTATTCATGAGGTTAGTTTTATGTCAGAATAGTTTCCTTAAACCTGAGTTGTAGTATAAACTAAAACTGCATTATGCTGGAGATGCATATGCTAAAATAAAAGAGTAAATGTTAAATAAATTGTTTGGGGTCCCATATCATAAAGTCTATTCAGAGCGACTGAATTTTGAACATTTGTAGCCAATTTGTCAGTTTGGTAAAAAAATAACAGGCATTTCAATAACAGAGCCAGATCATTTAGAATATGTTTTAATCTATGTGACTGTGATGCAGGGACTTAGCTGTGTAACCATGGTTAATTAAACCTATAGAATAATTCCTAACGCAGTATAATTATTGAACATAAAACCCAGCGTTATATGTTTTCGTCCTTCTTGAGCAAAGCTTTTATTCAAACGTTTTAAACAAGACTGCTGCCCTGCTCCGGCATTGAATTACCAATCTTGTGGCATCTTATTTTCTTAACTTTCAGTCTAAGAATGACTACTCTTGGCATTAACACAGAGTGCTCTTTTATTGAAGGCCCTAAAAGCTGCAGATGTTGGGATCTCCTTGTCCGAAGCAGAGTCGTCTGTGGCAGCACCTTTCACTTCTAAGGTGCCCAACATACAGTGTGTGCCCACTGTAATCAGGTAAACTGACCACCTATTGATCAACATAGTTTGCTGTGACCTGAGGTACGGGAATTGTTCAACATATTGTACCGTAGAATACCGCGCCTCCGCCCATTCCACATTAAGCACCCATTGCCAAATTTGTGAGATCTGAGAAAATATGCACAGTACATTTATATGTAGAATTGATGACCGGACAAGCGCCCATCTCCCATTTGTTTGCGATTATATCCAAAGTTTGAGTGGGCGCTTGCCCGGTATTTTACGGTAGTTGCAATTGAAACTTCATAGCACCAAAAAATCAGGAACTTGCCGTGATGATAAGTTTTATGTTCCAGCTTCTGTAACAAGCTTCGCAAGCGTCATATTAAGGGGTATTCACACGAGGGAGAAATCCCGGAGATTTCTCCCTCGTGTGAATACCCCTTTACAAGACATGTACGAAAGCCAGTCATTACAGTCAAACCCGTTTATACCGAACAGCAGGAAACGCTACGCTCAGTTCGATATAGCAAGTAGTTTGATATAGCAAGTAGTTTGATATAGCAAAAACCATTTACAACGAACTTTCACGATGGGTTCGTTGTAAGGCGAGAGCTTCTCTTTCTTTCTCATCTCTTCACTTCCGCCTTGTAATTCGCTGGTTGTTTTTTTTTGCATGCTTCTAGAGTTTGTTTTTTAGCTTATCTACCCCTCTGAATCGCTTCTCTTCGTGGGAAAACGCTTTAAGATGAAAAGTTCTGTTTTTTTTCTTCCTGTGCGTGCGTGCAGTGTATTTTTTAGCTTTCTCCCCTTCTGAATCGCTTCTCTTTGCTCAATTTTGTTCGCAACTTGAGCTTTTGGAATTTTATTTTTTTCCTACTTCTGTTTGGGGGGAAGGGACAGGCTAGAAGACGATTGTTTGCTCATTTTTGGAAGCCTTTCCGGGGGGAAAAAGTTCGATATAACCAATATGTTCTTCGTTATAAAAAGTATGTTTTACATGCATTTTTATTTAAATTTTCTGTGAGTTCGATATCGACAATAATTCGCTGTACTTGGGTTCGTTCTAAAGGGGTTTCACTGTATTTGTGCATTAGAGATGGTTATTTCTCCATCAGAGCACTGATGTATTGCAGAGAAGTTACATGTGCACATCCAGCCCACACAGATCCACACCGTCGAGAAGGCACAGATTAATTCTTATCAAAATTTTGAATGAAGAGTTAGTAGGCAAGTGTAGTGCTAATATGAATTAGACATGACTGTTGCATTATTTTATGATGCCTTCACAATACATTTTGTAAGAAAACTGTCTTGTTGTATGTTTGACACACACTAAAGCAGCAACATGAAACTTGCATGATCTATGTTAATATTATTTTTTAATTAATATTGGCATATGGCAACATGCTGGTTTGTGTTTTTTATAAGCTGTAGAGATTTTGAAATCATGTGGTGTAAAGTTTTTTTTCAGTATGAGGTCACCAACATTTCTGAGTTTCAGGCTTGATGTCTCACTAATGTTGCCTTGACAGGGAAGGACGCTGTGCCTTGGCCACTTCATTCTCCATGTTCAAGTTCATCTCATTGTACAGTCTCATCCAGTTTCTCTCCGTGATGCTGCTCTACTACGTAAGTATTTTTTCACGATTGATTGAGAGAAGCTGAGTCTGGGAATGACTTAACAATTCCCTAATTTTTCTTATCAAGCTTCAGCACTTTGCACCAGCACGCTTGCATCAAGTTTCACCACTTCGCACCGGTGCATACGTCAAACTTTGCTGCTGTGCACAGACATACTCGCAGAAACGACTGATGTGACATGCTGTCTCAGTTGGCTGACTAAGCTTGAAAATTTTTCCTCACTATAGTATGTGAACCTTCTTTGGTTCCAAGGTATAGCTGAACCCGTAATTGTAAAGAGAAGTGCTGGAAAAAATAAATTTACCTAATATTCAAATAAATAAAATAGTCACTGCCTCGCTAGTATGCTACATTATGTCTTACCCGACTCATCTTATCAGGAACTTTCAAACAGAAGTGTGCAAAACGTCTCTCGGGCAATAAATGTGGCTTTTCATAGGTATGTTCGCTGAAAAATAATTCCAGCTGCGATTCATTGAAGTTTCTATAATCTGTTCACATTAAATGTAACAATTTAGCAAAAATATTTTATTGCATTCACAGTCGATTTTTAATGTTCGTACCTGAGTTGCAGTTAAAGATTTGATATTTGCACACCTCTAGTAGATAGTCTTCCTGGGTGCTGTACAATGGTCTGCAGTTGGAATTAATGGAGATGACTAGAGAAAAATCCCTATGCCGTAACGTTGAGCATGCACCCATCTCGCAATAAGCACCCACACCCGCTTATTTAAAATATAGGCAAAGGACAGATCTAGCACCCGTACCAGCAAACTTCCAAGCCCACTGAGCTAACCGGGGACCACTGAACTGACCAAGAAGCCAGTGCAAATCTTTCTGCACAAGCTCCATGGCGAAGCGGGGAAGCCTGATGCGAGAGCGTTGTCACAAAGCAGACCTGGTGACACTGGTCCAGCTGCTTTAAAAATTGGGGGGTCTGTCGGATCAAACAAGGACCTACGCTACAATGTTCCCTTTCTGCTTGTTTGCCATTAGACCTAACAATGCCCATTCCCATTTTTTCCCGATTATCTCCAACTTTTGCATGGATGCTTGCCAGTATTTTACGATAAGACACTTCAGCTAATTGGTTTCAAGGTCTAGTACCGTAAAATTCCGTATGAACGCCTTCCCACGAGAGATCGCCCACATGGTTTTTCAGGCTAAATATCCCTAACATCAATATTCTGAAACATCGCTCGCCCCTGATTAGCATTGGACATCGCACGATGTCAGACAGAGATCACATAAGCCGTGCGATCTGCAGTACGGCAAGTGTGAAAAGCGAGTTTGTAGCAGGTTCCCATGGCACCCAAGTTTGTAGCGAGTTCCCACATTTTTATCACACCATAAAACGCGAATCTGCTGCATCTACGATTTGCGGTATCAGTTCCCGTGACCTACGAGGTTGCAGCTGGTTCTCGCGTCTTTGTCACATAGGGAAAACTGAATCTGCTGCATCCGCAATCTGGGGTATTCCTTCTCGCGACACGGGAGTTTGCAGAGAGCTTCCATGTGTTTATCGCGTTGTGGAACGCAAATTTTTCTTATCCGCAATCTGCAGCAGTGCTGCGGAATGGGCACCCCCATTCCATCCCAATTCCATTCCGGGGAGTTAGAGTCTGCGATAATTCAATTCCTTTCAACTCCTAGGAATGGGGACATTGGGCCCATTCCCACTCCTGGAATGGCTGAATCGTTCCATTCCATTCCTCTAATTCCTAAACGTAAAAATTGGCACTTGACAGCTACATTGTGTTGCCGGCATAAGCACCATAAAGCTGACATTACCAAACGCATGGACAATTGCAAAAAAATGCAAAATGCCTAAAAAAAACACTGATTTTACTAAGCGGAGCGCTGGTGGCACAAGGTGTTAGTTTACATTGTACTGCAAACATCGAGAAAGCCCCTTGATATGTCGATGCTTGTTTAAAACGTCGGTATTTCGACCCCGTGGCTCGCAACAAACAGCAAAACTTAAATCCACGAATTTTGTTTTTGGCAAACTTTTTTGCATTTGTCTTCTAGGATGCACGTGGCCAGCGTGTTTGTTTGATAAGACCATAAACATATCCAGTTCGTGCGTGGCGCAGAAATAAGATATATTACTATATTCTTCAAATACCTGCACAGCAATACGGCTAGTACGCTGCTGGAAGCGACACCATGCACAGTGGCAAGAGCACATCCTCTGACAAAGTGCAACCTCTACGGCGCAACACGAGAGACTGTATAGACCATGTCACGAAACTGTCTTTCTGTAGGTCTATAGTCCGTTGCTACCTAAGAACGAAGGGCGAGGGTAAGACGAACCGAGGAGGAGGAAGCAGACGGAACGCTAAAGAGAGAAGGAGATTTCCCCCTATCTTCTCCAGCGTTCCGTCTGCTTCCTCCTCCCCGGTCCGTCTTACCCTTGCCCTTCGTTCTTAGGTTGCAACGGACAATAGTCAGTTCGGTCACGTGACAAGAGCGGTAACGACAATCTACTTCACCTTACGATGGACCGCAACAGACAGCACGAGAGCCATCGAAACCAATCCAGTGCCTTTTCTGAGAGTCGCGTGACCCTGGGGCGCAGCAACGCGCCTTGCGTGTAATCCCCCTCACGGTGCTGGATTGCCTGGGGTGACCCGTAGCGTCCGCAGCGGTCCATCACAAGGTGAAACACAGTAGGCAGAGACTAAAGTCAAAGGAAATAAGCGGGAATCCGTGCTTGTAACCCTAATCCACTTGAATGTAAAACATATAACACAGAAAACAAGCATCGGAACAAAGACCAAGTAAAAGGCGGACTTGCACGTAAAAATGCAGTATAAAAAGACAAGCGTCGGAGCAACGCGCAAGAGCAGAAGACAGAAGTGAATCTTGCCTTGTTTTAATGCCGAAGCAAACCCAGATTTCGCGCTTCAAAGGAGCGCGCGCGAATGAACGTGGAAGGCAGCAGAGTTGGCCGCCTGCTAAACAACGCTCCTCGAACTATAAGAAAACAATAACTGATAATCTTACGGCGGCGCGCGAGTCAACGAGTTATCAGAGCTCTGCGAGTTATGAGTCGACCCCCGCTCCCAGATCTCAGTCTGTGCGCGCGTGTAATCTCCATGCCTCTGTTTTTTTTTGTTTTTTTTGTTTGGTCCTTGGTTTTTTGTTTCGCTCGCTCTTGTGTAACGCCAGTAAAGCCCGTCGCCTGCGCGAAAGGCGCCACCGCCAGCCCCCCCTCCCCCCTCCCTCCCCCCTCTGCTCTTTGCTTTGACACTTCTTTTTTGTATTGCATTTTTTGCGTATAAGTCTGTTAGAGCTCCGAGCGGGTTAGCTGTTTCCCGCCCGCACATTTTATTTCTGAGCAACTGCCTCGCTGACTGGCTCAAATTCGCTGACCGTAAACACTAAAAAATAAAAATAGAAGAACCGGGCCCATTCCATTCCCATTCCATTCCGGGCAAAAGGCATCTAATTCCATTCCCATTCCATTCCCCTCAACGTTGCCGCCATTCCATTCCCATTCCATTCCGGGGTCGCGTAAATTCGGAATGATTCCGGAATCATTCCAACTCCGGAGTGGCAACTCCGCAACACTGTTCTGCAGTATGAGCTCCTGTGCCAATTAATCAATAAAAAATTAATAACAGAGATCAGGTTGACGCAGTCTTCTTAGACTTTGCCAAGGCCTTTGACAAAGTGCTGCACAACAAACTCTTGCAAAAGCTTTACGCGATTGGAATTAACAGTAAACTTATCAATTTTATTAGATCTTACCTAGATACTCGCGTTCAGTATGTGCAGATTGATAACCACTGCTTGGACACACTACCAGTCACGTCGGGGGTACCCCAAGGATCAGTTTTAGGACCTATTTTATTCTTACTACTATATGTCAACGACATCGTAAGCGCTCTTGACCCTGAAATTAAAGTTAAACGTTTCGCTGATGACTGCGTTTTATACACCACAATAAAATCACAAGCCGATCAAACTAGACTCAACGGCAATCTAAAAAATATTTTAAGTTGGTGTGAAAACTGGGGAATGGTTCTAAATGTTAATAAGTGTTCTGTCTTACGAGTATGTAATAAAAAATCAGTCTTGAAGTATTCATACGTCATGGGAGGGGAAGTAATTAAAGAATTATCGTCAGTTAAATACTTACGTGTTACAATTACAGAAGGCTTGAGTTGGAACTAACACATTGATAATGTTTGCTCCAGTGCGCTTAGAGCCTTATGGGCACTCCGACGCAGGCTCTCAGGAGCCCCGAGGCAGGTGAAGAGCCTAGAAACGTTTGGTCAGACCTTGTCTAGAGTATGCCTCATGTTTATGGGACCCCCACACTACAAAAAACATATCTAAACTTGAAAGAGGGCAGAGGACTGCAGTCCGATTTATCTCCAACCGTTATAAAAGAACGGACAGCGTGAATGAAATGATCAGTTTTCTCGGACTTAAAACGCTTCAAGCGCGGCGCTTAGAAAAGAGGTTAAAACTTTTGTACTTGATATAAAATGATTTAAATCACCTAAAACAGTGCCCTTACGCAACCCGAGTATCGCGCGCAAATGCTCGTTTTAACAATGGCAAAATGATTCGTTAGTTTTGTGTGCATAATGATATGTTTAAATTTTCGTTCTTTCCCAAGACAATAACCGCATGGAACCAGCTGCCAAAAGATAGAGTAGAAAGTGCCAGTGTCGAAGAATTTATTTCAAATTTGAAAGTTGTGCTCATGTGATTGTTTTGTAATGTTTTTGTTGTTGATTTTTTCCTTCAAGTTTGTATATCATGTTTATATTGTGATGCTCACTCCTGCTTGGACTCTAACATGAGTCGGCAGTATTTATAAATAAATAAATAAATAAATAAGTAAATGTGGTTCGTAGGGAGTGCTCCTACTACTTTTCGGATAACAGTCTGCTGTCTCATCTTTAAATATTGTCCCCCCCCATATTTTTCAACATTTATCTCTTCATTAAGGGTGGGCATTCTTCCGGGATTTTACGGTAGTAATATTTTACAGTGGTAGCTGTTAGTGCCCCTACCCGGCAAAAAAATGCTCATGCATGAAAACAAAAGCCCACTCTACAGCAGAGTCACTGCTCTCCCTCTCCCTGTCGTTTCTCACACATGGCAAGGCTCTTTCTCGCTCCCCCATTTCCCCCCATAGACCTCCACCGTTACGAAAAACCCACGTGATCACTGGGAGAGCGCTCTTCACCTCCCCATCGTTCCTGCTACCCCTCTGGCAGCTGCCGTTGCGAAATACCCACGCGGTCGCACTATGCGGACGCGCTCCCTCGCCTCCCCACTGCCGCTGCCCAGGTTCCATTCTCGTGTCCCTCCGCGCCTCTACAGAACAGTTTGCGTACATACTTTTGCTTCTTCCACCGCAGGCGTGCTAACGAGTGCCCCCGTTCTGGAAGAGCATTACAGCCGAAAAAAAAAACATGCCCCTGTGTTCTTCTCCAAAACGTGGAACATCTCGCACAAACGTTCCACCAAAGCACACATCTCCTCACACAGGTGTCCTACATCGATTCCACTGAAAACAAAGAACCCATTGCAAACATTGTACACAGCACACTGGCTGAAGGAAAATTTCCTTCAACATGCCTTTCCACAATGCAGCAGATGTCGCTGGCAATCGCACCACACCTTGTGTGGTCGTTTGAAATATTTTTTAATATCTTTGTCAACGAAAATGTGTGATTTACTTCCTTTGCAGGTGCAGACCAACTTCTCCGATGGCATGTTTCTCTATGTCGACTTGTTTGTCATCACAACGCTTGCCGTGACAAGTGAGTACTAAATGCCACGGCTCATCTTGTGGCAGAAAAGTTGGCCCTTTCAAAAAATTGCCGTGTTCTCATTGATCGCACCTCTGTGTCTCAAAGACTGACTGGCTGTTACTTTGCCTGCAGTGAGCTACGCAGAGCCCTGCACTGAGCTGGTGGCTGGTCGTCCCCAGAGCAGCCTCGTCAGCCAGTCCAACATCACATCGCTGCTTCTTCAGCTGATCATTGTCATCGTTGGCCAAGTGGGAATGCTCAAGTACCTACAGTCACAGCCCTGGTAAGTATACCACCGTCGTCGCAGGACTTTCTCTCACCTAGATTGCTTAAACCTAGAGCTACCTAGAGGTGCTGGATCACCTTTATTCGACAAAACAGTCCACCCTACTCTTTTCTTAAAACAGCTGAAACTGGGTTGCAGAAACTTAAAGCAATCAAAGTAGAACGGGGAAAAGACGACAGAAACCAACCTCTCGAATAAAACATTGGTTTCTCTCCTCTTTTCTCTGTTCCTTCTGCTTTGGTTTCTTCGAGTTTCTCCTCCTAGCATTGGACGTTTTATAAGAAAATGTTAAACTCACACCGGCCCACCTGCACCATCACTGTATTATCGTTAATCAACTCTCATTTATGTAAACACATCATTGTTGGCTAAATGTAAGTGTAAGCACCAGAAAGATGTGAGGAACAAGTGATACCCACTGCTGGTTTCCTGCCCCTTTTGTAAAGGACAAAGATACACCATTTGTCATCTGTGGGTCCTACAATGACAGGAATCTGTGGGTCCTACAATGACAGGGTCCTACAATGACAGGAATCTACAAGATTCCTGTCATTGTAGCAATGGCAATAAGTTGAGCAATATGAGGGAAAACTTTCCCAATCTGCGGGCAACCATTGGAAAATCAGATGAATCAATAACCTGAAGGTTTTTGAGGAACTCCCCAGGGGTTCGGTGGCTGACTGTGTTAGTGCATCGCAGTTAGGAGTATGTAAAACAAAAGCTCGCGCTGTAGAAGTCTGGGATCCTGGTTTCAGTCCCCACCTTTGCCTGTTTTCCATCTGCACGAGCATCATACTGGTGTGCGGTCGTATATCACTACTATGTGGTATGTTAAAGGCCCCAGGCTAGCAATCGTACTGCACTGGCTAAATTTGTTGCATACCGGGTAAACCAGTGTCACCACACCTTAAAGGCAAACCGACCTTATGCTGTCTAAACACAAACGTCCGTCTAATCTGCTTTTGCTTTTTAAATCACTCCCAGAGAGCTTCAAATAATTTGAAGAAATCTTGCGCGTCGCAGGTACTCCCGTCCCAACCATGACCCAGAGGAAGACGTCTACAATTACTGGGACACGGCAACCCTGTTCTTCATCTCCTGCTACCAGTACCTCATCATGGCGGTGGTTTTCTCCACAGGACCACCATTCCAGAAGCCCCTGTGGAGCAACTGTGAGTCCTAAGCTGCAAGTCTTATCCAGTCTCTTATCTCACAGTTAACAATCCGACATCTGGTGTGTATTCTTGGTTTCTCTTCCCGAGGCTGTGCTACAGCATGGACATGATGCCACGTTGGCATGTGAAGAGACCGCGTAAATCTATTTTCTATGACTCACTAGAGAGGTGTGCATAAGTGGGGCATTTTGTGTATATCAGAATTTTGAAGAATGAACATACCTGTGTAAAAATTAATAAAATAAAAATGCCTTTTCCCTACCTGTGGCAGTGGTTTTCAAATGGGGGTCAATGAACGTTCCTTCAGGCTCCCGAGGCCTTCTTGGAAACCCCGAAGCCCTAGCTTGTCAATCAAACCAAGCGACAAAACCTTTTTTTTAAATTTGTTTATTGGTGCTGGTTGTATAAGAAAGCTAAATATTAAACAAAACCATCCGTGTCGAGAGTAGAATTGACTAATCTCCGTTTCGGAGCTTCAAAGTTGGTTTGCACGCATTTAGTTTCCTCATTTACCTCTTTGTCATTGTAGTCATCCAATACCCTTCCTCCCCCCCAGTGGGTGGGGTCCCCCATCAATTATTCTGGTCCAGAAGGGGTCCCCTCAACATCAGGAGCTGAGAACTACCTACTGACCTATGGCGCCTCTCTGCAAACGGCACATGTCCGATTAGCGCAATAGCCAACAAACAGCAGCAGCGGTCGCCTTGCAACCTTTTCCTTGCAAGGGCTATCAGACAGTCTTTTCAAGTCAAATACGGTGCACGCTTTTTCGGTGTTTGTCGTTCTTATAATTGAAATGGGTGCTGTACCAGCAAAAAAAGATGGTTAATTGTCAGGTGATTTCGGCTATGTGGATTCCCTTTGTGGACTTCTGCCACAATCTGTTCGCTGTTATAGTGATCAGTGTGTTGTTTGCAGATGAACGCCATAGGTAGAAAAAAAAAGGCATTATTTTCTCAATTTTTATGCAGGCTAGTTCTTTCTTTGAAATTTTGACACACAAAATGCACCACCCATGAGCACCTGCATAGTAAATCGTAGTGTGATGCGATAAAAAAACGATTTCTGCGGTTAGTTTTAAAGGCCAACGTGCCATAACTCTGAATAAAATCATTCAAAGATCAATAACAATAAAAAAAATATTTATAAAAAAAGTTTGGTGTCTGCCTCGTAAGAATGATGCAGCCATTCATTTGATATGCAACAAAGATAGGTTTACATTGAAAGCTGTAAAACATTACTGTACCGCAAAGTTCCGAGAGAAAGTTTGTCACATTTTTCGGGCTGCATATCCGCAACATAAAAATTCCGAATAATCGTCCACCCCACGATTCCCGCTGAACATCGATTATGCTATGTCCAGAGGGAACCATATCAACCACGTGATCTGTGGTATCGGTACTTGTGACAAGCGTGTTCGCCGTGGGTTCTCTCGTGTTTATCTCGCACTGCGACATGTGAATCTGCTGTGTCCACAATCTGCAATCTGCAGTTTCTGTTCATGTGACATGCGTGTTTGTAGCGGGTTTCCACTTCTTTGTCTGCGATCTACACGCGTGGTATCGGTTCCCGTGACGCCCGAGTTTGTAGCGGGTTCTCGCACATTTATCGCACTGTGAAACGCAAATGTGCGGCGTCCACGCTCTGTGGCATCCGTCCTCGTGACAAAAGAGTCAGTTTTAGCGAATTCCCGCATATTTATCGCATCGTGAGACTCGGATTTTTCCTCTCTGCGATCTGCGGTATTAGTTACCGTTTGACATGGTTTGTAAGCAGTCTCCTTCATAATGGTGGAAAGGTATTGTTGCAATCTCTGGAACAAATTTATCAAAAGATAAGGATGACATGGGCCAGAAATGCAGCCTGTGCTAGGGAAAGTAACATAAAGTTTCTTATGTACAGAGTTTCATTCCTGATTTGTGGCATTTCTAGGTCTTTATTCACTAGGCTCCATCCATAAATCACAATTTGTCCTCTGCATGCTGTGCAGGAAAGCAGGTATGCAGAACTGTTTGCTGAGGTATAAAATTTGACCTGTACAATAGGTCTGCCTACTAGGTGTGCGCAAGCAATTTTAAAACAAATCTACAATCACTCGATATATTTACTTTCAGCTTTCAGCACTGATATCACTTTACTTGAAGGGAAGCTCAAGAGCATCTTGAAAACTAGGAGTTAGAGCTGAATTCTAGCGTATTTTTGTCTCGTGAATTTGAATATCGCAACCATTTGACCCGAACGTATCGATAGACGTGAGAAAGACCGAAAAACCAATTGCTGGGTGCGACGTCATACCCAGAGGTTTCAACTGCCTTGTGCTTGCTGCTTGCGAGGGAACACATGCAGCGTTTTTGACTGCTCAGGAAAGGCTTGCAGAAGGCGCAGAAATGTTGAGATCTGTGTATAATACGTCACGGCTATCTCCTCCCACCAAATGGACACAGGGGGGGCTTCAACATTATTTTCAAATTGATGTTGTGGCTACTTGGTGCGTCAACCTGAAATCTAAATACTACGATATTCATGATCCTGGAGGCCAAATGAAGAGGATTTAAGTGTTTTTTTTTTCTAAAATATAGAACCACTTCAGTTTCCCTTTAAGTATCCTGCCTACTGAGGACCAGCAGTGCACTGAAGCACCATGAGAGAGAGAGAGAGACATCAGAAAAAGACACACTCAAAGCTTAACCTATATTCGTAGGCAAATGGAGGCTCACCCGCAGGAATGTCATTCCATTGCAGTCTGGTTCCTGGGAAACTTGGTTGTGCTGTTCTGCTTCACCACATTCCTGCTGTTCCAGGCGTTTCCGTCTGTGAAAGGCTTCTTTGATGTAAGTCCTCATCTTTTCTGTGGTTACAACTGGAGGTCTAAGGCCTGGCATCCACGAATGGCCTGCAGATGGTGCGCTGGCGATCAGAGGAGAAAATCCACTTCCGGATGACCATCCTCATGGTTTGCGGCTTGTCCTGGATATTCTCCCATGTGGTTGAGGTAAGGCTCTTCAATGTTGCTTCCCTGCTATTGTTGCAAAGCTGTTCTAGGTTATCTGGGACTCAAGGACAACCCTGTAGGAATGTGCAGTGTATGACAATGTATTGAAATGTGGGCCAGACACCCAAACTTTGCGAATTCTTCTAATGCATGTTGACGCATTCAGACAATAGTTTTCAAGCAATACTAGCTTGCACATATTCATATGTTCCGCTGAACACTGCTGCCAGTAGAGCTGCTCTATACCAGATGGAACCTTTTGAGGTCAGGCTCTGCATCCTTGTAAAAGGACGAGTTTATCCATTCAAGACTGTGTTTCTTTTCTCACTGCGTTATTTATGACTGTGACAAGATTAAAGAACATTACTCTTCCACTTTGCAGGAGTATGTCATAAACAGTGCAATGCTCAAGCGGGCGTACAGGGCCTTGGTACCCAAGCCAGCTCCCAAAAACCGGTACAAGGTTGTTGAACTCGAAATCATCCAAGACCCCAGCTGGCTCGCCCCTAAGACAACCATGCTCAAGCACTTTGATGACTTCCCCAAGAGCTGAGAGCGGGCAGCTTAACTCGCAACACAAGGCCACGCCATGCAAGGAAGTGTGTCCATTTGCCATTCCATAAGTTGTGTCGGACAATCAAGCCGCTGCCGTCAAGCTGCATGTTGTGCCACAAAATCGAAGTGATAACCTTCAAAATTCTCTTACAAATGGACAAACCAGTGTGCCAAATGTTAGGAGGTTGCGCCAAGCCTTGCCAATCCTGCAGAACGCTACAATTCACGAGAAACAGCGCAAGCATATTTATGTACATTTGTGCATCGAGACTGTGCAAATTACACCGACATCGTTCCAGATGTTATGTGCATTAACTATGTGTATATAATAGATAATTGGGTTTTTAGATGAGGGATGTGCAAAGGGTGTAAAAAAATATTTATAATATATATTTTATGTTGCCAATCAGTGTGATGCCACACTAGAGTGAAATATATTTTGATTCAAGGTATTTCTTGTCTGCAGCATTTTTATGCAACGTGGTTTGGTATATATCATGGCTTTACTGCCACAAGTGGTGCCCACTGGCCAACATGCCAAATATTCCAAAGGGAAGGCCCAAAGATTGCCGCAATCTACCTAAGATCTGCGATGGCCGTGCTGCTTGTGCTGCAGACTCTGGTGTAACATGCTCCCACCCCTAGGGACAGGCATTGCGCCTGCATGCATTCATACACTGTTACTAGTGTGCGATTTGAACAACAGCTATCCAGATTCCTGGATAGCTGTTGTCATGCACCGCTAATCTCCTTTCTGCAGCCAACATAACACCAATACAGATTGACTTTCCCCTGTATACACATTTTATCTCGCCTTCGAATGAACCACAGCAGATGCTATTGAGCCTTCTTGGCCAACCCAGTGCAGAGCGTGTCACTTGACGTCATGCACCGCATCCAACCACAAGGCGACGTGACCCACTCTCAGAGCTGGATTGGTTGTGAAGGCACAACTGCATTTGCTTCGGTCCATCTGAAGATGAAACGAATTACAAAAAAGGGGTTTTTGATTTTAAGAAGAAGAACGTAGGCACCTAAAAAGTCACGTGAAGTTTTCCTTTTTATTAATAGAAGCGGCACAATTGCAAATTAAAATTTTGCCGTAGCTCTGCCTGCTGCTGCATGCAGAATGCAGCACAGTAGGGGAGAAGGAAAACTAGCAAAAGTGACATCACTGGCTGTAGCAGATTAACGCTGCTTGCTTCTA
This sequence comes from Ixodes persulcatus, assembly GCA_013358835.2. Lineage (NCBI taxonomy): Eukaryota > Metazoa > Arthropoda > Arachnida > Ixodida > Ixodidae > Ixodes > Ixodes persulcatus. The sequence continues at coordinate 242,503 of JABSTQ010011399.1, read as the reverse complement.
AGCTTTGAAATGCCAGCGATGTCATAATGACTAACAAATAACATGCGGCAGAGGGGCTTGCCACATGTTCTGCAGCAATCGTTGCATGGTTTTTTAAAAATAATCGAACTCGGGGTACACAAAAAGGATGTCACTTTAAACTTTTTTAAAAGTGCCCCAGTTCGGATTAAATGTAAAATATTTATATTTTACAAAATTCAAATTCGATCTACAGTAAAACGTTTCATATTTAGAAACCTCTACAAGGGCATTTGAGGTACTTATGCCATAAAAATTATGACCAGATATCATTTTTGTAAATAAGCTATAGTGTTCCTATACTTACCACCTCACGAAAAAAGCAACCTTTGCACATAGTTCATATGCTGCACAAAGTAGTCCTTACAAGACTTGGCAATCACAGAAAAACACCATGCCTTCTTCATTTGAGAAAAACATTGAAAAAACAACAAAGAACATATCTTAAAAATGCATGCAAGTATCTTTTAATTCACCACACAAAGGCGGAAATAAGTAAATTTTGCAAAGAGTCGCTAGAAGTACAGTCACTACCAAATATTTCAGACTGTACCATGTTCAAAAGACCCACATACCGTGGCATTTTCCATAACTACACTGTCCCGATTATCGAAGAAAACAGTGGCAACAAACTGCGTCTTGAAAATTCTTTAATTGCTGACAGACATGATATAACCACCTTTTGTAAAAAAAAAAAAAAAAAAATTGAAAAAAGGGAGAGGAATATTTTCAGGACAAAACTGCTTACAATATTGACAAACCCACTTTTCACAGACTCTGACATCTCTCCCGCACAACAGCAAAAGCTCGACGTTCTGTTCGTGATCATGCCTCCCCTCCACGGGAAGAGAGCACTGCCGTATCAAAAACAACCATTCGACACAGAAAAGAGCATTACAGAAAGAATGCCAAGGGTGTAGAGCCAACTCGGTCCTCTCTGCATTGCAGAAACATGCATACATACAGACGGGAGAAGGGAAAATACAAGAACTACCTTCCAAGCGAGTGAGTCGAGCTGTGATATGTTTCTGTCCAAGAGCTCTCGACGCAACAAAGAAGAAGCAGACAAGTTAGGCGAGAGTTGCCATTCCTGTTCATTCGAGCTGCAAGTTAGATTACCCTGTTCAGCTGCCTTTGATTTCAATCATAGCTTAAGAAAATAGGAAACATGTGGCATTGGTAAAAAGCATTTTTTTTTCCCATCTGTCCAATGGATACTTTGTTCGTTAAATCAACAGCACAAAAGATGCTGCAAAAAAAAAAAATTTGTTCTCTGCATATTTAGGCATACTAAGAGTTGAACCAACCACACTTCCAAGTTTCTTAGTGACTTGCCTCAACTCTTATTGGTGCAACGAAACATCCTAAATTCCAAGAGAATTGCCTGCACATCAAATGATCGATAGCTGTACCACAGGGATCCAACTCTGCTTCTTAGATGGCACCAAAACATCAAATTTCAGCACTTGTGGGCTCTGACAAGTGAATGTGCATATGGCATATACTTCTGCACTTTGTTTTTCCTTCGTAGAAATAAGACCCACAGGCCTAGGCTACCCGAGCTCGGTACCAATATGAATGGCTGCCAAATTGCAAGAATCCCATCCTCTCTACCACCCAAAGTATCTTGGATGATAGTCTCCTAGAAAGGGTTGCAAATTTTAAAGAAACTTGGCTCAAGCTACATGACACACTCTCACTACAAAGCCCGTATGATGTTCCTCTATAAGCATAATCACACAAATTGCTAGTTGAGGTATTGCAAGTTCCGAGCGATATATGACCATATCGCGAGAAAACAAATGCACGTGAATACGTATTTCGGAGAGAAAATGCCGAATTCTCAACCATCCTGAAAAAGTCTGCAAGAGCTGTGCAGTAACAGCAAGGATAGTAGCGTCCAAACAAGAATATGCAAAAATGAGACAATGGAACATATTGCAATTGCATTTTATCCATTCCTGTAGACTATGCATGCAGAAGTAAAAAATATTTCCTCTTCCATACTGCAGCTCACATTTTTAAATAGCAAAATTAGTATGTAGGGCTTTTACAGACACTTCAGGAGACCAGGAACTTCCATAGAAAACAATACAAACTGCCAAAAGGACATCAGTATAACAAAAAGAAAAGCAAGAAAGGTATATTGGCAAAAACAGGTAGTGCCACTCATTTCACTAAGCTAAAAACAATGCTCACTGTTCAACAAGTGAGAATAAACAACAAAATCTAAAAATCGTCAGCACGCCTAATCTCTAAAAAAGCCTCCCAAGGTGAGTTTGCTACGCTAAAAAGCTGGGGCTTTTCCACACCCTGCAAGCGTGACACTCCTCCATCTGCATCTGCTTTGTTCTGTATTTGAAGCCCCAAACACAAAGACTTTAGACAAGCCAGTAATGAAGAGACACATACAGTGGCCGAGTCCGGGACAAGGCGACAAAGTTTGATCATGACTAACATGAGACGAATGATTGACACCACCCACATGTCAATTAATGCTTTCACGTCGTACGGAATTCAGAAAACGCCACTGAAGCAGACTACATACCGAGCGTGCGATGCAAGGTTCTACTGCAAGCTATTACTTGGCGTGTTTGCACCTCTGGACTCTTTCGGCAACCGAGGGGACTGGTGCATCCTTAAGATTCTTTCCTATAATAGTTGACCATTCAGTCTGGCAATCTTTGCTTCGTGCCCAAGGACAAAAAGCAAACCAGCAGAATGTGCAAATATATCTAGCCTCCCAAGTGTAGGTTGAGTGATGGCAGTGAACCGATTAGCATGCCCAAGAAATGCGACTTTGCACGAGTCACCCGGGGCAAAACGGCCCAAAGACGAAACAGGCCAAGTGTAGGGACTATCAAAGACAGCACCGACTTTTGTGTCTGCATTAGCTCGGTACGATCAAAGAAACTGTGCGTGAAAGCCTCAATCCACTCAATTCTATTTCGCCTTTCTCACCTGAGCCGTTTTACCCCAACTGGGACACACACAATGCCAACTTTGTCACTTCCTCACACACCAACTTCTCACCCATTACCAACTACCTCATAATCTCACAAACCATGAAAAGTAGCCAGAAGGACACGCACGGTCTGTATGTAGCTGCTTCGGGAACGTTCCCTAAATTCTATTGCGGCAAAAGAAAAAGAAAGAAAAAAGGGCTCCAGTCGCAACAACAGACAGATTGCACAGTCACTGCGCACCACGTCAAGTAAAGACTCCCAGCTAAAATCCAATCTGAGCCCCACTTGGTCAATTGACCCCGGCGCCAAACAAAGCAACTTCACGTTTCCCTCTTTTCTTTTTTTGAAAGAGGAAAGTTAAAACAAGAACTTGACGCTGCACTCGCCAGGCCCTCGCAACCTCGAGCGAGGGGGTAAAAAAACAAAGAATATGACGTCACGGGGCCATGTCTCAGCAGGAACGACAAACACCCGTCGGCAGTTGCGATCGCAACTCCGACGGAAGCGAGAGCTGGGCGAGCCGTCGCGCCGCGCTTTCCGCCATCCTCGAGTCTTCACTTGACGTGCTCGCTGCTGGTCGCATTAGTCGTGACGGACGGAAACAGTTTGGGGAGGAGGGAGTGGGGAAAGGGGAGGCGCGCTTTTAGTGGGGCCGTGCAAGGAGGGCAGCAGCACGCGGCAGGGTGCAAACGTTACCGCAGTGCCCCTGGCGGCGGCGTGTTTTGTTTTCGCCCTAGACCAAACCCTTGTCCGAATAGTGATATTCCAAGCCGTCGTCCTCCACTGCAAGAATGCGGGAACGGGGGGGGAAGAAAGGAGAGACACACAGTTAGCCACCACAATGGACGGGGAGAGACCGGTTAAAAAGAAGGGGGGTCGCTTATGTCTAAGAGGTGCAAAGGGAAGGGGACAAAAGGGTGCCACACGGGGGGCGTGCATGTGGTCGACTGGTCTACGGCTCCATACGGCGTGCATACTTTAACGCGGAGTTTTCTCCAGAACGCGAAAGGGCGGCGACTACGACGGCCCGCTGGAAGACGCTGGATTTGAGATGTTACCCCCGCATGCCCTAATCTCCGTACGCAGCTGTTTGTCTTCTGGTTAACAAGCGAGGAAAGTAAAAGGTGTTAGAGTACTCTATTAGTAGCCCCCACCCCACGCCTTTATAGACCGCTTGCCAATCACTCGGGCCCTTTCAACGGTGCTTACAGGGTGTCCTTGCCAAACGAATGCCGTCTTTCTTTCTTTCTTTCGTTTTATGCCTCCGATAATTTAAAAGGAACGGTGGGGGACGGGAAGACAGTAGTTCACAAAGCTCCACATCACCAACCAGACAAGACGCGAGACAAAGAAACAGTATGGCAGCCCCTAACCAAGCACACGTGCCATCTACCCTATGCAAGTTTGGAATCCAAATGAAAATTCCATGCAAAACTATTTTCTATCATTCTTTACTATATATATGTACAGATCGTGACACCGCTGGGGTGAACGAGCCATCGCCGTTTTTCACCCAGTATTGAATGACTGTCATCAGAACTACTATAGTGGTTGAAAGTGCTTAGTGGGCTACTAACCTAAGTGGCAAATAATTACCGTATTTGCACGAATATAACGCGAGTTCTTTTTCGGAATTACGTGCTCCAAAACGAACCTCGCGTTATATTCGGAATCGAGTTGAGCCACGAGGCGCGCGAGTTTGGAGAAAGCCAGAGGAGAAAGCCATCCCTCCGGCTCAGTGCAGGAGATCCGGTGGGAAAAGAAGTGGGGATGTGGAAGGGAATTTATTAGCTATTGGGCCACATGAAGGGGCCAATAGAAAACATAAAAAAAACATTGTTATCGCTTTTGTGTTTGTACAATGCGCGCATGCCGCAGAAACGCAGCCGGCGGCGCGCGCCATGCGGGAATGCTGGCACTGGCCAATTCGCCCGAGCCAAGCCAAGCTGGGCCAAGTCAAGTCAACACAAGCCAAGAACACTGACCGCGTTTACGCAATCGTGCAACACAAGGCGTTTGTTCATGCAGAAGGAGAAGTGTGATCGTGTATCGGGTTCAGCAGTCTTTTTTTCTGCCTGCGCATTTTTTAGTTTCTGCTCCAAAGTGGTCTGGTATTTGTGTGTTGGTGCTTCTGCCTTGTTTGGATTATGGGCTGCCGAGGAGCTCGCCCCGAAGAAAAAGGAACTACCAGACAAGCGGTGCCGTGCTGCTGCTTATCTGCGTAGTTTCCAAGTGGATTGTAAACGGAAGGACCTGAGCAGTGAGGATGAGTGCAGTCAAAACATAAACTGATATTTCTTCTATTTCCATTGACTTTTCACTTCTGCTATGCCCCCCCCGAGTGCGAGAAATTGACGTGGCATCGGTTCGCGTTATAATAGTAATAATATTTTTTTTTTTCTTTTCGAGGGCATCAAAACCTGCCGTCGCGTTATATTCGTGGTCGCGTTATATTCGTGCAAATACGGTATGCTTCCTGGTACCCTTGAGCGGCGCACCTGTTATTCCCTGGGCCCCTATTCAGCATTGCAAAGCTCCTTTTCCTTCACTACTAATAGCCGCTGAACAACAAGTCCTCTGCCGCGTCAGAACAGAAAAGTGGACAACGTTGTCTGCCACGTGCCCAGACCGTCGGCTACGGTGTCAACATTGCCGAGCAGTCGCAACAGCTGTTTAACCTTTGTTGAGTGTGATGAGGCGATGATGAGACCAAAAAAGAGGGAATTCTCACGGTTTTCTGTATCGAGGCACACATCGGGAACCCGGTTCGCCTGTGAGTACAAACAGGCCGCGTGGGGACACACACAGCATGCAGGCGCAGGAACACCAGAGAACACATGCAAGGTTTCAAGGAAGCACCATAAGAAGGAGGCTAGGCAGGTTCAGACGCATTCACAATTTCCGGCAAGGAATGCCTGCAACGCAGAAACTTTCCTCCTAGAACTAACCTGTACCAGGAGGAAATTTCTAGGAAACAGTCGTGCTTAGACAACAAAGAGAAAAGGCAAGAACAGGCAGCTCACAGGTTCACACTCCTACAGACTGCTCAATTGAACCAGGCACTAAATAGAACCAGTGGCAACACAAATTGGTAGCGTATGAAGACTGCGCTGCATATGTGCTCAACTGTGCACAACAATATTTGGCAACAAAAAAAAGTTTGTAAGCATGCCAGCCACGATGCTCAGCAAACTTGACCGAACCAGGTACATTCTTTCTGGTGTGCGTTGGAGCTCCTAGCAGAGGATTTGAAGGTAGTCGTTCTGTTTACGGGACAACGCATCTATGAGCCAAACAAAAGGGTCAAAGGTAGGTTGAGAAAGGGAGTTGTATGCTGCATGCAGTGCCTAGAGATGTGCTCGAGAGCTGGCAAAGAAATCTGGTACGCCCGACTCGTTCCAACAAAGATATTTAAAAATTAATTAAAAGTACCACTACCCATTACATTATGCAGTTAAGTGCAGACTGATTTTGAAGCAAGGCAAGTCCTACATAAAAAATTATAACCTGTCCAGTTATATAAAAAGAAAAGAAGAGGCCCAACTGCTTCGAGCTAACTAGTACACTCTGCTTCGCATAATGCATGCCATATGGGCCGCACTAGAAGCTGATATTTTTGCCTCGCTGATGCAGCGTTTTTTTTTCACGAATACACCACCTAATAATGTGACCTCATCGTTCGACGCTGTGGCATTCATTTCTAAAGCAAGGAACAAACAAATGAACGGGTTATAAATATATCCTAGCAATTTCTGCTTAATGGACCAGTTCGGGTTATACCAAAAAAGGCCACGACCAGTATCACTTACACCCAGTACTTCGTCGTCACTTCACAACCCTCCAAAAGCTTCGAGCTTACCACACGCAGAGTCACAAATAAATTAACCCGACTTCGAAGCTCGAATGATAGCACCACTGCATAGCTTTTCTACAAACTGGGCTCGTGGCAAAAAAGAAGCCAAGTCAAAAACTGGTCACAAAGTGTGCACGCAGGTGCCGTGGCCCCCACACAGGCAACGTGGTTCGAGGCACACACCATAATATGGACAGCCTCACCACCATAATTAGGATGTGTTGGGGCACACACGAGCTTGTGTCCCAACAAACTTGCTCACGTCGAGGCCATAATAATTTTTCCGGCTAAACGGAAAAATTATTACGCACGAAAGCGAGGATACCCGCACACCTACGACGAGCGAAACATCACGCGCCCCGTCCGCTCGAGGCATTGGTCCACGCGGCACGGAGTTCGAGGCGTAGGGAAAGCAGCACCACCGCCGTCAATCTACCCATACCTAGAAGCAAAGGCTCCCATCTAGATTGGCCCTTTCGAAGTTACGATGACGCACCAAACAACGAGGGAAGGAGGTAACAACAACACGGAGAGCACTCTCAACTGGAAGTTTATTAGGAAACACACCGACTTGGATACTTTAATAAAACCACGTCTCCTCCAGCTACCCCACTCTTTTTTTAAAAATAACATTTCCTTATCTAACAGGCCCACAGACGGCTCACTGATACACTTGTCGGCGCCCCTAGCTTCGATGACAAAGCCTTCGTAAATTTCCCTAGTTATTTTTTTGCTCCATCGTTTTCAAACACAACCATCCTAAAATGACACGGCGGAAAAACAACTAGGGAAATTCACGAGGCATTGGTCATCAAAACCAGGGGCGTGCATGGGTGAGCCGTCTGTGGCCGTTAGATAAGGAAGTGTTATTTTAGAAAGAGAGTGGGGTGGCTGGAAGTGACATGGTTTTATTGAAGTATTTAAGCCGGTGTGTTTTCTAATAAGCTTTCAGTTGCAAGTGCGCTCCGTTCTGTCGTTCCCTTTTTCACATTGTCCCTGTCATTCGGCGCTTCAATCCAGTCATGAACCAACTAGCCCAAATGAACATTTTGTTGCGGTTGAAGACTCCAGAACCGCTGAATATCAACTCGCGAATGGCCCGTTCGATGGCTGCGAGGACAATTCAAGGGTCCCAAACAACGGACGCCCGGCAACCCCGGCGGCACAACCGGTCGGGAGATGTTCGCCAGCCGACCGGGTCGCGCCACTTTCGCTGTCGGCCCACCGCATGCTAGAAGCGGTGGTGCTGCTTTCCCAGGTTCGCCAACTCCTCCTGCCAGGAGGGATCACATGACGTCGACAAAGAACTCGCAGGGGTTGCCCATGGCCATGCGGAAGGACTGCCTACTACCGGTCAGGTCGTGCGGCATCGACTCGAGTCCCCCGCCGGGCGGCGGCTGCGAGACCGCCTGGGGTGCCTGGGGCTCGCGCGACCGGCTTGTACGGGTGCTGTGGTCGCTATTGCTGCTGTTGTCGCCCCCTGCCGCGGCCCCGCAAAGGCCGCTGCGCTGGCTGGCCCCCTCAGAGTCGCTGTTGTTGCCGCCCCCGTGGTCCTTGGTGGTGGTGCCGCCGCCGCCGCTGCCTCCTAAAACGAGGTGCCACGCATTGGCCGTGTGAAAACGACGAAATCGGAATGCTGCTATTATCTTGTCAGACATTTCATTCTTTCGGGGGATCGGTACGTTAAATGACTATTGTTCCAGCGTGAAACTATGTAGACTTGGCATAGGCCGATGTCATACAAACATTTTGCAGGCTTGCGTTTTCTACTTGCATTCTGGGTGCTACCCAAAAGAAAACGAGCTCATAGTTATTGTTGCCATGCAAATACGTTGGCAACAGGAAGGATGAATGAAGGGAGTTTAAGGGAAGGTCAATTTCATTCCTCTACCGTATGATCACTCCTGACAGGTCAAGGAGATGCTTAGAGAGGAGTGGTAACAGGGTGCTGGATTTCACGCAATAAAAAAAGTTTATTCCGTTTATTCTCTGTCTGGAACAAGGCACCTTCTGCAAAACCGCTCCTAACATAGTCCCACTACATCATCTGCAGGCATCAGTTTTTGAGCAAGCAGGAAGAAATGTCCCACCATGCACCCTTCCTTAAGCTCTGCAACAAGATATCATTACAACTGGTACGTTCGTATCCAACGAAACAGATACGTTTCCTGGGTTCTTCCAAATTAAGGGGCGACACTACTCCAGAGGCTATAATTGTTTGCCTCATCAATATGAAACTTGCAGGCTCTATTCATGGCACTGCAAGTAGAACACCTATGCCACACAATGTGTGAAACTAAATTTCCTAAATTATAAATATTAATTTATAAAATAAAGTTCAGAAAAATGTTATTCTCTGCATTAGGTTGAAAAAACCTGAACTTTTCATAACAAGGAAGCATGAAATACACCAAAAGAAGTTAATGGCCACATTCCGTACAAAATTTCAATAAACACCAAAAGCTGGCTACACACGTGATTCCATTATAAAATTATAGGTTTCTTGCATCGAGGTTGGATGCGAAAAAGTGAAACCGAGAAAGATGTGTTTAAAACTTCAAGATTACTTTTTTTTTAGCTTTGTACTTCACTAAAAGCCATCAGCAGCATATGTGACCCCTCCGGCTTCAATCCTCTTCCACTTAGTTGTGATTGCATCCAGCTTTTTTCGCTTGTGGACGATCTTGGAGGGGTCCAGTGCCTTTGTCATGGCCTTTGTCATCTTCAACTCAATAGGCCTTATGCGAAATTGCTTTGTGGTCTGGCAACACTGACAGCGTCGCCATTTTAATGTTGGCAAGTGTTGTCGGTACCGAAGCACGGTGGAGGCATCGGAGACAGCCGTACGGGCAATGTGCGATAACGCAGCAACTGTTTTCCATCTTCTGCCCATATTATGTGGACAAACGACCTACCAAAACGGTCTGACAAAATTCTCAGAGGCCTGTGCACACTGGCAACAACCTCGTCGAAGCAGCGGGCAAAGTCCTACGCCTTCGCTGCGGAAGCTTGATGTCGCCAGCGTGTGCACAGGCCTCCGAAAGGAATAGGCCGTCATGCCTTTCATTTTTGAGAACACTTTTCATTCTTTTTTCGATGCGAATACGCTGGAAGTCGTACTGTTTAGCGGTATACTGATCAACGCGAATACATAACTCAAAATTAGTTTTTTTTTTAATTGTTACTGGCGGAGGGTTTTTTTGGTGGAACGCTTTGTCTTCTAAAAGAAACTGTGCCCTGGGCAATATTTTTTCAAGCATTGCAAAGTGCTAAAATTGGTTTCAGACAGCATTGACCTCAAGCACAGTTGACAAATGTTGAGCTATTAATGAAGATTTGTTCAACCCCGACAGAATAACTGCAGTGACTTTCTCAAAACTACCCCCGAGCTTCTTTGCACAAAACAAAATTTCTACCTCGGCTGCAACAAACAGAAAAAAAAAAGAAAGAAAAGTAGGTTGTAAAATGAAGTTGGCACCGCCCGTCTTGCTTCATTCGACGTCTGCAACATAAGTTTCTGTCGCCGCCGACATCGAAGTTTTAGCCACTGCGATGAACCTAACCATGCCACTGTTAACCATACGCATCTTCAATTATGGTTGGGGACGTTGATTATTAAAACTGCCATATTTGCCTCGCTTAACAGCCTTGGTCTCGTCCGCATGCATTAAGTTGCTTGTGCACCAAGAAAAAGGCAGGCCGACACTACAACGCACATAGAAGAAAAGAAAAGGTTATAAACAAATTTGGTTCAGCTTCGTGAAAAGATCAGGGCCCAGTTCAATAGTTGTAAATGGCTTCACGCGGCGCGATAACGTCCGCATGTTTCTTCGCGTTGTCACCGATTGTTTTTGTCAAAAGCTGCCTCTCAAGTAACAAATAAAAATAAGGAAAAAAAGGTGAACCCCGTTCACGTTTGCGTTCACGTCACGCACAAATCGAAGGTTTATCGCTGCATCCGCAGGGGAACGCAGCAATCGTTGGCATCGCATCTCTCGCACGAAGCGCGGTAGCTTGTTTGCATGGGGTCTTTGCCGGTCGGGTCTCTGGTTTCGTTTTCTCGCCACTAACAAGATGGCGGACGTAGTTCTCGACGTGCTACTAGATGGCGCTCTACATTTCGCATATGGCCTATTGCTTTCCTGGTGTGCTCCACATGGTGGCTTCCAGGCACTATGCCCATCTTGTCATGCACCGTCCCCCCCCCCCCCCCCCCTTAAAGTGGCGATTTCGGCAAGTCGCCACGTGACTTACGATAGCGGAGCGGCGCACAAAAATGAGAAGGTCGACAAAAAGAAACGGTTGGCGTTCGTCCGTCCCGCGCACTCTGTTTGCACGTCCGCATTTTTCGCGCGCCGTTTCGTTAAGGCCGGTCCTCCCGAAAACCAAGCAAAGAAGGGGGCCGCCCACCAGAGCCACTGTGGGCACTGCCTTCGCGGGCGTAGTTGACGTAGGAGGCGAGGGCGGCTTCGCTGTGGTTGGCCACGGAGGAGGACGGGGGCGGATAGCCCAGGGGCAGGAAGGCCCCCGGCCCCAGGTAGCCCGACGCCCCCGCCGAGAAGGGCCCCCAGGGCGGCCCCAGGCCGCACGAGGACGTCCCCCCAGGGGCCGGCAGGGGTCCCAGGGTGTCCCGGTCCGCCTCGCTCTCGGCCCCCAGACGCAAGGCACACAGTTCTGCGGGGAAGGGGCACGCAGGGAGGGGAGAGAGGAGCGCCAACTGGAATCAGAGAGGCGGCTTTGGCCAGAAGACTCGAGCGGTTCTCCGCGTAAGAAAACCGGGAGGAACAAAACAAACGGCCGCGCATCAAGTTGATGGCGGTGCTCCATCGCCGACACTCTTTTCCGTGACCTCGCTACGTCTCGACCGACACGAGTGAGCGAGGTCTGTACGGGGTACCCACATAAAGCCATCACTTTAAGAGAACGCCACCGACCCGACCGCCGCGGCTCGGAGCACGTGGAGCGAAAGCTCGTGCCGTGGAACCCAGGGATCTTGTGCTCGATCCCTGCCCGTTTCAATCCGGCGTGCGGTCGTGCATTGCTATTGCATGATGGGCGCTGAAGAGGGCTGGTTAGCACTGGCTCTCGCCTAAGGCGGAGACAACGGACGCCTGTTGGGGCTCAAGACCAACTTCCCGTAAACGTCCACAATCCCACGTACCTGAGCAGAGGTCCCCGAAGACGTAGTAGCACTGCTCCGAGAAGGAGAGCTTGTTGACCGTGTGGCGGATGAGGCCCGCCTTGAGCAGCAGGTTGGCAAACTTTTTGGCCTCCTTGCGGTCCTGGAAGCCCTGCACGTGGCTCGCCAGCCAGTCCACCACGTCCACACCTGGATTGAAGGTGGAGAAAGACACCGAGACGCCGTGTCTTCATCCCAAACGCTTTCTCGGCGCAAGAATGAGCATAATTGGACTGGCAGAAGAGGCCAACAAAGACTAAAAAGCAATCGAAAGAAGCCGTCAACTCGCGACCGCATAAAACACTCTGGCTTCGATATATGAGGCCTTACATTATTAGCCAGTTTAAAAGGTCAACACTCCTAAACTGGCTAAAAGTTGGGAGAGCACTCATCCTACTGATCGCGGCTCAATTTCAAAAGCAACCAAGCTTCTCCCGTCCTGATGTTTCTACTTGGGGAACTAGAGCGGCAACATAGAAGGTTTTGCCTCTTGTTTTTACTGACCTAGATCATCGATTCTCAAACTAGGTTTTTAGGAACACGGAGGTTTCCCAGAGTTCCCTCATAGGTTCCCCCAAGCTTCGAATTTCCTCGACCATCCCTGCCCTTGGTTAAAGTACATGCTTCCCATTTAACCAGTGTTTCAGTAGATATGGACCACCCAGATAATAAGGGCCAAACGCTCCATATTATCTGCATTACAGTTTACAATGTTAGTAAGCTTTCAGCCAGCTTTAGTACATCAATGCCCAGACCGAGAGGTGTTCCTTAGCTATCAATAAATAGAGATATGTAGTGTTGTGCGAATATTTTAATAGTAGTTTCGAGTAATATGCTATTTGATATTCACTTTGAGATGAACTGAGGTATTCACACTTTTCGAGGTGTTGTGTGGCAGATAGCCCCGTTGAGTGCACTTCCCACCGTGCACCTGTGCACTGCGGGGAAGAAATACCCACGAAGCTCGCAGGCTCCTCAGGTATTGTTTCCCCGCAGTGCAAAAGTTCTTGGTGAGAAGCGCACTCAATGGGGCTATCTGCCGCAATTATTTGTTAAAGATGACATGCAAAGGAAAAAAACATTTTTTTTTAAAGGGCAATTCTGCTCAATCTCGAAGATTTCGGGATAACGAGTAATTTTGCATCAAAAGGCACTAGTAAAAGACACTACGTCACTCGCTTCGCGAAAAATAGGACATATATTTTAAAATCTAATTTTAAACACAAGCAAAAAAACAAAACCGAAACTTCAGCTCCATTTGGCAACATTGGACTCGGGCCGCCAAGAACATGGCTATCATGTGGTACAAGATGTCACGTGATCCTCTACGCAACGACGGGCAACATTGGCGCCCGCGTGTGCCAGGCGAAAGTGTTGTCTGCACTGCACCCTTCACCATGTATTGGTGTCTACGACATTCAACGACGTCTGCACAACTGTGGCATAAGTCTGCGCACGTAGTGTCCATAGTGTGGACGAAACTCCGAGAGACAATTATCACAAACGGTGAGACGACGACGGTGGTTGCGACGCGGGAGACAGCGGTAACGGCGGGACCATGGCAGGGCGGCCGGATGGCTCTCAAGAAGCGCGATGCGCAGTAGCATTACATCAATCACATCGACATTACTGAGCACCGAGAGGAAACGTTGCTGAAGTCACCCATTACGCTTGCCCGGAGAAGAAAAAACAAGCAAAAGGGTGCATCGGTGACAACATTTAGCTCAATGTTGGCTAAGCCCACGCCGTAGCCTTGGCTGCGCTGTTGGTTACAAATCAATTCGCCCGCTCGAGTTAGCCGATCTTGGCAAGTTGCAAATTTTGCCGGACCATTTAAGAAACATTTAGACAGAACTACGTCATAATATTTGACGTGTGGTCTTCCCAAGTTACCGTATATTGCCGCGTATAAGTCTACTCCAAATATAAGTCGACCCCCCTAAATCCCAACCCTTAAGAATAAAAGAAAAGTTTTTTTTTTTTTTTTTTTCGACAGAAATGTCAATTTTTAAAAATGAACATTTATTTGAACTTAGCACATGGAGGTCTCATGCCACGTCGCGTCGCTGACACAACGACGAAGTCGCTGCTGTCGGCGTCTTGCGAGTCCTGGGGCCGGTTGGAGGAAGCGGCACCACAATACACTTCAAAAAGGCCTCGCGGACCATGTCGGTTGGGAGTTCGTACCAAGCGTCATTGACCCACTGGGCCACAGTGCTCAATGATGCACGCTTCACACGCCCCGTCGGCGTCTTGGGGTTGTCGTCCCGACTCATCCACTCGTTGTAGAAGAGACGCACGTGGTTCTTGAACGGCTTGTTAAGCACCACGTCGAGGGGTTGGAGGGTCGACGTCATACTGCCCGGAATGATGACGAGGTCGCACCCTGCGTTGCTTACCGCCTTCTTCACGCGGTCCGTGATGTGCCCCCGAAACGAGTCAAGGACAAGCATGCTTCGGGGTTTCAGGAGGGCACCCGGACGCCTGCACCAGACCAGCCGGAACCACTCGAGCACCGTCTCTTCGTTGAAGTAGGCCTCTTCGTTCACCCGGACGATGCCTTTCGGCGGGAATCGTTCTTTGGTCGACTTCGTCTTCCTCAGATTAGAAAAGGTGGCAGCCTGTGGCCGTCTGCCGTGCAACATAACATGGCGGTGAAGCGGTTATGCTCATTGCCCGTCGTCAGCAGACGAACCTGACGAGCCCCTTTCTCCGCGACGGTTCTACTGCTGGGCATATCGAACCACACAGGCGTTCGGTCAGCGTTGCCGATCTGCCCGAGCATGAAGTTGGTCTTCATCCTCAAGTCGGCGACGTAACGATGAAAGCTACGCAGCTTCTCTTCGTACGCGTCGGGGAATCGCTGACAAACAGTGGTTCGCCTTCTTAGGCTTAAGTCGTGGCGCTTCATAAAATTCGCCACCCACTTCTTCGATATCTTGAAATCGCTCCGGTCGATATCCATTTCATTGGCGACGGCGCGTGCCTTGCCTTCGATGTCCTCGTAAGACACGCTGAAGCTCTTGTCTCGTTGCTCTCGCACCCATCCTTCACCGCTTCCTCGACAAGAGGGAACTGTCCTTGCTTTGGGCCGCGGAAGGATCGACGGGTGCCGGAGCACGCAAAAATCTTGTCACGCTGTTGCCGCCATCCTCGTACGCACTTCTCCGAAACGCCGAAGCTGCGTTCGGCCGCGACGTTATTCTTCTCTTCGGAGTACAGAATAACTTTACGTTTGAAGGATGCGCTGTACTGATGCCGCGATTTTGGAGACATCGTTGCTGTTCGCCGAGGAAGTCACGAATCCTGAGTCGTTGAGTGCCAAATCACGATGGGGCTCCAACGTGTGTGCATCCGACCACAGTTTATCATACACATCCGACGATTCAGTGAGTCAGCCGCAAATGCAATGCGAATACAATGAGTCAGCCGCAAATGCAATGCGAATACGAAACTATCACTTCATGTGGGGAAAAAGAGGGAA
Source organism: Ixodes persulcatus (assembly GCA_013358835.2). Taxonomy (NCBI): domain Eukaryota; kingdom Metazoa; phylum Arthropoda; class Arachnida; order Ixodida; family Ixodidae; genus Ixodes; species Ixodes persulcatus. The sequence continues at coordinate 227,003 of JABSTQ010011399.1, read as the reverse complement.
AAGTCCCTAGGAGCAGGTAAAACGTCCCTAGTATCTCTCCTTCGGCTCAAAATTGCGCGCGAACCCGCGTATAGGTCGACACCTCCGCATATAGGTCGACCGCCCTAATTGTAGATGCACATTTAAAAAAAAAAAAAAAGGTTGACTTATATGCGGCAATATACGGTATACTGAAGAGGACTGCATAGTTCTTCCAAAAACAAAAATGAAGCGGAGTTGCCCTGCCTTGGCGATTTTTTGAGTTACCCCAACTAACTATACTTTTGGAACCGCCGGCTTCTGCCCTTTCTGTTACGCTAATTAGTATCGTGAAATTCAGAATAATTATTGTGAAATCGGCAAGTGAAAATGACGCCAAAACCAAGATTCAAATATGCCCATGCTTTTCACTGCCATGACGCCAGGGGAAGGCAGGCTGCAGGTCAAGCAGGCAGTCTAAAAATGAACTATGCCGAGCAATTGTTTCGTGCCGCTGCACGGGTGCTGGAGCGAGCTTCCATGGCATTCATTTGACACCATGAAACTGCTTGTAATCAGTTGAGAACAAGATCTACAGTCAAAAGAGAGAACCCCCCTTTCCCTGATGTCACTTTTTCATTGTTGCCAGTAGAAACTTTCGCTTTGAAAAACACGGTGAGGACTAGAATTGTGAATTCAATAACTTGGCAAAAAAAATTTGGTTTGGCCCAATATTTGGGGGACTATTTCAGCAGTGTTTGCTGGTGTGTTTAGCTAATTTTCAGGCAGATCAGGGACTATGAAGAAAACAGGACACTTCAAGAATGTGTGAAGTGACACTTCTCTGCCAAATGAAGTGTAGCTATCCACTTCCGTCCATTTTTTTTTTTTTTTTTTTTTGCGGGAGGGAACCTTTTTTTATTGCAACATTTGCTTGTGTTTTTTACGGAGGCCTAGAGCACGCTCATCACAAGTGGGTCCAGACAGCCAATTACATGCTCTGTTGGCTGCCAGTCAATCGCTCAAGGACTCCGTTGCTGTTCAAGTCCCGAAAATCGGAAAGGGAAGGATACAAGGCCTTTCTACCGTGGTCACGGGCGTAGCGAGGTCGCGAGCCATGGCAGAACAGATGGACAGGCAACGGGCATACCATTGGCAGGTGACATGTGACGTCAAAGAAAAGCAGAGGGGGTGAAGAGGAAAGCCGTGATGTTTGCCCGGTGGATGTCCAAACAAAAGACGGACTGCTGGACTTCAACTTTCACTTCATAAGGCATTGAAGTGTCACTTCGTGCGTTCTGAAGTACCCTTTCTGGACACCCCTTTAGGCAGCGATACCTTGACGACCCGTGCTCATCATTCGTGCTTGTTGATTTTTGGTAGGGGTGTGCGAATATTCGAAAATTCGAATACTTCGCGAATAATGCTTGCTATTCATTCGATTCGCTTCGGACTTTCGCTGTTCAAAGTATTCGAGTTCTTCGAATACTTCAGAAACTATGAATAACACGGAACTTGCCGATTAGTGTAAACTCGCGGTCGAGTTCCCTGGTTTGCCCAAAAAGCCAACCTAATTTCCTTTTTTTTTTTAATATGATGCATTGGAAAGTTATTTGCGGTAGCGCGATCTATCCTCTGCTTGCCATGATGTCTGGACTCCGGAGTTGGCGAAGTGGTCGTGACGCAGACACCGCGATAGATTTGATGAAGTTTGCAATGGCACAGGCATCGTCGTAAGCACAAACGCGACGGACCACCCTCACGACTATGGATTCGAATATGGATTTACGGCTGACCTCGGCTATCGACGATATCTGGCTCGTGTTATTTTCCGCTTGATTTTCCGGTTCATCAGTTTGCCGGTATTCCTTTTGTTATCTATTTCTAGCCGTTTTCACTAATAAAAATCAAACTTGCTCCTTTCGAAAAAAAACAAAAAAAAAACAATGTATTTTAATTTATTGCTTCTTTATGTCGCCCTCCATCGGCAGAACTATTGCACACGGAAAGAGATGGCGCAAAGTCGGGGCGGCTGCGCGGCGCAATCGCACAATCAACACAATTTCCCCCCCTAAAAAACAAAATTAGGTTATGTGTATGTTTATACAGCCTAAAACTTGGTCTGCCTCCAGGGGTGACGAGTCTCCTAGCTGTAGATGAGAAATTCAGCCAGTGCAGTACAACCGCTAGCCTAGGGTCTTTAACGTGCACCACGCAGTAGTGATACAAGACCGCACGACGATACGATGCTCATCCAGATCGAAACGGGCAGGGGTGGAGATTGAGCCCCGGATCCCTAGGTTCTGCAGCGCGAGCTTTCGCTCCACATGCTCCGAGCTGGTGTGCACTAGCCCGCTCAACCACCGATAGCCCCAGCACAATCTCCAACTCTGCTGTGGCCTGCCGACTCGCCTCCGCTTGTGTACTTCGGTTTACGTTCACGTGATTGCGTTCACCCGCGTAAAAAGATTTTGCACAAAGTCGGTGCAGCTGCGCGACGCAGTCTTCGACTTTGTATTGTGGCTTGCTGACCCGCCACCACTTTTGTACTTTCGTTTACAATCACGTAGTTGCGTTCGTCCGTGACACGATCTCCGACTGCGATGTGGCTTGCCGACCCGCCTCCACTTGTGTACTCTCATTGACGTTCTGTAACTTCACTCCTTGAATGGTGTTTTACTGACTGATCTTTTATTTCATCTGCTTTTTATCGGTCACATGTGTGACATTTTCATTATTGCAATAAAACAGACCTTTTCATAAATGTTTGTTGAAAACGGGTGGCGTTCGTGGAATACTTCAAGTATTCCACGAACGCCACCCGTCTCAAGACGGAGCTGGTCGACCACGCGTGGACCACAGGACACACCTTTGACTTCACAGCCGCGACGACCTTGGCGAAGGAGGATAGGTGGGGCCCACGCAAACTACTTGAGTCATGGTTCATCCGCGGAAATAAGACGGCGTGCAACAAGAACCGTGGCCCCCTCCCGGAAGCTTATATGGACCTTCCCGATAAATAGGACTGCGTTGACCGAAGCTCTCTCATTCCTGTGTATGTACTGATGATGCCTCCCGCATGGGAGGCGAAACGTTTAATGAAGTTGTTTTTCTTGTTATGTGAAGTTGGTGTTCTTATTTTAATCATGACATCTCCCGGCTTTTGGACTATTTTTGCACCTATTTATTATATTTGTACCCCTTATTGCATATGTCACACATACACCTGCCAGAGAAAGAAAAAAAAAATCTGAAGGCTAGATATGTGCAAGTGGAGATATGGCTTCCATAGAATAGTAAAGGGTATAAATAGTTCACCCAGAAATAACGTAAAAAAACATCCACTGATCCATTTGACTTTGTTTCCAAGATAATATTTCAAGATAAGAGACTTATTTAATGAAAATCGTTCAGGACAAGACGATAAGTGCCTGCCAATCTCCAAAACCCACATAAAAAAAAAAAATGTTTTCTTAGTATATTTTTGTCTGAAAGAGCAGTGTATCCCCTTAATTCACATCAAATAGAAAATATGTTTTCAAAAATGTTCTTATTCGGAACTACTATTCATATTCCAAAATATTCTATTTGATTTGATTCGTAACCTTTATTATTCAATTCAATTCTCTTCAAAAGATTTTGATATTCGCACACCTTTAATTTTGGTTAAATTTGAAATTGAAGCAATCAGACTTATAAATCTCTTCGATTAGAAAAGCTGCAACAATTTTGTCGTTTACATGCCACAGTCCAAAAATGCTATAGCTATATTAAAACTCATTGACCGAGCTTAGCAACCTTCCCGAGTTCAGCTGAATTTTCGTACAAGGGGCACGGCAGTGAAAAGCATGGAGAACCTACTTGATTCAAAAATATTTGGCCAAAACAGTGATTCACTTCGAACTCAAAATCCATTCTTTGCACATGACTAGACATAGGCATTCCTTGAGATAAAAAAGATTGAGAACGCCACCCTATACTCCGTTCACCCCTAATCTAAGACTGCGGTGGGAGCTATGCTTTCGCCGGACCAATCGAATGCCTCCCTTTCATTACCTGACTGCAACGATTTAGGCGAGAGTGTGATCACGTGGCGAAGAACTGACAAAGGACTGGTTCAACGCGCTCGTAGCTTCTACCACAATCTCAGCTTAAAGGTGAATGGAGTACAGTGTTGGGAAGTACTTTAAGTACATTGTACTTAGAGTACTACTTCAAGTAGGTTTAGGAAACTTGTACTTTACTTGAAGTACATTCACTGAGTATGTACTTGTACTTTACAAGTATTTTTTCTTGTACTTTCCGAGGAAAGTTCAATTCCCGACTTCAAAGCACATTCCCCAGATTTGGTAAGTTAAGTTTGTATCAGGAAATGATGCTGTCAATTCCGAAGAAACACTGGGAGGGACCTTCTACTCTCACCAGAAACGTGAGCAGACGACGCATCGCTCCGTTTGTTCAGGAGGTGGCTTTCCCGTAGCTTTCTGAACTCTCGCTACTTCTCGGTCGGTCAGCGCAAGCGAGCAGGTTTAAAATATTAGGAGAGCAAAATTAATCATAATGTAGCACCTGAGACTGTGGTGCAGAAAATTAATTTTTCAAGTCGAAGTAAAGGACAACAGAGGGGAACGTCACAATGTTTTTCGACATTCTCTTTTTTCTTCTTCTTTCTATTTGAAAGTTCCTTAATTTTTTCGCACCCAAATCTCAGGTGCCACATTATGATTAATTAGCACCAGCTTGCTTGCACACTCACTGTTTTTTTTTGTTTTGTTTTTTTTCATTAAGGAGAGGACACTCCTCTATCAGAGGATGGCTTGCAGAAGCTACGGGGCCGACGCCATGCTCTCTCCTCGTACATTTAACCCCCTTGGGTGCAACAGTCCAGTGCAAGGGGCGCCAAATTCAGAAGAGGGACTTCTGAATTTGGCTCCATTCCTAAAAATAACTACTCCGTGGCCAATTGACTTCATCAAATATTCGCTGCTGTTTTTGAAAATAGGTCAAGCACCCCTGGGCAATGCATACCGGTTAAAAATTCACTGTATAGGGGAATGAAAGGGCATCATGAAAGATTGTGTTAAAATACTTCTACTTTACTTTGAAAGTTTGTTGTATCTATAGTACTTTACTTCAAGTACGTTGCATCCAGTGTACTTAATACTCTACTTAAAGTACATCAAGTTTCATTTACTTTGTACTTTACTTGAAGTACCTTTTAGATGTACTTTACCCAACAATGAGGGAGTATAGATGGTAGCGAATTCTCAACAAGTGTGTCGGAGGAGTATAAAAGAAAAACGCTTCGAGACAAATTTGCGTCAAGACGCGATTTCCTCCGAGCAACAAGCGTGCACCGTACCAATGAAGGCCTTGGGGATGGTGATCTTGAGCCACATGCGGTCCCGCACGTCCAGGCCGGAATCAGGAGCGGCCATGGCCTTGACAATGGTCTCCATGTCCGTCTCTATGGTCAGCATATTGTCCTGGAACTGCCCTGCAGGGACACACGCAACGGGAAGACTGTCGGGGATGGCCAGAGTCGGCCTGATGTACTCCATAAGAACGCACGTCCCGGCAGGCAGGCAGCCTTAGGCATACAGTAAATGGCAGTACAGTTGTGGGCACATTCTTCTACAAATTTGTCAAGGTATCACATTTTAGCCCATTACGGTAAGTAAAAGCTAAATAGCAATTGGAGATAAACTGGCATTGGCAACATTATCATACCTGCCAACCTGTGGACTTTCAAATTCGTAAAACTCCGGCGGCCCCGGGGGGGGGGGGGGATAGTAAGAGGCAGACACTTATCACTGGTGTTTACGCGAAGCGATGTGCAGCCTTGCCACCGTGCGAAACGCTTACATCACACGTGCACGTGCGACAGAATCCAAACTTTTCTCCCTTCTTGGATGGCACGAAGCACGGGAATTTGAACGTGTAGGATTTCAGGAACACCTGAAAGTACCTCTTTTGAGGTTTGGAGTTCGCAATTGCGCCGCGAAGCCACCGCAACTAGGGAAATGCTATGATTATACGTGCAACAAACACAGACACCGCTATGCTTGCCACGAAACTGGCCGAAACAGCGAGGCCCAACACGCCAAACCAACGTGCGCCGCCGAACACATGAACAAGCCACTGTACATGAACAAGGGCTTTGGATTGGTTTTGGATCCGTGGCCACCGGATAGACGAATAGTAAAAACCACGACGCTGCCTTCGACGGTACCTATCGCCCTCTTATGGCGGTCCAAAATACTGCCAAACACGATTTTACAAAAAAAATGTAACAAAAAAATTACAAAAAAAATTATAATTTTTTTCGTAAAATTTGAAGCAAGATTCGTAAAATCGTAACATGAGTCCCAATTCGTACATTTTACGAAAAATTCGGAAGAGTTGGCAGGTATGCATTATATATGTGAACAGGGAGCTTTGGGACGGAATAGTGTCAAGACCGGTTCTAACGAAGTCGGTTATAACGAAATAGCGGCTACAGCGAAGTGAGCATGATTTCCCATTCCCTTTTGCACTTCGTTATAACCCAAGTCGGTTATAACAAAATAGCGGATAAAGCGAAGTGATTTCAGATTCCCGTTGACTTCGTTATAACCGGTCTCGACAGTATACTTAGGTGTTATAAACACACAAGGAACTAGCATCGTCGTAAATGTGCATGTGCCGAACCCGCACCGCATTTGTGTTTTAGGTAGTATATGTGTAGACTATTTTTCAGAAATAGCGTGGGCACCCAAACCTGCCTTGAAGTTAACCTGCAATGCTCACACAAGGTGCAAGAGGTTGGGAGGGCACTAAAGTCTAAAGCCAAGAAAATTTGTGTTTGAAGCCGGCGCCATGTGTGCAACGGCGGTTCCCAAGAAAGCGGTGTGCTCGCAACCGTGATTTCCACTACAGGATAAGATTGCACTCCTGAGAGGTGCATGCCCCAAACTGTTCTGAACACCCATCAAGGCGGGCCACAACTGCCGGCAACTTGCCACTTGCAAACGCCTCTCGGCATTAACAGCACGGGACTGCTCGTGCTGAGACGACGCGAGCGGACACGACCACTCGTGTCATACTTGCATATTTAAATCAATTTAAGAACGTCACTCAAAAAACTAGCTTTTGTTTTCTTTTTTTTTCTCTCTACGTACAGCAGTTTATGATCACAATAAAAGTTGTAACTGCATTTTGGTAGGGCTGCAAGCACAAAATGCTTGAAGAGATACTTGCATGTTTGGGTAGCGGTAGAGAGATGCCGTTCTAAAACTCTCCCCGACGTAGTATGCGCTAAAATTTGACGTACATGCCGCGTTGTTCGCAACATGTGCCAAAAAATATGATTAATTCTTAATTCTTTTGAGTCTCGAAGCCATACAGAACCGCTCTGCTCGTTTTGTTAAGAACAGTTATGTATTTCCGAGCAGCATTACGCGAATAAAAGATTCCCTTGGCTGGCCTACGCTTGCATCGCGTCGCGCATTTTTTCATATTTCTTTTTTGAGAGACGTATACTTCAACCAAACGCCATTGAACAAAGATGTGTATTTGATGCCGCCTACATACGTCTCGCGACGTCTTGACCACACACTAAAGATAAGAGAAATGCCTGCCCGTACAAATGCTTTCATGAATTCATTTTTTCCCCGCACTATACAAACCTGGAACCAGCTTCCCCGGGATATCATCCAAGTTGCAAGTGATGACAAATTCCTTGTAGCTTTACGAAATCACCTTCAGGCCTAAAATTTGTACGGTATTCTTTATAAAGAGCATGTCTGTCTAATGAATACTTGTCTTTTTTCATTCGTGAGTTTATGCAGGTGGCATACGTCTTACATTGTCTGTCACCCATTGTTACATTATTGAAGGCACTCTTATATTTTGTCTGTTACTTATTTTCCAGTTTCATTTTTTTTTTTTGTACATTTTGTGTGTGAAATTGTGTTGTTTACCCCCCTACTGTAATGCCCTCTGGGCTGAAATGTAGGTATGTGAATAAATAAATAAATAAATAAATAAATAAAAATGGCAATGTTGACCCCTACAGGTGTACTTCTTCAAAATCTACCAAGTTTCTAATTTTGTGGATGTATATTTAAGCTGTAAATCAATTTATCACGTCTATGCGGGCTGAATGTGCATTAAAGTTGACACTAAAACATTACTTTCACAAAACACAATTTTTGGAGTGGGTAGACAGAGATCCGTCATGCGAGTAGTCCGTAAGCGTTACGACTCCTCCCTGAAAGAGAGGAAGCACCGCCGTACAGAGAGAGGAGGAGGAGGAGGCACGCACTCTCGGACTCCGGCACGGACGAGGTGACCGACGACGAGGTGGAAGTGAGGGTGGACACCGAGGGGGGCCTCAGCTCCCCGGGCAGCACCGGGGCGCCCTGGAAGGGCATCAGGGAGTTGCCCCGGAGCACGAGGGATGGGGGCTGCCCCAGGCTGAGGCGCGAGTGGGCCAGTGCGGAGGGGGGTCCTGGGGGCCCTCCTGCCCCCCGGGCCGCCTCCGTATGGGCCACCCACGCCCCGGGGTCGATGGGGCGCACGGGCTCCGTCCGCGGGATCGTGAAGTACCCCTTCGGGTTCGGGTCCCAGCACTTGGCCACCACCAGCTTGATGGGGCTGCAGATGGGAGAGGAGGGTGCTCCATGAGCGAGGCACGACGCCGGCAGGGCCAATGGCCCCCGCGGGAACGATGGGGAGGAAAAGTGCGAACGGCGTCGGAGGTTACGATTCTGGGACATTTCGGAAAAAGACGCTTCCCAAAACGACCGTCGTTTCAACCTTCTTTTTCTTTGTTTTTGAGTTGCCAAGGCGACGGTGACCGTAGCGGACATACCTTATTGCTACAGTGGGACAAGATGAGGTGCACGCGTAGGCTCTTTCGCCGTGCTTTTCAATGATCAGAACACAAACAAAGAGAGCTGGAAATGAGGACCTAACGCAAATGGCTGATTTTCTCCCGGACCTCATGTTTTGACGAGCCTTACACGGGAAGCGCATTTCTAGCTCAAAATTTTGGACTAAGCTTTTCTTACGACAATGTGGGGCTAAACTACCGACGTGCCAAAAAGCAAAGCTGACGTGCAATAGCACTTGCAGTGATGTGATTGGCCTAAGCCATTTTGGAGCGCCTTTCGGAGCAGCCAAAACAGTGTTTTGGAGCAGCAAATGTGGCTTTTGGAGCAGCCAAGACAGTGTTTTGGAGCAGAAATTTTGGAGCAGATATTCTTAGAAAAATAAAAATACAGTCTAAGCTCATTATAACAGACTTGGTTACAACAGAAATTTGGATATAACATACCGATTTGCGAAGTTTGGTTGGTTTTCACCTATGTACCATTGACTCCACTTCACATCTGCATACAACATACTCCTTTTACAACAGACCAAAATCTTGGTCAAAATCAAGGTCTGTTATAAGGAGCTTAGACTGTATTTGTTTTAAGTGCCGTACAAACAAAGGGCACTTTGTGTTGTGTTGTGATGTGACGTGTTGTGACGGAACTTGCTGCTTGTGTTTTTACTGCTGAGACATCCCACAAGTGTACAGTACTGTAGGCATTGCCGAGCAATTCCGAAAAACCGCTTGCCACCGTTTTATGGTTCCCGACGTGCCAGATTTTCGTCAAAAGTAAGCAAGCGTAAAACAATGGATTGCAAGCGTCCCGGCCAGTGCCTCTGTCGTGCAATTATGTTCGCATGCACATGAGGGCAACTTCGGCAGGCTTGCAGTTGCGCGTGCTTCATCCCGCGAGCGGAGACAATGGCTGTTCAATCGAAACCGAAACCATGCTACTCCACTCCGTCACCAACTGAATCCCAAAATTGTGTGCCAAATGTAACTGTTGAGCATACAGTAGACTCCCTTTAAGACAAACACGAAGGGACCCTGAAAATTTGTTCAACTTATCAGATGTTCGCCTTAAGGGGGGACATGGGCCTAAGTTTCAAAATGTTTTTGAAAAAATTCATTTTTCAATTTTGAGGTTTTTGGTATTAAAAACATATTATACACCCTTACACTAAATTTCGTAACCATGCGCCAAATAGTGAAACTTCACTTGAACAAACTTCAAGGGACCTCAGGAAAAAGTTTGTTAAAGTGAAAGTTCACTCAACTGAAATAAGTATGTTGCAACTTGTTATCACAAACTAAAGGAAAAATCGAGTGTTCAAATGATATTTCAACCCATTTATTTGTCACTCTGCTCATTTGCAAGTGTATTTCCGCCACTTAGCACTTTGTGTAGAATGCAGTAATCTTTTGCTGCACTTGTGCGTTTAGGACTGCGCTGGTCGTGAATTGAGTCACTCTATCTAAGCTCTCATGAACCTTCTCCGGCACAGCAGTCTGCTGGGCAGCAAAGGCCTTCAGTTTCTCCAAGCACATCAGTGCTTCTTGAGCTGAAATTTTTGCTGCTTCCTCTTCGAGGGTTGATTCTTCTTCCTCTTCTTCTTCTTCCTGAGGTAGTGCGCTCGCTACAATCTCTTCAGTAGTCAGCGTGGCACATGTCTCAATCTGGGAGTCGGAGGCGGCATAGTCCTCAAAAGGCAAAGGGCTGTCTGCACCCAGTCTTTCCGACAATTCCTTCCAGCCATCGGGTTCGGAGCTCTCTCCATCAGTGTCTTGTTCCTCCTCTTCGAGATTAGCATCCACAGTGGTCCAGTTTGCAGCGCTTAGACCTGCTTTTTCCCAGCAGTTCACTATTGTTGCTGGCTTCACAGTCCACCAAGCGCCTGTGAGCATTTCAGCTGCCTGTCTCACATTAATTGGGTCAGGCTTCTTCATTCTCAGATTTATCAGGATGCGCTGCACAAGCCGCTTCCTGTAGTGCACCTTTACATTTTTGATGATACCGAGATCAAGAGGCTGTAAGATTGACGTGCAGTTGGGCGGGAGAAACTCAACTCTGATGTTGCTGAGGCGTGTGTCAACTAAGTGGGCCGAGCAATTGTCCAAAATTAACCAGATCTTGCGATTCTTGTTAGCCATCTTATTGTTCACGCGTACGATCCACTTTGTGAACAGTTCACGCGACATCCAGGCCTTTGAATTATGGGTGTAATCACATGGGAGCGATGCAAGCCCTTTAAAGCACCTTGGGCGGGCGTAGCGACCGATGATCAAAGGTTTCATCTTATGCGTGCCCGATGCGTTACAGCAAAACAATGCTGTGATCCTCACCTTGGAGTGCTTTCCACCTTTGCATGTGTCGTCTTTGTAGCACATGGTTTTGTTCGGGAGCAGTTGGTAAAATACACCGGTCTCGTCCGCGTTGTATATATCGTCCGGGCTGTAGTTGCTCATGACGTCGCGCAATTTCCCTTCCCGCCACGTGCTGGCCGCAGCGGTGTCCGCGCTGCTTGCTTCACCGCAGACCTGTTTCCATACGATGCCGTAGCGTGCCCGAAAGCGATGCAACCATCCACTGCTTGCGTCAAAACCGGTGACGTCGAAAAGCGCTGCGAATTCCAAAGCTTTCTCTTGAATCATGTTTCCTGAAACCGGAATGTTCCTGGCTCGTAAATCTTTTAGCCATGTGGCAACAGCGTCGTCGACTTTACTGATAGCATCCTCGATCATCCGCACCGGTGTGCACCGGTGCACGGAGGTGCGGCCCGTCGTCTTCGATAAGTGCACCGGTGCGCACCGGACGTCCTCGATCAACGGAGCGCACCCTCCCGGTGCAGCTTTTCGTTGCCCCAACGCGCACCGAGAAAATCGACGGTGCGCCGGGGTGCAGTCCCATCAGGCATTGCGGTCAGAAGCGAGAATCGAGGAGATGGCGGGAATAGCAGACGCGCAGACTGTCGAGGTGGCGACCTTGCGAAAACGAACACGCCTCGCATCTGCGCTCGATGAATTCCTCAGGTTTTCTGAGAGCGAGACGACGAGCTTCTTATCATCGCCGCGGTTACCGGCGATTGCTGCGATGGCAAGGAGTGCCCGAAAGGTATGAACTTCGTGGAAAGCGTTGCGAGGTGTTTCGATGACACCGAGGTACGGCCATTATGTGGTAGTTCTCTTTCTCGAACCAACAATGATGGGCAGCATATACCTGTGAAGTTGTCACCCGCTTCGTGACCCCATCGACAATCACGTCCACGATGTTCATTCGTGTGGGACCGCCATATGTTCATTCGTGTGGGACCGCCAAATCCGCAAGTAAAAAAACAGGAGAAATTGACAGCAGACGGGCACCGCGCGCGAACCTACGCAAGAAAAAACAAACAAAATGCGAGGTGACGCATGGTGGAGCTCGCCGCGGTGCACCGCCGCGGCGCAGTTTGTCTTCGATGTCGCACCGACTTCGTGCTGCACGACCGAGGAGCGCTGTGCACTGTCCAGGTTTCAGGGCGATTCCGGTGCGAGTTGATCGAAGATGCTATGAAGTACCCAGTGCACAGTCTTTTCCGCGCGGGGCCGAGCTGCGCACTTTCCGATGCGGCTGCGATTGCTTGGCGTTGGCTCTTAATCGTAGACAATGACGATGCCGGGATCCCAAATGCTTTCGCAACGTCGACTTGACGCTGCCCGGAGTTCAGCCTTCGCAAAATATCCCGTTTTTCGTCTAGAGACAGGCACTTTCGCTTGGCGCTCATGATTAACCAGCACGCGATCGCTTTTTCTTGGTGGCTGAAGCTGCGGCTATGGCTATGGCTGTGAAGCCAGCTAAACACGCAAAGCCAGCTATGGCTTCGGCTGGCTACGAGCTTATCTAGATAGCCAATCCAGTTCAAAGCTAAAATGGCGGCAAATTATACGTCGCGCGCTTCTCAACGTGTTAGATCGCGCCTCATCGAAGTTGAAAATTTGAAAAAAAAACTAGTATTATATGCGGGTTTTTACGGTACATCTGACATACACCTCGGCTGGCGCAATGCGCGGCGTCGGCGTCGGTGCAGTGCCATCGCGAAGGGGACCTATGAAAGTTCGAGTTAACCAAAATGCGCGCGCAAAGCGGTTCGTGTTAAACAATTTTTTTTTTGCATTGCGTCTAGGGAAACCATCCAAATATTCTTACTTTGTTCGGCATATCCGAGAATATGTTCGGCATATCCGCTTAAGCGGGTTTGCCTTAACGGGAGTCTACTGTACAACAAAAAACAGGTCGGCAAACAAGGTACAAGCTAAACACACACACACAAAAAAAAAAAAAAGAAAACTGAGCGCATCGATGCAAGACATTGCGAGCCAGGGTCAAAAGGTTCTTGGAGCGCTTTGTGCAACGACTGAACTCAAGACAAACAAGCGCGCTGTGCGGGTTCAGCGTGGACATTGCCTTCTTTGCTTTAGCTCACTTCTCTTCACTAACTTTCTTTCGCAGCAGATTTTTCACGTATCGGGGTCCCTCTCGAAAGAAAACCCACCGAGAGAAACCTAGGTAATCAATACTTCAACACAGCAGTCTTCGAGTTAAAGAGGGATTTTTATAGTAACGCATGATTTAAACAAGAACAGGAATGTTGATGAGCATGCGGCGGTACTTAGTTTCATTTTAGAAAGCGCCATATCTGCAGCAACGTGGGGACGGCAACACCCGACATCGCGCGACCACGGTGACTGGAAGGCAGGGACCAAGTATAGTTTTCCCACGGCAGCTGCTTTCAGGAGCTAGTGCTCCAGCTCACAAAGTAACTGCCGCCGTGCAAAAACGTGGTTTCGTTTCACAGCGTGACGGCATGGCTGGTACCCGGCATGCTAGCATAGAAGCGTCCGCACACACCCGCGTCTATCGTTAAAAATATATTAAAAAAAACAAAAAACGATACCCACGAGACAACGAGAGCGCGAAACTTGAGACGGTGGGAAAACCATGCAAGACCGGATGGACAATTGATGCAGGGTACTTTGTGTCGGGCGGCCCTTTGCACAACATAACACAGGCATGCTCAATTACGGTACTCGGTTTAGTTTCGGTTTCGAAAGGCAACCAAAATTGTTTTTTTGGCGCAGGCTTGGTGCAGATTACCCATATTTTGGCAAAATGTAGCAGGATGTAGCAGGGTTAGCCTAGGGTGCCTACATGTTTCCGCCGCTCCGCTGTTTAGGGTGGCGACAACGTTTGTGATACCTGTTGCCGACAAACCAGTGTTGCCTAGGTACCTCGTTACCATGGCAACCTCCGCTGTTTTCGTTGACCATTTTGTCACACTCGCCGGTCGTGCGCTCGGACTACGCTGCTAATCCTCGTTAGGGCTAGGGAGCGCCCACCGCTCTCGTTCCGACGGCGAGGTTTCGGCGTTCAATGCCGGTCTGTTGCGTTCCATTTTGTCGCGGGAACTCGCGTTTCGATAAAAGCAACACACACTTCCCGCTCGCAACTTCAAAATATGAAAAACCTGAATAAAGAGAGCGACAGCCATGACCACCGCCATCCCGTTGAGACTCCGACTCCTCTTATGAACGGAAACGGAAGTGGCCTCACAGTGTTGCCGCGGTGTGTCAAACCTACAGAAACTCAACGTTGTTTACGTTTAGCGAAATAAGAAGTGGGAAAAAATGGCGGTGGGAGAGGATCTGGGAAAGGGTAACAAGAAGTTGGCGCCACCCTAAAGCGGAGCGGAAACATGTAGGCACCCTAGGTTAGCCCCTTGGCACAGTTTGGCACAATTGGTGCAGCAATCACATCACTGCACTCGATGGTGCTTTCAACGAATGGCACTTGCTATCGGGATGGTACGCAATCTGACACATAGCAAAGAAATTGTGAATGTATAACGAACTTCTTCTACATGCATGCACCTCTTCTTTGGAAGCATTGCCCATAATTTTTTTCTGAAATGCCGCCCCACATACAATTTGACCATTAAATGTCTCCAAGCTTACTAAATAGCACGCAGCTCTTGCCTTACTTCGTAGCTTCAATAAAGAGGCGAAAGCACAATGCAATCCCCCTTCCCCCCCCCCCCCCCCCCCCCCCCCATTGGCAGGGCACTCCACCATGGGTCGAATGTGCTACGACATCAAGTCCTGGGAGAGTGTCAACTAAGTGGGCACTTTTTGCTGACACTCTATCTTAGTAGAACTGTTTTACTGACGCTCTCTCCCACGGCCCTGCTGGGGCATGACCCATGCGAGCAAAGGCTCACGGAGGTTTTCCACACAAAGCCATCACCTTAAAAGAGAGTGTAGCAAAAGAGACTGACCCAGGCTTCTGGACGGTCTCCCTGAGAACACGAACTGCGTCATCGTTGCTCATGTTCTCAAAGTTGATGTCGTTCACCTGCAGAATCATGTCTCCGGGCTCGATGCGGCCGTCCAGAGCCACCGCACCCCTAGCGGAAGAGGGGGAAAGCAAGCGTTGGTCAAGATGCTCATAGAGTCACGGCGAGCCGAGTTGTGGCATTACGTCAAGGTTGCAGCCCCATGACAGTGTCTCAGATTGTCCACCCATTTATGTGCAAGGATGCATTGATTTGGGAACAAAACAGCACTTGGAAATATTGAAGGGAGGCAATTCCTGAAAGGGTCAACCTTCGAAGAAATCCACCAATGTCATTTGCCCCGCCTATTCGTTGTGCAAAGTTAAATGGCACAACAAATTTCAATTTTGAGCAAAACTAAGTAGCATTAATAAAGCCTATTGCACGGATTAAATACTAGATACCTATGGGTAGAGATAAATTTACGTTCGTCAACCAAGCGTAAGAATGTACTAAACATATATAACAATGGCTTTGTAACAGTTGGGGTGTATTCGCACGACAGAGTTTCTCCCCGAGGAGCGAATTAATAAACGTCATCGCGTTTTGAGGTTACACGTGCCGCACCACGGACGTTCTTCAATCCCCCGAGCTCGCGGGAGGCCGCAGAAAATCTTCGATCGGCCCACAGAATTTCCGTCATCCCATCAGAGCGGCCGGGGGAAGGATTACGATCCACAGCATGGAAGTGTGGAGTGCGCCCCCGAAGGTCGCCAGCAACGCCAACGAAAAGAAAGACTCCGCCAGCTCAGCTACGTGAGACTCCGTCGTGCGAATGCTTACTCAAATTTTCCGCACCAACCCCTTCTCCTCGCAGCTATAAGACGTACCCGGATCCCTTCGGAGATAAGGACCTCTCGTGCGAATACACCTTTAATGAACCCGACAGACGGCACCGAACGGCTACCAGTGCTGCTCCGCGACTGCGCACCGCTTGCCAAAGACATGAGCGATCACCAGCAGATTTCGACGTTCGTTGGAGTACCACTAAGCCAGGACCCGGCTCTTCAAATAAATGTTGTTGGTAATGCAGGAGCCAGCCCTTCTTCCTGCGCTACAGCTTCATTTCTCCCTCACAATGTCATCCTTCTTTGACAAACATGTGAAAATGCTGTAAAACAAATACCTTACTTCAGCAAATTTCACTACAAAAAAAAACAAAAAAAAAACACATCATGCATGCAACTAAATCTATCCAAAAAAGAAAAATGCAAGATGCAAATTTGGGAAAAAGAAGTTTACCAGTTCAAACAGTTCTCCTTTCTCAAAAGCACTAACCATCCTATTGAAGCTTGTCATAGTCACAGACAAGAAGAGAATGGCCAACCTCTCAAACTTCAGCACACAGTTAATAATAATAATAATAATAATATTAATTTGCACATAAAGAAGAACTACCCTGGGTGACGTGCTAGGCTGAGCAGATAGGTGAAAACCCCTACGCAATGCGCCTGCCAGCCAGCCACCCAGGAGAAAGTGGGGAACAAGTAAACAAAAACATAAATACATCAATATCACTCAACAAAACCAAAACCTCCAGACTAGACAAAGCTCCAGTGCCAGGTCCCCCCCCCCCTCAAGACGGCCAGCACAGGCATTGACCGGCCCGACCTGATGCGAGCACCGCTCATCCGGCACCCGTGCTCTAATTGAGCACGAGCCCCAGCCGAGCGCCGACGCAGCAAACACAACCAAACGGCGCCCACGCGCCGCACTCATCCAGGTGACGGAGGGAAACCGGCAACAGAGCCCCATTCCATTCAGGAGGTTGCAGCAACGCTTATTACAAGTTCTTTGAAATTTCGCGACACAGGAGTCGTGACTCTGCACGGTCTTCAGGGAGAGGCGTTCGAACCTTAAATGGGACAGAGAGAAAGTCTCGAACAGCAGCTGGTTGGGCAAAACCACCTTTTGTTGTGTTTTGCCTGCACATATACGTTCCAAGGCTCAGGAGATGCCAAAGCGTTACGGAAGCTGAGACGCTTGCACTGGAGAAGGGACTACTGAAGCTCCTCCCTGCCGTCATGGGCTAACAGAGCCATTACACTAATTTTTGCATTAATTGGACAGTAATTCAGGTTTAAAACCCTGGTCTAGTCCTCGCACTTTAATCTCTCGTGCCTATGGACCGCAGGTTGGCATGTTCGCAACTCGTCCGAGGTACCCGCAGCCCGACGAGGGCCGACGGCTGCGCAGGTGCCGTACAACTCAGATTTCTGTTGCATGTTAAAACCGCCCCCGGGTAATCCAAATAAATCCCCGTTTTCCGTGCCGAGATACCTCCGTGGTCTCGGGGGCTATGGCATCTCAACCGCTAACCCTTCATTTCTAGTGGGCAAGCAAAGAGTTAGAGGGTGTCAATTATGGATTCGTACGACGGAATCAAACAAGAAAGCTCCGTCCCGTTTCAACACCGAAGAACGAAGCTACCCCACGGGGTACAAACATCATAAACATAAGGCCTACACACGTTGGCCGCACCATTTCTGCCACTGAACCGCCGGTATGTGCCAATGTTATGTAACATTGCTGCATTTGAGTCACCCCAAAGGAGAGGCTTCAGGAATGGAAGGTTGTCCCATTTTGGCACAAACACTAAAAAGAAGAGGCTAGGGAACTGATAAGACAGATTGGCTCACCCCTTCATGATGGAACCAACGTAGATGCCCCCGTCTCCTCCTTTGTTTGACTGGCCCACAATGCTGATGCCAAGAAAGTTCACCGTGTCTGGACACAAAAACGAGAAGACGCACGTAAGACGTTTAGGTAGTGGGCCTTGCATGCTTTAGGTCAATGCATAGTTTTGCCTAGAGAAACTGAATGTTCCCCCAGTACTGGGTTCAATTTGAACAGCTGGGAATAAAAGTTGACCTCCAAACCAAATCGCATGCCTGCAGTCACACTATCAGACACAGTCAGTGTAAAGATACGGGCATTCATGAATCCATGACTCATCTTATTGATAGTGTTTTGTGGCTGAACTACAATTTAATAGTGTTTCACCACTCACAGACTTTGTAGTACAAATAGAGATCAAACCAACATAGGCCAAGAGTTTCCTATTATTCTTGCACTGCATATGATATATAATTGACAGAGAAGTGTGTACTTTTCATTTCTCTTTACAAGATATATTGTTCTGTTCTTCTTTTATGTTATCCTTATCTTGGGAAAAAGCAAGATGTGTATTTTACAACAAATAGGACATAAAGTGACATGAGCTACTATATACAAACAGCCACCAGCAGTTTTAGTCCACCATGATGCTACCATCGGGACATATATGTAAAATATCTAAAATTTACTCCACAAACCTATCCAAGCTCTTGCTTATGTTCCAAAGCCCCATTTTGAAAGTCATTGTGAGCAACCAGTACCTACCCAAATTTAAGGTGACTGTGATGATGTTGAGGGAGAGGGTGCTGTCAGTGATGCTGCTGATTGACGATGTCTGGAAAGGACACAGCTCAATCACCCGCATGCAAGACATTAGAATAGATATACGAGGGGCGTTCATAAAGCTTGCAATATCGACACAAAAAATTGAAAAAAAAAAAAAAAAAACGGAACAAAACAGGCATCAACATGAGCGTGCGTCCCTCTAGTTTCCGCACAGTATAAACATTGCATGCTATAGTAGCTCGGAACACCGCTAGGGAGTCAAAACACAAAATGGCACCGCCAGTTGGTGCCAGGCACATGCAGTGATCCGTGTTTTTTTTTTTCATTTCAAGGGAAGCAATGCCCAGAATATTCATTCCAGTCTGGGAGCGTTGTTCGGGGACAACGCCCCTGTTTATGACACTTCGGTTAAATGGCGCAGACGCTTCTATACTCGCGGTCAGCTTTCTGTGGCAATGCAGTCAATGCTAGGGGAGAGGGTGCACCAACCGCTGTACACGCGCTTTCCTCCTCTCTTCGGATTGCCACAGAAAGTTGACCGCGAGTATAGTGTGGCCGAATAAGAGGAAAGCATTTCAAGGACGGCGACCAAGTGATTGATGAAGTGGAGCGATTCCTGGACAATCCAAACGAGGAGTTCTATAACAATGGCCTCCGGCATGTGGTGCATCGCTGGAAAAGGTGTGTAACTTTTGGTGGCGAACATGTAGAGAAAGTCTCAACTCCTACTTGAGTTTGATTGCTGAGTCTCTAATCCTTCGTGACAATAATACAAACTTTATGAATGCCCCTCGTATAATGACTTAAAGGGACACTGACTTGAGTTACACAACCAAAAACGAGTCCTCCTAACCTGCCCACCCCACCACAGAGCTTTTTAAGCAGAGTGCTGATGCATTTATGCCATTCAGTCTCCATAGACAAATGTTGTAGTAGAATAGCAAAACTTGAAGCAAGAAAGCTGTCACACATATGGGTGCAGTACCAGATTCATTGATTTTAATGGTCGTTCCTGATCTAGCATGTCTCATGGCTACAACAGAGATGCAGCAAGCCAATGTGTGGGCCAAGCAACTGTGTTCTGGCACTGGCAGAAAACAAAGGCAAACCAAGAAGCACTACTGAGCACAGATATAGACCTCATAGCATCCACTCCACAATCAAACTCAATACAACCAAGCTATTTTTTTTTTCTTTCTGCTACAAGGGTCGGTGTTTCTGACACACCTTTTACACACCAATACTCAACTATGCTTTTCCAAGACCACAAGTTCATACAGCAATGGCTACTACACAAAAGCAAGAGAAAGCTAGCAAAGCCATGACATCAATGCTTATAAAATATATATATATTTTTTTTTCATATAGATGAGGGAGGAACATTTATTATCGCAGCTGAAGTTTTTCTGCTCCCGATAAACCTGCCACACTAGGATAGTCCATTTGATCCCCACATTTTCCACCACAAAAGAAAATAAGCAAAAAAGCAAAACCAGGCTTGTTTATCCTAGCTGTACAAGTAGAAAACTAACTATAAACAAAAGAAAAAAGCGCAGAAGTGAAGACACGCACCCTGCTCATAGGTGGCATCTTTTTCCGCCGTCGGCGCCTGTGGCGAGCGTAGATTCGAGACACACTGCTCTCTTCCGTCGTCGTCGAGATGCTACGACACAAACATGTCCATGAGTGAGTGCAGCCAAGGGATGGGACAGGGTTGCATATTTAATTATGTAAAAAGTGGGCAAATCCCTCGTAACATAGCTCATTCCTCTCTACACTCTTTCGGGGTAAGCACGTTTGGCTCGGAAAAAAGAGCTCAAGCACAGCATAAGGTAATCATATTCGACAGTTTGGTGCCCATGACGACAAAGTGTGCATTAGCACGCACGGCAGAGAAGACTTCTCCAGCCTCACGCACACGCATGGCTTTACAAAACACAATTGCGCCAACAATCGGCTGCTTCACGAATGCGATAGAGTTATTTGAGCATCGGGAATTGTTTGATCACTCATCACGTACAATGGCGTGCCCTTACCTGCCGAAAACTTGCCCAAGAAAAAAGAAAAAGAAATGCACCTTTGAAATTATTGTTCCTTCGTTGCAAGTTTCAACGGGTGGACCGAGAAAAGGACTTGCCTAATCTAATCGAAATCGTTACGTGGTTCAAAGAAGAGCTCCATCTTTCCAGCATTCGAGTAATAAAGCCCGCTCCCTAGAGCAGGAGCATTACAAAGGGACTACAGTAATAACCCGAGAGATAGCCCACTGAAAGCGAAAGAAAATCAGGTGAAAATAAGAAGTAAGCTAACTTTCAATGTGCAATCAAAAAAAGTAAAAAAAATTGACCGCATCTCCCCGTGGTGAATGATGTTGATTGGGGCGAAGCTCTGGTGGTGCTTGTCTGCGTAGATGCTGAGCCGCAGCATGCCGAGCCTTTTGTTCGTTTTCATCCATGTCAGAAAGACAATGTGTGGTATGGAACGTGGTTATATACGCATTTGAGCATTTGACCGCAGCGCCCTCTCCTGTATAAATGTTGAGCGGCTACATGCAACGCTTCATCCATGACATCCCCAGCTCTTGAGTTACTACCACATCTCAGAGCCCCCTACTCGTCCTGCAATAGTGGCCGAGTGGTTAAGGCGATGGACTAGAAATCCATTGGGGTCTCTCCGCACAGGTTCGAATCCTGTCGACTGCGCAAAATCTTTTTTGCAACATTTTTTTTTTCCCTACACGATCACGTGAGCTCACGAGCAGGAGCACGAGCACTGGACGCCAGACAGACACCAGACAGATGGACAGACAGATGGACGGACGGACATGGCTAGCCCCTAAGGAGCTTCGCCCCTAAAAAAAAAAATTTAGTTTGAGATTCTATGACTCGCAAAACTTGCGATTGTAGGGAGGGGCGATGAACCAAAGACGACTGTCCTTCCCAGTCAACAATATTCACTCATCTCCAGTTTTGGCTAAGTGCTAACGCCATTTCTGCCGAAGTCACCCTTGGCCAGGGCCCTGCCATTACTAAAAGTGGGCTATCTATCGGTGTTTTTAAAAAAATAGCAAATCGTGCCAAAATAGGGGGCGGGTCATCTTTCGGGGGTGGGGCACCTCTCGGGTAAGTCACAACAGAGCAGATAACACCGGTTGCGTTCCGCTGTGGAAGTACATGACACTTTAAAAACGGTGGGAGGACAAGGGCGCAGCACTGACCGGCTCGTAGTCTCGTCCTCCGAATCCAGGAAGCTCGTGGTTTCAATGTCGCTGGTCGTGAGGACCGAGGGAGTCTCATACTGTCTCACGCCATGGGCCCCTTTCGCGTGACCGTTGGACCTCCCTGCAACCGCCAATGAGCCGACAGATGAAGGCAGCGATGAGTGTGACTGCTCAATGCTTTCTGGAATGCTTCTGCATTCTAGAATGTTAGAATCCATTCTTATCCTACACCGAATATGAAAGCATTCCAACTTCAAAGACTTGTACGACGTAAACCTACCATGGCCATCGTGGTAGTGTTTCTCCTTGTGGCGGCCTGCTCTGTGTCCGTGACGATGGTCTGCGGAAATAGTTTACGTGCACCTTCGTCAGAGACTGAACGCAGCTTTCCCCGGGCATTCTTGCCACGGAACGAAGGGCTCGCAGTTGCGCCTTAATGCCCGCGGCACCGCAGCCACAGAGACCACGACGGATTGACAGAAACTCTTAATTGACTTTCGTTTCGTTAAGTTTGCAAACTGAGAAAATGTGCGAATAAACAAATCTCATTAACGAGTGAATTATGTTTGTCAATAAAGTGTGTACCTGATCTGGATTTTCCCACAACAGTGATGTGATTGGCCTAAGCCGTTTTGGCGCACGTTTTGGAGCAACCAAAACAGTGTTTTGGAGCAGCAAATGTGGCCTTTGGAGCAACAAAAACAGTGTTTTGGAGCAGAAAAAGCGGCTTTTGGAGCAGCCAAGACAGTGTTTTGGAGCAGCAAAAGTGGATTTTGGAGCAGATATTCTTAGGAAAATAAAAATACTTGTTTTAAGTGCTGTACAAACGAAGGACACTTTGTGTTGTGTTGTGTTCTGATGTGACGTGTTGTGACGGAACTCGCTGCTTCTGTTTTTGCTGCTCAGACATCCCACAAGTGTACAGGGCTGTAGGCATTGCCAAGCAATTTCGAAAAACCGCTTGCCACTGTTTTACTGGTTCCCGACGTGCCAGATTTTCGTCAAAAGTAAGCAAACGTATAAAACAATGAATTGAAAGCGTCCCGGCTGGTGCCTCAGTCACGCAATCATGTTCGCATGCACGTGAGGCAAACTTCGGCAGGCTTGCTGTTGGGCATGCTTCGTCGCGCGAGCGCGGACAACGGCTGTCCGATCGAAACCGAAACCATGCCCCTCAGCTCTGTCGCTAACTTATCCCCAATTGTACACAAAATGTAACTTTCGACCATGCAACAAAAACAGTTCAGTGGAGCGTGCTTGCCAGGCCGGCAAACAAGGTACAAGCTAAACGCACAAAAAATAAAGAACCTGAGTGCATCGATGCAAGACATTGCGAGCCAGCCTCAAAACGTTCTTGGAGCGCTTTGTGCAACAACTGAACTCGGAACAAACAAGCACGCTGTGCGGGTTCAGCGTGCAGACATTGCCTTCTTTGCTTTAGCTCACTTCTCTTCACCAACTTTCTTTCACGGCAGATTTTTCACGTACCGAGGTCCCTTTCGAAAGAAGGCCCACCGAGAGGAATCTAGATAATCAATACTTTGACAGAGCAGTCTTTGAATCAAAGATGGATTTTTGTAGTAACGTATGATTTAAACAATAAAAGGAATGTTGATGAACATGCGGCGGTACTTAGTTTCATTTTAGAAAGTACCATATCTGCAGTGATGTGGGGACGGCAACATTCGACGTTTCGCGACCACGGTGACTGAAAGGCAGTGACCAAATATAGTTTTCCCATGGCCGTTGCTTCAGCTTAAAAAGTAACTCCTGCTGCGCAAAAACGTGGTTTCGTTTCACAGCATGACGGCATGGCTGGTACCCGGCCCGCTAGCATCGGAGCGTCTGCACACATCCGCGTCTGTCGCTGAAAATGTAAAAAAAAAGAGACGAGAGACGAGACCCACAAGACAAGAGCGCGAAACGCTAGACGCCGGGAAAACCATGCAAGACCGGGTGGACAATTGATGCACGGTACTTTGCGTCAGGCGGCCGCTTGCACCACGTAACACACGCCTGCTCAATTACAGTACTCAGTTTAGTTTCGGTTTTGAAAGGCGACCTAAATTGGTCCTTTGGCGCAGGCTTGGCGCAGATTACCCATATTTAGGCGAAATGTAGCAGGATGTAGCAGGGTTAGCCCCTTGGCGCAGTTTGGCGCAATTGGCGCAGCAATCACATCACTGCCACAAGCAAAGGGTTCAAAAAGGCGGCACCTCAAAAAAGTTGCGAGACATGGGGCCCGCGAACATACCGCCATACCCTAACATTAACACCGCATTAAGTGAGTGAGTGAGCGAGTTAGAAAATAAAGCTAAAGAAACAACTTGTGCAAGGATGCCTCAGGTCGAATGTCCCAACAGTATTCTCTACGACGAGCATTGCAAGCAAAGAAAGCGTGCATATTTTCAGAGAGCATGAGCACAAGTTCGCGCCACAGGCAAGGACATCACCGATTCAGTTCTTGATTCTAATTCAAAGCAAAAAGAAATCGTTACCAGGAATAGCCACCCAACTCTAGTTTCAAGCATGGCACAAAGAGCTGCTACGGGGCTATCGATAAGAAGGCAGAGTTAAGTGGAGGCGTGTGAGCGAGCGAGCCTGTTACCTTTCCTAGAGCTGACCATCGACTCGGACTCCGTGAAGGTGGTGTCCCCGTCCCTACAGTCAAAAAGATTGGGGCTGTTAGGACAGCGAGGAGTTCGGGAAAGGAAAGAAAGGGGGAAAAGAAGAGGGGCGAGGGTCAGGTCACAATTACGCAAAACCCATGGCACAACATTTTTAAACACGCCCAACACACAAATACTCGCTCGTGTCAACGATTCAACGTCGCATTTAACATTTGGACAAGACAGCAGCCGTAGAAGCAAGTGGCCAGCCAGCCTACACTAGTACTCCGCAAAGCGGAGCCGATTCTGGTTGATGGTGACCTGAGGAGAAATTATACATGGACTAAATTCATTGACACATTTTTAGAGGATATAAAAGCGCAAAGAGCACGCCTCGCAAAAGGGTCACATGTTAGGTGTTGCCAAATGAAGCTGGGCAACACTTTTACGATAAATGATCCACAGGTTTCTGTCGTCCATCTACATTGTTTCATAAGTATTTTTAACTTTGTAAAAATGCGCAAGAGCTACCTGTTGGGGATTGAGGAGGTGGGCTGAACAAGCAGAATTTTCAGAATGTGAAAAGTATGTTCCGTGTATCGCAATGAGAAGTTACCATAATAGAAGGTTATATTGTGGCAACCAAGCGGTCATCGGTCATGTACCGATACAGATGTCGCGCTAGGTACACTAAAATATCCCTAAACGGAACACATTAAGTGCAAAAATATTTGTTATATCGGCGCTCCATCTGGCAGTAGGCTGACAAAGCGAGCGCTGCAGAGACTACGCTACGACAAACAATACGAGTCATAACAGCCTTTGATGCTTCTCTGGCGTACCTGCCAATGTTTGAGAAAGCTTCGGCCCAGATTAGGGATGAAACACAAAAATTAGATCCCATTCTATGAACTCTTTAGAAACAAATTACAGAGTAGAAGTAAAGACTGAGTGTCGCAGCTCGTTATGTCCAGAGGGGTACAGCGCTTCTGAAAACAGCACGAGGACTGTGGCATTCCGTAATGAAAACAAAAGTGGGCTGCTAGACCAGCAACACTTGATCTGGCAGAACACAAAATACAGCTCAAGAAAACTCCGGTTCAAAGTCATTAAACCTAAAGTTACTTAAAGCGTGTCATTATTTATTTTTTTCCATTGTGTATAGAGGGCATTATTACTGATTGTTTTCTAAATCTGTAACCCGCTGGAGCCCTAAAAAAAGACCTGCATTGTCTAAAATAAATAAAATTACAATGGGACCACAGGGCGCACAACTGCTGCTTAAAAAGAGCTAAAAACAATGCACTTACAAATTAAAAAAAAAAAAAAAATTAGCAGTACCACATTTGACAAGTACAGGCTCCCACTGGCTTTACATTGACCGCTCTTTCTATCCAAGCGGCAACAGAGATGACCGGTAGCCCATGGTTGCCCGCAAGTGAGTGTGGGACCGTCTTTAATTCCTTAAAGAGGTAGGGGTCAAGCACGGCCGTGAACTCCCTTTGTTGTCCGAGAGCGCTCAGTTCGTCTCGAAGAGGTCCTGCCGAGTGACGGCGCCGTCTGCTCTTTCGTCATTAGGGGAAGCCAGAGAGAGGAAGAAGAGTGCCCTCACTGGAAGGAGGGGGGCCGTCCGTCCCCAGAACGTTCCGGAGCAAGCCGCGTCTCCAGGCGCTGCGAGGGCGTCTCAGTGCACTGCGACGCGTTGTCCGAGACATTGCTGCCTTCGGCCGTGACAAGCTGCACACAACACAAGACCTCTGGTCATGACAAATGGAATAAAAAGAAAACTCGCTAACCCTACAGATTCGGAGCAGTTGTGAAAGATTTATCGCGCAAATCAACAAGCAGGACCCACGGGCCAGTAGCCCCGACAGAGTCGTTTCGTAAGACAAGAAATATATTAAAAAGAACATGTTGGAAAAGTTTTAATTTTGTTTATTATACGGGAATATGGAGTAGAGTTTGTTTCTGAATATGCATTCAACCCTTGGTAGGAGTGTGACACCTCACGGCCCAGAAACTCAGGACGTCCAACAGTTCTTTTAGATGGAAGGTACTTTTTAGCTGCAGCACTAAATAACTCGGTAACCCTATGAGTAACATATTTTGATTAGAGACTGCACCGAATTGAGATTTTGAACTTCAGAGATTTTGCTGGGCAAGGAGCACATTGCTCGTTGACAACCATTGTTGTAGTAATGGTGAAAAACTATGGATCTTTGGTTTGCTGACAACACAAAACGTGACTCGAGGTTCCGAAAAATGTTGACTCTTTTTTCTCAAGTGTGTAGATTGTTTTATTAGAAGGTAGATACGAGACCGTATTCGGCGTCATGTGTTTTATGCTACGCTGTCGGGGCTAGAGTAGCTTCCACTGTGCTGCAGCCCGGCTTCATCCTCTGTCTCATCTGCACGTGCCACTAGCTTTGACAGAGATGGAACGCTGCCGAAGCTACGCCATTAGCCTCGACAATGTGGCACAAAATACCTGACGCCAAGGATAGTCTGTTTTGTTTCAGAAAGAAATCTGCCCCACATTTTGAAAAAAAACAAACAAAAAAAAAACCAGAAAAATATAGCAACAATGATTTTTAAAGTTGAGGCAATGTTGTCAAAAGTAACACAGCCCAAGCAGTGCTTCCCGATGTGAGGTGCACACCTGCTTGGTTTCGAGTTGTATCATTAATTGTAGGAGTGAGGGTGTAAACTTTCAGAGAGGTTTAGGCAGAGTAATATGTAATGTTAGAGCAAGATAATGTGGTCATTTTAGGGCTAGGTGAAATTAGGTCAGGTAAGGATTAGACTGTTATCTTCATTGCCAACCAGTAGAAATACTCTGATGATTCCAAAAAAGCTCGAGGTACACCTAAGCACTTCTTAGGAGTTGTGAATGCAAAAGCGTGCAAGCCGCTCGTCCACTCCCTTTTTCGTCTGCTGCATACTTTCCGTCGCCATCGCGCGCCCTCTCCTCGCCGCTCTGACCTAGGACGCTCCGTGTTAACGGCGCGCTGATGGACACGCAGCCTCATGGGGTGAGCGGTCGTGGAAACTGACGAGCGCAGCGGCCAATGGGAGCCCTGTCGACGCGCACCAGCCAATGGAACCGAAGGTGAAATCGCGGAAACTAGGTGCCGTTTTCGAGCTTCAAACTGATGACTCCAGCTCGCTCCATGGCACAGTTAATGCTTTCGCATTAAAAATCATACTGGGTCCAATAACTGTCAATAGCTCCTTATCAGGATTGCCTTTAAAATACTTTCAAATTTCGGCATGAACAACTCCTGTAACACGTGTATGTTTCATCTGGACAATTATATAACATGTTTACTGATAATGCAAACTACACCAACTTGACATAACAAATATTAACAATTTAATCAGACATTCAGGAGACGAAACGTCTGATGTTTACTGTTGTGCATATTAAAACTATATATAACACATAATTTAGAAATATTACATAAATATTGTCCAAGAAAGTAAAATTCCCATCCTTCATTAAAGTTTGCATTTGCTTTCTTAGTCCTTCCGAATCACTGCCTGCATCACTGCCTGCATCACTGCCTGCAACACCTATAATAAAACTCAGTAAAAAAACAAACAAAAAACAGTAAAATAATTTGTATAATTTGATTTAAAATAAAAATTGAATTGATTTGAAACTAGTATTATGTCTAGTTAGAGTAGGGATGCTTACCTATTATGGCAAGGGCTCTTCATTTTCAGACTGAGATTCCACAAAATTCAAGTAGTAAAAGTAAGGGGAACAACCAAATTTATGGAAAGATATGGGTCGAAAAACGTCAAAACTTTTTCTCAAAATGTGATTTCGGGTTTTTAGAGTCCTATCTTTATATCTTAGAATGAAATAAAAAGACAGAATGTAATTGCGAAATTAGTCACGTATGCATGTGAAGAGCTCCCGGCGACCCAGAAAGGCATATATTTGACTTTTTCGTGTGTGCGGTTCTTCAAATTGTGATGTCACCCACCACCATCACATTTATTTTGAAAAGTATGCCTAACCTTCTCCTCTCTGTCGCATTCTTCTTAGCTTCAATTTCTCACTAAAAATAAATAACAAAAAGTTTGTTTGTTTTTACCGCAAAAGGGTGTCACTACATGTCTATGGTAATATTCAAACTCGTTTTTCTCTTTTTGTAATGTTGGGGCATCTTCACACTCTGCACACATTAATTTTTGCTCTTAATATTATCCAATCACAACCAAATTTGACATGCATATGCTTTAGGATATGTAGAATGCAACTATCAAAGTTTGGTTAGAATGAGTGATTTTACGTTTATAAAAACTTTAAAATTTGTTAACCCTTTGAAAATGACTTTTTTTTCAAATTATTTTAAAATAAAAGAGGTCTTGCACATATTATTTTTGCTGTTCATTGCACTCAATAGTTTAAAAAGAGCAAATTACCTTTTGTTTTTGGCAATTTTAAATGAGTTGCCATGCCTTACGTATGTGCAAGAACATTTTTTTTATGCGTGCGCATTGCATTTAGAACATAAAAATATTGAGGGACGATCATACTGCGTGATGTGTTTAGACAGCGGCAGCTTTTTCGTTTATTTTCGTTTAAGCTCACACCCTTAAAGACCGACGTACAACCTCGGTTTTCTGCAGGGAAGATAATCCTCTTAGCGCTCCCCTCTCCTAAGCTGCGAGGGGAAGCCAAGTTGGGGCAAGATAAAACATGGAGAGGATATAGGAAAGGAGAAGACGGGCAAAAGTGGAAAGCGCGAAGTGTACGTCGGCCTTTTAAGAAAGCAGGGGATGCGCCGCCAACAGCTGCCGCTGTAATTATTTTCGTTTACGCTCACGCCATCGCCAAATTTAGCGGGGAAACTGGATAGGTGCATAGATCATGTGACATAACTTTTTCCGATAAACTTAGCGGAAAAGTTGCTTTTGTCTGTAGGTTCCGTGATGTCAGGTCACGTGACATCAATTTTCCCGCCAAATTTAGCAAGGAAAATGAACTGGTGCATTGGTTATGTGACCTTAACTTTCCCGGAAAATTTAGCGGGAAGACTGAATTGGTGCATAGATCAAGTGACATGAATTTGTCCGCTAAATTTAGCGGGGAACCTCTATTTGTCTGTAGGTTCCATGACCATAGGCGTGCACACAGGGGCGGGGCGGAGGGGGGGGGGGGGGGGGAAGCAACTATAGGGAAGAATGCAAAATTTGTCAAGCTCTTTTTTCTCTTTTTTTAAATTTAAAAATAGTTTTAGTTATGTTGCTTGCAGCCCCTGGCTTCACATTTTCTGCTGACAAGACTGCGGCAGAGCATTTCCTTATCCATTGTTGTATATCAAAAGTACACCAATCTTTAAGTTCTGAACATAAGTTTCTCTGCTTAGTATTTGATGGCAACTTTGCTTTTCACCCACATATAAAAGCACTAAGACGGAGGTGTCAAAGTAAGCTGAAAACACTCAAAGTCCTTTGACATTGTCACCCAACTGACCACTGTAGCATTTCGAATATCCCCCATGCCTAGTCTCTGTGCCAAATCAAAGTAATCGTTGCTTGATAAACGGCGGTTTTTTCTTAGTGCCATGCGCTTTTTAGGACTTCATAGACTTCCTCTATACAAACTAATTCTGCCATTAAGAACAAAAGTGGTTCCCAAAATTGTCCCTCTGTCAAGATGTACACATAGCATGCAATCTGGACATCTGGTTCATAGCGAAAGCTTCCATAATCTCTCGTCCGTATCTTGAGGCATGACCTCCGATTCAAATGGTCGAAGGAAGGTCGGCCAAACAGGGTCCAACGCAATCAGAGGTATGTCTGGCAATCGGGTGGTGGTTCATCTGGTTGGAAGTCATTGTTGTCTGTCCCCTTCTCTGTGTTACCTTCCCTATAATCAGGGACAATGCCAAAGGGAGGCGAGGGCCTCCCCTAAAATTTTTCCTATACCCCAAAATATGCCAACCTTTCCAACCCCCTCCCCTCCCCTCCCCCTCCCCCTCCTCCTCCTCGTCCTCCTCCCCGTAATTTTTGTGTGCACACTACATGGCCCGTCATTCCCAGCCTACAAAGGCCCCATAACGGACATTTTCAACTTTTTCGTGCCGTCCGCTTTATTTTCTTTCTGTACCCCCTACAGAACAAAAGATATGTGAATATCAGTATAGCTTGCCGAGACTACAGAGCGTCGTCTACCACTCAATGCCGTCTCGCGCCGACCATACAATGCTTCCCGAAAGTAGTGTTGCCCAAGGGATGTTACTCAAAAGACTTGGAGTCCCATCTGCACTGCGCCGTCGCTTCAGACCTGCCAGACAAAGGAATTCAAGGGCACTGCTCATGTTCTGACCGAGGAAATCCCCCAAAGTCCTGAGACGCCTGGGCCGACTGACACGTCTGCAAGGGGGCGGCTTCGATGCATTGAGGTTATCCTGCTTATTCCAAGTCTCTATGGCTGTGCACGACAAGTCCCTGAAGCACCTTTGGTGATGGTGTCTGTGTGTGTGGTCGGAAAAGGGTATAAGTCGGAGCCTGGAGGTTCGAGAACTGCCACACTCCCATCCTTAGTGACCCTGTGGCACGGAGTCCTCCCGAGTTACTACATCAGGAGGTTGGAGGAAAACAAAGTGTTTACGCACTTGGGGGGAGGGGGGGCGGAGGGACTGTGCACACAGTCCCCCCCCCCTCCCCCCAAATATCATAGAAGTAAATAAATGTTGCCAGTTGAGAGTAATGTCTGTCCACATTCGTTTATGTGCTCTCCCTAAATCCTCACCAAACCCTAGGGAACTGAAGAATGTGGACTGCTTGAAAGAAGCAATTTTGAGAAATGACTCGTGCTCTCCGATACTAATCGAGCAGAACAGTGCATTTTGTTTAGACACCCTTACTCCCGAAATTCCTTCTGCAGTCCGTACCAGTGCCTGACCCCATCTGAGCTCCACCGCAAGGCCAACCACTCGGTACCAAGAACATTGAGGAATAGTACTCAAAGAATTCCTCCGGGTGTGCTATGGCATCCAATCACCCGATTAGTGACTTCTTTCAACAAACAGCAACGAAGCGGAAAGTTTCAGTAAATGCCTCCACTTCTGAACCTGCCAGGCGTTCGCTCGATGGAGAGAGGACGGCGTGTGCAAGCGCCAAGGAATGAATGTGAGTCTTAATGATAGCGATGACGGCGGAGGGATTGTCAACTTTTGGAATGAAGAACGCAAAGCCCGACTTTCTCAATTGAAGACAAGTACCACCAGATGTAGCTCGAACAGCCTTTGCCAGTACAGCATGTGCTGGTCTTTTCTTGTGACCAACTATGGTGATAATTCGAGGGCCTTCAAGTCCAACTGGTACATTAGCTTTCCGTGGTTGGAGTACAATGCGTCTTCGAACTCTGCTTTTTGTTTCTCCTGTCAGATGTTTTCTACTAGTAACGAACAGGACAGTGGAAGTGCTGTATTTTGACAAAGGGCTATTGAAACTGGAAGAAATCTGTTCAAAAGAAAGGTGGACTACGACGCCACTCCAACAGCGCGGCACACAAGACGTCCCAAGCCTCGGTTTCCTTCAAGCAGGTAAAGAAAAGTGGCCCAAATAATTCAGTTGCCGTGAACATCAGCCAAGCGTATTCAGTAAAGGCAAGGAAGAACCGTCACTACACCTTCTTGATCACTGATGTGCTCCAATTTTCCACGATGCAGGGGACTGCCTAAAGACCAGATGATGAGTGACGTGTTACGGACACCCCATTTCTGATGCTTCACATTGCTTCCCATCATAACAAACGAATTCGCCTTCACCAAACATTGGGTCATGATGAGCGTGCGTGCTTATTTGGTATTGCGGAATGTAAATATGTATATCTGAATATTTTGCATGTGACATGCTACATTAACCAAAGTTGTAAATACATTGTAAGATAATGAAATAAACTGAGCTGATATCTATTAAACACTACCAAAGTGACTTTGTGCCCATAGTCGACATTGCCATGAGCGACTATGGCTCTACCTAGTCATTGTCCCTGAATATTTTTTCTTTAGTCTTAATTGTGAAAGCTAACAAATCGAAAGCCCATGCCCCCCTAAAAAATTTTGTGCGCCTCCCCACTGAAAAGCCTGGCTCCGTCTCTGCTTATGGCCTCGTTCGCGTGTTCTCTCGATCGATTATTTAGGCATCCACCCGTCTTGCCTATGTATTTAGCACCGAAGGACATGTGTATTGAAAAAACACACTGTTCGCTATCTTGTGTAAATTTTCTTTTCAGTAAATAAAAGTATTATTATTATTATTATTATTATTATTTACGGCAAGTTACATAATTCGTCTTGTGATTTTTCTGACTAGGGGGCAGTGATCTGGGGCCATTGACCTTTCTACAAAAGTCCATCAAAACGCAGAGGTTTCTCTTGATCAGGGGTCCAATAAAAATTTGTATGTTGATAGAATAAGGAGATTTTGCAAACCATGCCTGTGACACTTAGGATTTGATCAAGCTTCACACTTTGTGTAACTAATTATGCACCTTTCATACGAACCCATTTCTGAAGGTGCATTGAAGTGGTTATCGGGATAGTCAATTTTATACCAGCAATGCGATCTACATGCGGAAAGCATCCAAAATATCTAAAAATTACAGTCATGCCTGGCGTATTTCCCCCTTTCAAAAATGTTCAAAGGTCGCAGACACGCCCTTTCTTAGGGCAAATTCCACAAGTGAAGCGGTCAACGATGGTGCGCACGCGCGGACAGACCAGCGTAGTAGTTCTAGACCCCAAGCAGTATCAAGCTGCCGCAGCCTTGGACAAACTATGTTTCAGCAGCTGTTCACACGTGCACGTGATAGACATTCACAATCTGACGCCGTTAGAATTAGAAATCCTTCAGCAGATAAGGCTGTTTATACTTTAACGCCGACGAACACAACCCGAGCCAGCGCAAAACGACGTGGCAACCAAATCGTCTCACGCAGCATATTTCCATTTGCTATATCGGTACAAATCGTGAGATTGGTGTTTGTGGTTCGTCCGTGTTGTGTGGTCATGCTTCGAAGCAGCGGATCGGGGCAGTGGTTAGCAGTTCGAAAACAAGAAAATGATTAGGACAACGAGTAGACACCAGCATTTATTTCCCCCGAAGTGTCCCACAAATGTCGACGGAAAAGCTAGCCGCCTGGCAGGTTCGCCGGAGTCGTGTCAAATCGACTTCGGTGAATCTGCCGGGATACTTTGATGGAAGCGATCGATGCACTCAATATTCCACAGCACCTCCTTCTGACAGACGGCCAGTGTGCTATCATAGTAGCTAGCCTTTCACGTTGACTCAAAAAACTAGCACGGGAGACTGCGTACGGTGCCGAAATTATGCAATGTAAGCGTTCAAAATTCTAATGCACTCTGAGCCCATCCAAACAATGCAGGATTCAGTTCCATTTTCATCGCATACCTCTACTATCTTTTACAAACTGTGACATCCGTTAAAAATTTCTGGCCGGGTAAATAGCAGACGTTTCACTGGGTTCGCCGCTGCGTCTTCGAGCTTCCAGCTTTTGCCGGCACAATGTGCATGCGAGTCCCACGCGTTAGGCCTACAAACCATCTCGGGGGGGTCGCGCATCCTCGGAGCAGTCTATGTCCACGTTTAACCTCGCCTAGTCAATCGCAGGAACGTGATATATGCACAGCAGCACAGGAACACGATAACAGCACACGACACACGAAAAGAACGGCAGGTTCAGATCGCGGAAATGAGCATCTCACACACTCCGACTAGCAGCGACGGCCAGCCACGGCTAGGTGGCGTAAGCTACCGCCCATTATAAAGAATATGATCGATATCCATCGATCCATCCATCCAACCGATGGGGCCGGGCAAACACATTACTCTGGGTGCGGCGAAAGGCGAGGAAGAATATAGTTTGCTGGTTTCAAAGCGAATTTTCAGTATTACGCCTTTCGCGCCATTAATATTTTGCGTCTTTGTCAAAATACAACGCTTAATGTGCCCAAAACTAGGTATAATGATAGCAATCGTAATCTCCATTGGTCCAGAAAAAAGAAATTGATTGCAAGGAAAAAGAGTTTGCATGATTGTTATTGCTGTAAGATCAGCAGGCGGTATTGTAATTTAAAACTAATATATTTAACTGACACCTGTTAAACAATAGAACACCAAAATATAATTTTTTTCAAAAAGCACTTCAGTGCACCTTTAGAGAAAAGTGCAACAGCACAGCTGTAAATATGACATCTCAAATTTAATAAAATTCGAAGGGCCATTGTTATTACCATTGTATGTCTTAGCATAATGCAGAGGTAGTTTTGGAGGGGGCCTGGATTGGGGCGGGAGGGGCACTCTAATGAGAATAGGTTCTCTCAAGTGGAACCCTGCGCACGCCTCTGCCCATAATGTCAGATCATGTGACATCCATTTTCCCGCCAAATTTAGCAGGGAAACTGAATTGGTGGATAGGACATGTGATGCCAATTTTTCCGCCAAATTTAGCGGGGAAGCTGAATTTGTGCATGGTCATGTGACGTAAATTTTTAGCTAAATTTAGCGGGGAACCTGAATCCTCTGTAGGTCCCTTCATGTCAGGTCACATGACATCAATTTTCCCACCGAATTTAGTGAGGAATCTGAATTGGTGGATAGGTCACGTAGCATAAAATTTTCCGCTAAATTTAGCAGGGAAACTGAAATCGTGCATAGGTCACATGACATAAATTTTTCCGCTAAATTTAGTGGGAAACCTAATTCGTTTGTAGGTCCCGTGACATCAATTTTTCCACCAAATTTAGAGGGAAACTGAATTGGTGCAAAACAGACTTGTTACAGCTTGTTTTGGGCAATAAAACTTGAGCGTCTCAAACTGTCACACTGTTGAAGTGTGCCTGCTCTGGTGCCGAACGTGATCACGAGGAAAATACAAAGAAACAACAAACAGACACACTAAGACTGCTTACATGTAGGAATGCAAAAGCATTCCTACACACAGCGCATTCCTACAAGCAGCGCGCCACGTCTTTTCTTTTCCCACAGCCACGGCGCTCCGGCGGAAAAAAAAAAAAAAAAGGAAACGTCGGGAAGCCAAATATTGTGACGTCACCACCCAGAGGTAAGGGACGCATACTTTATCGGTGGGAGGATGAATCTGGCACTTTCGATTGTTTTATGGTGTTGAATCTAGCCGATTTCGGAAGTCAAAAGGTGTTTTCCTTTTCTTCAGCACTACACAGACAAAAAAACAAAAAAAACTTAGCGAGTGCACCACAAGTAGTGTGAGGCCCAACCAGGTAAGCTTGTCCTACCCAAAATGAGTGCCACAGTTTGTTTGAAGCTTCAGCGCAGGAGGCGTATAGGTCATGTGACGTCAATTTTTTCCACCAAATTTAGCGGGGAAACAATTCGTTTACACTTACTAAGCCGTCGCAAAACCAGGGGGATGGGCCCGTAACAGCTACCGCTGTAAAACAAACTATCAAAACACACCAGATGTATAAAAAGTAAATCAAACAGTATAAACTAGGGATGCCACCAACTTTTTCCAACCGAAGTTTCGATGATCGAATCAGGCGGTTCAAAAGGTTTGAAACTTTTCGAACTTTCTAGTATATCGAAACATTCGAAGGAAGTTGAATGTTCAAACTTTTTAAACTAAGAAATTTGACGCTTTTCGAAATTTCTAACTTTGCACATTCAGAAATGCAATGTTTTTCAAACCTTCGAACTTATTACGCTAAAAGATTCAATCCTTTTCGAACTTCCGAACTTATTACGCTGCAAAATTCAATGCATGTCAAACTTTAGAACTTGATAGACTAAAAAATTTGATGATTTTCAAAGTTTCAAATTTCTTGCACTAAAACGTTTGATGCTTTTCAAACCTTAGAACTTCCAACGCTAGGAAATTCGATAATTTTCAAACTTCCAAATTTATTTATCTAGAAATTTTGGAAATGTTTGAACTTTCAAATTTTAAAAAGTTCGACGGACTTCGAAATTTTTTAGTAAAAGTTTGAAGTTTGTCGAACTTCAAAAGACCGGCGGGGAGTTTCGTTTGGATTCAGGTAGTGAGGTACATTCGTTTCTTTGTTTTTTCCAATTTTTACATGCGGTGCCGCATTCTTTGCGAAAGACAATGCCGTTTATTTCAATGTTCTGGCATACTTAGTTTTAAAGAAACAAAATTCCCGAAGGAACGAGGAAGGACGACGGGTTTTTGATGATTATCGTTTGTGTCATATTTGAAGTGCGCTATAGCGAAGCTATTTATGGTAGAGGTGTTAAACTTTTTAAGAATGATCTATGTATAACCTAGGTAAGTATCCTCTTAAGATATGATTATTGTTATTCACGATGAGTTTCGAAGAAATGTCCAAACATGAATCTACGGGCAATTATGCCCTAAACTTGGTAATTTTTTTCGTCTAGATTTTTCGATGTATCGCATTCAAATTAACACCACATACAGTACATATCATTGCCCTCAGTAGAATACAAAATAACATATTTATTGTTTTTTCATGTTGAGGAATAAATTATCTCATGGGGAAAGATTTTAAATCTTGTTCAAGTTCAGCACATCATTAAAAAAACATTTTTAATTTGTTTTTATTTTTTATTTTCTCGCTTCACATTCCTGGGACGTGTTTCTTTTAGCTTGTACACATTTTGATAGGAGTAAAACTTGTTTCGAAGTTCTGAGCCTCTGAATATACAAGAATACAGCACTTCCAAGGGTTCTTGATAGTATTTTTTTTTTTTTCATCCCCGCATTTATAGTTTTGTTTAATCTTTTTTACCAATGGCAGTTATTTAGGTCGGAAAGGGCATAGCTTTCAACTTCCCAACCACTAGGCGTTTGGCGAGTAGTGCCTTCTGACGAGTTTCCGACAATGACCATCTACGCGAAAAAGAGCGACAGTAGCTCATATGCATAAATATTTTCAAATTAAAATAAGCTCGACCACGCCCTCTTTTCCCGTGTTCTTTTCTTTAACAGTCCAAAATATCTGGGGAAGGGGGGGGGGGGGGGGGGGGGAGGGCTCCAGCCCTCCCCCCCCCTTTTCCTTTTGTTCTTTCTCTTCCGACACCACTGGCATGGTAGAACGCTCTTCGACCCCGAGTTCTGCCGGCTTCTGTGCTTTTGCCCGGCGTTTCCTCCGTCCCGGAAA
Source organism: Ixodes persulcatus (assembly GCA_013358835.2). Taxonomy (NCBI): domain Eukaryota; kingdom Metazoa; phylum Arthropoda; class Arachnida; order Ixodida; family Ixodidae; genus Ixodes; species Ixodes persulcatus. Next base: position 189,423 of record JABSTQ010011399.1, on the reverse strand, counting down.
ATAAACCTCCAGAGCAATTACAAACTAATTTTACTATATGCCAGCGTCACTTGGGCGGCGTTCGATCGGATTACTACCAGCGTGCAAGGGGGTGGGGAGGTAGTTTGCCAGATCACTTCAAGGTTTTTCTGAGCCTCAACCACCTGCCCACCCCTGGCCGTTTCAAACTGGATGAGTATCGTACAACAGTGCGTTAGTGTGATCCCTACTGCGTGACTGACGTTAAAGACCCCCCCCCCCCCACACACGACTCTGAACTGGCAAATACTGCAGCACATCCGGGACACTCGTCGTCTCATTTATTTGCCTGACCAACTTCGCACAGTCTAAATATCACGTCCAAACTTTTCTATACCTGATTTCGTGAAAACCAGTGAGACGTGAAAGCATTATCTGAAACTGAAACTGTAGAGGAACATGAAAACCAGACTTCAAACTTTGCAAACTGGGACTTGAAAAAAACTAAAAATCTTCAAAGATTTTTTTTTTTTTTTTATTTTACCTTAAAAGAGAATCGAAACCTTCAAACTTTTTTAACTTTATATAGAAAAAAATTACAAATCTTCGATTTTTTTTAATTTCATGTCTATAAAAATTCGAAACTTTCGAATTTGTCAAACTTTATATCCAAAGAAATTTTGAAATCTTCGAATTTTTCGAACTTCAGATTTAAAGAAATTCTAAATCTTCGAAGCTTTCGAACTTCAGATCCCAAGAAATTCAAAATTTTCTAATCTCTCGAGTTTCAAGTTGGGAAAGTTTGAAATCTTCTAATTCCTTGAACCTCAAGAAAAAAAATATTGAAAATATTCGAACCCAAACTTTTAGAAACCGTGAAAGCTTCAAACTCGAAACTCCATGGTGTTTGAACTTTGCGAACTTTTCGAATTCGATCCTCAGTTCGGTTTAAAATATCAAAACCCTTTGAATTTGAACCTAGGGTGGTTCGCGGCATCCCTACTATAAATTGAAAATTTCATTCAGTTATAGTAAATAACTAAGAAAAATGTTTCCCCCTACCTCAGGATCTCTGTTTATCCAGAACATGCTTTTGCACGAAAATATGTGCCAATTCATTTCAGTAAAAAAAAACTCCAAGCACAATTTTTCATACCAGAATGGTTTTGCTAATTCTTTGTGCAGTAAATAATTAATGGCCATGTAGTTCTTTTTTTTTTCTTTTTTTTTTGTTAAAGCCATATCTTGCTGCAATAAGCACTTGACATACACTCGCTTTCCATAAATATACAAGCCAGTTTATAACAAATTTTAAAACCACCCCGTCAGCTAACTACCGAAGACCGCCAACCCAGCTTCAGCCATCAAAACAACCAACTTTAAAAAGCCCACGAGCGCATTGCAACGTAGCTAAAGTGACCAAGCATCCCAAACCGAAGCGAGACAGCCCTGCTTCTCCGGCTTTAATACTAATGTCCCACCGGCCGGGTTGTAGGAATGTGTATAGTCCCACTTTTTCCAAACCAGCCCGAGCTTGCATGCAACTTCAAGTCGCATGTCAGACACGCAAGTAGCGGCGCCAATGCTTGCACCAGCGACGTTCTAGCAGCAGTATGCCTTCTTAACCACACATGTGCTCGCCCTAGCTGATCTAATAATTAAATGCTGGAGTCGTTGGCTAAGTCCCCTGGCTAAAGATATAGACAGAGTTTGAATTTGAAAGCATAAACCGAAAGGTGATTTTTCGGGAATACACTTCACACACAGCAACGGCTCAAGCTTGAATCACTAAATTTAGTTATCATCATCATTAAAATTGTAATCTTCTTGCACTATTCAGACACAATGTTATGCTATAATAATGTCCTCTTACCGCAAAATACCGGGCAAGCGCCCACTCAAAATTTAGAGATAATCGCGAAAAAATAGGGGATGGGCGCTTGTCTGGTCATCAATTTTAAATATAAATGTACTGCGCGTATTTCCTCAGATCTTACAGATCTGAGAGTGGGCGCTTAATGTTTAATGGGCGGATGCGCGGTATTCTACGGGAATTAATTTATTTCCACCTTAAAGGCATTACATGGGGGGTGTTAATACAATAAACCAACAAATAAACACAATTATCTAGAATAACACAAAGTAGAAGTTAGGCAAAATAAAATACAACTGAAATAGCACTCACACAAGATGGATTTGAAGAGCATTGAAAAATGCTGTAGACTCGTTGATGGTAGCTATAGATGATGGTGGCTGGTTCCATTCGGAAATGGCGAGGGGTAGAAATTATTCATTAAAAGCATTGGTCTTACCGAAAATTTGTTTGATAGCACAGGAGTTATTTAGGTAAGAAGATATTCTTTCTGATGGTGATATTAAAGAGTCCTTGAGGTCTGAGCAATAGTTATAGATTTTGTGATGGAGGCAGAGTCGGGAGAGCTTCCTTCGATAGTGCAAGGGGTTAATCCGATTTTATTCTTTAAGGCAGAAACACTGGTGAAATGATTGATGATAAGATGACACGAGTGGCTGGGTTTTGCACTGATTCTAAAGCGTCAACGAGGTTAGATTGATTGGGGTTCCAAATAGCTGCAGAATACTCTAGTTCAGGTCTAACATAAGTTTCATAAGCCATTTTTCGAACATGTGGGAGGGCACCTCATAGGGTTTGTCTGATGAATCCGAGAGTCTTGGATGCTTCTGCAGAAATGGTTTCAATATGGGTTTTCCAAGGAAGGTTAGAAGTTAATCACATGCCAAGATATCTATCTGTACATGGAAACGGGTTCAATCACTTCTTTGTGAGTGATATATTGATATACGATCAAGGACTGATTTCTGATGAATTGAATTAATTTGCACTTGAATTTCTTTAGACATTAACCATTTTCCACACCAGTGGCCAATTTCCTCTAGACCATTCTGAAGTTGATAGTTATCGTTTACTGATGAAATCTTGTTATATATGACAAAATCATCTGCAAAAAGCCGTATTTTAGAGGAAATTTTACACGGAAGATTGTTAATGTAGATTAAGAAAAGCAGTGGTCCCAGGACGAATCCCTGTAGAACCCCTGACATAACGCTTGCTAGCCTCGATTCGTGATCATTAGTGACTGCGTACTGAACGCGAGATGCAAGAAAATGAGTAAGCCAGGAAAGTACTAAGGGTTCTAATAGTAGAGATGATAGCTTAAAGAGAAGATGTTGATGAGGAACACGGTCAAAAGCTTTTGAGAAGCCCAGAAATCTACTTGCTCAAGGAAGGCATGAGGGCCGGCGCTGGCCAATCACAACGATGGATAGACGGCCTTCGCGCCTTCCTTGAGGAACTGGAGGGGCGTATCAATTGGAGTGAGGTTTCTGAATTCGGCAGTAGGAGTGCACGTCGGCGCTGATTACCCAGATACCCTCCAACCAGCTGTGCGAACACAGTGCTGTCTTAATAACATGAGCATGTTCATTGACCTCCCCAAAACGCTCATAATAATGAGACAAGAAAGCATCTGTTTATTCAGTTCAGTTCTAAAAACTCGTCTTGTAGTGGGATTTCCATATTAATCGGGTCCGTATCAATGAGGCACGACTATGTCCCCCTTTGGGGGTCAGAAAAACAGGGTCAACTTACAAGTAGCGTTTGTGAACGAAGGTAGAACAGGACGTTATACGGTTTAGCCCTGCGTCCTATCGCGCGGTAAACAGGACAAAGGTCGCAGGCACGAGTAGGATCCCGTTATCTCGCTGAGCAGCACATACCCAGGAAACCACCCGGCCATTGAAGCAGGGAAGCTTGGAGTCATCCTCCACGATTTCCTCCTTCACAACTCTGAAAAACACAGAGCAAAAAAAAAAAAAAAAGTACTTTACGCTTGAAAACACTCGTTCAATTGACCATGACATGTCGCATTCAACTCCATGCACAGGGTTCGAAAAATGATTATAACTGCGAAACCCTAGGGTGCTGAACGGTTGAAACACTTAATTAAGCGCATCTAAAAGACAAAAAAAAAAAAAATTGTAAAGTTGTACTGCGTGCGAACTAGCAATGACTAAAATACCTGGCAGCAGTTCACCGGTATGATCTACGAAGTCTACGTACTAGAAAGAGCTCTGAAAATTGGATGCCAATAATTTTCTGAGGACAGGATAGCGATAAGAAATGCACCCGTTTTACCGCCACCAAGCCAAATCGGCGAATCCCGAACTGGTTATTCACGACGCGTAGAATAAACTTGAAAACGTAATGAGTGCTTCCCGCACAACACGGTACTTTAACACATGGGCTTTGCCGTACCGCCACTCCCACAGAATCGACGACTGCACGAGAAAACCACGATCAACTCACCCGAAGTCGTCGTCCATGGATCGGAAGAAAAATTTGTAATTTGGCCTATTGAGAACATTTTTAAAGTCTGCTAGCGTGACGCGATCTGGAGGAACGAGCACCTTGACGAGGTACGGGGTGTCTTCGTCGTCGATGTGATACAGTATTTTTGTTTCCTCCATTTCTCCGCGTTTGCGTGAAGTGATCCGACGGAACAACGGCCGATCGGCTCAGAGCCTCATTTTTTTGACGTCCACGCCAATATGGCGACGGCGCATCGGTAAGCTGCTCAGAGCAGTTCGTCTTCGCGCCGTTCCCCCTTGCGACGGTCACACACACACATCGTAACGCAGGGATCTTCGCTGCACGCACGTAGATGCAGCGGCCACAGGATACGCCGTTTTCCCGGTTCACCCATCATCGTAACGAATCTCGACGAGCACATCACAACGTCCACAAACAATCATCACGCATGCATACAGGGACACAAGAAAAACAAATAAAAAGAAAAAAACAGAAGGCGTCTTATCATTGTTGCTTACATAATTTCTTGCGTTTCTTCGCGCACCTGGCGCGTCCAAGAAAATACGAAAAACCTTTCAGCTTACCAAAATAAAACAAAAATTAAGTAAATAAATTATAGGTGAAGTTTGATGTGCGAAAGGTGAACAATTTACTAGAAAGCTAATCGCAAGGATTTTAAGATACGCGCCAGAGGGCGCCAGAGTAGATTAAATGTCCGATTTTCAGCGCGCTTTTGCATGTGATGTGCAGGACGTGATGTGTGTGCGTAAACGGAGGTAGATGGTTTCGACACCACGTTGACAGTGTGCAGTTCGTGTGCTCGGTATACATGCCACTAGAATTCTGCTGTGGAGGAACGTGAATGAGATTGGAAAGACCGATTGACAAGTCGTCTGGACATGGCTCCTCGTCGGAAAGCAGCACCGAAACCGGACGCCGTTGACCAAGGTAGAAGACGGAGTTCGAGAACCGCGGGGCGCGAAGTAGCGAACGATCCTACCCCCGCGGCTCCAGCGGCCGAGATCAAGGACCTGAAGAAGGCCAATGCAGTTGCACGCAAGAAGGACACAGCGGAAAGCAAGGCTGTCACGCCTGGGCTACCTGTCCGACCAACGAATCTCATCCAATACCTGGACGGCTTCATGCGCCGTGATAAAAGCACGAAGCAACTCCTTGCGGAGGTAGTGTACCCACCCAGTGATTTTTTTTTTTTATTAATACCATTTCTGATACGTGGAGAAAAAAAAAAATTACGCTGCTGGCTTGCATTATATTGGGCTTGCGTTTAGCGCGCTCCAACAAAACCACGTGGTTCCTGGCTGCTGTCAACAATGGGTCTTGGGGTCTGTAAATCGGGCAAAACTCTGGGATCAATTGAACGGATATTAACTAAACGAAAATTTGATTAAGTTTCTAGAACAGATATATGCAATTAACATGGTAGTTATAACTTAGGAAGCCGAAACCACAAAACCAGCAGCAAAAAAAAAGAGGACTTGGGCAGGGCTCTTTATGATATAATTTAGTATAATATAAAAAAAAAAAAAGATTAAAGCAATGTAATTTAGGATTTGATCTGACTTACTGGAGGGAGAGAAAAAAAGTAAATCAAGTTTTACTATGGCTGATGTATGCACATGACATTGTAGAGAAACAATACAGGCACTAATTAGAATTTGTGGCGGAGAAGGGGACACTTTAGGCCTAAACTTCAGTAGAGGGAAACCCGTGGGATACTACCAAGTGTCCCAAATTGCGGCCAGCCTCTTTAAATCGACCGCAAAGTTTGGTTTCTTAACCTATCGCGCTACGATTTTGTGCAGCGTTGCCCTCAGATGGTGCATTTGTTTTGTAAAATTCGCAAAGAGCGAACTTACCTGAGGAAAAAGTTTAAGAAAGAAAAGGGCTTAACTCCTATGGAAACGCAGCGAAGCCACCGGTCTTCAAACAATATGGCGACGTTTCGCACGGGACACAAAGATGGCGCAAGGGGTCACGACGCCAACTGCTGCCAACGAACAAGCATACGGCGCCGAGGGGAGGCACTCACTTGATAAAATGACATTTTAGCGAACGCCCACGTTTCATTGAATGACACTTTAGCAAATAGTCGGACGCCGCGGAGCGGCGTTTTCGGGTGGGCCAAATGGGTTCACATTTTTTTAATGAGCCGCCGCAGACTGTCGCCGCGAAGCGGCGTAAGCGCAGCTCGGCGGATGGCTTAACGCGCGCCCCTGTTATTCGCTAAAACAGTCGATTCGCTCAAATGTCGCTGTTCGCTAAAACGTCATTCGCTCATGTGATATGGACCCCGGCGCCGAGAGCCGGCGTCATTAGCAGACAATCTTTGTGACTCAAAAGTGGCACAAGCTTTCGTGAAATCAGTTGCCAATGCATTATTTTATCATCCTAATAATAAAACACATTGAATTGACAGATATTCGATTAAAAAAATAGTTTGTCAAGTTATTTTGATAGTTTTTTTCTTGTTTTTTTTTTTTTGTTTTTTGTCGTCGTCTGCTTTGGAGCTTCTTGTTTTGTTGCGCCTGTTTTTGATTCTGCGATGTATTCTGCATTGTATCACGCGCCGCTTTTGAGTCGAAAAGATTGTCTACTAATGACGCCGGCTCTTGGCGCCGTATGTTCGTTCGTTGGCAGCAGTTGGCGTCGCGACTGCTTGCGCCATCTTGTCTCCCATGCCAAACAGCACCGTATTGTTTGAAGACCTTTGGCTTCGTTGCGTTTCAATAGGAGTTAAGCCTTTTCTTTTTTTAGTTTTTCCTCAGGTAAGTTCGCTGTTTGCAAATTTTACAAAAAGAATGCACCATCTGTGGGCAACGCTGCACAAAATCATAGCGCGATAGGTTAAGAAACCGAATTTTGCAGTCGATTTAAAGAGCCTGGCCGCTATTTGGGACACCCGGTAGTTCATAACGACGCAAAGGGGGAACCTCTGGAGATGCAAGGCACTGTGATAGAACATGTAGAAAAGTACAAATATCTGGGAGTATGGTTAAATGAGGGAAGAAGTATCTAAAAGAACATGAAGATATTGCAATAAAGAAGGGGAAACGGGATTCAGCTATTATGAAACACGGGGCACTCTGGAACTATAATAGATATGAAGTCGTTAGGGTGTATGGAAGTGAGTCATGGTGCCAGGACTGTCATTTGGGAATGCAGTATTGTGTATGAGGTCAGAAATCCAGGCAGGTTTAGAGATACAGCAAATGAGTGTGGGTAGGTTGATTGGGAGCACATGGGAATACACCAAATGAGGGAGTACAGGGTGATATGGGCTGGTCATCTTTCGGGAGTACAGAAGCGATCAATAAAGTAATTAAACTTTGAACAAAGACTAGCTGAAATTGAGGATATGTGGTGGGCAGGGAAAGGGGGCGGGGAGGGGGGTGTACAAGTATCTATATATGAAAAGTCTAAACACTATAGTGGACAAACCGAACTTGTAAGCTGAGATCTAAATACATTCAACGAGGGGGAGCTGATCAGAGCATATCAGCAGAAAAGGGAGGAAAGGAAACTGAGAGGAAATTGTGGGAAGAGAGAATGCAGGGGAAATCAGCTTTAACAAGAGACAGGGCAAAAAAGCAAGAAATAAAGAAGGAACAGTTGAATGATAATTCATTGGGTAGCTCATTGCTTTTTGAAGCTAGAACGGGGGTGCTAAGAACAAAAACATATCGGGCTAATTTCCAGGAAATAGACACTTTATATGACGTATGCAACCACAAAAGGGAAACTTTATAGAACATGTAATTTTAAGGTGCACGAGGCTTCGTCCCACCCTCTTGGGGAGAGGGGGGGGGGGGGGGGAGGGGGGGAGGACTACGGATTTGGAGGGGGCACTGGGATTTGCAGACATGGATGGACGGATGAATAGGGAAAGATGCAGTAACTAAGAGGAGATTGGTGGAAAAGATCTAGGGAGGGGTGAAAATACAGATAAAAATAAGCAGTGGGAACACTTTAAAGTGGGGGAGGGTTGTGTTACGAAGGTGTGACGAAATGTTAGGCTAAATGGCGCAAGCTGCCGCCCGATACAAAGGGTATAGCCATTACCATCCATCCATCCAAACGTTTCATCTGGTTCCTTTAGTTCCCCTTCTCCAACCCCCCCCCCCCCCTTTTATTTTCCTTTTAATTCTAAACTCTAAAAAAAAAAAAGAAAGCTTGTTTACAGTTTTTATTAAATCTGAAAGAAACAAAAAGAGTAGCCCTTGGGGGTGTACGAATGGAATTCACCATTAGTCAGCCAAGTGGCAATCATAATACTGTAGGTGTTGCCTACCAATACAAATAAAATGCTGCGGCACGTTTATTTTGGGTGGGCTCCTGACGTGCCAGAGTTTGGGAGCATATAAGCAAAACAACAGGGGCACATGAAAAAAGAAGTCTAGAAGGTCTGAAATAACCAAGCTCGATCTAAAAGGGGCTGTAAAAATCGGCACCTACACGTAGCAACCTAAACTTTTCATCAAAGGTGTATTTCACAGGTTGGTTTTATCCTGTAAAATTACAAAGCATAGCTTCTTTTTTGTAAAATATAGGGCCGAAAAACTTGCCAGGGTCAACGGCGGACGGCAACGCAGACGATCGAGTCGACATGGCAAAGCAAGTTTGGCGCACGTTCATATTGATAGATAGCGTGGGGAGCAGTGTCAGGAGGTGCAGCTGATCAGCAAAAGGAAGCAGATGATACGCAGACGAAATCTGTCGAGAGCAAGAGTGCAATCGTTTATGCAGCCACATTTTCTTTTTTTTTTTTTCTTTTTTTATTTACAGCAAAACTGTTATTTGCTAGGGTCTGAGAAAAAATGTGTCCTCACATGTCGACAGAAAACTCCCATTTGTCATGGCAAGTATGAATAAATAAAAACAAATGGAGGGGGCAACCAGCATGAGTCAGCCTTCCTTGGCATTATTAGATAATAAATCCTGATTCCTTGTTATCATCTCTAGGCATCGTTTGAGAGGTTGTCCTAGAAGTTGTCCGAGAGGTCGTCCGAGAGGTCGTCCTAGGCGTCGTCCTCGAGGTCATCCTAGAAGTCGTCCTCTAGGTAGCCTTGAGGTCGTCCTCTAGGCATCTTCCTAGAAGTCGTCCTCAAGGTTGTCCTAGGAGTTGTCCTTGAGGTCGTCCAAGGTCGTCCTTGAGGTTGTCCTCGAGGTCGTCCTAGACGTCATCCTTGAGGTCGTCCTAGACGTCGTCCTCTAGGCATCGTCCTAGACGCTGTGAAGATAATTAACAGCCTCGCTGGTCCTCCATCTTCACATGAAGTGGAAGAACAGTTTTCAATATAAGTTTTGCTTTTATTGTTTTTATTTATTTTTAAACCAAAGGTACATTGCAAAAAGAATATGTTCATTTTAATAGACTACGGTCGTCGTGAGCAGTCTCGATAAGGACATAGTGTCATCTATCGATACGCGCCCCGCCACTCGACTTCGCCGTCTGCATTGCCGTCCACCATGATTCTGACGAGTTTTCTGGTCCTATCTTTTTTTGCAGAAAGGGAGATACGCATTGTAATTTTACAAGGTAAAACAGTCCTGCCTTTGACACTTTTGACAAAAAGTTTTAAATTGCTACGTGCAGGCGCCAATTTTTATGGCCCATATTTAGATCAAGCCTGCTTATTTCAGTTATTAGGCTAACCGCTCTAATTAAATTGAATCAAAAGAAATTGAATTTCAGTATGATGAACCCACAGAAAAAGCTGCATACTGGACCAGTCATCCTGTTCCACCGTCTCCTCATTGGGCTTCTTAAATTATCTGTGAGCCAAGAGGGTCATGCTGCATTTTTAGAGTGGCAGGCTGGCAGCCAGCCTGCCAGAAAGGTTTGGGTCATGGCCACCATACTCCTCCTCCTTGCTGTCCTTACGGCTGCTGGAGATCCGCGTTTCAAACGTCTGTCACAAAGCAAAGCAAAGCAAATTGTTGTATGTATGTTTATACAGACGGAAGTTAGTCTGCCTCAGTGGGCTTCTGGTCTCACGAAGATGAATGGGTGCAATGCAAGCGAGCACTGACTTTATTTTTATGCAGTGCTGAGGTGAACTACTTCGTCAATGGAGCAGTCAAAATCGAAACCATGCCAGTCCTCTTCATGACTAAACAGCTCCCATAATGCAATGTGTGCAGTGTTGCGTGCAGGGATTTTTCGAAGTGACAATTCTTAATTGTTGAAAATGTGGTTATTATTTGCGCTTTACGCTAATCTGTGCATCTTTCTTCGTATGTATTTTTTGTAGCCTTTGTTGTCTGCTAGATGTTCCTGTATAAAGAAAAATGGGAATCTGCAGATTGGTCTCCGTGATCGCTAGAATAAAGCGATGCGTGCAATAAAGGTTGGCTTTTTTCATGCCCGTTTCGCAATATGTCGCAGTTCAAGAGGCAACTCCTCGCTGACAACATTCTGAAATTCGAAGTCAAGCCACCGACGGCAGGGCTGCAGTTTCAGCAGTTGGCACGGATCACTTGCATCGAGTGGCACCCCAACCAGCCGGAGCTCTGTGCTTTCGGCTCCAAAACGGGAGAGATCGTCCTCTGGAATTCTTCGGCGCCCGACAAACGGACCGGGACTCCCCCGGTTAGATTTCTTTTCGTTCAAACCTGCATGTTCTTCTGCGTGTTGCTTGCTATTATGACAGGCCTACTGGCCTACATTATGTTTGCTTCAGTGGACAATGCTTTTAGGATGACAGAGCCACTGTCAAGGTGAGAATAGGTCTTTCAGTTTTCCCGTCTCCAGCGCAAGCTTTCCACCTTTGATAACATTTTGGCATCTCATGAGCTTCGAGCATGCACGTGCAGAGCACAATTGACAGAATGTAACGATCGAGTGTGTGCTGGAGGCCAGGCACCCGAAAGAGCTGCCCTGCTGTTTTTATCCTGTCGGTGGCTACTCAAAACTTCATTGTCTGTATTCAGTTTCCTAAATGTGCATGAAACGAGCTATGAGGTAAGCCCCATGCCGAATTCGGTAAGTCTACTGGGCATGCCCTCTCCACACCTCCGGGAAGTTCAGCAGGTTCGGCGGAGTAAAACGAGAGAGAGGGCACGCTGACGACTCCGCAAGCAGACGACAAACCGGGAGGTTGGCGTTATCCACCTTTGGGCTGTACCGGCGGGCTGTACCTAACATCAAACTCTCGCTCGTGGCTGTTGTTGTGAAGTGTTTGCATTCTTAGAATATTCATGGCTACTGCAAAATCAGCCTATAGCACTCTGTTGTTTTATTTCAGTAAATGATCAACTAGCGTATCTTTGTTCCATTACTTCAATAGCAGTGGAGTCAGCCGGCAGTACTACCCTCAACCACTGTGTCTATTGCATCAGGAGAGCACGTTTTTATTCATTATTCCAGACTTCCACTCATTGTCGCTAAAGGCCTACACCAGTACGAATGTTTGATAGTAAAAAAGCTACAGCAACCAGATTTACTTTTCGCCGGAGAGACCAGCCACTCTGAGACACCTTTCCCATTTTTTTTAATTTTTTTATTTGCATGCAGGTAACAGCACAATTGGACCCGGTTAGTCTTTTTATCGAGCAAAGCATTACACAATAACTTGCATATAAAAATTTGCGCACCTGCGCTTGAAATTTCCAAGATGACGCGATTTTAAACCGAGTTTTAACGTCATCCGGATGGTAGGTACAGCCCGCTCGGCGGAGCAGACGATGCGCTTGGTGAGAGGGGGAGGGCATTTTTTTTTCTCTCCGCTCTTCCTAGCGGAACGGTCTATACACAGTTCCTTTTTTTTGGGGGGTGGGCAGGGAATGCAAACTCCAACTCGATTCTACCTTATAGCTACAGAAGCATGCACGTATCAGTAAATGAATTTGCGTAGAAACTTGTCCATTTCTTCTCAGACTGTTCAGTCGGGCGTTTCTTGATGCAGATGGGCAATGGGGGTTCAGTGGCTGCAATGAAGTTCCTCAAGGGCGATGCACAGCGGATGTACACAGCCACACTCCTGGGACGGGTGATGCTGCAGGATTTTGGCGGTGCCCAGCCCCAAGTCTTCAGCGACACAAACAGTCACGAGTGAGCGCCATGTTTTCACATTTTGTTGTAGTCGCTATTGTAGGTTTTGTAATTTCCTAAATTTACAGATTTCCGAGATGCTCAATCTTTTCTCTTTGTGGCTAGAAATATATGTGCTGTAAAACCCCGTATGCACGCCCACCCAAAATGAAGAGATGAATGGTGAAAAACATGGGCTGGGCTATCCTTGCAGATACGACAGCAAAACCTTATAAAAAAGTGATATAACACCGGGCTGTCCTCTACAAACCATGTGAAACGAAAACCGATACCGCCGATCACGAACACGGCAAGTTTGCGTTTCACAATACGATAGACATACGGGAATTCGCTACAAACTCCTGTATGTCTCGAATTGTAGACACAGCAGATTTGCGTTTCACAATGCAATAAACATTCAAAATCAACTCGCGTTTCATGGGAACCAATATAGTGCACGCAGATCATGACAGTGATGTGATTTCTGCGCCGATTGCGCCAAACTGCACCAAGGGGCTAACCTTGCTACATCCTGCTACATTTTGCCAAAATGTAGGTAATCTGTGCTAAGCCTGCGCCAAAGGACCAATTTCGGTCGACTTTCAAAACCGTAACAAAACTGAGTACCGTAATTGAGCATGCATCCGACACAAAGTACCTTGCATCAATCGTCCATCCGGTCTTGCATGGTTTTTCCTGCCATCTCGCGCTTCGTGCTCTTGTCGTCTCGTGGGTCTCACCTCGCGTCTTTTTTACATTTGTTCAACGATAGACGCGGGCATGTGCGGATGCTCCGACACTAGCATGCCGGGTACCAGCCATGCTTCATGCTGTGAAACGAAACCAGGTTTTTACGCGGCGGGAGTTACATTGTGAGGTGAAGCACTCGCTCCTGAAAGCAACGGTCATGGGAAAACTATATTTGGTCCCTGCCCGCCAGTCACCGTGGTCGCGCAAAGTTGGGTGTTGTCGCCCCCACGTCGACGCAGATATGGCGCTTTCTAAACTGAAACGGAAGTACCGCCGCATGTTCATCAATATTCCTGTTCTTCTTTAAATCATACGCTACTACAAAAATCCCTTTTTAATTCAAAGACTGCTATGTTGAAGTATTGATTACCTAGATTTCTCTCGGTGGGCTTTCTTTCGAGAGGGACCCCGGTACATGAAAAATCTGCTGCGAAAGAAAGTTTGTGTAGAGGAGTGAGCTAAAGCAAAGAAGACAATGTCTGCACGCTGAACCCGCACAGCGCACTTGTTTGTCTCAAGTTCAGTCGTTGCATAAAGCACTCCAAGAACTTTTTAACCCTGGCTTGCAATGTCTTGCATCGATGTGCTCAGGTTGTTTTTTTTTTGTCTGTGTTTTTAGTTTGTACCTCGCCTGGCTGGCCTGGCAAGCACGTACTGCTGGACTGTTTTTAGCCGTATGCTGTGCAGTTACATTTTTCATACAATTTTGGGGGTATGGTTTCGGTTTCGATCAAAAAGCGTTTGTCTCCGCTTGCGCAACGAAGCACGTGCAACTGCAAGCCTGCTAAAATTTCCCTCACATGCATGCAAACATGACTGCACGACAGAGGCACCAGCCGGGACACTTGCAATCCATTGTTTTACATTTGCTTACTTTTGACGAAAATCTGGCACGTCGGGAACCGGGAACCAGTAAAACGATAGCAAGCGGTTTTTCGGAATTGCTCGGCAACGCCTACAGCACTGTACACTTGGGGGATGACTCAGCAGTAAAAACACAAGCAGCGAGTTCCAGTCACAACATGTCGCATCACAACAGAACATGTAGTGCCCTTCATTTGTCCAGCACTTAAAACAAATATTTTTATAAGGATATCTGCTCCAAAAACCTTTCTAGCTACTCCAAAACACTGTTCTGGCTGCTCCAAAAGGTGCTCCAAAATGGCTTAGGCCAATCACATCACTGTCATGGACTAAAATGCGTGAATTCACTACAAACTCACTTGCCACACGTATCAGTACTGTAGATCGCGCGATTGATGTGATTCCCGTCGGACAATGCGTGATTTTCCAATGGGAATAGGAGGTGGGCGATGTTTCAGAATTTTCGTTATACCATAAAATACCGGGGAAGTGCCCACCCCACTTTCACTGAAAAATGGGTTAAAGGGCAACTCCGGTTCATTTTTGTTTTTGAAAAAACAACGCAGTCCTCTTCAGTATATCCTAGGAAGACCACACGTCAGATATTACGATGTAGTTCTGTCTAAATGTTTCTTAAACGGTCCGGCAAACATTGCAACTCGCCAAGTTCCCAAAATCGGCTGACTTGAGCGGGCGAATTGGGCCGCAACCAACAGCGCAGTCAAGGCTACGGCGTGGGCGAAGCCAACATTGAGCTAAACGTCATCACCATTGCCCCCTTTTGCTTGTTTTTACTTCTCTGGGCAAGCGTAACGGGTGACGTCAGCAACGTTTCCTCTCGGTGCTCAGCGGTGTCCACATGATTGGCGTAACGTGCCTGCGCAGCGCGCTTCTTGGGAGCTGTTCGGCCGCCCCGCCGTGGTCCCGCCGCCGTTACCGCTGTCTACCGCGTTACAACACAACCGCCGTCATCGTCTCACCGTTTGTAATTGTTGTCTCTCGGAGTTTCGTCCACACTATGGACACTACGTTCGCAGACTTATGCCACAGTTGTGCATTCATAGTTTAATGTCATAGACTCCAATATGTGGTGAAGGGTGCGGTGCAGACGACACTTGCTCCTGTCACACGCCCACCCCAATCCTGCCCGTCGTTGCATAGAGGATCACGTGATATCTCATACCACGTGATAGCCATATTCTTGGCAACCCGAGCCCAACGTTGCCGGACGGAACCAAAGTTTTGGTTTTGATTTCTGCTCATGTTTAAAATTAGAGTTAAAAATATATATCCCATTTTTCGCGAAGCAATTGACATATTGTCTTTTACTAGGGCTTTTTAATGTGAAATCATTCATTATCCCGAAATCTTCGGAATTGAGCGGAGTTGCCCTTTAAGCTAACATGGGCGCTTGTCCGCTCAAAATGGGTGCTTAATGTATGATTTGCAGAATTCCTAAGTTTGAAAAAGGTTAATATACTGTAAACGACTTATTTTTTGCGGGCTCAATATTTTACGATTTAGGTCAAAGCTAAAGTTTTGAAATAATTCGCGGTTTCTAATTTTCACGATGCGGTGGGATCTGAATATAGATTCCGATTGGGGATGGGCGAATATTCGGTTATTACGAATAGCCAATCGAATTCTGTTCTATTCGGCATTCGCTTCGAATCGAATTTAAGTATTCAACAATATTGAATTATTTGACAATATCGAATTATTCGACAATATAGGATTATTCGACCTTTCTAAATACAGTCAAACCCGACTGTATCGCACCCATTTACATCGAATTATTCCTTATATCGAGAAAGTTTTGTGTACAGTAATGTTACAGTGATCTATGATTGCCTCGAACAAAAATAGCAGCCGCCACCGATATATGGAACTGCCAAGAGCGTCGTTTTGCTCTGCAAGCTGGCTTTTTTTTTTTTTTTTTTTTTCCGGGCGGTTGCGTCGATTGCAGGGAAGAAAAGAAAATATAGCTTTTGTGGAGGGAGCGGAGAGAGGATGCTCTGTGCTCTCTCTCCCCGCTCCGTCCGCAAAAGGAAATATTATTTTTTCTTCCAAACAATGAACGCGGCTGCCCGGAAAAAAAAAAAAAAATGCCAGCTTGTTCTGCAAGCTGGCTTCCCCCAACGCAGCCACCTGTTGTAGGGGAAAGCCAACTTGCAGAGCAAAACGGCGCTCTGCAGGAGAAGGTGCTCCCGCTCGGACGTGCTCCGTGCTCTCGGCATATGCAAGACTACTTCATTGTGCAAGACTACTTCATTGTGCAATATTTCAGCAGAAAGTGGATTTTTGAGAGTCAAATTCATTAAAACTTTTATATTGAATTACCCGCTATATCGAACTGGTAGACGTTTCCTTGCGAGTTCGATATAAACGGGTTTGACTTACTCTGGCTTGGATTTCCGGCCAGGTGGCGCAAGCTTCCGACCATTTTGACCATTTCGTGTTCTCGAACTCAATACACTTGAAATTAACAATTACAGTACTTCTAATACCAAATAAGGGCAGATATAAAACTATAGTTTAAACATATTTTGTGGTATTTGTTGCTTGTACTATTCGAATTATTCTATTCGAAATTATTCGGCCCAAATCACTATTTGCTTCGAATTCGATTCGGACCCAAAATCCTCTATTTGCTCATGCCTAATTCTAATGTGTTTACATTTTACCGGAATTCTTCGCGGGACCTATTTTTCCCAAAATTTAGGCGATTCGTGAAAATGAGGTCCTCTCATAAATTAAGTCTTGTACAGTACATAGTGGGCGTTTGATTGAAGTGGACACTTCTGCTCTTTTTTAAGGTAGTTATTTAGCCAGAAAACGAGATGGGCGATCTCTCTGGGGAAGGGGCACCCTTACGGGGTATTACGGTAGTTATAAATAGCTGGAGGAGACAAGTTGAAGCTTTGCCTAACTGAACGTTTACTATGAGTTCTCTGCCGATATGATATTTATGTGAGTGCATGTTTCCTTACCCTGTGAGTACATGTGAAGAATCACTTTTTCTTGATGAGCAGTAGGCAAATTTATTTTAGTAGATATTTACAGCCACACATCGACTAGGGTAGTGGCATCCTCGGCAGACCCGGCAGGTCGGGATAAAACGTCAGTTCACCTGCAATTAGTCGTTAGTTGTTTATACAGCGGGAGGTTAGTCTGCCAGAACATGGGGACATTGTTACTCACTGTAGCTGACAAATTTAGCCAGTGCAGTATAACCGCTAGCCTGGCGTCTTCAACGTGCACCACGCACTAATGATGCCAGTTCGATGCTCACCCAGATCGAAACAGGGGGGGGCGGAGATTGAACCCAGGATCCCTGGGTTCTGCAGCACAAGGTTTCACTGCATGTGCTCCGAGCTGGTGTGCTCTAGCCCACTCAGTCACCGATCCCCTAACGTCCGCTCACCTGTAATAAAAGTAATTACCATAGTTGTTAGTTGTTTATACAGCAGGAGGCTAGTTTGCCAGAAACATGGCGACATTGTTACCCACTGTAGCAGAGAAATTTAGTTGTTGCGATATTCATGACTCCAATTCACTACGGTGCCACTCGTTTTCGAAAAGGGTGGTTTTGGTGAGGGTTGGAGATGCGTGCCGTAACGCCAGTTACTGAGCCTGTCTGCTGTACTGGCTTCACTGAGCGACACAAATTATTCCTGCTTATACAGGGAAGCTAGGGTCTAAGGAGCGCAGATCACCGTTTTCTGAAAACCAAACCCGTGTTTAGCCTAATATTTACACCAGAAAGCACATTTTAATTCTATAATGAAACCGAAAGTAGCCTCTTTTTTTAATTTAATTTCTTGGTATAGTTGTAATTTCAGATTCTTTCATATCTCGAGATGTGTCTTACAGCGTAATTATTGAGCTAAAGAAGTTGTTTGTGGAAACCTTATTTTGTAACATACCTGTCCGATCCAGGCACTTTTCATTGAAAAATCAGTGCTGAAATTTGTGCTGATATCTGTGCGTTTTTGCTGCCTTTTTTCACTCAGGTAATTATCACGTGAAAGAATGAACTGCAGGCTTTTTATTTAATCAAAATAACTCGAAGGCCTTTCGGCATTTCATGAGGGGGTGCAATACAGTTGGATAAAAACATGAACAAAAAAGTATGGCACTTACCGCACTGCATATTAACATCAGTACAATATCAAGGGTATCAGCATACTGTAAAATACCGGGCCAGTGCCCACTCGAAATTTCGAGATAATCGCGAAAAAAGGGGATGGGCGCTTGTCCGGTCATCAATTTTACATATCAATGTACTGAGCATATTTTCTCAGATCTTACCAATTTGGGAATGGGCGCTTGACGTGGAATGGGCGGATGCACGGTATTCTACGGTAAGTCATAGTTATTACAGAAGTAGGTATTATGCAAAACACGTAAACTAACGAAACATACATATATATACATTATTATCTCAAATGTTGTAAACAGGGACGTCAATATTCAGTAAAAAAACACAGTGAGCTGGCTTTCACCTACGAGAAATGAATGGAGAAAAGGATCTTACACTGTTACTTATGCTAAAATAATGGTTGGTATCTCTAATAACAAGTTTATGATCAGAAATAGGCACTATGACTTCGGGAAGATTGTTCCAGAGTTTGATGGCATGTGGTAAGGCAGAATTGTTGAATGCTAATGTTGTCCCAAGCATATGCTTGAAACGCTCTTAGTGAAAGGCTCGTGATTCTTTATTAGGTGGATCTAGAAGAGAGTAGTAAGTTCCACCGGGGCTGTAGCATAGTCTGTGGATTAAGCATACAAGAGAAATTGTATGGTGCTTTTCCAGCAAGGAAATCAAATGATTTTGTTTTATTAATGATATCGTGTCGAAACGCGAGGGTGATGATGAAGTGAAACGAGCAGCTCGATTTTGGATAGATTCAATTTGACGAATAAGATCGGTTTGGTGAGGGGACCAGATGGTGGATGCATATTCTAATTTTTGGTGCACATGTTTCGTAAGATAATTTGCGATAGTGAGGGGGTCCATATTTTAGATTGAGCTTCAAATAACCTAGTGTACGGGACGCTTTAGCGGTAATCATGTTAATATGGGGTACCCAAGAATGGTTAGAGGTTAGTTCAACACCGAGGTACTGGTAAGCAGAAACAGCGGCGATGGGAAAATTGTTAAGTGAATATGTGAAATCTGAGTTAGATCGTTTACGGGTGAATGAAACAAGTTTGCATTTAGCAGTGTTAAGGGTCATTTGCCATTTAGAGCACCTGCGTACTATTTGGTCATCATCGCTTTGAAGACGCAGGTGATCATAAGGATTGTTAATCTTTTTGTATAGCACGCAATCGACAGCAAATAGTTGCACACTTGATGTTAGTGACTGTGGGAGGTCGTTGATGTAGATTAGAGATAGAAGGGGCCAAGGACAGGGCCTTGTGGAACCCCATGGAGAGTTTATGTCAGAAAGTTCAGAAGTGAAATTAGCGGCTACGGTGGCCTGCTGTCTGAGTGAAAGGAAATTCCGAATCCAGGAAAGGGTTAGGTCTTCAGTGCGGATTGAGAAAAGTTTAGATATCAGACGGCAATGTGGCATGCGGTCGAACGCCTCGAAAAAGTTAAAAAATGGCACCTGTCTGGGTGTTTAGTTCCATGTTATTATGAATATTGTGTGTGAATTCGAGGAGCTGGCTGTCGCATAAGAACCCCCTGCAAAATCCATACTAATAATCCTAAAAAAGAGGAATGGTTTTCAAGATGGCACATTACATTAGAATATATAAGATGTTCTATACTCGTTCTCACCTTGGGAACCCTAGTAAAAAAAGTCCGGCTCTGCATGGAGCATTACTAATTTCCCCCTTTATGTAGATAATTAAGATATATGTAGGCAGGGCTTAAAGTCTCCCTCCAGTCTGGGGGGGTCTCTAATAGCTCGAGCACAGGTAGAGGCCCCCGGAAAAAGGAGGGGGGGGGGGGGGCTCTATTTGCGCTTCTTCGAAAACATTAAAGCGACACTTCTACAGCTTCTTTCAACAGGTATGTATTCTTTCAATTTATCCAGGACTTGTCATCTCTGTTCCCCAAGCACAGGACTAAGACAGAAGGACTTTAGGTACAACGGGGGCTCTCAGACCCCCCGCCATAATCGGAGGGGGATCCCGGACCCCCTGAGACCCCCCAGACTTTAGGCATTGTATGTAGGTGCATTTCAGATTAGATATATCTTAATCTAGACGTACACGCTTCAAATGCCAAAAGCATAGCTTCTTCCTTTGACAACCAAATCCTGTAAGAACTACTTAGCGTGGCATATGTACAATGCGCAAAACTTCCTTTTTTTCTTGAGGTGAAAACGCATATAGTGGTTTTGAGACAACACTTGTTAATAAGATAGGACGGTAATTGTTAGGTGAGCTTGTAGAAACTTCGAAAAACAGGAACCATCTTCCCAATCTTCCAATCAAGATGAATAGATCCAGTAGAAAATGATTCTTCGAAAAGTAAGCATAGTATATTTGATGACGTATTAGCGGTATTTCTCAATATTTTAGAGTTAATGTCATCAGGGCCAGCAGATGTTGAAATTTTGAGGTTATTGATTAGTTTTAGGATTCCTGCGGGCGAGATTGATATGGGTTCATTGAAACAGTAGTCTACCTCTGGCACATACGCAATGCTGATTAAATCCTCAGTTGTGAAAACGGACATGAAAAATGTTTTTTTGGAGGTATTTTGATGATTAATTGCTTTAAAATTATTCCCAGTACAATAACAACAGAATCATTCCAATTTTTACAATATACTATCGCCAAGGGTGATGATTATAGATTAAGAAACACTGTTTTCATTACAAAACCTCAAAGATGGAATCTGGGTCAGACAGCAGAAGTGTGTGTTTTTTTTTAAAAGCAACACTTTACACATAGGACTTGATATGACATCCAGTGTTAGACTGTCTGCCTGTCTTCAAAACTATGTCAGAGTTTTTTTCGTACGCTATAAAGAAAACAGAATGAGACCGTCTGGAAAGACTCTTATGGTTAGATGGCATATTTTTGTGATTGTGGTGTTTGTTGGGGGCCTACATTGCAACAATTTGTATTAATAATACAATTAAGATATTTTAATACAAAGTTTTTCAAGCTCTAATATAATTTGTTGCTTATGATCTATTTTCAAATTTGCAAACAAGTATGGCAATCAAAAGTGTGCAAATTATCATCAATGAAGTTACTTGCAGCATTTTTCATTAACAAGTTATAAAATAAAATAGTTCAAAATCAATTAAAAGTTCTAACGTCTATACCTGTTTCCACCTCAAGAACAGTAGTAAAAAGAAGTCAGACTTCTCGCGGAGCATTACTGATTTCCCCTTTTATGTAGAGAATTAAGATATATATGTAGGTGAATTGTAGATTACATATATGTTACCTTATTAAGACGTACACGTTTCCAATGCCAGAAGCATAGCTTTTTCCTCCGACAACCAAATCCCGTAAGAACTACTCCGCGCCGCGTATGAACAATGTGCAAAACTGGCTGTTTTCTTGAGGAGAAAATGGGTATAGCTAATCTGAGAAATCCATGTAAAATTAAATTAATTGTGGGTAAAGCATATGGCGGTATCAAAGTCGCAACTTTTAACAATTGGCAAAACTTTCAAAGTCGCCGCCAATGCTTCCAAATTAAATAACCCCCCCCCCCCCCCCCCCCCCAAAAAAAAAAAAAAAAATTGGTATTATTTCTTTTTACGGAACATTCACTTGTAATTAAAGTATTACTCTTTAGTTGTTTATACAGTGGGAGGCTAGTCTGCCAGAAACTTGACGATATTGTTACCCACTGTAGCTGAAAAATTTAGCCAGTGCAGAATAACCGCTAGCCTGGTGTCTTCAGCGTGCACCACGCATTAATTATGCTAGTGCAATGCTCATCCAGATCGAAACGGGCAGGGCTGGGGATTGAACCCAGGATCCCTGGGTTCTGCAGTGCAAGCTTTCGCTGCACGTGCTCCGAGCTGGTGTGTGCTAGCTAGCCCACTCAGTCACTAATCCCGCAACGTCCATTCACTCGTAATTAAAAGTAATTAATCGTTAGATGTTTATACAGCGGGAGGCTAGTCTGTCAGAAACGTGGCGATATTGTTACCCACTCAAGCTGAGAAATTTAGCCAGTGCAGTACAACCGCTAGCCTGGGGTCTTTAACGTGCATCACGCAGTAGTGATACACGACCGCACGCCGGTACGGTGCTCATTCAGATCGAAATGGGCAGAGGTGGGGATTGAACCCAGGATCCTGGGTTCCGCAGCATGAGTTTTGCTCCACATTCTCTGAGCTGGTGTGTGCTAGCCCACTCGGTCACCATTCCCCCCCTCCATTCACCTGCTCTGCTTTCACGAGACTGTTTATTCAAAGGTGAAGATAAAGAAGCATAAAGAATACAGAGTATAGAAGAAGACAAGGTGATCAGAGTATATGAAAATATAACAGTGAAGATAAAACAAGGGTACGTAGAGAGTATTGAAAAAATAATATGAACAAGACAAGGCTACACAAGCATCTCTTTCATTATGTTATTCCTTGTCTTATTTGTTTACTGTTTCTATTTGCCCTGACCTCCACCTTCGTGCGCTTCAGCTTGTAGTGTAGGCTTGCAAATCTTTTTTTTTTTTGGTATAATACTGAAATACTGACAGAGAATTCAGCAATGGCCTTGCCAATTGTTGAATCTAGGGGCATAGACCTAGAGACAAAAGCTATTTAGCTCTATTGAAATGATGCTGACACTTCAAGTTTACTTTGCTGAAGTATTATTCACACTAAAACCCGAGTTTACTTTTTTTTTAATTTTAAGTATCTCGTTTACCTTTTAATTATATTTTCCGACAATCCCTCAAAAACCTTTTGTAGCATTATAATAGTACAAACACCCAGTGGCAAGTACTGTGATGCAGATGGTCTTTTTTCTTTATAATTTCAGGGTCTGGTTCACGGCTCTTGACGTCTGCTACCAGCAGAAGTTGATACTTGCCGGAGACAATGTCGGCAAGGTTTACGCCTTTTCACCGGAGGGGAAAGTGGTGAGTTAACTTTCCTTGTTTGTTATGGCTGGTACCTATGCAGAGAGCAAGTCGTCTGCTTCTTGCATAGGAGCTGCAGTGAGGTCAGGATGACGCTGAGCTCTGATTGGCTTTAATTGAAAGGATAGTGGG
Source organism: Ixodes persulcatus (assembly GCA_013358835.2). Taxonomy (NCBI): domain Eukaryota; kingdom Metazoa; phylum Arthropoda; class Arachnida; order Ixodida; family Ixodidae; genus Ixodes; species Ixodes persulcatus. The sequence goes on along the minus strand of JABSTQ010011399.1, from coordinate 166,248 downwards.
TAGACCTCAATGCTAGATGCCTTGAGGTGTACCCACTATTTTTTTCAATCAGCCGATAAGAGCTCGGCGTTCTGACATCGCAACCCTTGTGCAACAAGCAGACAAACTTGGGCTCCGCATAGGATAGGGTTTCAACTGATATATGTTCGGCGCTACGCCGTGTAATGGTGCTCCATCGTCAATGCTCCATGCTGGTTTGGGGAGTTGGAGCATTGTCTTCATTTCTGTGGCACGGTGGTCAGGTGCATTAACAGAAGCTGCAAAATCGCTTGTCAGGTGACTGTAGATAAAGCTATTTGTGGAACTGCATTATATTTGCAAAAGATGGCAATATGCTGCAACAATTCCACCAAACAAACAGTGGTACCAATAATAATGGTAATAATAATAATAATAATTTTTATTTGCACAGTTTTATTTTTTTTACTCACCAGCATGCATGGCTAGACAGAAAGGTTAGGTCCCTTGCACAAATGCACGTGCTAGCCCACAGCTGAGTGGGTGTAAACACATAAGCATATAAATACACATCACTTATTATAAAGAAAGCAACACACAAACAGGGGACAGAGACAGACATGTACAACCTTTCAATTCACAATAACATTTATTCGAAGCCTGCAGAATTCCGCAGACAGAGATATCGGCTGAGGAAGGAGGGGAAAAGGGGAAGTAGATGGAAAGGTGGCGCATAACTGCAAAAACATGAAGGCAGAGTGGCTGACACACGTGCAATGACAGTGACGGCAAGCCAAGAGCATGTGACTGGCAAAAACCAGATCACCATCCTCTCGGCCGCCAACCACCCTGTTGTTCTCCCGTGGACCAGCGGCCGTCGCCTCATCCCCAAACACGCCAACCCCCGCCTCCCCGGTGCACACATGCACATGCACAGACGCCCCCACCAGCGTATCCCAGCGCCCCCCGCGCAACCGTCGGCCCCCGAGCCCCTGATGCCTGATTTCCCCCCTCCCTTCTAAGCCACTGCGGTTGCTCCATGGCGAACCATACATATATACAAAAAGTTTCTTATTCACTAACTAGGGGGTGAGCGTGATCGTAACATCTCTGGTCGTAGAAAATCTACCTCCAGCCTCGGTAGAGTAAGTGAAGGTGTCGCCACTTTATGGCCGGATGAGGTCATTTTGTTTGCCTCAATCACCTCGCTACCACATCATTCGCGGTGTCCTCAGATTATAGTTGTGTTTTCAAATTTCGGAACACATGTGTTGCAGCCTTTCGTGTGGACTACAATCGGGTCAAGAGAACCCTCAGCTGGCGACTTACACTCCCTTTTGTACTCACAGAGGCTGTCATTCACGCACCGTCCCATTTGGCCAATGTATTCCCCGCCACACTGTAGGGGGATCTAATAAACCTTTTGTGTGGTGCATGGTATGTATGGTGTGCCATGTTTTTTTGTATACGCTAGTGGAGGACTGCCTCCGTTTATCAGCTTACACAACTGCAGTTTAAAGCCGCATCTAAATGCAACGTTGGTCCCGTACCGGGTTGCCAGGGGCTGAACGCGGTGCAATGTGCTGTGCATGTATGGGATTCCGATTGTTCTACCACATGGTAGGACTTGCGCTAAGCCGTGAGCTCTGTCTGCTACGAACTGCTGCATGACAGAGCAGGGCATGTCTACAGGGTAACCAGCCCTGCTCAGGCATTCGAATTGACTACGTGTGCTCTGTGCCAGACGGTGGGAACACGACTTCGCATGGGCCGAGGAAATGAGAGATTTTATTATCCCCCACATTGACCGACCTCGAATGAGAGCTTCAAGAGGGAAGCATGGGCTTCACTGATCGCTGTTTGTATGCACAGCAGATCCCCGTTGAACACATGCATTGGCCACTCTACCTTCTCCTTGTGTTTGCAGTTGTGCGCCTCCTCTCCATCCACTTAACCTTTTCCCCTCCTTTCCCAACCGATGTCTCTGTCGGCAGAGTTCTGCTGGCTTCGAATAAATGTTGCTGTGAACTGAAAGCTTGTACATTTCTGTCCCCTGTCTGTGTTTTCCTTTCTTCATATTGATTATTAACCCAACACGCTCGTCAAACTCATCAACATATAAATACACCTACAGGAAAAACAAAACAGGCTACAAAGAGGAAATAATAAGTACATGCCTTCCTGCCCCAACAAGGACCTTAGCGAAGGACACAGCACAGCATACCAAAACCAAGGTGTTTGTCTCGTCCCCGTTGAAAATGTCTTACTAGATCCAGTTGGAATCGCAACTGGGAATCAACTCCCAACTACGTCCCAACAACCTGTTACAGATTTGCAACAAATTGTTGGGTCAACCTGCGTGTGCAGTGATGCAGTGGATTAATTGTCCCGAGTGTTAGTTGGACTAGTTGATTTTAACAAACTACATACTTAACAATTTTGTTCCACCTTGTGTGTTTTCTTTAGACCCATTCTCTTTGGTGCATGTACCAGTTACATTACCTTGAAAGCAGGGGTTCTGAAACTTCTTAATCTCGAGGAACGCCTTATGGTCCTAGCATTGTCTCGGTGAAGTAGCTCGGAAGCTTTCATAGTACTTTGTAAACAGTAATATCCCTTCTAGGGAATGCTTGGCACTTAATCATGCTCCAATGAATGACTCAGATCTTCTAATATAGTGCTGGACTTGTAAAACACTTTATTTGGGGATAGGGATGATCAAGGAAGTTGGAGAGCTTGGGAATTCCCTGAGGCTGTTCCAAGGAACACCAGGGTCCCCAGGAACCCTGTCTGAGAACCTCTGGTCAAGGCTTCGAATAAGTCTTATGGCACGACCGCAAGTTGTGTCCACCACATTACGATTTTGAACTGCCTCGGAACTCTGCAGTTATGGCCCAATCCAGTGCGCCTGCACAAGTCCAAGGTGAAGCACATTGAGTTCAGCAAGAAGGACCCCAACTTGGTGCTGACTGCCTCCGTAGACCACACGGTGAAGCTGTGGGATGCCCGCCGACTGACGGGACAAAAGGACTTCCTCTTTTCACTCGAGCACAAGCACGGTGTTAACTCGGGTGAGGCTGCTTTCTTGCTCTCTTCAACAGCAGCAGTGACAGGGATGGAAGTGCTGTAGCATTTGTGCCAAGTCGCGCCAAATCGCGCCTTGACACACCTTGTGGCAAGGCGCCATTTTCGCTAAGAATTTTGCCACATTTGCGCCAAGGCGAGCTTAAAGAGGAACTCTCCCGATTGTTTTAGCTACCTAATCCAAAGGCATCATCTGAATGCAGATGGCTTCCTGATCTGAAGTGCTAGCTCATTTTGCTAGGTTCACTCTAGTTAATTTTAAAAGTTATATTTTGTTTGCTGCCAAAACCGAAACATTGTTCTTACTACAGGTTTTCCCGCTCATTTTAATCCAGGCGACGGCCAATTTAATCCAAGTGCCACCAAATTTAATCCAAGCGCCACATAATTTAATCCTTGCGCTACCCAATTTAATCCCGGGGTCAGTCAATTTAATCCACAATATATATACCGTAAAATCCCGTAAGGACGCCCACCCAAAATGAAGAGATAAATGAATGGTGAAAAACATGGGGTGGGCTATCTTTAGGGGTGCCACAGCAAAACTTTATCAAAAATTAATGATAAGCACCGGGGCACCCGCTACGAACCACGTGACGCGGGAACTGATACCGCAGACCGCGGACACGGCAAATTCGCGTTTCACGATGCGATAAACACGCGGGAATTCGCTACAAACTCCTGTGTCACGGGAAAGGATACCGCAAGTGGCCGACACAGCAGATTCGCATTTCACGGTGCGAAGGACTCGCGGAAACCCGCCGAGAACTCGCATCTCACGGGAACAGATACCACAGATCGCGGACGCAGCAGATTCAAGTTTCATGGTGCAATAAAGACGCGGGAACTCGCTACAATCTTGCCTGTCGCAGAAACCGATATCGCGCGCGCAGATCGCGGACAAAAACACGGGAATAGGCTACAAACTCGCATGTCACAAAAACAAATACTGCAGATCGCGGATGCAGCAGAATCGCATTTCACGATGCAATATACACGGGGGAACAACTCGCGCGTGTTACTTACAGCTAAAAGTCGATATTGCGCGCATGGATTGTGGACAAAAACACGGGAATCCGCTACGAACTCGGGAACGGATACCGCAAATCGCGAATGCAGCAGATTCGCATTTCACAATGCAATATACACGCGGGAAACACTAGTGTGTTACACGAGCTAATATCGCGCGCAGATCGCAGACAAAAATGCGGGAACCCCCTATGAACTTGCTTCTAGGACACACCGGTACCGCCGATCGCGCTGCTGATGCGCGATTCCCGTCGGACATCGCTTGACGTCCAACGGGAATCGGGGGTGGGCTATGTTTCGGAATTTTTATGTTACAGATATTTAGCCAGAAAAACGGGATGGGCGATCTCTCGGGGGAGGGCGCCCTTACGGGATTTTACGATATGCACTTATTGTCTTCGGTGGTCGTGTTTGCTTACACATTTGGTAACAGAATAATTTTTTATACAATTAAATTTTTTTGGGGGACAACTGATCATTTGATCTCTATTGTGATTACTTGGAGTTACTAGTACCACTATTGACAAGGCTTAGTTGATATGTTGATTACTCTTTTTGTAATATTGAGTTATTGTGGCGCGCTCGAATTTTTATTAGCTGAATGGACGTTTTGTTTAAAGGGGCGATGCAACAATTTTTGTACTTTGCGCAAATACCGCTTTGAACGGATCCCTGACGTTAATGACCTAATGAAACACGAGTTTGTTTTTCACCCCAGCCAATAGAAGTCCAAAACAATTAATTAAAGAAAAACGAGAAGCGCTCACCCCCTCAACTCGCAGCCAGAACAAGCGGCCACGTGATCTGGAGCCGATTAAATGCCGCCAATGTTGATCATAGCCACGCGCTGGGGTTGGCAAAGCACAGGACACGCGCTGAGTTCCAGACATTGTTATGGCTAGGCTATTGTCGTCGTTGCAGCGATTGGACACGGGCCACTACCCGAATGCTTCTCGAGCATAGTATTTATCACGAGCCCAAATCGAGTGCCCACGAAATGCTCGGGTCAAATCTATGAACAGCATTCAAATATCGTCATATGGGTGTACGGCGATCCCCACTTTACGTCGTCAAATTTTGCAAAGGAGAGATTGAATGAAAATGATCACTTTTGTCTCTGAAATTACACCGCAACAAAGGCGTTGCGTGCAAGTAACCTTGAGTCCCACTAGTGCCAGTAAGTTTGTGTAAAGTGAAAAACATTCCAATTGAATATCGTTGCACTGCCCCTTTAACCTTTCTTATTACTCGACTTAACATTGCAACAGTTCAGATGATACAAGTACAATTGCAATTTATGATTACTCTTTTGATTACTTTGTGTTATTATTGCTCCAATTGATCTATAATGAACTCAGTTGACATTATTATTCCTCTTTTGATCACTTCAGGTTACTTTTGACCCATTGGCCATAATTTCGAATTAAATGTCATTGTGATGACTCTTACGTTTAGCTAATCTTCAACGAATTGAATTTTTATGTGATGATTATTGACATTATGATTACTTTTGATTACTTCGGAGTTACTCTCAGTTCAATTCACTTTAATTCGGCCTAAGTGACATTTGGCAACTCTTGTTTACTTTGTGTAATTATAGTGCCAATTTATCGGTTGTGAGCTCAATCATACATTATTATTAGTCTTGATTACTTAGGGTTACTTTCGATCCAAAGGACTTTAATTCGGCCTCATTGATATTGTGATGACTGTTTTGATTTTTTGGGCTAATATTTAACAAAAGTATTTATTATTAGCTCAATTGACATCACAATTACTTGTTTGATTACTTTGACTTACTATTGACCGAATGGACTTTAATTCGGCCTAACTGGCATTTTGGCTACTCTTTTGATTACTTCGTGTTATTATACCTCCAATTGATCTATAATGAACTCAGTTGACATTATTACTCTTTTGATTACTTTGAGTTACTCTTAACCCAGTGGACTTGAATTTGACCAAAATGACATTGGGATGACTCTTTTGAATACTTTAAGCTTGTTTTCATACAAACTTATTTATTATGAGCCTAATGTATATTATGATTACTATTCTGATTACTTTGAGTTACTTTGACCCAATGAATTTGTCCTATTTCACAATTTGGTAACTCTTCTGATTACTTTGAGGTCACATTCAACCAATTGGTCTTTTAAGAGCTCGATTCACATTTTTATTACTCGTTTGCCCCAATTAATCCTAATTCGGCTTAATTGACATTGTAATAAGACTTGATTATTTTCTGCTAATTTTCGACCCATTGATTTATTGTGGGCATAATTGACATGATGATTATTTTTTTTATTTACTATTAACCCAATGGGCTTTAAATCCACCCAATTAACATATTGGTGATAATTTTATCATTACCAATTTATCTATCATGAGCTCAATTTTCATTTCAATTACTCTTGATTATTTCGAGTTAATATTGACCCAACGAACATTCATTCGGCTTCATTGACAGTTTGATGATTCTTGATTACTTTGAGCTAATATCGAACCAATTGCGTTCTTATGAGCTAAATTTGCATTAAGATTACCCTTCAAAATTGTTTGAGCTCTATTGACCCAGTATTTCGATTACTTCGGGTCATTATACAGCCAATTGAATAATTATTAGCTATATTGATGATCAATTACTTTTCGATTACTTATAGTTACTCTTGTGTTACTTTATACTTCACTTCAATTACCCCGGACACCAGAGGGCAGCGTCGGTCCAGAAGTCCTTCCAGTGAGCCCTTCTCCTCGTCCGACGGCTCCCTTTGGTGTCCGCGATACTTCCGAGGTAAACAATCTTTGATTCGGATATAATAGAAAAAATGTAGAGCCCTTTCACTTCACGTGAAGATAGAAGACCAGCGAAGCTATTTTAACAGCATCTAGGACAATGCCTAGAGGACGACGTCTAGGACGACCTCAATGACGACTTCTAGGACGACCTAGAACACCGCCTAGAAGACGACGTTTAGGACGACCTCAGGGACGACGTCTAGGACGACCTCAAGAACGACGTCTAGGACGACTTCTAAAACAGCCTTGAGGACAACACCTAGAGGACGTTATCCTCTAAGTGTCGTCCTTGAGCTTGTTTTACAAGTTGCCCTTGAGGTCGTCCTAGACGTCGTCCTTGAGGTCGTCCTAAACGTCGTCCTTGAGGTCGTCCTAGACGTCGTCCTTGAGGTCGTCCTAGACGTTGTCCTTGAGGTTGTCCTAGACGTCGTTCTTGATGTCGTCCGAGAGGTTGTCCTCGAGGTCGTCCTAAACGCATCCTTGAGGTCGTCTTACACATAGTCCTCAAGGTCGTCCTCCAGGTTGTCCTAGAAGTCGCCCTTGAGGTCGTCCCAGCCATTGTCCCTGAGGTCCTCCTAAACGTTGTCCTCTAGGCGTCGTCCTCGAGGTCTTCCTAGAAGTCGTCCTTGAGGTCGTCCTAGACGTTGTCCTTGAGGTTGTCCTAGACGTCGTTCTTGATGTCGTCCTCAAGGTTGTCCTCGAGGTCGTCCTAAACGCATCCTTGAGGTCGTCTTACATGTAGTCCTCAAGGTCGTCCTCCAGGTTGTCCTAGAAGTTGCCCTTGAGGTCGTCCCAACCATTGTCCCTGAGGTCCTCCTAAACGTCGTCCTCTAGGCGTCGTCCTCAAGGTCTTCCTAGAAGTCGTCTTTGAGGTCGTCCTAGACGTTGTCCTTGAGGTTGTCCTAGACGTCGTTCTTGATGTCGTCCGAGGTTGTCCTCGAGGTCATCCTAAACGCATCCTTGAGGTCGTCTTACACATAGTCCTCAAGGTCGTCCTCCAGGTTGTCCTAGAAGTCGCCCTTGAGGTCGTCCCAGCCATTGTCTCTGAGGTCCTCCTAAACGTCGTCCTCTAGGCGTCGTCCTCGAGGTCTTCCTAGAAGTCGTCCTTGAGGTCGTCCTAGACGTCGTCCTTGAGGTCGTCCTACACGTCGTCCTGTCATCCTTGAGGTCGTTCCAGAAGACAATAAGTGCATATGGGTGATTTCATCTCAACTCAGGCACGGATTTAGGGTCGAATTTTCAATTTTGACGAAAAAAATATATGTTTTGGGGCAATTCCTATAATAAAAGAAGACGCAAACGGCAATGTCGTCGGATTTTTTGTTTTCAAGTTATGGACCGTTGAAGCGGTCAAGGTGGAAACTGACGTTTTTCCAGCTTATCGGAGGTGCCATATTTCACTCCATCCCTTTTCCATACTTTTTACGCTACATCAATATAACTTTTTGGAAACACTCTAGACATAGGCTTTTTTATGCTAATTAAGCGTCTATGTCATAACATTTTTAATGATTTTGTTTTTATTTGTCAAACCACCTCTCTGAGACAATATTTGACGAAGTTCAGCAAGCTGTGCTGTGTGCCCTAATCAACATATTTTTATGATCTTTATATCACCGTAAAGCTCCAATTAAGTTCTTTCTTTTGATTATACTTTCAATATTTTGAGATAAGTATATAATGCGCTACATCTGCCTGAAAAACAAAAATTTCGAAAAACTAGCAAGTTTGGAGTCGATTTTCTAAAAAAAAACACTTTTTATTTATTTTATTTTTTATTCACAGTTAGTTGATATAGTAGCCTATCAGAAACTACCGACAGAAATTGTAATATATTGTTTGTATGGCCGCTATTAATACTTGAATCTCGTGCTATGAGCGTTTTGAACGGGACTTCGCACAGGCGCTCTGCTGAGCAGAAATTTGGCCTATGCAAGTTTTTCTATTTATCCTTAGCAGTTACCTCAATATCCAACCATAAACATTAATAAAATTTGGAGTAGTGTCCTTAAAAAAATTTACTTCGAAGTCCGTATCCACAAGTGCGGCACAGCGCTTACTTCCTCTCAATTCGGAGGAATGCAGATCGTTAGAGAATTCCTCTGGGGCCTTTTGCTTTTGGCTTTGAGTTTGAAATACCGAACATGACATGTAATTGTTATATTTTTTAATGTCAAAAAAGATATTCAGTGCATATACATATGTACGATTTACTAAGTGACGCTTAGGAAGTACGGTTTGTTTTGTGCGCGTACGGACACTTTCTTAAAATAACAAGCATTTCGTAGCGTGTAAGGCTGCTTCAAACGTGTTAGTCATGTGTTTAGGTTTCATTTTTATTTACAGTAATTCATGCCGGGTTACTTAGACTCTTTTCCTCTTGACTTAAGTTTGTCCGGGAGTCTAGATGTTACTATCTTCTCCGTCAATACACAGGGCGAAGCTCACACACCTTGCAAATCACGCCAGTGCCAAGTAAATAAATATTGTTAGGATAAATATTGTTGCTTTACTGGCTTTTATGTTGAGATATTGAGGTAAGTACTAACATTAAATAGAAAACCTTACATAGGTCAAAATTCTGTTCAGCTAAGCGTCTATGCGAAGTCCCGTTCAAAACTCTCACAGCACGAGATTCGAGTCCTAGTAGCGGCCATACAAACAGAATATTAGAATTTCTGTTGGTAGGTCCTGGCAGACTACTATATTACCTAAATGTAAATAAAAAATAAAATCAATAAAAGGTGTTTCTTTCAGAAAATCGGCTTCAAAATTGCAAGTTTTTCTAAAGAAAGGCTTGCAAGTTTGAAGTTGATTTTCTAAAAAAACCCACCTTTTATTTCTTTCATTTTTTATTTACAGTTAGGTAATAGGACCTACCAACGGAAATTGTAATATTTTGTTTGTACGGCCGCTATTAGGACTCGAATCTCGTGCTGTGAGAGTTTTGAACGGGACTTCGCATAGACGCTCAGCTGAGCAGAAATTTGACCTATGTAAGGTTTTTTATTTAATGTTAGTACTTACCTCAATATCTGAGCGTAAATGCCAGTGTAGCAACAATATTCATCCTAACAATATTTATTTACTTGGCATTGGCGTGATTTGCAAGGTGTGTGAGCTTCGCCCTATGTATTGACGGCAAAGATACGTAACATCTAGACTCCCGGACAAACTTAAGTCAAGAAGAAAAAGTCTAAGTAACCCGGCATGAATCACTGAAAATATAAATGAAACCTAAACACATGACTAACACGTTTGAAGCCTTACACGCTACGAAATGCTTGTTATTTTACGAGAGTCCGTACGCGCACAAAATAAACCATACTTCCTAAGCGTCAGTTACTAAATCGTACATATGTATATGCACTGCATATCTGTTTGACATAAGAAAATATGACAATTACATGTCATGTTCGGTATTTCAAACTCAAAGCCGAAAGCAAAAGGCCCCAGTGGAATTCTCTAGCGATCTGCATTCCCCCGTATAGGGAGGAAGTAAGCGCTGTGCCCGCACTTGTGGATACGGACTTCGAAGTAAATTTTTTTTAAGTACACTACTCAAAATGGTTTTAATGTTTATGGTTGGATATTGAGATAACTGCTAACGATAAATAGAAAACCTTACATAGGCCAAATTTCTGCTCAGCAGAGCGCCTGTGCGAAGGCCCGTTCAAAACGCTCATAGCACGAGATTCGAGTCTTAATAGCGGCCATACAAACAATATATTACAATTTCTGTTTGTAGTTTCTGATAGACTACTATATCAACTAACTGTGAATAAAAATAAAATAAATAAAAAGTGGGGTTTTTTAGAAAATCGACTCCAAACTTGCTAGTTTTTCGACATTTCGTTTTTCAGGCAGATGTAGCGCATTATATACTTAATGCAAAATATTGAAAGTATAATCAAAAGAAAGAACTTAATTGGAGCTTTACGGTGATATAAAGATCATAAATATATGTTGATTAGGTCACACGGCACAGCTTGCTGAACTTCGTCAAATATCGTCGCAGAGAGGTGGTTCGACAAATAAAAAAAAAATCATTAAAAATGTTATGACCTAGACGCTTAATTAGCATGAAAAAGCCTATGTCTAGAGTGCTCCCAAAAAGTTATATTCATGTAGCGTAAAAAGTATGGAAAAGGGATGGAGTGAAATATGGCACCTCCGATAAGCTGGACAAACGTAAAGGGGCCCACCAACAATTTTGACTGGTTTAAAATTCGCGCTGAAACGGAGCTCCATGAAAGCAGGAACACCGAGGAAAAAAAAATATTACAGAAATTCGCAATATTTTGTGAGTTATTAGCAAATTAAATATTGCAGAAAACAACTTTAAATAAGCAAAACATTGCGCTTCATGACGTAAAATGAAACAGTATAGCGATTGGAGCAAAGCGGTTGGCCAATTCGAAGCGAGTTTGGTTGATAGCCCGTCGGCCCGGTCGGCCATTAGTCCTCGCTGCAACCATCGTAGCTTTTGAATCGGGTTGCCATCATCGATGAATTTACCGGACTTATCGGTTTGAGCGCCGAATTCTTAAAAAGGAGTGCGGAGCTGGGCGTCGCGCCGTACGAGGGCACACCAAGCAAGCGCCGCGACGAGTCCGCTTCGACAGCCGCGGAAGCTTCGCCTCCCGCAACTCCGCCACCGGAGCCACCTCGGTGAGTAGGAGGTACTCCGCCGGTGGGAGGTGCGCATGAGCGACGAGGCGTTGTTTTCGCCTTTTTTAACTTTAATTTGCAACTTTATTAGCTCTATAAAAACGAATTTTTAGAGAAATAATGACGGTTAACGTGTGATATACTTTATTCCGCTTCAAAATTTCTGGGACGGCTCTCGCCAATCACGAAACCCGGTGAATGTGCCGTATAGTGAAAGGGAGCGCCGTTATGCGCGCGCATTCGGCACCTCGCGGCGCCACCGTCGGAGGAGGTGTTCCGAGTTGTCAAATTAAAATATGATGCGTTAATATTTTTAAACTCTTTCGTTGTCCACTGGGTTTCCGTAACATCCGACTCCCGACAAACTTTAAGTCAAGAAGAAAAAGTCTAAGTAACCCGGCATGAATCACTGAAAATATAAATGAAACCTAAACACATGACTAACACGTTTGAAGCCTTACACGCTACGAAATGCTTGTTATTTTACGAGAGTCCGTACGCGCACAAAATAAAACCATACTTCCTAAGCGTCAGTTACTAAATCGTACATATGTATATGCACTGCATATCTGTTTGACATAAGAAAATATGACAATTACATGTCATGTTCGGTATTTCAACTCAAAGCCGAAATGCAAAAGGCCCCAGTGGAATTTCTCTAGCGATCTGCATTCCCCGTATAGGGAGGAAGTAAGCGCTGTGCCCGCACTGTGGATACGGACTTCGAAGTAAATTTTTTTTACAGTACACTACTCAAAATGGTTTTTAATGTTTATGGTTGGATATTGAGATAACTGCTAACGATAAATAGAAAACCTTACATAGGCCAAATGTCTGCTCAGCAGAGCGCCTGTGCGAAGGCCCGTTCAAAACGCTCATAGCACGAGATTCGAGTCTTAATAGCGGCCATACAACAATATATTACAATTTCTGTTTGTAGTTTCTGATAGACTACTATATCAACTAACTGTGAATAAAAAATAAAATAATAAAAAGTGGGGTTTTTTAGAAAATCGACTCCAAACTTGCTAGTTTTTCGACATTTTCGTTTTTCAGGCAGATGTAGCGCATTATATACTTAATGCAAAATATTGAAAGTATAATCAAAAGAAAGAACTTAATTGGAGCTTTACGGTGATATAAAGATCATAAATATATGTTGATTAGGTCACACGGCACAGCTTGCTGAACTTCGTCAAATATCGTCGCAGAGAGGTGGTTCGACAAATAAAAAAAAATCATTAAAAATGTTATGACCTAGACGCTTAATTAGCATGAAAAAGCCTATGTCTAGAGTGCTCCCAAAAAGTTATATTCATGTAGCGTAAAAAGTATGGAAAAGGGATGGAGTGAAATATGGCACCTCCGATAAGCTGGAAAAACGTCAGTTTCCACCTTGACCGCTTCAACGGTCCATAACTTGAGAACAAAAAATCCGACTACATTGCCGTTTGCGTCTTCTTTTATTATAGGAATTGCCCCAAAACATATAGTTTTTTCGTCAAAATTAAAAATTCGACCCTAAATCCTTGCCTGAGTTGAGATGAAATCACCCATATACATATTGTGGATTAAATTGACTAACCCCGGGATTAAATTAGCTAGCGCAAGGATTAAATTATGTGGTGCTTGGATTAAATTGGGTGGCACTTGGATTAAATTTTCCGTCGCTTGGACTAAAATGAGCGGGAAAACCTGTAGATTTTCCCAATTTTCCCCGCCATCCAAACGTGACGTCACCGGCGAGCAGCGAGTGCGTGGTCGGCAATCGGGTACGCTCGCGCCCACCTTTCTCGCGTCTAACAGTGAGAAAACGGGCCCGTTTGTGCTATCTGAAGTTGAAAAAAGTCTCTAGTTGCACAAAGTATGACCTTGGCCTATGTGCTAAACTATGAGAATAAAAAAAAAGTGGAAGCACTTCGGATTTTGAAAAAATCCTTTTTGTAACTTCGCGCGCTAAGGCCGCAGCTTGCTAGTTTCATGAAATCGCTAGCAAATCTGTTGTCCTTCTATCTGAAACTGGCAGTTACGCTGGCAAAGAAAGGTCAAAGAGTCATGCAATACAGTGCAGTCCACTTATAACGATACCACTTATAACGATATATCGGTTATAACGATCGATTTTATAGAAACATCAATTTTTGCATTGGTTCTATGTAAAAATAAACCATATATAGCGATGCATTTTTCCCGGCATATCGGATATAACGATCAATAAATGATCGCGTAGAATGTGTTTACTACGAAAATTCAACATGAAATGAGATAAAAATTGTGAAATTCCGCGAAGAAACGGCCGAGATCGGCGGACGCGATCATCGCCGATGGGCCCCGACCGAATACTCCGTGAGTAGGCGCTGCGCGCGGCCTTAAAACCTCGGCGCTATCATCATCATCATACCCGTAACCTCGTAACCCCTCCCCGCCCTCCTCTTCCCCGCGTCTCTGGCGTGAAAGATGGCTCCGACGAAGCGAAAAGCTATCTCCTTCGAGAAGAAAAAAGAAATCCTACGTGACTGGCGGCAAGGATTCAAGGTCGGAAGTCTCGTCCGGAAGTATGAGCTTTCTCAGTCGACGATATCGACCATCCTGAAATCCGGGGACGTCGTAATGAAGAAGGCTGGATCAAGCGGCTTTGACGACCAGCGGAAAAGGCTTAGGGAAGCCTTGTACGAGGATGTCGAGGAGGCCCTGTACCAGTGGTTTCTCACGATCCGAAACGAGAACATGCCCATCAGTGGACCAATCCTTGCCGCAAAAGCAAAAAGGTTCGCGTTCCTTCTCGGACGCGGGGACTTCCAACCCGGCGGAGGCTGGATCCAGCGCTTCAAGGAACGTCATGGGATAGTGTACAGAAACGTGGTGGGGGAAGCCGCATCGCTCGATGGACCGGCGAAGGAAAAGTGGCTGGCGACGAAGCTCCCCGATATCCTGGACCGCTACTCAGAGAAGGACATCTACAACGGCGATGAAACTGCGCTGTTTTTTCAGATGGTGCCGTCCAAGACACACGCTCTCAAAGGAGATCCGTGCGTCGGAGGGAAGCACTGCAGACTCCGGGTGACTGTGTTTCTGTGTGCTAATATGGACGGGAGCGACCGGTGCAAGCCCTTCGTTATTGGGAAGTCCAAGAACCCAACGTGCTTCAAGAATCAGTACATCCCGGTCCGCTACCGTCATAACAAGAAGGCGTGGATGACTCGCATTCTCTTCGAGGAATGGCTCATCGAGTTCAACAACGCCATCGAAAGCCAGAAGAGGAAGGTGATCCTATTGCTGGACAACTGCAGCGCTCATAAGGCCCGCTTCAGACGGAGCAATTTCACCCAGCAACTTGACGTCGCAACCCCAGCAACACCGGCCGCCCGCGTTCACACGCAGCAACCGAATTGCTCCGACCTGCCATCATCATCATTAAATTTGATATTTCTTTCACTATTTAGACGCCCAGCTACGCGCTAAAAACGTGTTCTTATATCTTTGAACGGCGTTAAAAATACTGACTCATTTTTCTGAAAATGTTTATTTTCAAAAACGATCCATTTCAAACCAGAACTAAGTCTTTAGCTGTCATCATCACCACCAGAGGGGTGTCACTTGAAAATATCGCGCCCCTGATTGGCTGCAGCCGCATCAAACGTCTTCGAATTGCTCCGAGTTGCTCGCTTGTTCGAGCCGGACCCGATCTCAGCAATTCGCGTCGATCTAGGGAAAGCTAGGGAACAACCCGCCAGCAACCTCAAAATTGCTGGAAAAGTTGCCCCGTCTGAAGCGGGCCTAACGTCAGCCCGAAGTTGACGTCCGTTGAGCTCATGTTCCTGCCTCCAAACACGACGGCAGGCCTACAACCAATGGACGCCGGCGTGATTGCGAACTTCAAGATACTGTACAGGCGTCGCATGATGGAATGGCTCATCATGAAGATCGACAGTGCCGTCGCCGGACCATCAGGAGGACTGGCGAGCGGATCTCCTGATCTCAAGATCACTTTGTTGAAGGCCGTGCGTTTTGTGTACGGCGCGTGGTATGAAGTGAAGGAGACCACGATCAAGAACTGTTTCAGGAAGGCAGGCTTTGTACGGGTGGACTATGTAAACAGTGAAAGCGAAAGTGACGATCTGGTGGAAGAGATGGAACCCTCTGACGTGACCGCACTGTGGGAGCACATCGCAGCATCAGAAGAAAACACAGGCGGAGCTATGTTATCGGAGTATTTGAATGCTGACAGTGATGCTGCTTCCTGTGAAGAGACGAGCGAAGAAGCGATCGTCGAAGAACTGTTGTCTCGACGGGGAGCTGGTCTGAGCAACGGCGGCGGCGACGACGACGACGACAGTGACAACGACGGTGACAATGACAGTGGTTTGCCTCCAATGTCCACCCAAGGTGCCTTGCTCTCGATCCAGTCACTGATCGATTTCGTCAACTCCAAGGGACTACCGTCAGCGTACGCGCAGCAACTGGACGCGATGCACACCGCGATAGTCAAGCTCCAGCTGCCGCACAAGCAAGCGGAGATCTTGGATTTTTTTAAGCGTGTTTAACCCTATTTCATTGCGTGCTTGGTGATGACTCTACAATAAAACTGTTATATTACGGCGCTTCTTCTATGGTGTGATTCAGTGAACACTGGTGAGTAACCTTCTGCTTGGGGGAACTATTTTGGGCAGTTTTCAGGGTCAGTCCGGATACAACGATAATCGGTTATAACGATCGGATTTTCCGCATTTATAAATATCGTTATAAGTGGACTGCACTGTAGTACATTTTTTGACAAATTATCCAAGCACCACGGAGAAAAATCGGAATGTGGGTACAGGTGCCCCACATGCTCGTTTTATCTGTGCCATTTGTTTTAGATTTTCTTTACAAAGTTACTGTTGCAGACGCCCGCACATGTAACTGTACTCTTGTAGCATGTTTATGCTCCTTGGTGCTTATAGAGACACTGACACCCCCAAATATTTTTTTTTATTTTTTGTCAGGCGATTTGTTATGGTGTTAGAAGCCTACCCGGCAGTTTGATACTTTAGACCCATGTTGCGGATAAAAAAAACAGGGCGCGGGATGGCCAAAAAAACGTGCTTTTCGTGTAAGGCTCGTCAAATTATGAGGCGCTGGAGAAATTCAGCCTTCTGCGTTAAGTCCTTATTTCAAACTCTTTTTGTTCGCCTTCCGCCCATTGAAAAGCAGGCGGGAAGGGCCTTCGAACGCACCTGGTATCGCTGCGCCGCAGCGTTCTTCCGCACGTCTGCTTTCCTCGCCGTCACCATGGCAACGAACGCCGAATGAATGGAAGCACGCACGGTACCGCCGTGTGAAGCCAGCAACAGCTGCCGCCATTTTACGAACGCCGTCTGCTATAGCCAAAGCCGAACGCGGTATGTCAGATCAACCGCCTCCGCCGGTGCTCGATCGCGGCGATCGAGCACCGGCGGAGGCGGTTGATCTGACATACCGCGTTCGGCTTTGGCTATAGCAGACGGCGTTCGTAAAATGGCGGCAGCTGTTGCTGGCTTCACGCGGCGGTACCGTGCGTGCTTCCATTCATTCGGCGTTCGTTGCCATGGTGACGGCGAGGAAAGCAGACGTGCGGAAGAACGCTGCGGCGCAGCGATACCAGGTGCGTTCGAAGGCCCTTCCCGCCTGCTTTTCAATGGGCGGAAGGCGAACAAAAAGAGTTTGAAATAAGGACTTAACGCAGAAGGCTGAATTTCTCCAGCGCCTCATAATTTGACGAGCCTTACACGAAAAGCACGTTTTTTTGGCCATCCCGCGCCCTGTTTTTTTTATCCGCAACATGGGTCTAAAGTATCAAACTGCCGCCTACCCAACCAATATTTTGCTTCAGCGTCACATATATTTTAATAAAGTCAAAATATGCAACTGTATGAAACCGAAACTGGACTGGGGAGGAAGAAGAAATATAGAGAAGGAGGGAGTTACCAAAAGTCATGTGGCTGTGCAACTTTTTTCTTTTTTTTTAACTAACTTTAAAAGCCACAAAAAATGGGTATAGTATATTTTTTTGTCTATTTTTAGTATTGAGTGTGTGCCTTCGATGACCCATGACTTTGATTATCTTTGGAGGTTATATCTAAACCATGCAAAAAGGCACGTGACCACAAAGAAGAGAATGGACGCGACTTAAGCCGGCCAGTTCTTGATCTGCGTTTTTCGGGTGGAAAGAAAACTAATTTCGAGCTGCAAATTGTGTCCTGGGTAGTTGGGCTCTCATATGTCATGTACGCATAAAAACCTTAGCAAGCATAAATACCCTGTCAGTGTCCGTTTAAGTAATTTAGCAAAATGTCTCTAGACCATTCCAAAAAAGCGCTTCTGGCCGGTGCCATTTTCCGTGTTTGTGCGTGTGGTGCATACTTTGTTCACCTTGCAAAGCAACGAAAATGTGCATGCTGCTGAGACCTAACAGATGTAGACTGATTCCCGTAGACATTGAAATCTATAGAATAGAATGAACTGCATTCGTGTAGGCCAGATGGCAGCTTACTGTTCATGAAGATTGTGCTAAAATGTTAAAAGAATTCCGCAACCACCAAGCCAAACATCGAGGTGCAATGAAAGGCGTTTAACATACAAAAATGCACAGTCTTTAAATAAAGAATATTTGCTTGAAGATACACTAGTGCATAGAGTACGTAAATGCATCATAAAACCTTTAATTCAAAGTATGTTAACAAAAGTTAACCCCCCCCCCCCCCCCCAAAAGAAAACTTTGTACCCATATTTTTTTATTTATTTTTACTGTTGCAGTAGGTTGCAATGCGTTCGAACGTCCATCTACGAGTCCGCATGGGATATGGGTAATTCTATATAAGAAATATTTTCAAATTAAGTTTTGGTTTTGCACTGCCTTCATCAGCTGTAAATTTACATTCCTCCCCTCAGTGACATTAAATATTTTCATAGTTATAAAAACCTTTTCAGCCCCATATAACAATTCTCCGCAATAGAATAAAATAAAGACGTTTTTACCACCTCTTCCGCGTGAGAATACATATTGCACTCCAACCATCTGACAAACAAGGCAATGGCTCCATCTTTTTTTATTAATAAAGCTCGACACCAGCTGCCAAAACCTCTGTAATACAAGACACAATATCAGTGTGTTGAAAGTCATGTCTAAACTCAGACTTCCAACTTTGTTTAGACACTTCGCTTCTGGTCTTGAACAGATTGACTGTGTGAGTGGAACTCCGGGAGTAGCCCGAGCTACATTCAATGTCTGAAACAAATATAGTGTTTATAAAAACATTTTTTTTTTTTAAATCACTGTGTGGTGCCCACTTCTTTGGTCGTTAAAGAAATATGTTTCAATGAATGAATGAAAAATCACTGAAGCAGTTGTGAACAACAAATTTGACTGCACCAAATGTCCACTATACCTAGTGCTTGAATGTACACTATTTTTTCGTTATTAATAGCGCTCCTTTTTGGACGGACGTCATAGTGGTCACAGCCGACTTGAGTCTGCACTTGCCGCTCTTGAAGCTGTTCAAGCTACAGAAGGATACTCAACTCGCAGCATGTGGCTATAAAGTATTCCAAGCATAAGTGAGAATAGGGACGTTTAGCAAACCGTTAACGTGTTCCGCCTACCGCACTACCGGAGCCTTTGAAGCATGCTTTTAAGGGTACGCCCAGGTGATACAGTGACCGCTGGGCGCGCGCTTAATATGTTACAAAGGCTCCGGTACTGCGATACGCGGAACACGGTAACAGTTTGCTAAAAGTCCCCAATGTTTCATGTGACACTAGTAGTTCTCTTGACACACAGCTCGCGCAAAAGTACCTTGGCGTTGCTGGCCTCCATTGCTGCCGGGGAGTGCATCTTTTTTAATACCAGTTGGTACTGGGTATTAAAAGACATGGCAGCGCTTGAGACAAGAACAAAGAAGGAGACTAGACAGCACAGGGCACCGATTTCAACTGGTGAATCGTCGTAATTTGGGAAGTATATGCACTGTGATCATTGCACTTTCTGCCAATCCCGGGCCTCGCCGCCGCTGGCAAGAACCCTACCCCCTCGTCAGGTCAATGGAACCCATCATTCAAACATCTGCCCGTTTGTCCTACATACTTCTTTACGCACGACAACAGGATCTGATACACGACCCCCTCTGCACAGGCAACAAACGGGCTTCTGTGTTTCTTCACGCAGCACAGCGAGGCTTTGCATAAAGGGTTCGTCAATTTACACAACTTGACGAGCTTTTCCGGCACAGAAAAGACGACCTTTGTGTTTGTACAAGGTTGTGCGCAGTCTTGTGCATATGTTGCACGACTGCCATCCTTTGTTTTCTTTTGGCCTCGTCTGGACTAGAGTTTACTTTTGCTCATAGCCTCTCGAGAAGCCCTTCTGCAGCTGATACCAGCACAGCCTTTGGGAACCCGGCAGATAACAGATGTTCAGACTGCTCCAACAGCGTTGAATGCATCACATGGTGGCATGACCTTCAAAGGGCGTTCACGATACACAAATTTGCAGTCCCTCTTTTAAAAAGTTTAGAATGGATGAGTTATATGGTAACAGGGGCTTCTTGGCTCTAGGCTAGTAACTCCCACATATATGACGCTTAGAGAGGGTGAGCTTGATGTCGAGAAACTGTATGACACTATTTACTGGTACCTCAGGCTGGAGAAGAAGGGCAACACCAAAAACAGTCAAGAGACAAAAACTCAAGATCGGCTCATGTTCAGCACCAATTTTAAGTGATCTATTTTTAACGCATCTTGACACAGTCCTTTCGAACGGCCTGAGGGCTTTGAATGTAAGAAAGGTTTTTAGGTTTGTTGATGATTTTTTAGTCTCGACCAGGATGCGCCCCACTTCCACTTGGCTGTGGACAGTCTCTTGACCATTTTTGGTGATGCCCTTCTTCTTCTCCAACTTATGCATGATGTACCAGTAGATAGTGTCATACTGTTTCTCGACATCAAGCTCTGGGAGGGGGCCAGAATCTTACAGGGATTATATTTACAGGCTAAATTAATTACAGAATGTAAAAGAGGGATGGAGAGAGAGGCTTGATCTCAACTGAAGTGTTGTGCTATGCTTCAGATTGCAACCATTTTTTAAACAACCATTGTAAATTGAACCTACCGTACTCTGACCTGAGCCTCATTTCTAAAGAAGGCTGTGTGTTCTTTTTGCATCTTATCTATTCGACTACAAAAGATAATAAGTAATATTCTTCAGTACTATCAAAGAAGAACCCTCAATCGTATGAACTCATTTAACAATGCAGTCAATTGCAAATTCCAATTTTTGTTTTCTTAATTAGGAGAGGGGAGGCAGAGAAATTCTAATTTTCAAGTGATGGGCTAACAGATGTTGGTGTCTGCTTCAAAAACATCAGTGGCTGCTCCAAACCAATATTTTGCCGGCTACAAAATCACTGAAGTGACTTCATAGTTAAAATGCTTCACGCAATCACTCGCTTATCTCTGAGGACAGCTATCCTGGCAGCTCACATTTTTCTGTCAGTATTGTCAGGTTTGGCAAATTTTCTAAGGCGGAAAGAGTTCAAGCCGTCAGACTGCTGAAATTAGCATTATTGGTCGGTGGTACATGTGCAACAGGATATATCAACAAGCTTGCAAATCTGGTTGGATGCGTGTAAAAGTCAAAAGGGTCGATAGGTTCCTTGCTTGTCTGCTCGGCGTATGGCTTGAAGGGGAGCCATCTTCGTGTGTGTAGAGCAGATTCTCCGTCTGCCTTTAGGGATACTGCTGATGAAGCTGAATTTACATGTATTCCCTTCCTACCCCAAGCAAGAGGTGATTTGAACAAAAAAAAAGGAGGCTTTGAGCAGCATTTCAATGTCTAAGCATAAAACAAAAAGTTCTTGTGGATGGCGCCTTGAAATGACGCCTTTTTTCTTTCTATTTCAGCTTTTAAGTTTGACAATGTTATAGGCGACCATTTCTCATAGATTGTGAATTGATTTAATGCCGCTACTGCATGATGCACATCAAAAACTCCAGGCTGGCTGTGGTACTGCACTGGCTAAACTTGTCATATACAGCTAAGACCCCAGATGCCCACTGAGGCTGACTAACTTCAGGCTGGTTAAACACAGCACAGTTACCTTATATTATTATTGATCTCGCAACTACTGCCAAACTATCTGTCTAGTTATGCGCAGACCAGAAGTGCTCCAGGGCTACGTCTGATAGATGGCGTTAGTTTGCCATTTTGTCCTCATATAAGCAGTTGCACTGTGGGCACAATGCACTTAGTAATGCTCAAGCGCAAATGTGTGAAGCAACGCTCGGATGGAATGCGCCAGAAATTCCCTGTTTTGGTGCATCGCCGACAGGCTACTTCAGCCGAGTGGACGGCAACTCCATCCTGACCACAGACCAGAACCACGAGCTGCGAGTGTACAGGGGACCCCTGTGGCAAGACGTCACAATCATCCGGCAGCCGCACAGGCAGTTCCAGCACCTCACGGCAATGCAGGTCTATCACTTTATGCTTGCCCTCATTGTTGTCATACCCCACACATTGAAAGAAGTTTCAAAAACCACTTTTCATCTCTTTCTTTTTTTTTTTTTTTTTTTAGAAGGCATTGCTGTGTTTGATGGTTCTCTAACCGTCCTAGCACTGTGCAGTCGAGTAGATGTCGATGGTGCATACCACAAGTATCCCATGTCTAGCATATATTTTACTGTCTGTGGAAGGGGGAGATTCAAATTGTGCTAGTATCGAAGCCTCCTCCTTGGGATATCTCTAATTAATCCATTTGTTTCTCTTAAATCTCGACCCGAAACAGAATACCCTCTTTTCTTGAAACGAAAGAGCATGTTTTCCGGAAAAGTAGACATACATTATGCTGATGCATTTTTCAGAGGACCAGGGTAAAAACAAATGACCTGGTCACTAATTTTCGTTTAAAGGACACATGCAAAGGAAAAACATTTTTTTTAAACAGGCTAAATGGAAAAAGAATATGAAAAAACGAATTTACAATGAAGAAAAAAAGCTTTAGAGCTATATTTGCGGCGCAAAACGAATTTGTAGTTGGTGCCGCGGGAGCCGCCTGCTGCTCACGTGGTAGGCCTGCGCGCCGCCGCGCTGCGCCGCCGCCGCACGCCGAGCGTTGTGCGACGCCGCTTCAACGCGTTTCTCCACGCCGCCAAAGCCGCCGCTGCATAGGTTCGTCTGCTTCGGTGCGTCACCGCTGCCATCTGACCGGCGCACAGGTCTATCACGCCTGCTTGCGCTTTTTCAGGAGTTTCCTTTGGGCTCTAAAAGTTACTTATTCATCTTAGTTTTTTGTTATACTTCAAACAAAGATGAATAAGTTACTTTTAGAGGCCATAGGAAGCTTCCCAAAAAGCGGAAGCACCACGTGATAAATAAGGGCCAGTCACGTGATAAATAAGAGCCAGTTTTCCGTGGCGCCCGCAGGCGCCAACTACAAATTCGTATAGCGCCGTAAATATTTCTCTAAAATTTTTTTTTCTTTGTTGTAAAATTGTTTTATGACATCCTATTTCCATCTAAGCTGTCCTTTAACTTCTTACGTTTTTTTGTTTTTTTTTTACCTATAAGATATGCGATTTGCAGCAAAAGCAAAATCAGGTAGTGTTTCGTGCACAAAAATTTAATATTTTTTTAGGTGGCATTGTCCCTTTAAAGACCGACGTACACTTTGCACTTTCCACTTTTGCCTGCCACCTCTTTTCCTATATCCTCTCCACGTTTTACCTTGCCCCAACACGGCTCCCCCTCGCAGCTTAGGAGAGGGGAGCGCTAAGAGGATTATCTTCCCTGCGGGAAACCGAGGTTGTACGTCGGCCTTTAAGCAACGGACGACAAACTCGCTTGTGGCTTTCAGTTTCTTTCTACTTCTTCAATGCGGTAATGGCGCTTGTTTAGTTGCGCGAGGCACAAAAATCAGAAGTGGTGTGACTGCACTATGTTAAAAACATCTTCTCTCATCCTTACTGCTTCTTCTAGGCAACCTGGCATCCCTCGGAAGACTTCGTCGTTGTGGGACGGTACCCTGACCCAAAGTTCAAGCAGAAGGACCTTCGTGGAATCGACTTGTTTGACGGCCACGCTGGCGTGATGCTGGGCAAGATTCGCTCGTCCCTCGCGCTGTCAGGAATCTACTGCGTAAGGGGCTCACTCCGAAACCTTGTCTGCATTGATTTTTACGTGGTCGGCTCCACCAACGCTCTTGCTGGCCTGGCTCGGTCTAACAGATTTTTCAAAATCAAATCTCTCTTGCATTTGCATTTTTTTATGCAATTTCCCAAAATATGGGCGTTTGCATAAGCGCTTTCCTTTCAAAATCTTGAATCATGCTGCTTTTTTTTTTTTTTTTAAGGGGAACCGATTCTTTTTACTTTTTTCTCGTTTGATTGAGAAATATATATATATATATATTTTTTTTTAATGCAGGAACTGTTTTTTTTGATTGTTATCTGCGAGAAAATAATCGCAAACGAGCGTCGTGAACGAGTGGCACGCTGGGAGCGTTAGACGACGTTGAGATTATGCATAATGTCTAAGAAATATAGAAAATAATAAAGATATTTAGAAATTTTAAGAACAAAAATTATATAAGAAAAAAACATTGTGCCAAAATTGCAGGCCGATTCTCGACAAAATGTGTCGGCATTTAGCGCTAGTGTTCCGATTCGGCGAGGGATGTGAATTCCAAACTTGCAACGAACCGCATACCGTTGTCTTTGGTGAGCCGGTCTGTTCTCCTGGAGGTTTTGGATGCAGCCACCTCAGCTTTCCTCAATCACTGCCTAAGGGATCTGCATACTGTTCACTCTGTGTTTGCAAAGTGTAGATCCTACACAGAAGTATGTCGGGCAGGAAGCTTTTTCAACCCTGGGGACATTGTGTGCGCCGCTTAGATATGTGTAGTGTCATAAATTTTGTAACGCAAGCACAGTTTCAAAGTAGCCGTGAGCTAGCAGACAACACAACAACCATGACACCAAGCCTGCGTGCACGTGCTTCCGAGCGATTTGGAAAAGGCACGACAGCGCATTCGCAGTGAATCGCGCCTCTTCGTCGCGCCTCTCCTATCCCCTGCAAGGGCGATGACAGAGCGGAGCGCTGTCTTGCATCTGCAAGACCGAGGGAAAGTGGACGTAACGAGCGAACAAACAGAGCAAAAAAAGCACATGTGGGAATCGCGCCGCTGCCTCACAAAACTAGTCCAGTCCAAACCACGTCCGTCCAAACGAAAGACGGCTGCATGCAGCAGGGCAATGCGGGCTAACACAATTAAAAAGTAAGAATGATGTCCCAGCAGGGCTTGAACCAGGGTCGGTGCAGTGGCAGTCAGATTCTATAGCCACTGAGCTGCGTAGCACACCTATTCTGGAAGCATTCTGCTCCTGGCAATATGTGCCGGCCAGGGCGGTGTGGCATCGTACCGTGTGACCGCTCACTTCATTCAGGTCACGCATCGCGCTGCAGCCATATAAGATGGAGCTTATGCAGTGCGCTCAATTGCTTGGTCTCGCCCTGGCTAACGTCTCTGGTCCACAATGAAAACTTGCACAAACGACAGTGGAGCATGGTTTGTGTGGGACACATTCTGTTCTCCCCAATCTTTTTCAGCATCATCGAGCCAGCGTAATTTGTTTAAATATTTAATTCTTTAGTTGTTTTTTGTTGTTTCTTGGCAAATGTTTGAAAGTCATCATAAAAATAAGACTTTTGAACCTCAAATATCTTTTTTTCTGGTGCAAAAGTGGTTTGTTGTCTTCCCTCTTGGGTCAACGAGAGCCAGGTGCACTAGGAATAATCTACTTCAGTTACAGCTTTCCTTTACCACGGTGAATGGTTATGTATAATTAGGGTTCCGTGTTTTCTGGGTTTATTTTTCTTCGAATTCATGCGTGGTTTTTGTGGGCTTTATTTTTTTTTCACACGGGAAGAGGCAGCCTCGTGGGCTGTTTTCGGGGTTGATGCAAAAGTAAAACTGTAGACAAAAATTTCTTCTCGTGAATCTTCGCTTTTTCTTACTTACAGACAGCTCAAATTTGGGTTGTTCTTGTTTTTTTTCTTGGAACTTTGATATCAAACTGAAAGTTAATTTTCAGGGTTTGTCAGTATACAGCGAGAACACAGAAACCTAATTACGATTGCTTATGGTTACTATGTAAATTTAATTTGGTGACGGCAATTTAAGATGTAGAAAGCTTCATTATATTGCAAGTTTCATTACACTGATGCTTCATCATTTAGTGGAACAACTAAAAGCATCTTCTGGGTTTTCAAAACTTTGATCTTGCACCATGTCTTGTAAACGAGCAAAGACTGGAGCAAGTGAGCAAAAAGATGAGGTTTGCCATGCACCTTTCTTGTTTTCCCTTCTTTTTTTTTTCCTTTATTTTTAAGTACAAATTAAGAAAGTTTAAGTAATAGCATAGTAAGGAGAGTTAGAACCTGAGAGATAGCATTGTAGCATTTTCTTTGTCTGAGAGAGAAAAGAAAAAATGCAGAAAACAAACATGGTTGACATAGATTCAGCAGGAGTTTAACTGGAGGAGAGACAGAGGTGGCCATTGTCTGGGCACAATGCCTGCACATGTATTCTTTATTTTTTTTTGTTGCCTAGTATATTTTACTTCGAGAACATATTTCTTTACTTTATTTTACTTTAAGAACACAAACGTTATGAGCGCGACGTCGGCGGCATCCTTGCGACTGCGATTTTCAATACGGGACGACATTGCACTCGGTTTGGCAACTATCACCGGCAACTTGATGCTTGCGACGCGCAAACATGATTCGGCGAAGGTACGATGTGCGAAGATCAGTACACAAGACCTCTCTTGCCGAGGCGACGCAAGCGGACACGACCGGTCGACCGCTCGCGTCGCATTCTCATGTCTAAACAAATCTAAAATGTTACTCTGAACCAAAAAACTTGTTTTTTCTCAAGTTGCAACATTTCGTGTGTGAAATAGAAATTGTTACTGTACCTTGGTGGCGTTGCAAGTGCAAGATGCTTGGGCTTTTGCGTCGTGGCGGAGAAAACGCTATTCTAAAACTTTCTTGCGTAGAGTGCGCTAATGCAAGTGCTAAATGTAGTGCCAGCGCGCGCCAAAATTACGCATGTTATTCCAAGAATCCCTATTATGCGCTCAGAAAATAAATCTGCATCTAATGACTTTCTTTACAGCTGAACAGTTTCAACTGTTCTGGTGAAATCCTGGCCTCAGGCATGGGTAAGTGCACTATCAAAGTATAGTAAGCCATTTAGCTTGTGCGAGACAAACATCTTGATAGTTCGATACCTGACATTTATATGGCCACCTAACAAACTCATTCATGCATTAAAGTTTTGAGCAAAATACTGCATGACCTTACAGTTAGAGCCAGGCGTGGCCAGTATTTTAAGTTTGAAGCACAATAGGGTTCACTAAAAATCCTGCGCGCGAGTCTGATCGGCATTTATTATTTTTTTTTATTTACACTGTACCTACATTGCCACGAGGGCATTATTGTAGGGGGGTAAATGATATAAAAAGAGCACTTGTATCGTCACTGAAACATTGTTTGAAAATACAAATTTATGAAAAACATTATATTATGATTATATAACAGAAATATCAACACAAAACTGCAGTATACAAGAATCACTGACCACTAGGGGTGTTTAAAAACAAGAAAACATAGCATCAGAAGTTTTATTGACCACGTGTTGTGGAAGACAATTCCAGTCACTAATTTATTTTGGAAAAAACTAATTCTTAAGCATTTCTGTTCTGCACTTAATGCTTTTAATTTTTAGTGGATGATCTACTCTTGATTAGATATAATCAGAAGTATACAAATAGTTCTCCTTCGTAATACCTGTTCGTTCTAAAAACATATTTTTGAAAAGCTTTATTCAAAGAAACTTTCGTCGTAAATCAAGTAATATCTAATCTAGTTGTTGCTTTAAATTTGTTATGCTTGGGCAGAATTCGTAATTATTTGCCGCAAAACGAGCGGCTCTATTCGGTGCACATTCTGGCTTCGATATTTGGTTTAAAAAATATGGGTCCCACACTGGGCACGCAAGATTGGTTTGACATTGGTTGTGTATAACAATTGCTTGACCCCGTGCTTACTCATTTTTTTTTTTCTTCAAGGAACAAACAGCAAAATTTTATTTTAAACGGGCATTTTACAATAAAATAAGACAAAAATATTTCCTCAACTTCCAGGTGTCATATCTTGCTCTAAATCAGGACTTCTGGTCCGAGTCTCACTGACTTGCAGATTCCAAAGTTGATGGAATGCTTGCGGGATTCACATCGTTTTCATCACTCCTGTCACTGCCCATCAAACTATCGTCCGATACCAAAAATCGGAAAGGCCAAAGGATTCGTCGTTAAACATGCATGTTATCCCATTCAAAAAGAAGGTTTTGTATCTCTTCGTTGGCTAAAGTGGACCTCCATGCCAAAGCCATGTTGTTTTAGCGTGACCACTCACAAGCGACTGCTTTTTTTTTTCTTGGATAAATGGAGCATTCTTTCCCTGTCAAACAGCAAAACAAACGAGCAAACTGCCCAAGGTAAATGGAGCAACAGGGCTGGTTCTGCCATCTGCCACAGAGTGCGCTAAACAAGCACCGATACCGAAACGCGAGTCACACTCGTGGTTGGGATTTATGGTCCGTAAGGGGTGGCACGAGTGACACTCCTTAATAGTAGGCAAGGGGTTAATGTTTGATGGGGATCTGTCTAAATTCCCTTTGATGAAGTTTAAAATGCGGGTGGCATTAATTGTTATTGCGTCTATGTGTTTAGCCCAGGAGAGATAGTTGCTAAAGTAAACACCCAGATATTTGACATCAGTAATGTCCTTCACGGCAACACCGTTCAGCTCGTATTTTGATAAGAATGGTTGCCTTTTTTTTTTTTTTTGAGAATGTAACATAATTGCATTTATTAATATTTAGAAACTATTCCCATTTGCTACACCATGTCATTACTTTTTCTTCAAAATATTTAGGTTCTTTTTTCCAACATGTGAAAGCAATATAATCAGCACATTGTTCTTTAAAATAAAGGAATATTTCGGATGAAAAAATACATTTACTGTGACCTGTTCTAATTATTTTGCCAACATTGTCAGGTTTGATGGCAGATATGCAAACTACAATAACACAAAACTAAAAAAAAAAAAAAAAATTTTAACAGATTTATTTGTTTCTGTCTGTAATGCTTGTAGGAGTATGATGTTAGTATTATATATCTGGCGTGTCTTAGGTGCACATACTTGATAACTGCTGCAACTCTTTTGCCTTCTAGCAGTTCTGTCAATAATAAGTTAAGGAAATCAAATGGAAATTTCAAGCTTGAATTGTGCATGTTGCAGTTTACCATGCATTCATTTCTGTCCTTATTGATGGCTCTATCCCTTTTCTGTTCTATAAATCAGTCGCATAATTCCTGTTCAGTAGTCGAGGAAAACCTGAAAAAGTTAAGAAGTAATAAACAGATATGGCAAATAGCCCACCAATTTTCAGTTCAATGTTCAAACTCGGTTTGGGGCACTACTTACGATTGTTTCATAGTTGAAAAGTTTAGAAGTACCAGATTTCAGGTGATACGTGAGGGTAGACACGCGGGGGCAAATCAAGAGTTTTTCTTCGAGCACCTTGAAGACTTCCTGCTTTATTGACACACAAAGAAGCTTGTGTCATACACAAATCATTATGCCATTCACAGTATCTGTCGCATCTCGTTATGATTAACAATCTTTATAAAACATATCCTTGGACATGTCTGCGTCTCTACTTGTATTCGCTTCAAGAACTGCGGTCAAAAGAACCGGCTGCTCGGGGAACGTTTCTGCTCTTCTCCTTTCTGTGTTCAATTAAGATATATGTAGGTGCATCTTATATTAGCTTTATATTATTTTGTCAAGACATGCATGTTTCAAAAGCCAAGATTATAAATTTTTCTTAAAACAAACAACTCTTGTAAGAACTACTGTGCGCAGCGCATGAATTGTGAGCCAAACGTCCTTTTTCTTGGTGTGGCGAGTGTAGATGACCCACACCACATAAAATGTCAGCGTTTAAACAAGCAAAGTCCACCGACTCTAGTCTGGAAAAACTGATAAATGATTTTCCCCCCCAAAAAAACTTTCAATGCCTGATGTTCTGTTGCAGGTTAAGAAAAGCAGAACAATCTACTCCCACAAAACCTTCCGCTGTTTCCACTTTAGCAAAAAGAATGTTGAAGAGCGCCGAGTTCTTGTTCACCTCCTCTCCAGCGTTGACTCTGCTAAAGTAGACAGGGTGGAAGGCTTTGCAAGAAGAGCTGGTCCTGCTTCTTTTAACTTGCAACAGACTGTGCGTACTGTCAGAATAATTTCATTTGTGTGGCTCTTCTTAACTTGGCTGTTTCTGTTTCTTTGACAGGCACTCAAGCAGTCATTTTCGGAGCAGCGCTTGAGGAGTAACTCCTACATCATCTTGCATTAGGCATCATAAAAGAGATCCCCACAATTAATTTTTTATTAATTTTTATTGCATTTATAGGCACGAGGCCGTGTCATTTTTGCATTGTGCTTTTACAACACGCTCTGGTACAGTATTACTTGTTCTATAAATGTTTATGCACGTTTCTCATTCAAAGTTTTAATAAAGTCTGTTCTTTTTATTAGTTACTGTTGAAGTGGCGGTATTCTTGATTATGCCACTGATACTATTTTTTTCAACACACTAGCGCCATCATTCAAAAGTGCTTGGAGCATTCTAGCACAGTAGTGCTCAAAAAATTACTTACTTTTGCATTTGGGCACCGAGACTGTGTCATTGGGTCCCTCTGCACTTCCTTGGGCATTACAACACGCTTTGATGTAATATTACTTGTTCTGTAGATGTTTATGCACTGTTTCAGGCATGTTTTTCATCAAAAGGTTGAATAAAGTGGAATCTGTATTTTTAATTTTCTGTAACATATTCTTCTTCACATGCTTTACATTTTTTTTTCAGCAGTGTCATTGTACAAAAGTAGAGGAGCATACTAGCGATCTTCACTTTTTACTTGGAACAGCTGCTCATAATCTCACTGATTAGAAGTCTGGCTTTATGCACACTTTGTAGTTGCGTTCAGGGGTAGTTGAATTGACCCAACGAATACTCAGTTGGGAAACTGCCATAGGAGCCTGCATTAAAAAAGTGGCTCCGATCAGTACTCGAGAACCAAACTAAATGTGATAGTACGCCATCATTTCCTCTGCAGCGGCCACTCCGGGAACTGCATGGTTGCACCAGACTGCCGCATTTGATACTCAATAGCGTCCACTGTTACTGTTCAATTTTGGCCTTGATCGGCCATTTTGGCGTCGATATGTATACACTAGAGCCACTAAATGAGCTGCGCTTAGAGTATCGGCACTCCATTCCCCGACATTGTTGTGGGCGCCGCCATTTTGGTGCTTGTGCAGAGCAGACATAACTGCCGATTGTCATGATTCAAGAGTGCGACTTCCTCAGCATTAAATTCGGTGTTAGGAAGGTCATGTAATATTGCTTTGCTCTGTCGTGAACTGTTGAAACATTTCTGGAGGACATAAAAAGCGTCTCCTGTGATTTCAGATAACTGGCAACCATGATTTTAAGACACAATATGGCCAAGTGACGTTACTCTGCAGCGTAGCTTATTCGTTTGCAAGACCGGTCTCAGGGTGCCGCCATCTTGTTCAGTGGGGTGCGCTTGGGTGCATCCATAATTC
This sequence comes from Ixodes persulcatus, assembly GCA_013358835.2. Lineage (NCBI taxonomy): Eukaryota > Metazoa > Arthropoda > Arachnida > Ixodida > Ixodidae > Ixodes > Ixodes persulcatus. The sequence goes on along the minus strand of JABSTQ010011399.1, from coordinate 134,960 downwards.
GATTATTATGCCTTAGCGAGGCTTCATAAATTATAATCGGATTATGTCCACTGATCTCTACTATAGGGGGCTGGATGGCGCATTGAGCAGACGGGTATGAAGCCACCGGAAGTAAGCGACTTGTCCCGGAAGTGAGCGCTTGACAGGCTTTTCAACTCTTCCGAGTGCTGGTCCGAACAGCGTTCAGGGCGCTGGGGTTTTTTTTTGTCATCCTAAGAGAGCCTTCTTGTTGCGGAGTAACCGTGCATGTGGAGCCAAGAAGTCTCCTGGGAAGCCATTCGATGTAAAAATTTTGAGATTCTTGTTTATCAAGTGTGCATATGTCCAACGTTCAAGTGCCTTATTGTCGGGATTTAATCCAGTACGGGAGTATTAAAACCCGATCCAAGACAAAACAAAAAAACATGGACCAAAATATTGACTGAATGCACTAGGAAGCCCAGCGCACGCCCGACTTACGGGACAAGCATAGAACTTTCGTTGGCTTCACTTGCGCCAGGCTCAGAGAGCAGCTAAGCACCATCAGTGATTATTAGGGGTGTCGCGAACCGGCCGAGGTTCGAGTTCGACCAGGTTCGACTTTTTCGAACTTTTAGTGGAAATTTCGACGAACCTTGTATTGAGGTTCGACTCGTGTGCGCATGCGCGACAGGCTGGCCAGTTGGCTTCGGATTGGATAGTGATGGCTAAGGGATGAATTAAGGGCAGCACTGATGGTTATTTCAGTTAATACAGTACAGAAAATTAAGTTATTAATTTCTTCAGTGATTAGAATTAGTTTCTTTTAATTGCAGCCGTTCATAAATGTAAAATAACTCTGTGCACAAAAAAAAAAAATTTCCAAACCTAGACATGCTTGTATCAAGGTCTGGCCACACTGTCCACAAAGTCGAACCGGTCGAATCTGGTTAAAAGTTTCGAAGGTTCGTCGAACCGGTTCGACCCAGTCGAATCCCGAAAGTTCGACCTAAAAATCCGGTTCGACAAAAGTTCGCGACACCCCTAGTGATTATGCCGCGCCCAAGCGCACCCAAGCCGACCAAGATGGCAGCGCCCTGTAGCCGGTTCTTTTAACTCTTCGCTAAGGGGTGGCGCATTTATCGTATTTAGTTTGCTCTCAGTGGACACCAGCACTTCAGGTTTCAAGGATGAGTTTCCCAACTGAGTGTTTTAGAAACGTTAAAGTGACCTCATCATCCCGACTTCGAATTCTCGGCAAAATTTTACGAAACGTCCCAAACTTCTGCAATTCTCAGACATTGCAAAAGATGGCGCCACAAACTGGCGAGCGCCCAGCAGTTTCAAACCACTTTCCTGAGGGCGCACATTTTAACTTTTTTTAACTAAAATCACGGGCAGCTGTTCAATCTTCATGTAGAGGCAACAATCTGACTGCCAAATCATGAGAAGGCTGTGTGTAGACTTTATTTATGAGTGCGAACATTCGAGCTTCGAATCGCAAATTCTGTTCGATTTGATTTGAAGTACACGTTGCTGTTTAAAATATTTGAATTCTTGGAATATTCAAAACTTCCCCAATTTCTCACGTCAAGCTGCTCCGCATCGCACCAGCGCGCTCGCGTCAAGTTTCACCTCTCTGCACCGGCGCGCGCGCGTCAAGCTTCACTGCTTTGTAGTACAGCGTTCGGAGAAGCTGACGCGGCAGGGCATCTCGGTTGGTTCGATAGGATTAAAAATTATACTCGCTACCTTTTTTGGTTAACCTTCTCTGGTTATGAATATAGGGCTACACCTTCTTTTAAAGAGATACTGCAACGAAATTCTAGCGCCTATTTCATCGTCTAAATTTCAACCACGTTCTGGCCACACCGTGAGGAACCAATATTTTGCTCGAAAAGACACCAGTAATAAACCGAATGTCGTTACGCGCCGCTCCGCGGAAGTGCGACGGCAAGCTCCGTGCGTGCAAGCCCTGTCGAACCGAATTTCCCTTTTCTCCCGGCCTATTCAACTCCTGCGGGGAGTGGGGAGGGGCAACTAAGCGGCCAGAGCTGCGAGTAAATGTATATACAGTTACTCTAGTGCTGTAACGCTTTGACGACGCCAAGTGGCGAAGCTCATAACCACGCCATCTCCCAAGGAGCTTTGCCCGTGCTAGGCCAGGCCCTGTTGACGTCACGTCTCCCAGGATGCATCGCGCTCTCCGATGGCTGAACTTCGAGCGCTCGCTGGAAACTGTCTTTGGAGCGGAAAAGAGAGTTATCGGTTCAAAATACAGGCGTGCGATTGTCTTTAGCAGATAGAGTTCATCATGTTCAACTTGTTTCTGTACGTGAGAGGTATAGTTAAAGTTTGGATCCAGTATCCCTTTAAAGGGGTTCTGAATCGAAATTTGGAGCTCACAAAACAAGGCTGGAGCGATAGGCGGGACGCTGCAAAACTCAAAACATCACTACAGCGACATCTCTGACGAATGGTCGTATTTTTGGAAAAGTGCGCGTTTGAGCACGGCCGACGAGGCCGACGAGACATGTGATGTCGCGATTCTCATTCCCTCCGCTTCGTTTCGTCACCTCGAGCAGTTTAACTGAAGCGAGGAGGAGAGAAGCGAGGCCGCACCCCCCCCCCCCCCCCCCCCCCCCATTCTCAATTGCTCGAAGAGAATCGTGACGTCATATTCCTCGCTTATCGCGCCCATTTTTTTTTTTTTTTTTTTTTTACTTTCGGAGTTTGTAGCGTCCCATTCAACGCTTCTGCGGCCTTATTTTGCGAAATCCGAATTTCGGTTCATCATCCCTTTAACAGTGGTGGAAAAGTTTCTGAATCTATATTCAAATGAGTAAGGTACTCATTGCTTTTCTTGAAGTGTTACATTATGTTTTACACGACCTATCAGAATTGCACGTCCTATCAAAGTGTGTTTGTTGTTGTTCTAACTAAAATGCTCTTCATGCTGTAATACTTTCTTTTTATAGGTTTGCTGAAAAATAATTGTTTCTGGGATTTTTTGCAGTAGCCCTAGTTCAGTGCAAATAAAATGTAAAATATGTAAAAATAAAAGGTTATTCGAATTGCGGTTCATTTTTAATAGTCACGTTCAATTCCAGTCAAATATGTGATATTTTCACACCTCAAATTTAAACTGACATTGTTCTTCAAATTTGCATATTGCTCGGCCCCAGGATTTTTTTTTTTTTTCGTTTTGTTTTTGTACTGGGGAGGGGGGGGGGGGGGGGATCTCCTAAAACAAGGACACCTATATGTGCTCGCCAAAACTCGTTGGCTAATCAACAGCTTTTATACGGTAATATCAAACGGTAAAACGTGTAAAACTAAATTGGGCGTAAAATTCCGTCATACTTCGTGTCGTAAAAGACTTCAATTATCCGAGGGGGCGATCAAAAAGTAGGTTCGAGACTAATTTCGTAAAGTACCCCTCTTGGCGTTTCAGTGATGTTCTGCCATTCTTGAAGCGCGAGTGCCACTCCAAACACACCGCACTGCTTTTTTCGCCATAAGTCTGCTGAATCATTTCAAAGCTCTATCTTCCAGATTTGCTGAGTTTGGCGCAGAACTGGTATTCGAGATCGCTCTGGTTAGCAGCCTATGCTGAAATCGCCATTGTGCCCATGGTCACAGAGACTCACGTTGCGCAGCTCCAAATATTCGCAGAGCGCGCATTACCGTGCTGCCTTCTCTTACGCCAAAAATATTAGTGTCCTGAACTCTTTATGCACCTCGTATAATCAAAGTTGACTGAGGCAGCTGTGCGCTCAAATGTTAATGTCGAGACAATCCTAAAGTTCAATATGTTAATGCATTATGTTATTTTCTTAGCTGTGGAGGCTATAATAAGTTGTTTATTCCACCGGTAAATTACTTCTAATCCCTTACATTTATCAGTAATTTTGTAAGGTAATAATTACATATTTCAGAAGATAATTGTAAAGTAATTTCCTTACTTTTTTTTTTTTTCGTAAAGGAATGATTGTAACTCGTTACATATTTGTTTTCATTCACGGAGGATAAAAGCTGGAACTCCAAAGATTCACAAAAAAAAAAAAAAAAAAAAAAACCTGTCACGTGCATTTAGAGAACGCTAGGCCTGACATTCTTCAGATGATCAAAGACTTTCTTCACGCCACCTAAAACCTCGACTCGAACTTTTTTTTTTTCGTTGCTTGATTGCTTTTAGATCATAGCTCGTCAGCTTACTCGCCCACGTCGAAGTAGGAATCACGCTGATACAAAGAACTGGACTCTCCGTGCAAACTCCCAAGTTCGAAATATTTCCTTTCAACGAAAAAAAAAAAAAAAAAACACGGTCAACGTGCACGCGAGCTGGTGTAGCGGTCTGTGCACGCTTTTCTCTTTGTCTCTTCACTCTTTCTTTGCTTCCTTCTTGCCGACAGAGATGACTCTTTTTTTTATCAACTTGAGGGACCAATCTTATATATCCAGGCGAAAATCAGTCCACTTCCAGCTGGATTATGGAACTGGAAATGAGGCAGCTGGACCCAGCTGGAATCCAGCTGGACTGCCTTATTTCCAGTTCCATAATCCAGCTGGAAGTGGACTGATTTTCGCCTGGATTAATTACACTAGGGACAAAAGTGAAGTTTGGGGGAGTCGCAGTTAGGAGACAGCGTCTCAATGGGCCAACATGATCTAGCTGACGTTTTGGGTGTCGAACGGGGAGGGATTGCATTACAGAAGAGTGATTTTAAATCATTTCATTACAAAACAGTGATTTTAAATAATTTCATTACAGAACAGCGATTTTAAATCATTGTTCTGCAATGCAACCGTTTTTGTACGGCTGTACTTATGGTATGAACTAGTTTGCCAATGTATAACTATCTCTTTAGCTGTAAATGACCTGACAACAAAGATGAAATAAAAAAACGTGTTTTAATCTGATTAAACTGGAATTCTGAATCAATTTTCGTGTAGGTTACCAGACTTAAAAAAAAGGGGTTCACTAGAAGGGTTTATAAATTTCCTCAGCAATCACGGGTTAGGAGCATGTTTTAACTGAGCTGGACGCTTATATAAAGCAGAATAATTGGTGCAGATATTTTGAAAACCTTTATATAAAACATCCTTTAATTATTTAACAACATGAGGATATAAAACATACACAGAAAAACATCTTAGAATATAGTAGTGTTATGTGGGACCCTTAGAAAAAATACATTGATAAATTGGAAAAAGTGCAATGACAAGCTGGCTCGCTTTATTCACTCCAACTACAGGAGGATGGCATCCCCAACAGAAATGCTCCGTTCGAGCAATCTACGACTATTGCAGAAAAGGCGGGAAATCGCACGCTTAAAATTTATTTTAATTATTAACGGCAAGCTTAACTTGTGCCCAAATACATACAATCGACCAGCAAGTACAAGAAGGTCAGGCAGACTAAAGCCCCTCCCTGCTACCAAACGAAATTGTGAATATAGAGACTATCATCCTTTGAACATTCCATCACTCATTTGTTAACCTAATGGGGTCATAAACTTGTACTGCGTGTAAATGTATGTTCTTTGTCGACAGTTCCCTGCATTGTATTGTGTATTTTTGTAACTTGAATCCTCGCTGTAATCGCCCTCAAGGGAGGGCTGACAGTATTTTCAAATAAATAAATACTTTTTTTTTTTTGTTTTTTATCGGAGTCAGAATTTTCTGTTTCTTTGGTGTTCATGTTTTTTTGTTTTGCGTTATAGAACAGAATAAGTGGTACCATTTTTTTATCGGAGTCAGAATTTGTTTTTTGGTGTTGATCATGTGTTAGTGTGCTAATAGTCAACAAACGTATATACCTGATATTTACGTCATTTATATCCAGATGTAGGGATAATTCGCTGTTAAATTTGCATCTGTGTGCAATGTATATTTATAAGTATACGCGATGTTGAGAGTGGACAAATACGTCTACTATACTTCGTCTCACCTTAGCATGGACTATTGTTAGCCGCGCATGCTAAAAGCGCGAGCTATAGTTGCTTCGGATGAAGCCTCGGCGGCTGCACGGGCGCTCGTGCAGCGAGTGCTCCAGTCAAGGCAGTCAAGGCTGGCCGCTCGCGCTTGCACAGCCTTCGCAGTTAGTCCATGCTAAGGTGAGACGAAGTATAGGGTGGGCGCTATTGTCATGACTGCTTCGTCTTTTTCCTCCTCTGTCCACAATCGTTTACTGTCCAACAAATTAAACGTAGATTTTACCCCCCCCCCCCCTCCTCTTCAAGAAAAGCGAGTTGCGTGATTACAGGACTAAGTTAAGATCTAGGTATGTACAATTTCATCCTTGGCACATGAACAATAGGGAGTTTTCATAGACCGTGTTTCCCCCCTCCGCTAAGTCCTCCGCTTCGACGAAGCCGCCACTGCGCCTGCGCGCCGATGGCCTTGACTGTAGAGTTCCGGGTATCGTAGCGGGTTGCGGAAAGCGTTGCGGGACGGCGAAAACCATCTACGAAAACTCCCTAATGTCAGTGTTTCGGGAACGGCCATCGGGAATGGGGAGCGCACGTTGCACTTCGTAGTTTACCTCAGATGTTTGACGAGTGACTCGATATGGCCCGAAATAGCGCGATAAAAGTTTGGGAGAGAGGCCAACATAGCGAACGGGGAACCAGATCAAGACGAGGTCCCCTATTTGGTAAGTCACGTGGCGATATATTTCGTTTACCGACTGATCTGTAGCTGCTGAGATGTCCGTGTACGATGTTGGGCGAAGAAGCGACGTTCTTCAGCCCGGCGTCGAGGACGGGCTATGCGGAACGCAAGTTCGTTTTCTTCTTGCTGTGGGTCGCCAGTGATCGTGCCCGATCGGGCCGTGTTCCGTTCGCTTTCGAGGAAACCACACAACGAAACTCGGCCATGGAAACAGGTTTACTGATACTCAAGAATTTGATTGGCGGATGTGTCGAGCCTTTGGTCGAGCGCGGCCCAGCTGTTGAATCGGGCAGCGGCTTGGCTGATGCGTCAAGCGACGACCTGGCTGATGTCAGACTACGTTGAAGCTGACATCCACTGGCCCGGTGTCGGCCTTCCACTCGAACGATATGTTGCCACAACTGGCCCCTGTCGATCCAATGTGTGCCATAGACCCCCTGCTCAGAGCCTTCGGTCCACGTCTGTTTCCGAAGCCGCGCCAATCTCGAGTGTACCGGACCTTTTCGAGTCCGCCTCGCTCGTGAGCTCCTTCACCTGTTCCTCTTTCTCCCTTTTTTCCCTCCCGTCTCGTGCCGTTTTGCCTCTTCTTTTTTCGTTTATCCCGTCGTGTGCCATTTGCTTCTTCTCCCCTCGGCCCTTTCACGAAAAGCGAGTTGCGTGATTACAATACTAAGTTAAGATCTAGGTGTGTACAATTTCATCCTTGACACATGGACAATGTCAGTGTTTCGGGAACGGCGATCGGGAATGGGGAGCGCACGTTGCACTTCGTAGTTTACCTCAGATGACTTTCGAGTGACTCGATATGGCCCGGAATAGCGGCTGATCTTAGCTGCTGAGATGTCCGTGTGCGATGTTGGGCGAGGAGTTGACGTTTTTCAGCCCGGCGACGAGGACGGGCTATGCGGACCGCAAGTTCGTCTGCTTCTTGCACAGGAGTTGCGATGATGTCAGAACGCATAGCTATTATTTCATTTCATTTATTATACTCTCAGGACCCGAAGGCATTACAGAGAGGAGTGGAATTATATATCAATATAAAGTGAACAATAAAAACAAAGCGCAAAAAAACCCACAAGGTACAGAATCGCTATGGAACAGTATTTAGAACCTCAGTGATAGCGGTTTTAAAATCAGCAGCGTCAGTAAGTGAAACTACGGATGCGGGAAGGCGATTCCAATCGACAGAGGTCAAGGATGCATAAAAGGTGGAGGTGATGCAGTAGGAGATTCTTGCATTTAGTGGATGATCAGTACGCGGCGATATGTATGATGGTTCTGAAAATAATGAGGTTCAAAGTGCTGGGTTAGAGTGATAAATCTTGTGAAATAAGCAGAGGCGAGCTATTTTCCTACGAAAGGAGAGGAGGTGACGTGTTATGTACCGGCACTGCCGGCAGGTGGACTAAGTAGCCGATGCCGCGAGCCTCGGGAGAATCGCGTGCTAGCGAGAGCTCGGGCACTTGTTCCTGGACCGAGAACCGCGATGGACGCACCGTCCACACTGTAAAGCTGACAGTAAAGCTTGTACTTATCAATTGGCGACGAGTGAGAGAAACGAACCTGCGGCTTTGAGAAGATGGCGACTCATGGCACCATGGGAGCGTTCTCGGGAAAGGGCTGGTCATCTTGGGCGGAGCGGCTTATCTACTACTTCGAGGCCAACGGCATCAGGGATGGCACCAAGAAGCGGGCCGTTCTGCTAACTCTGTGTGGTCCCTCCACATTTGAAACGGTCAAGGCATTGGTGGCTCCCAAATCTCCAAGTGAGTTGACCTTCGAGGAGATCGTGAATTTGCTCCAAGCACATTTTGATCCCCGGCCGGCAGAACTGTTTAGCCGTTGCAAGTTCCAACGGCGAGATCAACAGCCCGAAGAGTCAGTGACCGCTTACGTCGCTGCTCTTAAAAAAACTTGCAGCAGACTGCAATTTTGGGACCGTTCAAGCGACTCCGACGCCTAGCACAGCTAGCCCTCCCGTCTCAGCGCCAGCTGCTGGGGCAGCTGACGGCAAGGTCAGCACAGTCACAACAGCGGTTCCCAGCAGCGCGACGATGTTACCCATGGACATAATGTTGCGCGATCGTTTTGTTTGCGGTCTTCAAAATGAAAATCTTCAGCAGCGGCTATTTACGGAGCGGGACCTTACGTTTCTCAAGGCGTTCGACATTGCTGTACGAGCCGAGAGCGCCAAGGACCACCAGCGGCAAATAAAAGCAGATTTTCAAGAAATAAACAAAGCGGAAAAAACGCGCCCAGCACTTCGTCACCATGAGAAGACGACGCCATCGCCTACGCCCTGCTATCGCTGCGAAGAACTCCACAGTCCTAGTTCTTGCAAGTTCCGGACATCACCGTGTCGGTACTGCAAAAAGACGGGACACATCGCGAAAGCTTGCTTCAAGAGAAAAAAAAAAAACTCCCAAAACTCCGTACAGGCACTCGAACCACAGGAGAATCATGGTCCCTTTACGGAACCGTCAGGCTCGCTGGATGACCTGTACGCCGTAGCACCGCGGCGGGAGCCGGCAGAGAAGGTTATGATAAGCCTGGAAGTTCAGGGTGTTCCTCTCAGATTTGAGGTCGACTCGGGAGCGGCGTTTTCTTTGATCAGCGAACAAACGTTCCGAGCAGCGTGGCCAAGGAACCCTCCGGAATTTACAGACGATAACATCGCTCTGCGTACCTGGTCTGGGGAAGGCATCGAATCTCTGGGAACAATTCACGTCATGGTCCAGTTCAAGAAACTGAAAGTGAACTTGCCTCTTCTTGTCATGAAGCACCCCGGATGTAACCTTCTTGGGCGGAATTGGTTTGCAGCCCTGGGAATCGGCCTCAGCGGCGTGCACCAGGTGGTGTTGGACGGCAGCCTGACAGCCACCATCGAAAGGTACGGGGCAGTTTTTGACGGCAACCTGAACGGCTACAACGGGCCAGCAGTAAGCCTAGAACTGGAAGACAACGCGTCACCCAAGTTCCTACGAGCTCGCACGGTGCCATTCGCGCTCAAACCAGCGGTCGAAGCCGAGCTGCAACGTCTCACTGAACAAGGTATTCTTGAAGAGACTCAGCACTCGAATTGGGCAACACCCGTTGTAGTAGTAAGGAAGAAAAACGGCAGCATCAGACTTTGTGGTGACTACCGCAGCACCGTCAACGCTGTGACGCTCAAGGCGTCATATCCACTGCCGACAGTGTCAGAGGTGCTCGCAAAGCTGCGGGGAGGGAGAATTTTCTCCACCATCGACCTGGCTCAAGCATACCAGCAGTTACGAGTCACCGAGAACACAGCTGATGTTCTTACCATCAACACGATAAAGGGCCTTTATCGTGTCAAGCGACTTCCTTTCGGCGTCTCGGCAGCACCAGTCATTTTCCAGAAATGCATGGAGACAACACTTGCAGGGTTATCTGGTGTCAGCGTGTATCTGGACGACATCATTGTCAGCGGTACCACACCCGCAGAACACGCCCAGCGCCTGAACCTTGTCCTATCAAGACTCCAAGAAGCTGGCCTACGAGCAAACCGTGAGAAGTGCCTATTTGGCGTTCCTGAGGTGACATACCTGGGCCACACGATCGATGCGGTTGGTGTTCACCCAACCAACGACAAGATCAAGGCGTTCAGGGAGTTGCCAGAACCAACGTCAAAAGCCACGCTACAGTCGTTCCTCGGAATGCTCGCATTCTACGACAGGTTCTTAGAAAACCGAGCGACTGTAGCCTGCGATCTGTACAGACTACTAGCCAAGAACGTCCCCTGGCACTGGGAAGAGCGCCATGCCCTCGCTTTCCGCAAGCTGAAAGAGTTGGTTCTTCGCAAGACAACGTCGGCTCATTACGATGAGTCGAAAGCACTGCTTCTGTCCTGTGATGCGTCACCATATGGCGTCGGCGCAGTTCTTGCGCAAGTCGACCACGAGGGCAGGGAAGCTCCAATCGCATTCGCGTCAAGAACTCTAGGGGATGCCGAGAAAAATTATTCACAGCTCGATCGAGAAGGATTAGCTATAGTATTTGGGGCGACGCACTTTCATCAATACATCGCCGGACGAAGTGTCGTTATTATCACCGATCACCAACCACTGCTCGGTATCTTGGGACCGCAAAAGCCGGTACCGCAAGTCTTGTCACCCCGAATGCGGCGATGGTGCGCCAAACTATCGGCGTACGATTACAAGCTCGTGTACAGGCCTGGAAAACGACACCAGAACGCGGACGTTCTAAGCCGTCTGCCCCTGCCTGACAGTGACGACGAGCCTTGCTCACTAGGAGACGTACTGATGATTGAAGCCTTGTCAAGTTCTCCGCTGACAGCAGAGAAGATAGCAGCCATGACATGCGCGGATCCGATTCTGTCTCGCGTCTACGAGGCTGTGCAGCAAGGCAAGCTTCATGAGCTCACGGAGGACTTTACCGCGTACAGAAAAAAAGGCGCAGAGATGTCCACTCAAAGAGGATGTGTCATATGGGGATCCCGGGTGGTCATACCGGCCTTGGCACGTCCTGAAGCCATGAACTTAGTGCATGCTGGACACAAGGGAATTGTGGCCATGAAGTCATCTGCACGCAGCTATGTGTGGTGGCCTGGCATCGACCGCGACATAGAGGAAGCTGTTGGCAGCTGCTCCATCTGCCAAGAGTCCAGGAAAATACCAAGCAAGGCACCGCTTCCTACGTGGGATCACGCATCACTTCCTTGGGACACGCTACATTTGGACTTTGCAGGCCCTCTGGAAGGAAACATGTTCCTTGTCGTTGTAGATGCCTACACGAAGTGGCTGGAAGTTCGAAGCATGACGAATGCCACATCTGCAGCGGTCATCAAAGTACTCCGAGGTATGTTTGCAACTTTTGGACTGCCTCGCAAGATTGTTTCCGACAACGGAAGTGTCTTCGTATCCAAGGAGATAATGGACTTTTATGAAAAGAATGGCGTAAAGTTAGTGACCAGCGCTCCGTACCATCCACTGACAAATGGCCAAGCGGAGCGCATGGTTTACGAGCTAAAGCAAAGTTTGACAAGAAAGAAAACGGGGTCGCTGTCACTGAGAATTGCTAGATTCCTGTACAAACAACACAACTCAGTTTGCAGCTCGACAGGGAAAACACCAGCATTCTTGATGTTCAACAGGGAGCTTACTACGAACCTCAGTAGACTTCTTCCTCATCCAGAAAGTAGTCACAAGGAACGAGCTACGGAATTGACACCGCCGTCCAGGGTGTTCCACGAGGGACAGGCAGTCTATGTCCTAAACTTCAAAGGAACCCCCAAATGGATCCAAGGAAAGTTGACCAAAAGACTTGGAAGTCGCTCCTGGCTGGTGGAGACGGCAACTGGATCAACCCGCCGTCACGTGGATCAAATCAGGCGCCGATTCACGGCATCGGCTCCATCGGCTCCATCGGCTGAGTGGTCTGTTCCTGCTCCTGATTCGGACTCTCAACAGGATCACCCTACCGAGAGGTCGTCAGTCCAAGATAATTCCGAGACGACACCGAAACATACGACAGACGCCGGAAGCGGAAGAAGGGAGCAACCTCCAAGAAATAGGCATCCTCCAGAACGCTATGGGAGCTACATCTGAGGGGGAAGAGGTGTTATGTACCGGCACTGCCGGCAGGTGGACTAAGTAGCCGATGCCGCGAGCCTCGGGACAATCGCGTGCTAGCGAGAGCTCGGGCACTTGTTCTTGGACCGAGAACCGCGATGGACGCACCGTCCACACTGTAAAGCTGACAGTAAAGCTTGTACTTATCATGACGCTAGCTGTACGGTGATAGTTAGAAAGTATGAAACGTGCTGAGCGATTTTTAATGGATTCTATGAATGATGCTAGGGTGACGCCAGGGTTCGAGATAGAGCCTGCATATTCAAATTGGTGCGCACTAAAGTTTTATATAGGAGAAGTTTAAGTGAAACAGGGGCAAGGGAAAAGTTCCTTCTGAGATAGCCTAATAAGCGATTAGCGTTGATAGTGATATATTCGACATGGATGTTCCAGGAGAGATCGTTAGTTATATGAACACCGAGATATTTATAGGTTGATACAGAAAGCAAGGTGGAGTTATTAATGCAGTAGGAGTGACAAGTGTTATTTTGACGGGACACACTCATTGATCTACATTCATAGGTGTTAAGTTCCATAAGCCAATTATCGCACCAGCGGGGGACGTTGTTAATATCGGTCTGAGGAGCAGATATGTCAGAGTCGTTAACGATTTTCTTACAAATTACACCATCATAAGCGAATACTCTCATAGAAGAGGATGCATGCGTGGGAAGATCGTTAATATATATATAAGAAATAAAGTGGACCTAGTACAGAACCTTGTGGGACACCGGACTTGACACGTGAGGTTGAAGAATTAGTTCCGTTAGCGTGAACAAATTGGTAACGGTCTGATAGAAAAGATTTATCCAAGCCATTATATTAAGATCTATGTTAAGTTTACGGAGTTTATGAAGAAGCAGCGCGTGAGGAACCTTGTCGAAAGCTTTTGAGAAATCAAGAAATATGCAGTCAGTCCGGGAACCCCGGTCAAGTGTTACGTGAAGGTCATGACTAAATGTTAGGAGTTGAGTTTCACATGAATAAAACCTTCAAAATCCTTGTTACGCTGAGTTAAAAAAGGAATTTGAGTCTAGAAAATTGAAAATATTGATATAAATTATGTGCTCAAGGATTTTACAAGGAATGCTCGTTAAAGAAATGGGACGAAAGTTTGAAGGGTTATGCTTATCGCCCCCTTTGTGGAAAGGGGTCACCTTCCACACCTTCCAATCTTTTGGTAATTCTTCTTGTTCAAGTGGATTGCGAAAATAATTTAGATAAGATAACGCATGGGTACATATTAGTGTTTTTCAAAAACCTAGCATTAATATTATCAATGCCTTCTGTCGTATTGGTTTTAAAATTTTCGATGATCTAGATATACCTTCACAGTCTATGATAACGGGAAACATGGGAAAAATCATAAGTTCTAAATACCGGACAATCTGAGGTTACCGTGCATGAAAAAGATCCAACAAACACATCATTTAACACAAAAGAACACAGTTCACTGGGCACCTCCTCTCCATGGGTGTCCCTACAGTACTATGGCAGGACCAGTAGGAGGGTTAATAACTTTCCAAAATTGACGTAGATTGTCAAGTAGCATTGACGGCAGCCTACTGTTAAAATAATGTAATTTTTCCTCTTCGACTGCTTTCTTATATACGTTAGCTGCAACATGGTAGGCTTCCCAGCGTTGTACATTGCCTGATAGCTCTGCAGCGCGAAATAATTGTTTCTTTTTATTTGACAGCTTTTTCATTGTCACGCTGTACCATGGAGATTCTGGTGAAGAAGATACCACGCGAAGGGGAACATGTGCGTTTATGAGTGGCATAACTTGTTCTTTAAATAAACACCAGTTATCATCAACTGAGCGCTCAACCAAACAACCTATGCAGTCCTCTAGAAAAAGACAAAGTTCATTGTTGATTGAATCAAAATCAGCCCTAGCATAGTCACAAAATGTTTTTCGTGTGATTGAACTTACTGCGTCCAGGAATGTTTAACAAAAAATGAAGTAGGGAATGATCACTAATGCCAGGCATGTTAGTTAACAAGGAGATCAGCTCGGGCGATGTTGTCAGTTTGAGGTGAAGCACAGCAGCAGTTGTTGAAGTTGTACGCGTCGGTTTCGTAACAGTTCGAGAAAAATTAAAATCTAAACAAAGATTTAAAAACTCACTACATTCGGAAGAGAAAGGACTAAGGTTTGCACCCCCGTCTGACTATACTATAGATGGGTAGTTGAAATCACCCAACAGTAGTATCGGTGCATTCGGGAAACGAACAATGACTGCGTTGATCGCATCGTGAAGATTCGTTATAAACGCGGTATTGCTAGAAGGAGGGCGATAACACACGCCTAAAATATATATATATATATATTTTTTTTAACTGGAGACCAACTTAGCTCGAGTTCTGAAACAATATTGATGTGAAACGATGGTACATTTTCTGGTATACCGTGACCAACACCCCGCCACCCTTTCTTTCTTCCCTGTCGTGACGATAGAAGTTGAAACGTTTCTGACAGTTCAAAATTTCACAATCGCGTATCTTACTGGACAACCATGTCTCGCTTAACACGACAATATCCGCGTTAGAAGAGTCCAACTGAAGACAGATCATCCCGTTTATTCATAATGCTTCTAAGTTCTAATGTTGGTAAAAAGAACAGAAATATTATTATTACGCAATATATTAGCAGTAACACACTCACCCCTCCTAGAACGTTATGATGAAGCTGAAGCTTGATTAGGATTTACGACGTCACATTCAGATGAGGCAAGACCTGGCTGACCAGCGGTTTTTCTGTTCTGGCCCGCGGGAGTTCAATTCACTGACACAGTCTGTTTGAGGTACATAGACATAAAACTTATTTCCAATGAGCATTTTGTCGAAGCGTAGCTTGAAAGGTAGATCCTGGGTTTTGCAAATTCTAGTAGCCTTCGCCGCGCAAGGCGCACCGACGGTATGAAATCCTCACTCACGAAAAAGGATGTTCCTTTGACTACGTAGGCCTTAGAAAGTACGGTATCTATCTTTGTATTAAAACATTTTTACAATTATTGGGCGACGTTTTTGCTGAGTGTACACACCGAGACGATGAGTCCTTTCGATACACGACGGTGCAAGTACAACTCTTAACTTCTCAAGACACTCGTCTACAACAGTCTTTTCCGACTGCACCAACTGCACCATGCATGTTTCCTTGTCCTTATCGGAGAAGCTAAAAAAAAATTGATCTGCGCGCTCTGCTCTTTGTCATCGCAGCGTGCGCTGAGCTCCAATATCTCGATAGCAGCCGCGGCCATCTGTGGGGAAGGGTTTCACGTCGCTGTTAACGTTGACTGATTTCACCGTAGAAATATCACTTTCTAACTGGTTGACGCGTACAGTGAGATTACTTAGCGATGTCTCGGTGGAATGCTGTTTAGCCTTTAAGTCTTTTACTTCCTGGAGGATGTCGGTTTGCCCGGTCTGAAGCGTCACAACTATTTCGTAAACTTTGTTGAGTAACTCCTCTTGTGCTTTGGACATGGGTCAAAAGTTGGTTTCAATATCCCCACCAAGTAGCAGAAGAAGCCCATATCTTACACTTTCGACATATGTAGTAACAACGCTAAACATTTCTAAACATTTAGGATACGACGTAAAGCATGCCTTGGGGCCTGACAGCACAAAAAAAAACACACACACAAATAGTTGCTTTTGAATTCAAAGTATTTCAATTTACTGACCTGCAACGAAACGGAAGAAACTTAGGCATCCTGACCCAGCGGTTGCTGTCAGGCCCACTCGATTGAAAAAATAATAGTGGGTAGACGTCAAGGAATCTAACATTCAGGTCTACCCACTATTCTTAGGATAGTCGGTAGACCTCAATGCTAGAGGCCTTGAGGTCTACCCACTATACTTCCAATCCGAGACAATCGGAGCTTGGTGTTTTGACGTCACCGGAACCCCTGCGTGAGAAGCAGCCGAACTTGTTTGTTTGTTTGTTTGTTTCTTTATTTCGGACACAGGGTCACAAGGAGAAAGGACAAAAGGCAGATATGCTCTGCCTTATGAGGCCCAGTCCCCCCAGTACACTGCATCAGAAGGGAAGTCTCTTCCCGAAACGTCGTGTAATAAAGCCTCTACTGCTGTTCAAACATTTTTCTACGTTTACGACTTTCTTGGTGAAGACTTGTTCATTAATACAGTTAAAAAAAACAAGTACAAAAGATCGGCAAGAAACAGCAGGGCAATATCATTGGTACCATTACCTCCACAAGTATGAAAATTACACGTCCTATTTTATATAGTAGCTAAATATGCCTGTTCACAATACTATACACAGTGTATGTGGAGTCAAATCGACGTTCAAAATTTATTCCGAACGACATGCCAGAAGGTGCCTTTTTACATCGTATATGAAGCTACAACGTGAAACACTATTTAGTATTATTACCATACTATATGGACTTGGACTCCGCATAGTCAGGAGCTGGGTTTGACACAACGAAGGGTAGGATCGTGTCGAGGGAAGGGAATGCTTCTCGTCCATGAATCATGTAGAATGGCGAGTATTGTGGTGTCTCGTGGACTGCAGTGTTATACGCATAGGTCACCAAAGAAAGTATCTCATCCCAGTTTTACTGATCCTGCTGAATATACATTGCAAACATCGAGGAAAGTGTACGGTTAAATCGTTCCGTTGTACCACGCATTGGTTTGAGATGGTATGCAGTGGTGGTGAGATGGATTGCTCCGCAATGTCGGACGAGATTTTCACTACATATCACAGAAAGGCTCTATTTCGATGTCTTACAAGTTATGGGGGGATCCGTGACGTAGAACAATATTGTGGCAGAAAGAACGATGCGTTTTCTTCGGTATTTGCCGTGCCTAGGGCCTTTGTCTCCACATACCGAGAAAGGTGGTCGATGGCAACAACAACCCAGCGTAATTCCCATGTATGGACTTCTGAAAAGGTTCAAGTAGGTCGATTCCGATGCTCTCAAAATGATTATTCGGAGGTCGTAATGGGTGAAGGTGGCCAGCGTGAGCGATTGTGGTAATCTTGCAGCCTTGACATGCGTCAGATGATTTCACGTACCGATGTATGCTGCAGTACAATCCGAACAACAACAAAAAAAAGGAAAAAAGAAAAACGAGAACGCACGCGGTTGTAAGTGCGAGATACACCCAAGTGTCCGGCAGTGGGGTCGTCATGCAGCGACTAAAGAATATGATTACGCAGGTGTTTGGGGATCACAGGACGAAGGGATCGTCCTGTTGGGTGATGGTTTTGCCGATAAAGAGTGCGGGCAACCAGCGCATAAAGCCTGGTTCAGACAGTTGCGTTTGACTGCGTTGCGGCAGCAAGAAACCAGGACATCCCTGCTGCCTATATCGCGTGCCAAGATGATTCCTTGAATTGGATTCCACGCTTCATACGAAGCACATATGTGCCGGTGACTCGCTTTCGGTACTCGATGCAACGCAGTCAAACGCACTCAAACGCAAGTGTCTGAACCGGCCTGAAAGGTTCTTCATCTTGGCGCCTTGACTTCGGGGTGTATTGTCGCCCATAAGTTGGATGATGTGCCGCAACTTGGGATCTCGACGTTATTCAGTGATCATATCAATCACTGGAGCGAGAGTGGAAAAAGGAAAGTCCATGGTGTCATCGGTGTCAACAGCGCGTTGGAGAGAACAGCGCTTCTGCGTCCTGGTCAGTGTGACCAGCTTTGTATGCAATTTCGACGTTGTATTCTCGTAGACGAGGGGACCACCGCGCGAAACGACGCAAAGAATCTTTAATGTTGGTGGGCCAACGTAGGGCATGGTGGTCGGTGACAACACGAAAGGTTCGTCCAAATAGATACGGTCGGAATTTCGTTATGGCCCATATAGTGGCCAGACACTCTGTTGTGTATTGGATGCTCTCTGACTTTGTTGGTGTTCGGCTGGCGCACGCGATAACATGCTCCCGGCCTTGATGCACTGGCATCGGAATGTATTTCTGTTGGACATCGGGGATCAAAATGACGTAGGATGGGATCGGGGGTTGAATGATAGTTTCAAGGATCGAAACGAATTTTCTTTGTCTACGGTACATACGAAGGGTCAGTTTTTCGAGAGAAGGGAAGTGAGGGGTGCAGCGCGATCAAAAAAAAAAGCTTTTATAAAACTGCGGAAATAGGAGCAGAAACTAAGGGAACTGCGTAATTGTTTTACATCAGTAGGGCGAGGAAACTCAGTGACAGCTCTTATTTTGACGATTAAAAGCAGCGCGAACGAGACGAAGGACAAGACGAGACGTAGACCGACTGAGCGCTGACTCTCAATTGAATATTAGTCGGAAAGCAGCACATAAAATCGCTGTTAATAAATAGGACGTAATCCTTATCACCTTGTCATGCACTACGTCTATCAGACGCGTGACCCCAGGTACACTAGCTCTTTATTAAACAGGGCGATTGAGGACGCACTTACGCACACGTCATTTATCCTTCGCGACGTTGTAGCACCATGCCTTCGCGGCGTTGTAGCACCATGCAACTGAGGTCAGGAACCACTGTCAACTACCGATGCCGGAGGGACATGCCAAGAGTCTCACCAAGATCCTGCGGTCGAAAGCCTGGAGGCCGGCAAGGCTCCTTCAATAGGTCCTGAAGGCATGGTGCTACAACGTCGCGAAGAACAAATGACGTGTGTGTCAGCGCCCTCAATCGCTCTGACCAAGAACTGCTCCTGCAGGGGCACATGTCTGGTAGACCTAATGCATGACAAGGTGATAAGGATTTTGTCCTATTTAATCACGGCGATTTAATGTGTTGCTCTCTAATAAAATTCAGTTGAAGGTCGACCTTCAACTGAACTGAGAGAGCGATAATCATCGCTCCGTCTTTCTATGTCTCCTCTGTCCTTCGTCTCGTTCGCGCTGTTTTTAACTGTCAATACACAAATCCGACCCGCCCAGGTATTCACCCTACTGCAACAGAGCTCTTATTTTCTTAGGATCAGTGCGCATGCCGCCAGCACTGCATTTTATGGGAAGCTAGACGGCACTTTTTGAATTTATTTGTGGACCAGCCGTTCTAATTCACTCGAGTACTGACTTCAAGCGAAGGAGGTGTCTATCGAATGTCGTGGAAAGAATGACCGCATCTTCCAAATAACAAAGGCATGTTTCTATTTCAGGTTCCGCAGTAAAGTATTCATAATCCTTTCGAATGTCGCTAGGGCGTTACATAAACCAAAAGGTATTACCTTAAGGTGATATAGTCCGTCGGAAGTAATAAGGCTGTTTTCTTGCGATCGCGTTCATCTAGTGTTATTTGTCCGTATCCTGACCGTAAATTTAAAGACGAAAAATATTTGGAACCTTGCAAACAGTACAATGCGTCGTCGTCTATCCGTGAAAGAGGATAGACATCATTTTTTTGTGACGTTATTTAATCGCCGATAGTCGATGCAGAACCTCCAGAATCCATCTTTCTTTTTGATGAAACCAACGAGTGAGGACCAAGAATTAGAGGAAGGTGAAATAACATCTTTCTGAGGCATGTCTTGAATGTGCTTATCAATCAACTTACGCTCAGATGGAGAGGCACGGTTGGGCCTGTGGTGGACTGGCAAAAGCATCACCGGCGTTAACGCGATATTTGACAAAAGTGGCACACGGTAAAGACTTATCTTCAAGATCAAAACATGAAGCGTAGTCCTTCAGTAAAATTAATAATTGGTGTTGTTGCTCCTTTGACGAATTCGAATCAAGCATGGGTAATAAACCGGACACACATCTATCCGACGAGAAACCTGTGGTTGGTATGTTCTGTGAGAATGAGTCGAGGGTAGCAATAATTACTACACAGCGTGCGAACAAACGTGACACTTGTCTTTGGTCGTAAACACTGTGTTTCGTTTGAATATTCGGGATTGGGGCTTTGGTAAGACTATATCTCAATGTGAGTATTGAAAAAGGTAGGGCTAGTCCTTCTGTAGCAACAAATCACGGCGCGGTTCAATATAGACATCTGCTGGCTGCTGTTAAGAACAAGACTCAATTTGTAACGTTACAAAGACAGACGTCAGTGGTGGAATTACATATTCGTAAGCCGCCCATAATTTACTTACAGCCGGCGAGATCTTCCGTTCACAGTAAGATTCTGTGTTTGCGTGAATGTTAAGCATGCCGGTACCACAATCAATGAGGGCTTTGCAATGCGATAAAATGTCCCAACCTAAAATAAGATCACTGCTGCATTCCTTGACAACAATAAAACAGACGGTGTGAATTTCGCTTAACTGAATATGAGTTGTGCATAAGCAGCAAGCTGAGAAAATAGCGCGATTCGCACCTCGCAATTGTCTTCCGTCGGGAGGGTGCCAACGAGATGAAGCTCGCGCCTTGTACGGACGGTGATTAAAACAAAGTTTCGTGGAGGTGACGGAGGATGACATGAAGTTGACGAAGCGGCATGACCCACTAAAGCCGCGGCGTCTAGTTTCCCACGTTAGAATAGGACGTGAAAGGTTGATCCGAAGGTTTGAATAGGGAGTTTTCGTATACCGCGTTTCTCCCTCCGCTAAGCCCTCCACAAGGAGGAAGCCAGCTACTGCGCCTGCACACCGATGGCCTTGACTGTAGAGTTCCGGGTATCGTAGCGGGTTGCGGAGGGCGTTGCGAGGCGGCGAGAACCATCTACGAAAACTCCCTAAAAACGCGAAAGAGCATGGGTAGTGCGACGGGTTTCGCTTGCGTGAGGACGATCTGCGATAAGGGGAGCGAGAACGAGCAGGAGAAGTCTGGTTGGCGTACTCATCTTTCGTAGGATCGTGGAGTGTATGCTGGTCGGGGGTGGTAGTCGGAGCGAGGTCCGTACATGTACTCCTGATTCGCTTGTTCCTTAGCAATTCGACGGTGGCAAAATCGAACTATATGGCCGCGAATATTACAATGAAAGGAAGTGGGTCGTCGTCGAATGACGGGAGACCACTGATCGGCAACAAAATTTAGTCTTGGTGATCTTTGGTATGGTGGGCTGAAGAAGGGAGGCCGATAAAAGACACGTGGTGGGGATGGTGGTTGCAAGATCGGATCAGCTCTCGATCGAGAGGTCTTGGCAATAGAAGGGATCTGTGGAGTGGCTGATGAAAGCTCCTCCTGTATGACATCGCGGAAAGATAGGCGGGTTGTGTTGTCGATGAGATTGTTGAGCGCGGAAGAATTATCAGGGGAACATAAGGCGCAGCTCTTCAGCGAATGATGTGTCGCATGATGGTTCGAACGCTGTCAGTGATAGGGACTTGCCATGAAGGTTCCAAGAGGGCAGTGGTAGTTGGAATCGCTGCTGGAATCGCAACACCACCATGACAGAGGCTGACAAAGTCGGACGCATTTTAAAGGGCAAAAGGTTTTTTTTAAACAAAAAAAGCAAAACAGCTTTTTCTAAACAAAGAAACAAAACAGTTTTTTTTTTACTTTTTTTTCCGCCGTGTTGGATTGTCTGCGCCACCTATCGGAGGCCAGCGCGGGGCACAGATCGGACACAGGAACAGTGGGAGGGTTCTATACTCAGACACGTGTTATCTCTCACTATAGGTTCCGTATGTTCGGGTTATATCTATTTTCCTCGGGAATCAGTGTTTTTTTCTGTGGCAATTTTCGAAGTATGTCAAAAAAGATCGGCGTCTAACCGGGCCTTATGTCGAAGAAAATAAACTACGGGCGCGGGATTCCCCAACCCCCAGGGAACATGTGCCCGTCACACAAATACTGGGATTCTCTTGTGACTTTCTCATGCTCTAATCCCCGGGATTGACAGCATTCCTAAATAAATAAAAAAGAAATAAAGAAATAAAAGAAGGAAACGAGATAAGGGGTGTGGTCAGGGTGAATAATAAAAGTCAACATAAATTATATCGTGATTTAAATCAAACCTTTCTCCCAGGAATAATACCCGGAATATATATATATCTATATATATATATATATATATATATATATATATATATATATATATATATATATATATATATATATATATATATATAGATTATATATATCGAAGTGAAAAACTCACGGTGAAAAACAACAAACAGCGGAAGGTTAATCGACAGTTCTATATATATATTTTTTTCTACTTGATTTCTACTTGCATTTGTTTTGCATGAAAATCAAAAATATTATCAAGCAAACAAGATTGTAGAAGGCTGAACGCGAGCAGAAAGCAGTCTTATTTGGAGTACATCGGAACGTGACGCTTTCGTTCTACCTTCCACTTCGTTCGTCAGTTACATGTTGTTTTATTAAAAGCAAATCATAACGCGGAAGAAAGAAATGAAGACAAGAAAAATATAATACCGCATTGCGAGCAAATCAAAACGTAAGAAATACTATTACATGTTTTTTGCTAACTAAAAAGAGCCAAGCTGCTCTTGTTCAGGTATGGCGGGATTTACATCAATAAAAGTTCATTAAAGTGTACTTTAAATGTACAGTATTTGTTTCGTCCTGATTGTTTTTATTAATTTTATGGATGGGCAAAGATATATGCCATGTTTTAAGATACATGTAGTGAGAAGTAATTACTTTTTTCTATCTACGCCGATTTAAATCCAATTAATCTACTTTAAATAAAATAAATTTGATTTAAATCGAATATATCTGATTTATTTGATTTCTTTAACAAAATAATTTTTTTCCCCTCCTTGGTATGGCTCTGAAGAAATTTGAAGCAGCCTCGCAGACAGTTCACTGATGTCTCTGCATTGTGGGCCAACGCAAAACAAAGCTGTAGATAAATATTTTCTTCGTATTAATTGCTTGGGATTTTCTTCTTCAAGGACAACTAAAATTCGGGGTTTGTTTTGTGCCTTTCGGTTTTAGCCGATTTTAATCAAACTAACCAAGGTGTTTTTTTTTTGTTTTTTTTTTTTGGGGGGGGGGGGGGGGGTGGGGGGGGGGGGAGGTGGGGGTTATGGGTAGTTACCTGAAAACACGAAACCACATGAGGGTACGACTCCTGGAGCGCGCTTGAGAGCAAGCTTCGAAGTTGCAGCACGAGCTACAACTCCGAAGCTTGAATTTCGAAGCTTGGATTTTACATTGGATTGCGTACGATCACTCTATCAATATGAAAATATTGTAAAAGAACATTTACTCACAGGGGATTAAAACCGGATGTGTTTTAAGCAAAATGCTTAGGATGATTGATAACTAGCAAATGTCTTTTCACGTTATGTTGTTTTGGGATCTATATGTTTTGTATAGATTTTTAGTTTGGAGTGGAATTGTGTCACTTCTCATGTGTTTCATGTTTTTGACTACCGTTGCTGCCAAAAGGGTGGCATGGCCCCGTCAGCCATTTATGCCTTTTGCCATGTCCCCTGGGACATCTCTGTACAGTTATGTCTTAAATAAAGGTATAAACAACAACAACATCAGCTTCCGGTAGCAATGCCGCTTCGTATATACGGTAGCCTGCGGAAACGCTCTATGCTAAAACTGCCTACTTTTACCGTTCAACGATGGAGATTTCCAAATAATATGTTCCTAGAATCACCGAATAACAACTTACACTGAGGTGCCTGACTGCGTCACAAAATTATAAGGCTTGTAACATGGACTGCTGAACAAAATGCACAAATCGCGTTGTTGTTTTTGTCAGTGCACAGTTTCTCTTGCTTAAAGTTACTAACCTTAACACACGTAGTTATGTCATTAGCTTGCCTCGCACACTGCGCGACTTGGAAAAAGAAATTAGATTAAATATTTGGAAGACTGTTGTTTCTTTTTTTTTTCGTATTTTGCTTTCAATTTTTTCTTTAAAGAAATATTGTAAATTGATTTAACCTGCAACGTCACACCCGCGTGTGCTTCCGTACAATTAATTGATCTACTGCAGAGGTAAAATAACGTGTTATCGTACGAAGCAGACTGAACGCTTGTTGCGTCACCATATGTTCTGGAGTTTTTTCCTTATTAGGAACTCTTTGATTTCGAGAAAAAAGAAACTAAAAAATAAGCATATTTAATTTTTTAAAGCAAATTCTGAACAAATAAATCTTATAGTGAAATCACTTTTTTTTTTCTTTTCTAAGGCAAGTTTTATTGTATGAAAGAAACTTCAGCGTCCCTCCTTACATTAGAACAACCAACAAAATCGATCAAGCTTCGATTTTGAAATGGCCGCCGTTTGTGCCGGCGCATCAAGAAGCGCTGTACGAGCGAGATTACGTTCTTCATCCATTTCGGGTTTTAGACAAAAAGTTTTTGAAAGTTTCCCCCTACAAAAAAGTTAAGAAAAGGACCAGCTCTTGCCAAACCTAGATGTCCGCTACAGCAATTTCGCCGAAAAAAAAAAAAAAATCCAGTAAAGACAGTAATAAAGTCAAAACCAGGGAAAAAAATAAAACATAATAAATGCGTTTATTTTTTTTTTTCGTGGCAATTCTTTTGCCACTGTGTGTGTGTGTGTGTGTATGTGTTTTATTATTGCTATTATTTTTTAAGCAGTAGTTTGTGTGCCGCCATGGAATAGGGAGAAAGCAGCAAGAATAACTCTCCCTGGCAAGAACGCAATAAGCTCCATCCCCCACAATTTTGCTTTGCGAAGTTGGAAAGTGGTTCTCTTTCCTCCGGCGATGGAAAATTTCCTCCTTTGGAAGTACGACGTTGTAGGGAAAACAGGTGGCTCGGACGTAAGGCGACTCGCCGCTGCAAAATAAAAGCGAAAATAACAACAACAAAGAAACCCACATACGCCAGACATGCTACACCTGGCTAGACTGATTTATTTTTCTTTCTTTTTTTTGTACGGTCTTTTTGTTTTATGCTTTCCACATACACGCTTAGCTTAGGGAAGGTGTTCCCGCCCGGTTCATTTTGAATTAACGGTTTTTCTTGATCTCGGTAACGAATATAAAATACTGTTTTGTGTGTGTGTGTGTGTGGTTTTATTTTGCTTTTTTTTTGCTAGATATCATATTTTGGCTGTCGGCGTTATTCTACTTACCTGCGATTTAAGGTGAACAACAACAACGACAAAAGAAATAAACTCCGTGTAAGATTTCTCGAGGTTTCTCTTCATTGATTTCGGGAAACGAAGGGGGCGAACGTTGGAAGGAATGTGGAACGACGGGGTCGAACTGCTGACCAGCGTTATGTTGCCGCGCAGGGCAATCTTTTTTTCCCCAGAAATGGTGTTACTTCGGCACGGCGGGAGATATGCGAACATTGCTGACTAGGAAGGACGATGGCCTTTGGTTCATCGCCCCTCCTGTGATCACAAGCCTTTGCCAATCACACACACACACACACAAAAAAAAACATTTTTTTATTGCAATCTGAAAGTTAGCCGACTCCTTGTTTTCACCCGATCTTAGGTGGGCTATCTCTCGGGATATTACGGTACATAAATTCATACATATGCACATACATGCATGCACGCGTAGTACACACATTCGTACTTACGCACATACATAATACATGCATACGTGCATACATACATGCACACACACACACACACTGATCTCAATGACAATTGCTGGATCGCGTTTGCCCGCTCCGCGAATACGGTCACTGGCGGCCATCTTTAGGTAGAGTTATATCACCTCTAGCCAAGATACAGCTGTTGAAGCCACTTGGCAGCCACCATCATCCATCCATGGCAGACGGCGTTTTGGCAGTTGTGGTGGCAGGCTGCCATCAAAATAGCGTGGGTGATATTCCGTGATTGATTGAAATTGTTTGACGAAACATGTTTTTAAAACCCGGCGTGAATGGTAGCCCGGTCTTTGAGGACCCGGTGAAAGTTTCACGAAATCGCGCAGCACTGGGGAAAAGCAGCACAGCACGCATCGAAAGTCGCATAGAAAGAAGCATCGATAGCAGACGCCGGTACGTAGTCTGCTTTCGATGCGAGCTGCGCTGCTTTCCCCCGGTGCTGCGCTTTCGTAGAACTTTCGCCGGGTCCTCAAAGACGAGGCTACCGTTCACGCCGGGTTTCAAGAATCAGCTTCGTCGAACAACTTCAATCAAGCACGAAATATCACCCACGGTACACTGTACTAGATCTACGGCTATTTTATGGCAGACTGCCGCCATTGCGCTGTCCGCCATATTACTATGATGGCTAGAGATGATATAACTCTACCTAAAGATGGCCGACCGTGGCCGCATTCCGGTCCATAGGCAAAGCTGGTCAAACGCGATCCAGCAATTGTCATTGAGATCAGTGCACACACACATACATATACAGATGAGCTACCTATATTGACAAAGCAAGCTCTCGTGAACAATAGACATGCATACATACATACGTGCATACACATACGTACATACACATACGTACATACACATACGTACATACACACATACATACACATATATATCACACACACATACATACATACACACTATATACTACAACATATTACATACAGACCACACATTAAATCCATAAATACATCTACATACATACACACACATACATAACCCACACATATATCATACACATACTACATACACATACTACACACACATACATACATACACATACACACACTACATACATACACATACACATACATACATACATACACATACACATACATAATACATACACATACACATACATACATACACATACACATACATACATACATACATATACACATACATAATACATACACATAACATACATACATACATACACATACATACAACATACATACATACATACATACACATACATACATACATACACACATACATACATACACACACATACATACACATATATATACACACACACGTACATACACATACGTACATACACACACATACACACATACATACACATACCATACATACATACATACTACATACACACACATACATACATACATACTACATACATACACATACACACATACATACACCACATACACATCCACACACATACATACACATACATACATACATACACATACATACATACACATACACCATACACATACATACACATACATACACATACACATAATACACATACACATACATACACATACACATACATACACATACACATACATACACTAAACATACACATACATACACATACACATACATACACATACATACACATACATACACATACACACACATACATACATACACATACCATACATACATACATACCATACATACATACATACATACATACATACATACACATACATACATACACATATACATATACATACACATACATATACATACACATATACATACATACATACACACACATACATATACACATACATACATACATACTACATACACATACATACATACATACATACACACACACACATACATACACACACATACATACTACACACATACATACATACATACACCACATACATACATACACACATACACACACATGCATACATACACACACATACATACATACACACATACATATATACATACACACATACATACATACACATCCATACATACATACATACATACACATACGCACCATACACACACATACACAACACATACATACACATCCACATACACATACACATACCATACCATACACATACAGTCACGATCAGAGGTAATTGGAACACGGGAAGCCGTGGCCCAACTGCATTGCAGCGCGATCTAGCCGCACTCGTGGGAACTGATAGGAGACTACGCGCATGCGTGCAAGCCGGCCCGTTGGCCTCTCGTCTCCTCTCGATCTATTCTTTTACCGGCGGTTCGAACCGTTTCTTTACCGCTTCTGCGACGCAACGCTACGTCCCGATGGCGCTGACTGCCGACAGCGGCACGCTTCGCGCTCTCTTAATGTCTAGAATATTCTCTTATATACTTCGTTTCAGCTTCGGTCCGAGCCGGCCGATGTTATGAGCCGAAGGGCCAATCAAACAGCGAAAGAGGCACACGTCATAGCGTGCTCTCTGCAGTTGATAGGACCAGCCGGTATTCGCCGTCTCTCTGTGCGTGCTCCTCCGACGGCTAGTCCTATTAAGCGCAGATAGGACGCCATGACGCTGCGCTTTTTGTGCTGTTTGATTGCCCCGTCGGCTCATAACATCGGCCGCGCTCGGACCGAAGCTGAAATGAAGTATAGTATCTCTTTAATATCTTATCTTGACAAAATAAAATAAAAACGCGGTATGTTGCTTGGAACTTATGCATGGTCTCTGTCAACTTTGCGTGTCATTTTCTGCAGCTGGCGTTGCTATCTACTCGAGAACAATTTAAAGACCTTTTTGACGTAGCGATCCGTCACGCCATTAGTGTTTACCGCGTCATTGAACCAGCACCGAACCGCTTCAGATGACCTTGATATACTTCGTTTCAGCTTCGGTCCGAGCGCGGCCGATGTTATGAGCCGAAGGGCCAATCAAACAGCGAAGGAGGCACAACGTCATGGCGTGCTCTCTGCAGTTGATAGGACCAGCCGGTATTCGCCGTCTCTCTGTGCGTGCTCCTCCGACGGCTAGTCCTATTAAGCGCAGATAGGACGCCATGACGCTGCGCTTTTTGTGCTGTTTGATTGCCCCGTCGGCTCATAACATCGGCCGCGCTCGAACCGAAGCTGAAACGAAGTATAGTGCACCCGTTTCCTCAGTTGGCGCTCGCGGGGAGCGTGCTCGTAACGCTCGCTATCAGCGCCATCACGGTTGCAGTGCTGTATCTGAGAAGCAGCGAAGGATTATCTGCACCACCGGTAACAGAGATACAACACATACATACATACCACATACATACACACATACACATACATACACATACGCACACATACACACACATGCATACATACACACACACATACATACACATATTCATATACATACACATATATACATACATACATACACATACGCACACATACACACACATGCATACATACATACACATACGCACACATACACACACATGCATACATACACACATACATACACATGCACATACACATACATAGATACACACACATACATACACATATTCATATACATACACATACATACACATATTCATATACATACACATATACATACACATACATACACATGCACATACATACACATGCACATACATACACATGCACATACATACACATGCACATACATACACATACGCACACATACACACACATACATACATATACATACACATACATACATATACATACATACATACATAACATACATACACATATATACATACATACATACACATATTCATATACATACACATATACATACACATATACATACACACATACATACATATACATACATACACAACACATACATACATACACATATATACATACATACATACACACATACATATATACATACATACACATACATAGATACACACACATACACACACATACACATACATACATATACATACATACATACACATACGCACACATACACACACATGCATACATACACACACATACACATACATAGATACACACACATACATACACATGCACATACATACACATACATAGATACACACACATACATACACATACATACACATGCACATACATACACATGCACATACACATACATACACATACGCACACATACACACACATACACACACATGCATACATACACACATACATACACATACGCACACATACACACACATACATACACACATACATACACATGCACATACACATACATACATACCCATACATACATACACATACGCACACATACACACACATGCATACATACACACACACATACATACACATACGCACACATACACACACATGCATACATACACACATACATATATACATACATACACACACATACATACACATGCACATACACATACATAGATACACACACATACATACACATGCACATACACATACATACACACACATACATACACATGCACATACATACACATATACATACATACACATACACATACATAGATACACACACATACATACATACACATACGCACACATACACACACACATACATACACATACACATACATACATACACATATACATACACATACACATACACATACACATACATACACATACACATAACATACACATACATACACATACACATACATACACATACACATACACATACATACACAACATACATACATACACATGCACATACATACACATACACATACATACACATACCATACATACATATACACACATACACATACATACACATACACATACATACATCTACATATATACACATACATACATACATACATACCACATACATACATACATACACAACATACACATACACATACATACATACACATACATACATACATACATACATACATACATACACATACGCACACATACACACACATACACATACACATACATACACATACACATACACATACATACACATACAGTCACGATCAGAAGTAATTGGAACACGGGAACCGTGGCCCAACTGCATTGCAGCGCGATCTAGCCGCACTCGTGGGAACTGATAGGAGACTACGCGCATGCGTGCAAGCCGGCGCCGTTGGCCTCTCGTCTCCTCTCGATCTATTCCTTTTACCGGCGGTTCGAATCGTTCTTTACCGCTTCTGAGACGCAACGCTACGTCCCCGATGGCGCTGACTGCCGACAGCGGGCACGCTTCCCGCTCTCTTTAATGTCTATAATATCTCTTTATACTTCGTTTCAGCTTCGGTCCGAGCGCGGCCTATGTTATGAGCCGAAGGGCCAATCAAACAGCGAAAGAGGCACAACGTCATAGCGTGCTCTCTGCAGTTGATAGGACCAGCCGGTATTCGCCGTCTCTCTGTGCGTGCTCCTCCGACGGCTAGTCCTATTAAGCGCAGATAGGGACGCCATGACGCTGCGCTTTTTGTGCTGTTTGATGCCCCGTCGACTCATAACATCGGCCGCGCTCGGACCGAAGCTGAAATGAAGTATAGTATCTCTTCAATATCTTATCTTGACAAAAATAAAATAAAACGCGGTATGTGCTTGGAACTTATGGTCTCTGTCAACTTTGCGTGTCATTTTCTGCAGCTGGCGTTGCTATCTACTCGAGAACAATTTAAAGACCTTTTTGACGTAGCGATCCGTCACGCCATTAGTGTTTACCGCGTCATTGAACCAGCACCGAACCGCTTCAGATGACCTTGATATACTTCGTTTCAGCTTCGGTCCGAGCGCGGCCGATGTTATGAGCCGAAGGGCCAATCAAACAGCGAAGGAGGCACAGCGTCATGGCCTGCTCTCTGCAGTTGATAGGACCAGCCGGTATTCGCCGACTCTCTGATCAAGCGCAGAGAGCACGCCATGACGCTGCACTTTTTGCGGTGTTTGATTGGCCCTTCGGCTCATAACATCGGCCGCGCTCGAACCGAAGCTGAAACGAAGTATAGTGCACCCGTTTCCTCAGTTGGCGCTCGCGGGGAGCGTGCTCGTAACGCTCGCTATCAGCGCCATCACGGTTGCAGTGCTGTATCTGAGAAGCAGCGAAGGATTACCTGCACCACCGGTAACAGAGATGGATAGAGCGGTGCAGAGGGACCGTCGGCGCCAGCATGAGCGCATGCGCTTAGCCTCCTATCAGTTCCTACAGGCGCGACTAGATCGCGCTGCAATGCAGTTAGGCCACCGCTCCCGCGTTCCAATTACTTCTGATCGTGACTGTACACACACATACACAACACATACATACACATACACATACATACACATACACATACATACACATACATACACATACACATACATACACATACACATGCACATACATACACAAACACATACATACACATATACATACACATACAACATACATACATACACATAACACATACATACACATACACATACATACACATACAATACATAACATAACACACATACACATACACATACATACACATACATACATACATACATATACATACATACATACACATACATACATACACATACATACATACACATACATACACATACATACATACACATACATACATACACACATACATACACACACATACTACATACACACATACATACATACATACATACATACACACACATACATACATATACATATATACACATACATACACACATACATACATACACATACATACACACACATACCATACAGACACATACACATACATACTACATACACAGACATACATACATACACATACATACATACATACATACACATACATCATACATACATACATACATCATACACATACATACATACACATATACATATACATACACATATACATACACATATGCATACATACACACACATACATACATACACATACATACATACATACACATACATACATACATACACACATACACATACATACATACACACACATAAATACATACAAACACATACATACGCACACATACATACATACACACATACATACACACATACATACATACACACACATACATACATACACACATACATACATACATACACACACATACATACATACACATACATACATACATACACATACACACACATACACATACACTTACATACACATACACATACATACATATACACATACACATACATACACACACATACATACACATACACATACACATACATACACATACACATACACATACACACACATACACATACATACGCATACACATACACATACACATACATACACGTACACATACATACACATACACATACATACACATGCATACACATACATACACATACACATACATACATATACATACACATACACACACATACATACACATACACATACATACACATACACACACACATACATACATACACACATACATACATACATGCATACATACATACGGAGCGGGTATGTATGCATGTGTGTACCTTTATGTTTTAGTTTCAAATTAAAATTAGTTTTGAAAAAATGTTTTCAAACTTAAAAAAAAATTCTTATTAGAAAGTGTAACTGTGGGAACCTTAGAAAACGTCTGTAACGTTTTCTTCTTTTTTTTTTGTCATTTGCCGCTTGCCCTGCGGCAATTGCTGCTAGGTTTTCTAATTTATAGGTACTGTTCCGCGCTCCGATTTCTATTTCTTCAAAATTCAGCGTACTTTTTTCGGTGTTTATTTTAAATTTAATTTTTGATTTTTTTCGGCTTATATTTATGGCCAGAAAAATTTATCGGGTTTTTTCGGTGAATAAAATATAAACACCAACGGACACCGGATCAGATGATCCTTGTAGATCTGATATTTCTGATCACTCAAAGAATAACGGCACAGATACATTGAAAAAGAAATGGACACTTTATTTGACAAATGTGTGCATCTGCAAAAGAAACAAGAAAAAAATGAAAGCCGTTTACAACTCCCTGTAACGCCGAATTAGAGCGCAGCTCTTGAGGAGGAGGGGAAGGCACGGGGGGGGGGGGGGGGTCACGTGCCCTGGGAGTCACGTGACCTCGACCTTTAGCGGGGAAAATTTTCCGCTAAATCTAGTGGGAAAATTTTTCCGCTAAATTTAGCGGGGAAAATTTTCCACTAAATCTAGCGGAGAAAATTTTCCGCTAAATTTAGCGGGGAAAATATTTCCCGCTAGATTTAGCGGGGAAAATTTTCCGCTAGATTTAGCGGGGAAAATTTCCCGCTAGATTTAGCGGGGAAATTTTTCCGCTAGATTTAGCGGGGAAAAGTTTCCGCTAAATTTAGCGGGGAAAATTTCCCGCTATATTTAGAGGGGGAAAATTTTCCGCTAGATTTAGCGGAGAAAAGTTCCCGCTAGATATAGCGGGGAAAATTTTCCGCTAGAGTTAGCGGGGACAAATTTCCCGCTAGATTTAGCGGGAAAAGTTTCCGCTAGGTTTAGCGGAAAAATTTTTCCGCTAAATTTTGCGGGGAAAATTTTCCGCTAAATTTAGCGGGGAAATTTACCCATCATGCACCGCGCGGTTACGCCGACGGCGACGGCGACGCCGACGCCGCTCAAGCCGGAAACGGGCGCCTGAGCTGCGCTCTAAAGACCACAGAAGTACGAACAAGTCAGGTATGAAGCCTATGCCCAAAAAACCTCACCGTCTGTACATCAGGATTACGTGATCTTATAATAGCACACACACATGTACTTTCCCAGGTTCTCCTCGTTGATCCGCACTCTTTCTTTCCTGTTAATATGACCCTGACCTTCGCGAATGCCCTCTCAACGCTAACACTGGACACTGGCAGGCTGAGGAGATGAAGCGCTGCCTGAGCCAAAATCGGCCAATCAGCCAATTGTGACCGCCAAAAGAGACACGGTGCGACGTTTTGAAGCTCAACACAACATGCAGAGCTAGCATCAAGTCAGTCTTCCTTAAAAGGGGCAGTGCAACGATTTTCAGACTTTGGCCAATTAACTGCGGAAATTAATCTGCGTCACCTAGGAACGAAAAACCGAAAACCGCATTTTCTTGCGAGCGCTAGTTCTTATTTTAAAAAATGAAACAAATCGAAGGTCGAAGTGCCTCAACTCTCCACGCCGACTTTCGAGTGACGTGCTCGGGGGGTTCACGTGGTTTCCCCTTGGGCCCTCTCTTCAGAGACCCCGGCCGCTTCCTCCGCGATTGTCGACTTTCAAAGGATTAGCCTCGTCGAAGGTCGCGGCGTGCGATGGACACAAAGGACGGTTCCCCACGGGGCTGACGGCGAGTGTAGCAGCGGAGGGGGACAGGGTTTGTTGACTTCCGCGTACCCCCAGAGACGCCGTCATTTTAGTTCTCGCAGCCGCCACAGGCGGCTGCAGATCGGCAAATAATTAGTTTTTAGAGCTCAGCTCCTAGGGGCCCGTTTCCGGCTTGAGCGGCGTCGGCGTAACCGCGCGTTGCATGCAACTCAGGTTGCATGCAACTCAGGTTGCATGCAACCTGAGTTGCCTCGGCTTCCATGCAACTTGCATCGATTGCAAACCTGAGTTGCCTCAGGTTGCATGCAACTTGCATTGAATGCAACCTGAGTTGCACGTGAGGTCACGTGACCCACCAGGTTACGTGACCCCCCAGGTCACGTGACCCCCCCCTCCTCCTCCTCCTCAAGAGCTGCGCTCCAATTCGGCGTTACAGGGAGTTGTAAACGGCTTTCATTTTTTTGCCTTGCGATTACGCAGCAGAATAGCAGTTTTTCGGGGAAAGGTGACGCGTTTTTGGTCACTTGGGCTTGTATAAACAATATGAAAAAATGCAAACTGGCAATTCTTTCAACATTAAAACCGTTGCACTGCCCGTTTAAAAACGAGTTTGAAAACACTCTCGTACACAGTGGCGTACCAACTTATTTTTGAGTGGGGGGGGGGGGGGGGCAAACCAGACCAGAACCAGACCCCCCCCCCCCCCCCCGGCCAGGGCCGGGGGGCGGTGCCCTTGGAATCCCTTCGGCGCCGCCGGCCAGTGTTTGCCCTGCCCAGTGGCGGCTGATTCAGGGGCGGCAAAACACATGCCTTGCCCCCCACCCCACTGAAAACTGAAGGGGCAAGCGCCCCCCCCCCCCCTTGCCCCCCCCCGGTTGGTACGCCCATGCTCGTACATGGCGAAGTTATGGGGCATTTCGGACTTCATGTTCCGATCAATGATGCGCACATTAAACCAAAACGTCGTGATGGCACCCGTGTATCCCATACATTCAGACACGTTTCGATAGACACTGCCGTTCCACTTTTTCGCCACGGCTCTGCGGTACGACTGGAAGGTTAAAGTGACATTTTCCGGTTAAAACTGAATTTTAGAAAAAGGATTCGACGTACTATTATCGGTTTAAATCGAAAATGCTGAACCTAAAAACTGACCTTTTTCGGTTAAAACCGAATTTCCGAAAATGAATTCGGCGTACTTTTATCGGTTTTTATTGGTTTAAACTGAAAAGTACTATTTATAGGCGATCCTTATTTATAGAAGATTTACAGAAACCCTATTTATAAGCGATTTACAGAAACATAAACTAGACAACCTCTGTTAACTCTGTTTTTTTTTTTTTGCGTGTGTGTGCTTTAGTTGTTTTTTTTTTACGTATTTTTAGTTACACATTCTTAGACCATATTTTATTCGGGACAGTATGTTAGAAACGAGCTCTTAATTTACGATTTGAGCTGAAATAAAAGCAAGTGGAAATAGCAACATCATCAAGCTAGATATAAACTGTGAGGCCTAAAGTTGAGGCCCACATTTCGAAAGAAATATCATTAATGTTTATTTCTGAACTGATTTCAATGAACGAGTTCCTCGGGAATTAAATCCAACTTATTACGCGTTTGGTAGATGTTTGCCGACAATTACAAGTACCGTCATTCTTTACTAAATCTTTACTTTACCTTTTTATTTCGCAACGAAACAAATTGAATGATCGCTCGGAAACTAACCATTACTTTTTTGATCCTTGTACTAAACGCCCAAAATCAACATGGACCTGTTTTTTTTTTGTTTTTTTTTTGTGCTTGTTGAAGTTAGTTTAGTTTCTACCCCCACCCGTTTTAATTTGGACACGCATCGTACGGACGTTCGGTCGTATAAAACGACAATGAACAACACACATTAAAAAGGCTATGTTAGCAGTCGTACTGTACTGGCATCTCAGCGAAAGGTTGGCTGTTACTCTGGAGCAGGTTTCTTCTCATGTTTTCTTTCCAGTTTCTAACCGTCGTGACTTGCTTAACAGTCCCTTTGTATACGGCAAATATCTTTCGGGTGATTGTAATGCGTCCTCGGGCTGTTCGCTTGGACGTATACCAGATGCACTTCGCTGGTGTGAAACGTAAACCCCAAAAACTTCGACGTGGCCCGGAGAAAATATACCGGGTGTTTGGGAGAGAAAAAATAGAGAAGGACGTCTTTTCTTATCGCAAAAATCAACTACGCATCGCGAAACGCGCAGTCGCCGCCTCCGTCCAAATGGAGTGTTAGCGGATGGAATCAGATGGGAAAGTTTCAGACTTGCCCTTTATCTCATTACAAGCGATTCGTGGAACATTCCACTGGGGAAATGGTGGCCAACGGATTCCGCGGCTAACGGGAGCGGTCCCCATTTCCTCGCTGGAAATTACAAAAAATCGCTTAAAACCTTCGAATTTGTATAGATAACGGACAGTAAGTTCTGCAATTCGGGCATCTGGTCCAAACCGATAGCTCTCCCTATCGGCGACGCGTCTCCTCGTCGTCCTTTCCTGTCTCTGCCAGGACACAAAGAGTGCACATGGCAGACGCACAGACTGAGGTCATGCGTCGTGTGGGGTGACTCAGAACTATAGGTGACATTCACTTGACGTCACTCGCTAGGTTCGCTGGCATCGCCACCACGGTCGCCATCTTCGAGGTCTCTCTCTATCGCGGGTGTCGTCCGGCCGGACGTTTTGAGCGTGGTTTAGCAGCATTTTACAACTTTAAAGGGTCTTTTTGACCGAAACTAGGGGTTATTCTTATACTTTGGTGCTTTTGAAGCGCCGTAGGAGTATTTTTTCGTGTTTTAGTTCGTTTTTATCGCTATCGGACCCGTTCACCGCGGCCGCGTTGTTCCCTCGGCTCCATGCAGCGCTCCGTGTCGCGCGCCGTGCCCACGGCGGTAGCTCTTGCAAGAACTGATTTTTCTACTTTGGTGCTTTTGTAGCACGGTGTGATTACTCTTTGTTTTATTTTGCTAGTTTCTTTATTGTTTTTCTCTAGCGGATTTTCTGCACTACGGCCGTGTATCCGTGTTGTTCCATCGCCTCTTGTGTCGTACATAGTCGTGCCTTCGGTGTTCGTTCCTCTGCAGAAACATACCGTGCTGCTCACAAAGTGCGCAGCTTATGAAAAATGCGGCGCATTTTTCATTAGCTCAAGCGATTTAAAAACCGCATGTAAGCGATTTGGCGAGCGGCGAGACAAGCGATGGCGACCCGCTTTGCTGCCGCTTTGCTGTCGCTCGGTCACTCGCGCGACGAGGCAAACCGCATGAAAGCGGCGGGAGCACACGAACAAGGCGATGAGCGCTAAGTTTTCTAGAAAGCCCAAAACCGCAGCGATACCAGGTGCGTTCTAAGGCCCTTCCCGCATGCTTTTCAATGGGCGGAAGGCGAATAAAAAGAGTTCGAAATAAGGACTTAACGCAGAAGGCTGCATTTCTCCAGCGCCTCATAATTTGACGAGCCTTACACGAAAAGCATGTTTTTTTTGGCCATCCCGCGTCCTGTTTTTTTTATCCGTAACATGGGTCTAAAGTATCAAACTGCCCGACCGCGTACCCAAGCCAGTCAAACCGCGACCTCGAAGATGGCGGATCGACGGTGGCGCTCCATGGCAAAATCGAACCTGCAGGCTCAATGAATACCACCTATAGCTTCCGTGTTTTGGGTAAATGCCGAGAAACCCCGAAAATTAATCCCCAAGCCGTTTTTCAAAAATCAGGCTAAACCGAAAAAAACATAACTAAACAAAAACCAAAGCTTCGTGGGGGAAAAAACAACAACCACAACTCCAACTACACTCTTATTTTGTACTTAACTGAAATACAACCGCACTGAACTGACTGTGAAGCTAGTTTTTTTTTTTTTTTTGTGAACCAGAACTTTTATTTTGTTTCATTCTTTATTTGGCAATACATGGACGTTTTCCAAGTATTCAGGTTACGCGCATGTTCTCTGGAGCTTGGGGAATCCTGCAACAATGTCCTGCTTTCTTTAACGTATAAGGCCCAATAAATACCGATATCTTGTTCGACGCCAAAAATTGACACCGAAAAACACTGAATCTAAAAGGAAAACTGAACCACGAAGAAAAAAAAAAGACGGAAAAAAAAAACGTCTCCGATTTTGGTTAAAAATAAACTTCGAAAACACAGAACCCTACTCGTAACTATAGGTCAGTGTCTTCGTTAACTGCCGATAAACCCTGAAAAATACCCCCAAGCCGACTTTATCAAAATCGGGGAAACCGAAAAAAATCTGAATGAAAGCATTCATTTACTAAAAACAAAAAACCAAGGCTTCCCAGAAAAAACAAAAACAAAAAAAAAATCTCCAAATACGATTTTATTTTGTGTTTACCTTGAGCACAGTCACACTGTCCGCAAGGTTACTTCCTTCGAAAACCAAACCCTTTATATCAGTAGTTTCAAACTCATTGGAGTGTGGGGGCGAGAAAGCCCACACCGGAAAGGTCGAGGGCCAACGTAAAACCGGAAAGGGGGGGGGGGGGGGTAGTTTTTAAGGTGGAGAGACCTCACGCTTTATGCTTTTTGTAAACTCAGTTTCTTGCCAGTGACGGCTTCGATGAAACGGCGTTTCATGAAACGGCGTTTCATGAAACGGCGTTCGATGAAACGGCGTTCGATAAAACGGCGTTCGATGAGACGGCGTTCGATGAAATGTCCGGTTCCCCGCGATTTCCCGACGATTTGTATTACTACACTCTAAGCAAATATTTGTCTTTTAATGGTGATATTTTTTGGAAGGCGAGAGCCCCGAGCTCGTCGCTTTACCTTTGACCGTTGCTCCTGCTGATCGACAGTTCGCGCAGCCGAGATGCATCCTTCAACGAATAGCTCACGCTTGCAGCCTAGAGTAGCGGAATTGTTGTACATTACAAAAAGCTAGGAAGCAAAAAATAAAGCAAAGCAAAGGGCAAATTAACACAGGTAAGTACAAACTATGTGAATACGTTAAAAAAGCAGAGCTACTTTTTGAGTGAAAATGAGTCGACGAGATGAGATCACAATGGCGCACGCCATTTCTAGCGCTCGAGACATGGGAACCGGAACTCGCAGCCGGTTGCCTGCGGGCCGCGTACCAGCGAGTCGCAGGCCGCATGCGCCTCGTGGGGCGCGTGTTTGAAACCCCTACCTTATATCGTTTCCTTCTTTTATTGGTACCAGGACATTCTTCAAGTATTCTGGGCGCGAGCATGTTCTCTGGAGGTTCGGGAGTTTCATGCCCTTGTCTTGTTTCTTCAACATAAGAATGGATAACACCGATTTCTTGTACGACATAAAAAATGGGGAATTTGTTGTCAAAATAAAAAAAAATAAAGAACGGAAAACGTTTTCGAGTTTGAAGAAAAAATAAACCCAGAAAGCACGTAAGCCTACTCATAACTAGAGTTCTGTTATTTTATTTCTCCCACAAATTCGACTGCTTTTCGGCATCGACTTTTTTTGTGTGTAGAGCAAAACATCGGAGCCTATCGGGTATTAGGTTGAAGAGAATAGGACACGTGCATTGGATTGCTTAACCTCCAGGGAACGTGGGCGTGATCCCAGAGGGAAACTAGATAACGGTTCAACACAAAGTAATGTTGTAGATAAAGGCTTTCTTTCCGTGTCACTTTGTTTTTTTCCTGTTCAGGGACAACTCTTTAAAGTTTCTCGTTTTTTTCCCCCGATTTTGATTGAACCTGCTCAGAGGTTTTAATTTTCGGCGTTTAGCGGTATTTACCTAAAACGCGGACTAATACTCATGAGTCATAACGGCATTCCTTCAGACGACACGAAATCTGGGTTTGCTTCCTTTAGAGTGCAATTCTGCAACATTAGTAATTCGAAATGCCCCGAGTATAACCCAGACACCTTAAAGCTATATCTTTTTTCTTTCGTTTTTTTTTTTTTTCAGTCGGCGTTATCTCTGGGAGATTGACGTTGAAAGGCCATGAAGAGAGCACCAGCCATCGAGCAACCCTAGGCCCACCGTTAACGACTGCTCCCCTTCCGGACCTCGGGGAAAGGGGGGAACCCTTTTTTTACGGCGTGCCGTTAAGAAGGAGGACCCCTCCGGGCGTGGAGCCCGTGTTGCAGCTTTATACCCCGTTCAGCCCTAAGCTGACAGTGCGGGGGGAGCCACGCGGTCGCCGGACCAATGAACCACCTCCCTTTCGTCACCTGACTCCGCTTCCTGCGCGAGAGAACGGGCGGGAGCGTGATCACGTACGGCAAGACGGACGTACACGACTGGTCCAACGAGGACGTGGCTTCCACCGCACTGTCAGCTCAGGGGTGAAGCGAGCATAGACGGTGGGCCCCCTATTCAAAGCGCCGAAATGACCGGGGGCTCGACTGGTAATGACCCTTCGAACAGGAGAAGACGTGCGCACTTTGCGGACCCGCGGGGCCACAAAAACCCGGACGACGCTCGGCACCGCGCGGCGAACGAAATTTGACGCCTCTTCGTGTCCGGAGGCATAGCTACCATTTTTTTTTCCTTTCTATTTAGGCGATGATATTATTATTATTATTATTATTAATCTACGAATAGGGTGGGAAACAAGTTTGGGTGCAAGCACTGTCGCTGGTTAACGTTCTACGAGCCAGCGATTTCTTCCTAGCCGCTTAGGGTCGGCATTGTCCAAAGAAAAAAAGTGGAAGTTAAAATAAATACGTAAAAAAGAAGAAGAAAGTAAGTACCGTAACCAAAATGACGCGCTACATACTCTGTTTCAGCCTAAGTCCGACCTCAGCCAAGGCTACGATCCTATGGTGCCAATCAAACAGCGTCAAAAAGTGCATTGTCATGGCGCTCGTCGTCTTTGTCCGCTTCCTATCACCGGCTAGACCAATCACGCACAGTGAACGTGTCGGGATCCTGCGCTTTTCCTCTGCGGATCGAAGCCGCTCGCCCTCTCGCGGACGAACGTTGAATCGTATTACTGCTCCGATCAGTGTGCCTGTGAGGATATGAATGACGCCCACCGAAAACAAGTGGCAGTGCAGGTAATGACGCGTCAAGTCCAGTCTCCGATCAAGGCCCTTCAGACGCCCCCGACAATCCCAGTCAAGAACGCCCAGCGGATGGGATCAAACTTCTGAAACCATTCCCGTGCACGCAGCGAGAGTACCAGCTATGTGCGATGGGGTGGCGAAAGCACGCGCGTCAGCGCATTCATCAGCAGCAGAACAAGGTAAGCGGTGGAACATTCCGCGCTGCGTGACATCGTCTCTAGTTAATTTCTTTACGCGAATTTGTTCTTTTATATCTTTCAGGCTGAGCACATCCATGGACGTCTTTTGGCGGCGCTCTATAGCGCATCTCGTGCCTGAAAATGCTCAAATAAACAGTTCATACCAAATCTGTGCTTTAGTTACTTCCTTCGTACTTGCATGAGAGCAACTTGCCTACGTTATAATGCCCAAAAGGTACTTTTTTTTTTTTTTTGAGGGTAAGGGGGGGGGGGGGGGGGGGGGGGTCGACACGACGTCTTCCCCACGACGCCTAGGGAGCGTAATTTGAAATGGTTTCTCGACATTCTGCAAACGTCGTTGTATACTCCGAATGTCGTAATCACACGTACTATAAACGTCGAGGGAGGACGCAACGGGCCACTGAGACGTGCATGTGACGTGTCACAAACGTCATTGGGAACGTTTCCTCAACCTTCTCTGCACCTTTTTTTGTCAACATTAAAAGGTTTGATCGACGTCGAAGGAAGGTAACGTCCGGACCTTCGACGTTGTACGACCTCACGTTACAGACGTCATCGACGTTCTTTCGACGTTTTCTGCACGTTTATGTGCGGCCTGGGTAGCGGGGACTGTCGACCGTGGTGCCTTGGTGCTGCTATTTTACCGCATGGTTCTGGTCGGCGTGTTCGTGCGTGAAATAACGAAAAAAGGTGAGCGCGTTAAAATGGGAATTCTTGTGGTCCACTTCACAACAGCGTTGCACGAAGGGACCGAGATGTCGAATTTCATTAGAACTTCTCGTATATCGCGCATACACTGCGGATTTCTGGTCTTGTGGTTGCCAACTCAATCTGTGCTCAACGTGACGGCAAACGCTCCCGCTAGTAATGTAGAGCTTTAGCGTACGGCGTACGAAAAGCCTATTTTTTGCCCTAAGTAGGAAAAAAAAAAAAAAAAACTGGTCGCGCAACGGTGTGTTGAGCAGTAAACTTTGGGAATGGTTTTGAGCGTTAAGGTTGTTACAAGGAACATGACCGTTTGCTTCAACCACTTTCAGAATACAGAATACACGTGCTTGCTTTTAACGAAGCATTTTAAGCGCGTCTGCGTTAGCCAGCCGTTCGTGACGAGATGCGAACGGGCAGTTTGGCGAAACAGGTCGCAACGTTGCAGATAACATGGTACACAAATTTCCGGTATATTAAATATTTCTTTTTGATAGAACAATAAATAAAATTCCTAAACACGCCAATGACGTTAATATGCAGTTTCAGCTTAACGTTACCGCAGGCTACCATGACCACGGCAACGCTCCTGGCGCGCGCTGAAAATTATATGCTTCAAAGGCACAGCGCGAGCTTCCGGTTGCAATGCTGCACCATATAGTAGCTGCGGTCACGCTATCCTAAAACTTCCTAAAGATAACCATAGCTCACTTTGATCACGCATGGCAATACACCAAACCGCGACGGTGAGCAGCGAGTTGTGAGCCTGTGACACGGAGATATGTGAACGCTGCTCTTCCGGGGCCTGACGGTCACCTTGCGTTGCTCAATTCTTAGAGCACTAATGGCCAGGCAAGGCACAAATACAACGATATCTTCATCACCCTCAAAATTACTTGCCACTAACAGTGACGCTGGCCGGTGCCCAAAGCGCGCTCGCCCCCCTCAAAGCTTTTCCGCAACTTTCAAATATCCACACGCTTGTTTTCCTAACGCACATCGACATCTCCGTCACCTGTAATGTGCTCCTGCCCTGACCGCTTTGTATTTCTAGAGAAATAAATTATTTTTCGCCCACTGGCCAGCGTCGGCGGG
This sequence comes from Ixodes persulcatus, assembly GCA_013358835.2. Taxonomy (NCBI): domain Eukaryota; kingdom Metazoa; phylum Arthropoda; class Arachnida; order Ixodida; family Ixodidae; genus Ixodes; species Ixodes persulcatus. The sequence continues at coordinate 90,976 of JABSTQ010011399.1, read as the reverse complement.
CAGGAGCACGGGAAATCCTCGAGAATCTCTCCCCGTCTCTTCCGCCATCTTGAAACTACCGCCCCGCCATCTATAGGGCTTTGGAGTTGTGAATAGGTTGCGGATGCATGCGCGGCGTCTCATATTCCGTACAAGAGAGCTACTGCGCAGGCTCAGAACGCGTTCCAAAGGCCAGTGAAGGAAGATGGCAGCGCGCAGACCGCTTTTTCGTTACGGCCGCCATGTTGAATTTTGGCGTAGCTGAGTTGGGGAAAAATATCAAATCACTCTATTTGCCGACTGGTCCGCGCTATAATTGAAGGGTTCGTTCGTGCCATTAGTTTAACTTTTTTGTCTTGGCTATACTTTTTTTTTGTAGGTGTGATTAAACTATTTACTTTATTTCTTTTTTGTGGCCCAACCCAGCTACTTTATATTTTAACATGGCGACGGTCGCTCGAAAATGGTCCAATAGACCGACCGTTTCGTGTGACTCTTGCCATATTGAAATGGTATATAGATGACCGATAAGTTCAGTTGAAGTACTGATGACAATAGCGGACTTTTGTTACAGGCCTGAAGCCTAGCTGTACCACTTAAGAAGTTGAGGGACAGACGCTGGGATGAATATCGTCGAGGGCACGTCTTGAGTGTTTTTGAGCTATGAGAGCTATGACTGTAAGAACAAACACAACATCGGCGATGTTTTTTTTTAATTAAAAGGTGCCAAATTTTACTTTTTAGGTAGTATAATGCACTTTACTTCGTTTCACCTTAAGTACCTACGCAACCAACGTACCGAGCTGATGGGACAAGTCAGACAGTATCAAAAGCGCACCATCATGGTGTTTGTTTCTGTACGTGTTCTTTCAGCGCTGAAGCAAACATAGACAGAAAAGACCTCGTGACTTGCGCTTTTGGTACTTCTTGATTGGTCCCATGACGTGGTCGCGTCGGCTGCCTCTGGACCTAAGCTGAAACGAAGTGTAATGAAGCACTTTCCACCATCATAGTGTATTTGATGAAAGCCTTAGATCTTAGGAGGAAAACAGAAAAAAAAGTCAGCGATTGCTTGTTCGCGCGTGTATAGTGCAGTGTGTACATATATAAAATATTCAGTCCTCGCGATCGCTATCGTCAAGTTTTTTTAGGACACTCAAACTTTTCGCACTGACTAAGAAGGTGAGCTCCTTGACTCTCGAGGTGACGCAAGCAGCTGAATTTATCTCGCTCCAATTGAATGGAAGCGTTCTGTACGAGCATTCAAGCGCGAAGTAGAAACAGCAGTCTTTTCTTCGCTGTACGCTTTCAGTAATGCAGGCTCGATATTGGGACGCATGAACGATAGGACGCATGTTCTTTGACGACCTTTCAAGCAGCGGGAGTAATGTGAGATGTTGGAACTCAATAGACCTATGCTCTAAAAAAAGCTAGTGCGTCTACTTTCCGACTCAACACTCGGAGAGCCAATCACCGCAACTTACAGAGGCAGCCTAACGAATGACGATGCCTAAACATATGTTGAGACCAAAAACCGCAGCCCGAGTGGTGAGATTAAGCAATGCAAAACGTCACGCTTGCATTGCTTAATATCACAACTCAGACTGCAGTTTTTGGTCTAACCATGTTTCGGCATCGTCATTCGCTAAGATGCATCCGTGAGTTGCGGTGATTGGCTCTCCGAGTGTTTTGCGGGAAAGTAGACGCACGGGCATTTTTTTTAGACAAGTATCGAAGCATGCAGGGAACATAGTTACACGGGCTGCGAATGCTGGCGTTAGCAGTAGTATTTTTTTAAGCAAAAATACTAAACAAGTGGCAGTTCGCACGTGCGTCCGCAAAAGTGTTTTTGTTATGATTTCTTTAAAAAATTTAATAAAGCTAAGGCGAGCGAGCGAACGCGTGTAACTACGCTCCCTGCACGCTTTTGATGCTTGGGCACTTTAACAAAAGGTCTATGGTGGGTGATGGACGCGAACTGATCTGTTCCCTTTTCCTACTGTCGGGTCCAACGTACGCGGTACAACTCCTTCTCACTATTTATAGCTGGAAGCAGAAGTCTTAAGCGTCGAAACATCTGAACTAGCAAATTATCGCAACGTTGGATCTTCCTTAAGCCGGAGTCCCACTGCTTATACATCATACAAAAGACAGTCTGCAAACAATTTCGAAAGCAAGTCAACCCGATATCCGTGCGTCGAATGCCGTACGGCAACGAGTCCAAGGGGAAACTTGGTATGCGGGATTCGAACCACGGATATCACGGTGACTTATGTTTGCAGACTTTATTTTGTATGACGCATAAGCAGTGTGACCCCGGCTTTACGGATGTGTTAGCTGTCTCGGGGCAACGCAAGAACCTACGTCGCGAATTGCGGTATAAGATTGTTACTACCGCAGTAATTTCAACTGAGAGATTCTTCTCTCAGGCACTTGCTCAAAGCGGAATCCTGGACACCAATAATTTCAATCAAACCGAGCATACAAATTTGAGCCAAAACGCAAAAGGAACACTGTCCCCGTGCGCGGACTCAAAAAAAAAAAAAAAAAAGACGGTGCCTTCGTTAATTCTTTCTATTGCAGATTGCAACATGCATGTCGGAGATGTGGTACTTTCGGTTTTAAGAAAAATTTGGGAGTTTTGTTGCCGACAAATTCTCGCCGGTTGCTGTTCAAAAATCCGATTCGGGTCTGCGTTAATCATATCTCAGACACTTTTCGTCTCTCTGTCATATTTTACGAAGCGCTTAACTTCCAACAAAAGCGAAAAGTGAAGTTTATCATTTTTTTCTTCTTTCTAACTCAACGGTCCAGTAGACCCACGACCAAAGAGGCTAAGACAAAGCGGCGCGGTTAACCGTCGTGGCGCGCACGTACCATGTCGGCGGCAGCGACCGTGTCCAGCACGCCGAGGTTCTCGCCGTGGCTTCCTCACCCGGCCGAGAGGGGGCGGGAAGGAAGGGATGACGACGGCGCGGGTGCATGTACGCCCTCGTGCTGCTAATTAGGAGAGGCTGGCCCCGGGGCTCCGACGGACCTTGTCCCCCGCGACATCGATCCGCGTTTTCGGCCACGACGACCAGCGGCGACGCCAAAAATGCCAAGCACCCCTGCCAGCCTTCTTCCAAGTTCGTAATGGCGATTTTCAATCCTCGTTTTGGCGCGTTCCGGGACGCGTAATTTGGAAAAACTTGCGAAGTATACGGGTCAAAAAGACCTTTCGGGAAAATCCTACAAGGCCTCTTGTCAATCCCAGATTGCATCGCGCGGAGTGGGGAATTGTGGGGCCGTTCCGATGTGCGCTCGGGCCTGAAGTGGCTTAATACCTTCTCCCTTTCCACTGCGAGTTCAGAAGACAAAACGAAACAGACAAAACACGTCACAAGGACAACACGTACCCTGATTATTTTTATCGTCCTGCTTTCTTTGCGTTCACGAATTGCAGCATGCTAAGCAAACCTGAACAGCTCCTTCAACTTGGGGGTACTCTTTCACGCGCCTTACATCGAACTGCCGTATTGCGTGGAAAATTCGATGGGACACGCTGTGTATCTCCGGGGTCTGTTTCGGCACTTTGAATGGCGCATTTTCTTGGACGTAACATTGTCTGGTTTGCGGTGAGGAAGAAAGAGAAAAGGAGAAAGGGGGGAGGGCGAAGCTTAGCTGAACACGCCGCAATGATTCACGCCTTTAGCCGACCCCCAGTATTGCTTACAAAAAAGCGTAAGCAAATCCGGGAACCGTAAAGAGCGTGGAAAACCCTGAAGCGTGGTTATCTAAGCCTCGCCTCGCCTCCCCCCCCCCTTTCTTTTCCTCTCGTAAACCAGCTGATTTGACGTCCATGAAAACGTGCCAATCATAGTGCCGAAGTTGGCCCGTTGACTTCGCTAACTTTTTCAAATACGCCTCCGGGGATCGCCTTTTCTGGAACGTGCGTCTGCTAAAGTCACTGGATCCAGTGACTTTAGCGTCTGCCAACGGGCGATCGGTATCAACGCGTGTGACTTCCGTTCGTTGTCTTGGAGCAGCGACGCCTCCGGATCTGCCCGGATCCCAAGAAAACCTGCTCCCCGGAAATCGGCGGACTTGGCCGGAAGCCAGCTTGTCTCCTGTCTCGTTGAGCATCACAGGACGCGCACCGCGGAAATAATCCGCCATGTTTATTGTTTATACCACTTCGTGTGCTGTAAGACAGTTTCTTTTAACTGCTTGTGTGCAACGCAGTTCAGCTGGGGCCCTATGCTACACGACGGGACCAAGCGGAACCAAGGGACCTGGACAACGTCGTCTGCTGCGATTGATAGCATAGGGCCCTTCAGGGATCACTATAAGGGACGGTATTCACCAGAGACATCAATCGAAAAATCCACGAAAACTACTTTTTCTGCAGATTCTTGTTCTATCGGGTTGCTCTTCGATCGCTGGTAGAGCATATAGGCTAGCTGAGAAATATGAAACCGTTTATGGTTTCGTGGTTTTGGCCGTTTTCGCCAGCTGATCAAGTGATAATGTGTTTTCTCAGTGCCCATCTATAGTGTAAACGTGATTAGCGCTGGCTGCTCGACTCCAAACGTTTCCTACAGCGTGGTGCAAGGCCGAGCTGGAATTGTCTAAAATTGCGACCGATGGGTCTGGCCCTCGCTTGGATTGGGATAATAAATACTTTTTACCCCGGACTATTGACCCTTTTTGCCTTCTTTGTGATTGCTTAATAATTGTGTTTTTGCCTTCTTTGTGATTGCTTAATATTTCGTCGTTTGTATGTTTATATAGCCGGAAGTCAGTCAGCTTCAATGGGTGTCTGGTGTCTCAGCTGCAGATGAGCAATTTAGCCAGTGCAGTACAACCGCTAGCTTGGAGTCTTTAACGTGCAACACTCAGTAGTGATACACGACCGCACGCCGGTACGATGCTCATCCAGATTGAAACGGGCAGAGATGTGGATATACGTGTTGCTAAATTACCCAAGCCTCAAGGAGAATGGTGGGAATGTATGTACACGCGCCACAAGCGCTCGCCTTTTCCGTATAAAAGATTCGAAGTAAATACCCAAAATAAAGCGTTGACCAACGCGCGTGCAAGATGCCTTTTTGTTTTAGGCATTTGCTTTAGAACAGTTACCGCACCAGACTTCAGCACGTGCAGCGCGTGTAACTACATTCGCAGCATGCTCCTTGGTGCTTCGGTAATTTAACAAAAAGTCTATTCAGCCCCGGATCCACGTGTTCTTGCAACGCGAGCTTTGGCTCCTCTCGTTCTGAGCTGGGGCGCGTTAACGCACTCGACAATCGATACCTGTTTGTGATTGCTGCATTTTCCGAACATTTGTGAAGTTTTGAAGCATTTATAGATGTCCCTTGGAAGTCGCTTTATTGCACCGAGCATAAAAAAAAGTGTGAGGGGCGGAACATGTGTTTACACTGCGGTCATTAAAAATCGCCTTGCGTCGCTAATTTTTTCAACAGATTTCATTGCTTTGTGGTTCACGTCGAACACGTGCCGTGACAACGTGAAATCATGTGCTCATCCACTTTTCCCCCAGACACTTAGGAGAACCGATTGCTGCAATGTGCGAATAGAGCTCGACGAATGAATGAGACGCTAACACAATGTTTGAAAAAAAAAAGTTTTTGCGCTGTGGCATTGAGCACGGTAAAACGTCAGTCTAAGGTCTAAACATATTTCTAGCACCGTCATTCGCCGAGTTCCTTCCGTGGTTTGCGGCGATTTGCTCCCCTAAGTGCTTTGCGGGAAAGTGGACGCTCCAGCCTCCTTCCCTGACATATGGGCTCCGCAAACTTGACGAGCAGAAGGAAGCTGTCATCGCGTCGCAGAGCGAGGAAACGGAAGGTCCACTGTCCACGCGTTGTGTTGCGGGGCGGGTCTGTCGTTGAGGGGAGACAACTAGCAGAATGTTACACGCGATAAGTGACGGGTATGTCCCGCCTTTTACTGCCGCAGCCCTGGGAGGGGCTCTGCGGTTATATACGTGTACAGGAACACGGATCGAGTGCAACACTGAGGATCGCGAATTTTCCCGGTAAGTAGACTCTGTACTCTCCAACTTGGCATGGAGAGGAGCTATGGCAGGGGGATTGACAAAGATAGGCGGTCGTGTGTGATAACGAGATTATTGATAGAAAAACGGCAAAAAAGTAGGGATGTGCGAATACCGCTTCAAATTGAATAGCGCTTCGTCGTTCCTAACCTCAACACTTCAAAGAGAAGTGGTATGTCGTGGGTCTTGCTAACATTGTGAAGGCTACAAATGACGCAGCACAGGTGCTAAATTACGATAGTCTGTTCTCGCATGTGACCCTCTATTTCGCCCGTGATTAATTCATATCTTGATAAACTATAACAACAAAACATTTCTTAATGAAAAACAGAATAACGTAGGTCAATTGAGAAATTGAAGGCCCGGTATATTTATTTAAAAAAAATGGCAAAAGGATTACCGCCGCTTTTCGTGCACTGCCTGTTTTTTTCTCTATGTGCCCACCTGTGTGTGTGCGTGCGTGCGTGCGTGCGTGCGTGTGTGCATGCATATTCGCGTTCGTATGGCTGCTTGCATGTGCTGCTCTTAATGAGATGTGAGCAAAATGATTGGTCTCTTTACGGTAGTCTGGAGTCTGGACACTCCCTGAGCAAATAAAAATTGTTATCCCACGTGAAAAAAAAAAAAACTTTTAAACTGCGTTGTTAGTTAAAAACGAGCTGCCTCATGTAACCTCTATTCGTGTTTTATGAGCACGTTCTACTTCCTAAAAATGTTTATGAAACCCGTTACAAAAAAAAAAAAAAAATTGTGAACGCGTTCGCTAAACTTTTTTGTTCTCTCATTTCACCTTACCTCGTGTTCAGCTGCTTGCTGATTTGTTTTAAATTGCTTCGACAGAGTTACGTTTTCATTTGCCTGAATCGAGACACTTTTTAGCGCTATAGCTGATAGGCTCGTTATTGCGTGCTACTTGTCCCAGGTTAGTTTTTTGTTTGAGGCATCACTGCCTAGACCATGGTGAGAAAGAGCGAGGTGTTTGAATGGCAACTCCTCGCCATGAAACAAGTGTGTCGAAGCTTCGCTAGCGTTTCTGGCAAACGCCGTGATATGCGCGTTAGGACCAGAGTTCCGAGGAGTTGACCTTATTCGCGCAGACGTTTTGAAGGCCGCGCGGTGCTCGACCGCGCCTTCGAGAGGGTCCTAAACCAATAGTGCACCTGCCGGGAGATGGGCGAGCCCCGAGTGAAATTTCGGCCCCTTTTCTAACACTGCTCAAACACGTCTCTCTCTCGTCTTCCACGGTGGTCTAGACTTTGCCAGTTTCAGTGTCTGCTTGGTGTGTAAAATGGTGGGTGGTTCCCGTTTCGACCCATTCCCAATTCAACCTTCCCGTTTGTATCTTCCCATTTCGACCCGGCTCAAAACGACCTTCTCGTTTCATCCTTTCCCATTTCGCCCTATCCCGAAACAACCTTCCCGCTTCGGCCATCGTTTGTTATCAGTTGGGTGTGGGCCAGGGGGCACAAGTGGGTCAGCAAGGACCGCAAACTATGAGAACTGGAGTGTCGCCTTCCTGATAGCACGATTTCCCCGTTCGACTTTCTCAACAAGGCGAAGACATTTTCTGGTCTATGATGCTTTCCTGTGTGCGCGAATGTTCCGTGTTTGAAATTGTAAAAGAAAAGTCGCAATCATATGCCTGCCACCCTGTCTGATTTATCGTTTTCGAAAATATCAGGATCACTAATATGAGGTTTTAGGATAACGTACGCAAGAACTTTGCTAATTTTAGCTTACCCAATGTGCTTGTGTACGTAAGACCTAATTATTGCACGTAGCGCGACACTGTTAGCGCGAACAAGCGATCGGTGGTGTTGCTGCTTATCTCATAGAATTAAAAGGCTGCCATAAAAACTATTACTGTCTTTGGAAGCCACTACCCTAAGCCCTAAAATTTGGTGCCTGCTAATATTATTTCGAAGTAAAATTTAAAAAAAAGCGACAAGGCCGTCTTTGCAGTAACGGTGTCGCAGATGTACATAGACCGTTTCGCGGTTGCACGTTATAGGGATCATCTTGAAATAAAAACAGAACAAAAACACTTGAAGTGGTTGAAGTAAGAATAATATATTACTTCGAAGTTTGCCTGAAAGAGGTGCGTATTTTTAGAATACATTATTGTCACGAAAAAAATATTTCAGAACACATATTCTTAAAGGCACACTTCAACGAAATTTGAAACATACCCGTCGTGTTCACAAATAGGTTGAATATGATCCACAATATCCCTAAATGACAATCGCACGTTAGTATTTGGAGCCTGATGGCTGTATATTTCGTTATAAACGGCCCACTCTGGCAAACACTCGGAGAGCAGCCAGCGGAGAGCACGTCACAAATGGCCGCAATCGTGACGTAGTTTGTCTCGGGACCTTACGTCCGCACACAGCGGACGCTGCGAGCTATCCCAGCCAATCCCGCTCTGTGGACGTAGCCCGTGATACGCTTTCCGCGCGTCGTTGTGCCCCCTCTCCAAGGTCACGGGACATTCGCACGGCTTGGATAGGCCCCGATGGCTCATAGCATCCGCTGAAAGCAGCCGAAGCACACCAGCGATCGGGACACCGCAAGTAACCCCAAAGCTGTCCTTTGTGCGAATGTTGAGTGACGGGTTAATCTTCTATAATCTTGTAGAGGGACAATAGCGACTTCTGGGACACACAAAAGAGAGTCTCGGGGAGAAGGGAGTTCCTCCTTCAGCTTTTATCTCGTCCTGGCCGGAGGCGTGACAGTGATCGTCACTACCTGTCAAGGTCCCTAGACGGGCATTACTAACGGGGCGTTAGCGCCATCCACCAGGTGCTCTTTGCTAATCGTTTAATTCGTTTTAAAATTACTTTTCGTGTCTTTGCCAACGAGAGATTGATGTGTCTGATATGATAATGCTCCCTAAAACACAAATAGACCAAGAAATAAGCGTCGATATTTTGTTGTAGTATCCCTTTAAGCAGAAAAGGTGCGCAGACCAGGGTTAGAACGATTAGACTTTACGCGAAGAGGTTGTGATGCGCAGGGTCTTATAGAAATGGGTTGAAAAAGGGCGGGTTCAAACGCAGAGTCTTTCGGGTATCGGTTGAAACGGGACGGGTTAAAATGAGAAGGTCGTTACGGGAGTGGGACGAAACGGGACGGGTTCAAACGGGAAGGTCGTTTCGAGAATGGGTTGAAACGGGACGGGTTCAAACGGGAATGGGTTGTTTCGGGCTACACCCAAAACGGTAGCCCAAAACAAAGCCATTCAAGACTGATCAAGGCGAATGCCGGAGCAAGGAACACTCACATCTGGAATTTTATAAATCAAAGGTACGTTCAATAACTTTATTTTCATAAATTTAATCTCATTTTAAAGTTGAAATAACACATTTAGATGAAATTTATGTGAGTGTGTCTTCTTTTCTCAATCAGCCTGAGCCCAGTAGCTGTTACCCTTTAAGTGTCGCTTTTCTGCAGTTTGACCCAAACAAAGGAAAAGCCTTCTTTCAGGGTAGGTGGCAACGTTCGCGTTACTAAGCTGGTAAATACGAGTGACGTGGCAATACACCCTCTCCGAAATTTCTGCTGGCAACCCTGAGACGCCACGTTTGACAACGCCGGTCCCCCAAAGGTCATCCTAGCAATATCACACACTTCCTAGTGATAGTTACGAAAAGGCTAAAGGAAGGAAGAATGTCTTAGAAGGGCGAGGAAAGGAATGATTAATTTTGGGGTCTTTTTCGTTTCTACGCTAGGTGGCGCAAGCAACTGCCCATTATAAAGGGTTCAGCTGTTCGGAACCATCCATGCCTCCATCAATGCATCCATCTATCCATCCATTCAACAGTGATGGGGAAGACAACAGGCAACACTGTTTACGGGGGGCCCCCACTTGACTATGCTGGCCGTCGCCGTACCGAGTGCGGGCAACGACGCTGCCGACGATCTCGTACTGAGTAGGAGTTTGGCTGCGATTACTAATCACATCATAATAGGCGAAGTCAACGAGTACCATGCCGCCCTGAAAACAAAAGACTGTAAGCGGTGGCGTCCATACCGGCCTTAGGGGTGGGCGACCTGAGCGGTCGCACGGGGATTAATCAAATGAGAGGGGGGGGGGGGGGTTCAGCCTCCTATTGATTTTTTTTTAGCTTTTTGCTTTACTCGATGACAACGACCGACACGGCGCTATATGCTCAATTGTAGTTCGTTTTTTAACTTTATTTTAATTACTGCAGTTTGCCATGCGGCATAGATTTAAAGGTAAAAGTGCATTTCCGTTTCCTGGAAGAAGTCGAGAAGGAAACGGTGGTGCGGGCCATGTGTCCAACGTTGAGAGTCTGGCGACCGGTTAGGGTGGAGGCCCACCCGGCTGAATGGCGCCGACGGGCCACTTGAAGGCCCGGGCACGTTCAAAGAATATTGGTGCTTGAGATCGGCCTCCCGGATTGGGGCAGGGACAAAAAGGACAGAAGGTGGATGCAGTGGTATGACCCTACCTGGTGCGGACATATGGTGTAATCGCTGCATTCACACGAACTCTCGGAGCGAAACGTCTTCTTGGCGGGTGAGACAGCGCCCGTGAGGTTGGACTTACATGGTGGAATTAGAGCTCGTGTGGTGCGCCGCGGTCTCCTTGTGAATGCTGCAGACTATCTGTGGCCGTCAACGTAAGAAGAGGAAGCGGTTAGACTACAGTTTGAGGCTGACATGCAGCGTCTGCCGCGGCATGAGCCGGAGTGCTAGAACGGCGAATACCGCAGACTCGGACCTGGCATGGGCACTCGGCCACAAACCGATGAAAGTCTGTGGCCACGCTGAAGAAGTGATCAACGCAACCTAGCCCGTGGACAGCCTGCATTGAGTCGGTGTGAAAAAGGACACGATGAGGACGAACAGTAGCAATAAGAGGCAAACGAGCGGACAGACCGTCCCGGAGAGCCACCAACTCTGCCAGCACCGAGGCTAAAGGGGTGTCCTGAGGTACGGACACATTTGATTCACAGTCGAGATGGAGGGGCAAAGGAGGCTTGCATAGACAGACACTGATGAGGGAGGACTAAACATAGTTAATCGCGTAGAAAGAAAACTTCGATGAGCCTGTCTGATGCCGCCACTAGGTTTGTTGCCGTTTACTTGACAGTGGCGCCAAGAGGGTAATGGTGTACCGGGGGGTCTACTTATGGGACAGGCGGATTCATGTAATGTGCCAAGGCGGCCGCCATGGAAACTACGTCAATCTTTAAGTTCCGGGCATTCGTTGATGAATCAATTCGCCTAATGTGTTCAACTGCGCCTCAGCCTGAAGCGTAGGAGCCGGTGTCAGCCGGGGGAGGTCCTTAATGACCCGCATGGCTTCCCGATGGAGAGTTTCCAACCGGGTCCATTCGGCCTGGATAAGGTGCTGAAACTGGACCTGGTAAATAAGGCGAGGTTGTAATATCGAGAGAACCATCATTCGAGCAATTTGGCAATCTGGCAACGCGCCCCCCCCCCCCCCCCACACACACACACACACACCCCGTTGAGAGATACGGCGAAATAGGTGCAGCATGCTGGAAGCTGACTTTCGAGCAGTGCGAAGCCAGGGTGACGCTGAGCCAGAGGTAAAGTCCACACCGAGCACGCAAAGTGTAGACACCTCCGTGAAGACTCGACCGGCGAAGGTTAGTCTAAGAGGATTCTGGCGCAGCTTGCGGCGGCCCCAACTGCTAGCAATGGACATGTAGGCAGTCTTTTCAAGTGAGAGGGTGAGCCCCACCTAATTTCACCAGGTTATAGCAGGATTCAGCGGCACTTGCAGGCCCCGTGTTTAACGCTCCAGAGAGGAGTGAGTGGTTTACGCTGTTATATCCTCCGCGTATATCAGAAAGTGGACATCTCAGATATCCGAGAGGTTCCAAACCAATGGTAGGAGTGCTACATTGAAAAGCAGCGGGCCGAAGACAGACATTTGTGGCACCCCCCGCTCCATTGTAAAATGTCTAAAGCTTGCCCCGCCAAAGCGCTTTGAAAAGAAGCGATGTTGCAAAAACGTTCAGACGAAGGAGCAAATCAAGTCAGGTAGATGAAGCCACCGAAGAATAGAAAAGATAGTATCGTGGATCACGTTATAGTATGCCCGGTATACATCCATGGCGAGTATGGTGCGCACAAGGTGGGAGCGACCAGCGATGAGCATCGCAGATGAAAGATGGGCCAAGCCGTCTTCAGTACCCATGTGAGGCCGGAACCCAAGCTTTGCCGGATTGTACCAGTTCGCCCGGGGCGTTTGATGGTGTAAGGTTGGCCCTGGGTGACGTAATCTACAAATTCGTCACTGTAAAGTACCCTGAGAAGTCATCGGTTGAAAGGGCGATATTTCTTTGTGGGTGAATTCCCAAACCTGCATTACCGATTACTGTGAGTTGCGCACTCCACGTAAATTGCTTTCATAGTTTTTGTATCGTGTACCCACAGTTTTGTGCCTTTTGTAAGGGAAACGCTTGCCCTCGTCGTGTTTTAGGTCAATCGTCAGTGTCTTGCGCACAACTGGATTCCTGGGAAAGCAAACAAGGGCACGAAAGGAAATAATAGTTACTAGAATTGGCTAGACTCAAGCTTATGCTAAAGTGTTTTCATGTCAATGACATTATTCATGGGCCTGGAAATATCGTCGTTGCAGCACAACAAGGGTGTAATTAGGGACGCTGGCATGGAAGCAGCTTTCTAAGACTCCGTTGCGACAGCACTGGTAGGCCGGCTACACTATCCAGAGCACATTTTCAGTCACGTACAACAGCAAAAGACGTCGCACGACCATATGCCTCTCCAGAACATAGCGCATCCTAGATTCCCGTGCGTACGTGCGGTTCGCATACGGATTTCCTTGCCCATCAAAGCGGTAAGATCGCGCTGTTTGGACCGATTGGGGAAACATAATTTCTCACCTAATTTTTGCTACCATCGTTCACTCCCGTGTCTGTACACAGAGTGACTTGGCACGAAAATTTATAAAGCATCTTCCAAGCAGCATCGGAGCAGCAGCAAGAACGCAGGTGTTGTAAACGCTCTCGGATATTAATGGCGGCAGAGAGCGGTCAACCTGGGCGCCTGCGTGTAGTTTTGAAGCGTAACCGATAGATGGCACAAAATTGGTTGAATGGTTTATTGTTACACAAGACCGCGAATCTTGACTTATGTCACGTTCAACTGAGACGGACCCCGAAATCAGAGGAACAGGACGAACAGGTTACGAAATTCCACAGTATGTACATATATTTACATAAATAAGCAAAGCGAAAGGCATAAGCAAACATCCAGTACAGTAAAGTCTTAGAACCCTAAAACCAAGTCTCCACCCCAGGCACTCACGACCTTGAAGTGTCCCTGCTCGTGAACGCTTGCATGTCTCTCTCCCTGATGAAGCACATCATGTTGCCGCTCTGACTAAGGACGCCTCGTTGGTTCACGGTAGACTCCCCGGAGCGGGCCTTGGGTAGGCTTTCTCCGGAGCGTAGCCGAAGTCGCCCCGTTGGTTCACGGTAGATTCCCGGGAGCGGGCCTCGGGTAGGCTTCCTCTGGAGCGTAGCCGAAGTCGCCCCATTGGTTCACGGTAGATTCCCGGGAGCGGGCCTCGGGTAGGCTTCCTCTGGAGCGTAGCCGAAGTCGCCCCGTTGGTTCATGGTAGATTCCCGGGAGCGGGCCTCGGGTCGGCTTCCTCTGGAGCGTAGCCGAAGTCGCCCCGTTGGTTCACGGTAGATTCCCGGGAGCGGGCCTCGGGATAGGCTTCCTCCTGGAGCGTAGCCGAAGTCGCCCTCATTGGTTCACGGTTAGACTTCCCGGGAGCGAGCCTTGCGAGTGGGCTTCCACCAGAGCGTAGCCGAAAGTCGCCCCATGGTTCACGGTAGATTCCCGGAGCGGGCATTCGGGTGGGCTTCACCAGAGCGTAGCCGAAGTCGCCTCATTGGTTCACGGTAGACTTCCCGGGAGCGGGCCTCGGGTGGGCTTTCATCCAGAGCGTACCCGAAGTCGCCCCATTGGTTCACGGTAGATTCCCGGGAGCGGGCCTGGGTGGGCTTCCACCAGAGGCGTAGCCGAAGTCGCCCCATTGGTTCACGGTAGACTTCCCAGGAGCGGGCCTTCGGGTGGGCTTCCACCAGGAGCGTAGCCGAAGTCGCCCCATTGGTTCACGGTAGACTTCCCGGGACCGGGCTTTCGGGTGGGCTTCCTACCAGAGCATAGCCGAAGTGCCCCATTGGTTTCACGGTAGACTCCCGGGAGCGGGCCTTGGGTGGGCTTCCACCAGAGCGTAGCCGAAGTCGCCCCATTGGTTCACGGTAGACTCCCGGGTGCGGTCCTTGGGTGGGCTTCCACCAAAGCGTAGCCGAAGTGGCCCCATTGGTTCACGGTAGACTCCCGGGAGCAGGTCTTGGGTGGGCTTCCACCAGAGCATAGCCGAAGTCGCCCCATTGGTTCACAGTAGATTCCCGGGAGCGGGCCTCGGGTAGGCTTCCTCTGGAGCGTAGCCGAAGTCGCCCCATTGGTTCACGGTAGACTTCCGGGGCGGGCCGTGGGTAGGCTTCCTCCGGAGCGTAGCCGAAGTCGCCCCGTTGGTTCACGGTAGATTCCCGGGAGCGGGCCTCGGGTACGCTTCCTCTGGAGCGTAGCCGAAGTCGCCCCGTTGGTTCAAGGTAGATTCCCGGGAGCGGGCCTTGGGTGGGCTTCCACCAGAGTGTAGCCGAAGTCGCCCCATTGGTTCATGGTAGATTCCCGGGAGTGGGCCTTGGGTAGGCTTCCTCTGGAGCGTAGCCGAAGTCGCCCCGTTGTTTCACGGTAGATTCCCGGGAGCGGGCCTCGGGTAGGTTTCCTCTGGAGCGTAGCCGAAGTCGCCCCGTTGGTTCACGGTAGATTCCCGGGAGTGGGCCTTGGGTGGGCTTCCACCAGAGCATAGCCGAAGTCGCCCCATTGGTTCACGGTAGATTCCCGGGAGCGGGCCTCGGGTAGGCTTCCTCCGGAGCGTAGCCGAAGTCGCCCCGCTGGTTCACGGTTGATTCCCGGGAGCGGGCCTCGCGTGGGCTTCCACCAGAGCGTAGCCGAAGTCGCCCCATTGGTTCACGGTAGATTCCCGGAAGCGGGCCTCGGGTGGGCTTCCTCCGGAGCGTAGCCGAAGTCGCCCCGTAGGTTCACGGTTGATTCCCGGGAGCGGGCCTCGGGTGGGCTTCCACTAGAGCGTAGCCGAAGTCGCCCCATTGGTTCACGGTAGATTCCCGGGTGCGGGCCTCGGGTGGGCTTCCTCCGGAGCGTAGCCGAAGTCGCCCCATTGGTTCACGGTAGATTCCTGGGAGCGGGCCTCGGGTGGGCTTCCTCCGGAGCGAAGCCGAAGTCGCCCCGTTGGTTCACGGTTGATTCCCGGGAGCGGGCCTCGAGTGGGCTTCCACCAGAGCGTAGCCGAAGTCGCCCCATGGGTTCACGGTAGATTCCCGGGAGCGGGCCTCGGGTGGGCTTCCACCAGAGCGTAGCCGAAGTCGCCCAATTGGTTCACGGTAGAATTCCCGGGAGCGGGCCTGGGTAGGCTTCCTACGGAGCGTAGCCGAAGTCGCCCCTTTGGCTCCAGTAGATTCCCCGGGAACGGGCCTCGGGTACGCTTCCCTGGAGCATAGCCGAAGTCGCCCCGTTGGTTCAAGGTAGATTCCCGGGAGCGGGCCTTGGGTGGGCTTCCACAGAGCGTAGCCGAAGGCCCCATTGGTTCATTGTAGATTCCCGGGAGCGGGCCTTGGGTAGGCTTCCTCTGGAGCATAGCCGAAGCCGCCCCGTTGGTTCACGGTAGATTCCCGGGAACGGGCCTCGGGTAGGTTTCCTCTGGAGCGTAGCCGAAGTCGCCCCGTTGGTTCACGGTAGATTCCCGGGAGCAGGCCTTGGGTGGGCTTCCACCGAGCATAGCCGAAGTCCGCCCCATTGGTTCACGGTAGATTCCCGGGAGCGGGCCTCGGGTAGGCTTCCTCCAGAGCGTAGCCGAAGTCGCCCCGTTGGTTCACGGTTGATTCCCGGGAGCGGGCCTCGCGTGGGCTTCCACCAGAGCGTAGCCGAAGTCGCCCCATTGGTTCACGGCAGATTCCCGGGAGCGGGCCTCGGGTGGGCTTCCTCCGGAGCAGTAGCCGAAGTCGCCCCGTTGGTTCACGGTTGATTCCTGGAGGCGGGCCTCGGTGGGCTTAAAAAAGAGTCGTAGCCGAATCGCCCCATTGGTTCATGCGGTAGATTCCGGGTGACATGCCTCGGGTGGGCTTCCTCCGTAGCGTAGCCGAAGTTCGCCCCATTGGTATCACGGTAGATTCCCGGGAGCGGGCCCGCGGGTGGGACTTCCTCCGGAGCGTACGCCGAAGTCGCGGCGTTGGTTCACGGTTGATTCCTCGGGAGCGGGCCTCGAGTGGGCTTCCACCAGAGCGTAGCCGAAGTCGCCCCATTGGTTCACGGTAGATTCCCGGGTGCAGGCCTCGGGTGGGCTTCCTCCGGAGCGTAGCCGAAGTCGCCCCATTGGTTCACGGTAGATTCCCGGGAGCGGGCCTCGGGTGGACTTCCTCCGGAGCGTAGCCGAAGTCACGGCGTTGGTTCACGGTTGATTCCCGGGAGCGGGCCTCGAGTGGGCTTCCACCAGAGCGTAGCCGAAGTCGCCCCATGGGTTCACGGTAGATTCCCGGGAGCGGGCCTCAGGTGGGCTTCCACCAGAGCGTAGCCGAAGTCGCCCCACTGGTTCACGGCAGATTCCCGGGAGCGGGCCTCAGGTGGGCTTCCTCCGGAGCGTAGCCAAAGTCGCCCCGTTGGTTCATGGTTGATTCCCGGGAGTGGGCCTCGGAAGGGCTTCCACCAGAGCGTAGCCGAAGTCGCCCCGTTTGTTCACGGTTGATTCCCGGGATCGGGCCTCGGGCGGGCTTCCACCAGAGCGTAGCCGGAGTCGCCCCATTGGTTCACGGTAGACTCCCGGGAGCGGGCCTCGGGTGGGCTTCCTCCGGAGCGTAGCCGAAGTCGCCCCGTTTGTTCACGGTTGATTCCCGGGATCGGGCCTCGGGCGGGCTTCCACCAGAGCGTAGCCGGAGTCGCCCCATTGGTTCACGGTAGACTCCCGGGAGCGGGCCTTGGGTGGGCTTCCACCAGAGCGTAGCCGAAGTCGCCCCATTGGTTCACGGTAGACTCCCGGGAGCGGGCCTTGGGTGGGCTTCCACCAGAGCGTAGCCAAAGTCGCCCCATTGGTTCACGGTAGATTCCCGGGAGCGGGCCTCGGGTGGGCTTCCTCCGGAGCGTAGCCGAAGTCGCCTCGTTGGTTCACGGTTGATTCCCGGGAGCGAGCCGCGAGTGGGCTTCCACCAGAGCGTAGCCGAAGTCGCCCCATGGGTTCACGGTAGATTCCCGGGAGCGGGCCTCGGGTGGGCTTCCACCAGAGCGTAGCCGAAGTCGCCTCATTGGTTCACGGTAGATTCCCGGGAGCGGGCCTCGGGTGGGCTTTCTCCGGAGCGTACCCGAAGTCGCCCCGTTGGTTCACGGTTGATTCCCGGGAGCGGGCCTCGGGTGGGCTTCCACCAGAGCGTAGCCGAAGTCGCCCCATTGGTTTACGGTAGATTCCCGGGAGCGGGCCTCGGGTGGGCTTCCTCCGGAGCGTAGCCGAAGTCGCCCCATTGGTTCACGGTAGATTCCCGGGAGCGGGTTTCGGGTGGGCTTCCTCCGGAGCATAGCCGAAGTCGCCCCGTTGGTTCACGGTAGATTCCCGGGAGCGGGCCTCGGGTGGGCTTCCACCAGAGCGTAGCCGAAGTCGCCCCATTGGTTCACGGTTGATTCCCGGGAGCTGGCCTCGGGTGGGCTTCCTCCGGAGCGTAGCCAAAGTCGCCGTGCTGTTCACCGGACCAGCGCTGTCTCGTTCCTCTTCATACTCGTTCCACACTTCTTGTTCCTTCCTTTGTCACACACCACACCTCGTTCATCTTCTCTTCTTCTCTTTTCTTCTCCGGTTAACAAGCGTGACAATTTAGAACCTGTTGTTTTATACATTTTTCGATGATTGTATTGCATTACACTTTATTGGTTTTGTTTAAAAAATGCTTATATACCTCATATACGGTACATGGTGCTTAATCTTAATTCCAACAGATATATTACAAAAAAAACAATATCCATAAAAGGTAAGTACACTAATGCGGTTTGTGCGGGTGAGTTATTCGACCAGGGGGACCTACTATAGGGGGCTGATCCTTAATATAGGTCGGATAATGAACTAAAATCTCTTAAATAACTGCTTAGTTGGTGAAAACACGCGAATGGTTCCAATTAGAAACTTGCTGAGCGCCGTCCAAAACCACTAAATCAGTAATTTTAGGAGGGTTTGAAGCACGTGGGAAGCACGGGTGTGCACCAAATTTACCACTTCCGCAACGTGCGCAAAGCTAGCGGTGGAAAAGCTCGGATGATAATCTAATCAACCGCGTTTACACACCGCTAGCTTTGCGGACGTTGCAGGAGTGGTAACTTTTGTGCGCCCCCGAGCTTCCCACGCGCTTCAACATGTTCTAAAATTTACCGATATAGTGGTTTTCAATGATACTCAACAAGTTTCTAATTGGAACCAGTAGTTTATTTTCACTAATTAGGTACATAAATAAAAAAATTGGTTAATTATCCGACTTATCGTAAGGGTTAGCCACGTATAATATGTCCCCCTTGCCGTGTAACTCACCTGCATAAACCAACATCACTGTATGTTTCACGGATTTTTTTTAACGACACTGTTGGAATTAAAACCTAACACCTTGAATATGTTTTTTTTTTTTTTATTTTGCATACACACGGATTGGGCTCTAGTCGTTTAGACGTCAATGAGTTTTTAAATAGGGGGTTCTTACGCTCTGGGGTCCCAAAGGAGTTTGGTGCATCGCACTGCGCATGCGGAAAGCTTGCGGGCCTGCGCACTGCGAACCTCAAGCTCGTCGGGGGACCCACCGCATTGGTGCCCCCTGTTCTAAGACTCTCTATTGAAAATCTCTACTTATCTATCGGCCTGTAATGCCATACTTTCCCCGTTATAATTTAGACTAAGCTGCAACGACTAATCTCGGCAGACTCTGAAGAAAGTAAAGGAAGAAAAACAAGCGAACAGTCGCAGGATTTCGGTCAGCCAAAGACGTATCGCCCAGCACCGGCCATGTTTCTCTTTGGCATCCTGAGCCAAAAGAAAAGAAACCTGAGGATTTCGTGTTGACATTGCCCCGTTATCTGTGCTCGAGAATGTTTGCGCAGCTCGGAATGGATCCTTTTGTTGTTGTTGTTTTATTGCAAGCTGCTGAAGTAATCCAAAGACGATGAAGAGGCTGAGCGCCGTCGGGTGGCCGAGCATCTTAAGGGAACAAATCCCCGTAAATCCGCGAAGCCACGCACAAAAGAAAAAAACAAATAAAAAAGAAAGGAATGCTTTTCCCTAATCTCGTTCCCAACAGCTCCACTCTCCCAAAGACGCGGGTAAAGCGGACGCTCGTCGATTATCAATTGCAGGCTTCATTGTGATTCATTCATTCATTGTGTCAAGGACCCCAAACCCCGTCAAGCTGCTTATATAGCAGCTTTTTGTCTGGAGGTCCCTCCAGTGTATATCTGGAAAATAAAGCTTGAATTGAATTGAATTGAATGATCCTTTTAACCAATGTCCCAACCGGCGTTCGCACTCGTCGGTGGGTGCTTCAGTCCTACCATCCTCGCTGCGTCAATAGTTGTCGCTAATTCATCGAGATGATTAACTCAAGTCTAGAAGTCGAGCAAGAACCCCGAGTACCCCCCCCCCACACACACACACACCCACACCCCACAATTATTTTTCAAGTTGGTGTCAAAAGTGTGAAATGTCTAAACTATTGATATTATTACAGATATTGGTACGAATACGTGATCGCCTCCAAATATCCAGCTTGTCCGCTCTACATCAACTCTTCTACCATTCATCATTAAAAAAAGATATAGTATGTATTCTCGAGTATCCAGTCATATTTTTACGCGCACAGACAACTCAAGAAACCTCCATCTCACTATTCAGTGGAACTAACATCTATGAATTCTTTCCACTGCTGTTTTAGTTGCCGACTTGAATTTACTCCCGGGTGATACTGTAACCTTGCAGGACCCTACCGATTTTTTTTAAATGCAATCACGCCCTTTTTTAAAATATAACAACCTGACAACTTCTTTATTCTTTTTGTTTTTGTTTTGTGTGTTGGTTAACATGTATTTTGATGTCTTGTCCCTCCTTATGTAAATTCCCCCTGCGGGTGATTAAAAAAAAACAATAAATAAAAGAAAATAAAAATTAAATAAAAAGGTAACCCTATTGAAACGCTTCGACAATCTAGTTAATGAGTGCCTTGAAGGCGCTTTGTTGCTTCAAAGGACCAGAAGTGCCTAACATAGTCTTTTACACTTGTGTCTTTCACGCGTGGAGCGTAGTCGGTGTGACATCGAAGTGAGAAAGGTCGATGAAAATAGAATACAAAGGAGCTCCTTTGCGGGGTATTCACCGATGTTTGTTTGCAAACAAGCTCCCTGCCGCCCGCTATCGGCGGACCCTTGGGCGCTTCCGGTTTTCCTCTTTTTTCATTTTGGCTGACACCCTTTTGTTATTTGTACTATGTTCTACAAGGCGGGCAAGTTTTTACAAACGTATTACAGGAACTTCTCTGAAGGAAAACTCTTCTTACCCGATCGTTGTGTGTTGCTGAAGAACAAATGAAGGCACTACCGGAAGTCTACTGGGGCACCAAATACTGTGGCGCCCTCGTCGCATCAACTCCCACCAAATGCGGTGAATACAATTGAGTATGTGAACGGCGTTAGCCAACATTTTGTTCATTTGAATATCTGCCTTCAGAGACGAAGAAGAGAAGACCCTGCCTTCTATGGAGTATCAATCACGGCGACGCAGATCTAAACAGGTACATTTTCTTATTATTATTTTTTTTATTTTACGTGTTTTAAACGGTGTAACTAGCAACAATAAGAAAACAACTAACTTCAAATTAAATTGAAGTGACGGCGTGTGCGAGTTGGCTCGCGGCTAGCGATAACAAGACCGAAGTTTAAACACGAGGCGTATTGATCAAATGTCGCTCGCCTATCAACGCGCCACCATCTCACGTCTGGCGTTCGCGTGGAGAGGGTGAGATGCTGCACAGTCTCTACGGCAGTTGCCCGCCCAAAACGTTGCCACCATGCTTCCGCCATTCAACTCCCCGCCACACTTTCAGAAAGTCCGAGAAAAGTTCGTTTCCTACAGCAACTGCGAGTAGCGAACATTTTCGAAGTCTATCGCCCGAGGCGTATAACAGTTATACCCCATCTTTTTTTATATACCTAGTTACAGGTACTACTTCTCGTAACGACACGCCGGGACGCGAAACAAGATATCTCTAATCCACCGCGCAAAACAAAAAGGCGCTTTCTAACACTTCCCAGACAAAAACTTCCCCGCAGAGTATCCTCGACACCGACCAAAGCTCTCCTTCTGTAGAGCAGCCCTCGAGGAAAGGGGTCAAGCGGTAGCGCAGTGCGCGGACAGAGTGCCCATTGAAGCCACACGGCCAGTCGGACTCGGGCGTCAAAGAGCTCTTTTCGGCTGCTCGTTAGCGTTATCGAGTACCTCTCGCCCAAGTTACTTTGTCCAACGAAGAACCGTATGTCCCACAACAACAACAAAATACGCCTTCCTTTTTTTGGGGGGTCACTTTCTTTTTCGTCCATGTGTTTCTTTGTTCTTCTATTGTTTTTTGTTCGTTTCTTTTTTTTTCGCTTTTCTGCTTTTTTTTTTTATGTGTGAAGAGGCGATCGATTTCTATTTTTTTTCTTGTTTCGGAATTCGTCGCGCCACGCGGCAAAGCTGATAAGGGCGCGGAAATTAACCGGAGAACCTTCCGCAAGAGCAGTTGCAGGAGCCTCGCGACCACACGGGGCATATGTATACACGGCGGCGCTACTATACACACAGACACAGAGTTGTGTTCGGTGCCAGAACCGCTGGAATGACGTTTCCGCTTTTCTTTTTCTGCGGCTTTTGTTCGTTTTTATCTCAGTGTTCCTGGCACTTCGAGCGAACTGACAAAGAGCATGTGGTACAGCCGGATGCATACCACGCCCGCAAATGCGTCGTGTGCACGGTACAAACAATCACATTACGTGCGATGCACACGGTTTCTCTATCTTGTTTTTGTTACACGTCTTTGTTTCTTTTGCCATGACTGCGAGCGGTCATTTTGGCCCGCATTTAGTCTCATTGAATATCGTTTCAGCGTCTCTTCGCTTACTATATATTTACAGCGTAATGTAAGGCTAAACATGGGTACTGCAGCCCCCCATCCGCCCCTATTGTTCCTTACTTCGCGGGAATTGAAATGCAAAAATTGTTGTCTTAAGTATCTCCACTGCCGGATGTGCGTTAAAGATGACAGTCGTACTGCACTGACCGAATTCGCGAATTGTACTGAAACGCAATATTTTATGGCAAGCCAGCTTCACACTTTCTAAACATCTACGAGACCAATCTGATTTCTTTATTTCCTTTTCTGCTCCCCTTGTAACGTTGCCGTGGTGGTAAAATTTTACCTCGCGTTTTGTTGAAAACGTCCGGTAGCAACAGTCTCCACAATGCACAACTGTCATTAAAATCGGTCGTGTAGCTGAGTAAGTTTCGCGAATATACAAAAAAAGATTTATACCGATAATGACTGGTGTTCGTCACTCATCGAAATACTGGCAGCATTGCTGAAGATGTCCGGCAGATTCCTCTCACATGTTAGTGAGTTTAGGAATAGCGGAAATAAAAACTTTGCGAACGCACGAAATAGCGTTGTCGCCATTGCGCAATGCCCCAAACTGCGTCTCGGATTGGCGCATGGCGACGACACGCATGCGCAGTATGAAACACGCAACACTAACGCAAACGCACAGCGCATGCGGTTGCTCCTATACGAATTACCTAACATTCTCTACCGTTAACATAGGAGCATGAAAGGCACCCTGCCGAAGAGCCGAATATCGATTTTATCTACGCCTCGAAGCTTCGCGATGATGCGCAACAATATAGGCAAAGTCGATTTTCGCAGTATAGGTCCACATCGGTCCGGCACTTCAGCAGCGGGTCCGGGAATCTTTGAGGCTGCACGATGCTGGAATTTCATCTACTCCGCCGTCGAGGTAACGCAGAGAGAGAGAGAGAGAGAGAGAGAGAGAGAGAGAGAGAGAGAAAGAGAGAGAGATAGACTTTATTTAGAACTCCATCAAGCAATATTGGCAGTTGCCATTTCTTGGGGACGAGCCACGAAGCGTGAGGTGGTAAGTTCTCAGTTTTCGCCAAAAGCTGACTCAGCAGCACTAGTTCTCACACCGAACACTGAAGCAGTCCTTGTGTCCAATCCATGCCCATAGAGTAAGTGATGGCGCCCACTTTTGAAAAAGGTATATTGTAATTAGAAATGTCGCGAACCTGTCGAAGTTCCGGTTCGACCAGGTTCGAACTTTAGAACTTTTAACGCGAGGTTTAATTCGGATGAAGTTCGACTTTTGTGCGCATGCGAAGGAAAAGCGCAATATGTGTTCACAATACCGAAATAATTGAAGCATTAAAAGTAGATACATTTACTTTTATATTAGGTAAACAATATTGATCATTTTATAAAAAAAAATTAAACTACTTTATAATTTTTCTTTGTATTCACCATTTTTCTGTAAGACTGGGGCAACAGTGTCGAAATTCGTCGAAATTCCATAAAAGTTCGAAGGTTCGTCGAACCAATCGAATTCGACTAAAGTTTTCGACAGCCCTAATTGTAATGGGCTTACAAATCAAGCCGCGGCAACTCGACCCCGCGCGCAACCCTTTTATCTTCGTTATAGTGGCACCGGGTCACACTAACTTCTTCTCAACGTTTTGGCGGACCGACCTATAGACCTCGGGCTATAACCCGTTCGATAAAAAAAAAGAAACACACACAGCTACAATACTAACCGGCGAAGGCTCTCGAACGCCGGCCAACGTCGCAGATAAACGATGCGACCCTGGAAACAAACGGCCGAAGAGCCGCGGAGCGAAACAGCGTCAAAGTCACATTTCACTTGGCCCTTTTTTCTCTTCTCTAGAGCTTCCAATCGGCCTAAAGTCCCATCGGCGGAGACGGCAGCGCCGCCACCGCGCGTCCTCAGCTTCGACTTCCGACGTCGCTATCCTTCTACATTTATAGAACCTCAAACTTTTTTTGTGTTTATGTACTTGTATGCTTGTTTGTATGTGCGTGCGTGCTTGCCTACGTGTGTGTGTGTACCTGTGTGCATGCGTGCGTGTATGTATTTGCGCGTGTGTGTGTGCGCGCTATTTGTATCTGTTTGCCTCTCTCTCTCGTACATTCTGCCGTTCCTCTCAGATCAATCTTTTGTTGTTGTTGTTTTGCATTCTTTTTGTGTACTTGTGTTCTCGATTTTCCTGGCCCACCCTTTCCCCGGTGGTCGTCCATTCCACTTCAATCCCCGCAGTGTTGTGCTCTCTGCCGCGGATACACCGTGAGAGCACCGGCCCCGACCGTTTGTCTTTTTCAATCTGCCGTTCGTCTCGTCACGAGCTTTTCGATGCATTTCGAAGCTTCTCTCCGTTTCCGCTTTTATTTCCTCCCGCATTTTTCCACCGTGGTTGCCGTTTTTTTTTAATATTTGTTTTTGTTTTGCAGCTTAGGCGTTGCACGTAAGTCCAGGGCGACGGAGAACAATTCTCCAAATTCAGAAATATCATGCGGTGATTTGGTTGAAAGTTTGAAACACAGCCGAAGGAAGGCGAGGCTTGCGATAGAATCGGGAGCCTCCTCATTGAACAAACAGGATGTTTTAGTACGTAGCACACGGCGCTGTTTGTCTATTCATATTCTTGCTCGCGTGTCAGCCAGCACTAACTTGAATGAGTTCCTCCTGCGTCACGCCGCAGTCTGCGTTTCATGGTGGTACAAGCAACAACCACAAAAACGTAGACCGCGTGCGAGAGAAGGCACCCGAGATTCCGAATGAGAGGAGAGGTGAAACAAGACGCACAAAAGTGAGCGAGCGATAGAGCTTTAGGTTATGGGTCTCTCTGTAAAAGAATTGTAGGCTCAGGTTGTTATTTCATCTATAGCCATTGACAAGATAAGAACGGTGGGGAGGAGATTCAGTAGTCTCCGCCCCCAGCGCGTGCTATCTTCGATAAGGCTTCGACGTCACGTGAGCCCCTAGCGTTCACGCACGGCGAAAGCAAGGCGAAAGACAGCGGGTGCTCGCTGTGACGCCCTGCCGTTCTAGCCCTGTCAGTGACTATATAGGTCAAGAAGTCAGAAGGCAACAACGGGAAAGTTGAGCAATTCCCGTCTTGGAGAGTTTGGGAGCCTCAAGGAAGCCAAGAAACGATCTTAATTTCTCGCGTTGGTTAAGAAGCGCCCAAAACGATTCCATGAAATTTAGGATGTACTGAACGAGTATTAACTTAGGGTTCTAAGAGAAGGACGAGGAAAAATAGGATGACCAAGAAGAGGTGTCAACCCAATACCACCTAGAAAACAAGGCCTGCGCATGACGTTTCGTTAGTAGATCCCCGACCCGCCCCAAGCGGCAAACAGGCTGAAGCTTGACGAGAGTATGGGCCGCGTCAGAACTACGGCTGTGTCCCAAATCTTACCCAAATGGATCCGAGTTACTCCGGCGGATCGTATCACGTGACAGCACAGATTGAAAAACGCTGGGCGAGGGTAGGTTTTACAACGCCAAGGAACAAAACCCTTACCCCGGAGTAAGATTGAGTTAATTGTGGAACACGGCCCACGTCGCATTCACTGGCGTCCACAGCTGTGTGCGCGAATGCTGAGCGCGAGCTGATAGCGAGCTTCCAGTTCATTTGCAACGTGCATGCGAACACTCCCTCGGCCAGGAGCGCGAGCTAGCACGAGCTCCTGGCTTTCACACGTGCATTTCTAGCGCGCGCTCTCGATCTGTGGAAGAACGCTTCAAAACAGCGACCTCGAGCTCTCGCGGTTGTGGCGTTGGCTGCGTTCTCTGCTTAAAAGTTAACGAAGTATAAACAGCGCCCTCAAAAATGGCGTCCAGTGCCAGCGTCCAACGTCCAACCAACTGTTACTAAACCACTCAGTTGGGAAACTGCCATAGAGACTGCTCTGAAAAAGTGGCCCCGATCTGTCCTCGCGAACCGAGCTAATGGCGAACACAACGCCGCCATTTCTCCCGCAGCGGCCACTCCAGGAACCGCACGTTACTTCTATTTTGGCTTTAATCGGCCATTCTGGCGCCGAAACAGGTACAGTGGAAGAGGTTACGGGGGTGCCACCCCCGTCTCCCCGGCGGCCGCGCCGCGTCTTACTACCGAAGTTAAAATGCCCCTAGGTCGGGACGCGCTACCTGAAAGCACCGCTGAGGCATGGTTGTATAAATACAATATTAATTGTGCCGCAAAACCTTGCGAACTAAAGATTTTAAAAACATCACGCGCCCTTCATTTTGTACTAAACTCCAATAAATTTCACACAAAAAGAGTCTTTTCCGTTTGTTTTTACGCAAAAATATGCTTTCTAAAAGATCAAGGTGGCCACAGTACAGACAAATGATAAAGAGTAGCGCTGTTGTCGTATTTAGCTCGGTCTCGGTGGACGCCAGCGGCCCAGGTTTCGACGGCGAGTTTCCCAACTGAGTGTTTTAGTAACGTTGGTCCAACGAAGGGATTTGGAGCCCTTCGCATAACAGTAAAGCGCGAAACACACGTACGACGAAACCGTCCGATCCGACGTCCGATCAGTCGATACGACGGTCGGAGGCGAGGGTTTTCAACGCTCTCCGGTGCTACGAAAACCCTCGCCCCCCAAGGTCATTCCGGCAGTCCGCACGTCGGATCGGACGGTTTCGTCGTACATGTGTTTCGCGATTTGACGCTCCACGTGAACGTCTAGCTTCATCGTATGCTACATCAACAGACACTCGGCGTGAGTATCTGTTTTATTATCTGCTACAAAAATTACTGATGCAGACGATGGAGCAGGCGATGGAGCAGACGATGTTGCAGACGACGTAGCAGACGATGGTGCTCATCCGGGCTACCTAGGGGGCGCTGAGGGGTTCTACTAGTGATGACGTTTAGAGGAGGAAACGCGCAGGCCTTGTGTTCTAGGTGGTTTTTTCAGAAGCTTCTGCGCATGCGTACACCCCGTATCCTGGACTTGCTTCCCGTTGTCGCCATTTTTGCAGGGCAAAGTTCGGGCCGATTAACCTATTTAGCACCTATCTTTGCGCGTATTTCGTATTTTTTTGGCCATTCTTGTTTGAGTATACGCTAGTACGGGTCATAAAAGTAAACGAAGATCTGTACAACTGCACGATGCAAATGTATTCTGACTGGCGGAGGCAAGTTCGGCTGCCCTTCATTTGTAGTTCGAAGACAACTACGCAGACGGCGCTCGTTACTCGAATAAGGTCCATTGTTGGCAATGGTTGGCAATGGCTGGAAATAGTTAACGATTGCAGAAGTGCGAAAAAACAACAGACCATCGGAAACAACAATAATTGTTCCGCCGGAATCAGTTAAAACGAAGAATGTATGTAGTGGTAAAGGCAATGTAGTATAGACACAAATGAGAGGAAAAATTGAAGGTGATGAAGGGAAGAGGAAGCTGTAAGACCACAGGCCGCCTATTTATTACGTCTCCTGGGGAAGACAAACTAGTGCGCAGGCGCACTTGTTAAAAGGGCCACGAAACAATATCGGGTTGTAATGTTCATGACTTTGCAAAGGCATACTGGTACTAATCCGGCCAAAGTATACTCGCACAGACCGCCACTGATTCAGAAGCTTTCTTTGTCGCGGTGAAATTGCGAGGATAAAAGGGGACTATTTATTTCAGTCTTGGCTTCGCAAAGCTTGATGACGTTATTTGTGCGATCGAAACCGCTCGCCTGACGACAGTCAAGCGCGGCTCATGGATTGGACACGAGAACTGCGTGAGCACTCGACTTCGGCTCGTAACAATCAATGCCTCGGGGGACATTCGGGTAGTGGCTCTTGTCGAACCACTGCGGTGATGAGAATAGCTGAACTCTAACAATGCCTGGAGCTCAGCATGCGTTTTCTACCTTGCCAACCCCAACGCGTGGCTATGACTAACTTTGGCGGCATTTATGATAGGCACCAGGTCCCTTGTCCGCTTGTTGTGGCTCAGTTGAGGAGATGAGCGATGCTCATATTTATCGAATTTTTTTGACGACTTCCATTGCCTAATAATAAGAACTAAGGCAAGTTATAAATAATTAGCGTTAGGGAGTGATTCTAATAAGTATTTAGCGAAAGCAGAAAAATCGTTTCATGGCTCCTTTAAGTTCCCCAGGGGAAGGTTAAACGCTCAACGTTCGACACGCGATATGTCTCTCTCTGGGGTGTTGTAAAAGAGATTCTTTCTCCTCATTGAACACCGGACCAGACCTCCAAATTCGGTCTTAATCTCCGGGCACGCAACACGTTGCAAAAAGAAAAGTAAAAAATTAAAAAAAAAGTTTTCAGCAGATTAACTTGATCGATCATTTTATTTATTTAATTTGTTATAACGTGAATGATATTTACAACTAACTAAATTATAAAAAAAGTTATATCACTCAACGGACAGTTCATTTGGGATGATTCGGCGATATAAACGGATATTTTATTCCCCTAATTAAATTCGAGGTTGTTTTTTTCGCGATTAGTGATATTTTGTTTAGAAAGTGTCTAAACAAAATCTCCGCTACCACTGTCACTCAATTTACTTGAGACCTACCTTTGATTTCCTAATAGATAAACTTAAATAAAAATAAGTATTGCGGCCGTATTATTGTTTAATATTGAAGTAGCGCAGTTGAGTTGATCTTGCGTTTGCGTTTGCGTTGTACTGGAGGGCCAAGGTGATTATGTTTTTTGTTTTGTTAACTATATTCGGGAGAGCGTTACAGTCTGAGGGTGATATGAGTACGGAATGATTGAGGGTGTAAAATACTTTCGTAAGTTTCAGCAGTGTGATAATCATAAAAATATAAAATATAAAGTTATAAACACTGTCGTCTTATAAACCAACACACTGTTTACAAACAAGCCCGCTTTGCCCACAACAGGTGTGGGCACTGCGCATGCGCAGAAGCCAAATTTGGGAGGAATGAAGCGTTAGCGCATGCGCAGTACCGACAGCAGCGCCACCGCGGTCGTATGACGTCAGCAAGTTGAGTTGGTCTATACTCAGGGAATCATAAATTCTAAACTAGGATTTTACTAGTATTACTATGTGATATAAACTTAGGATAAATAGAAACAATGATGAAATATATGTTACAAAGATTTGAAATTGACTTTCTGTTTAGGTGTCTCACGCTTTTACAACTCTTAAAAGCTTTTCGTCTTCGATATTTAATGTTTTTTTAATTTGATAACTAAAAAAATATAAAATATATTTTAATCTTTTTATAAGACATTGACATTTATTTTAAACGGCATGTATAGGACATTTTAAGTATTGACGTGTTTTTAGTTTTTTTTATATTACTTTTAGACTGTAGGTAACAGCTTCTTCTAAGTATCACTACATTATACTAATGATACACCTCATTATACAAATGACTGGTTTCATTATACACAATAAGTGTAAAAATACGCCGGTTCGATATTTACTAAACAGATGACAATCATCTAAATAAACCCGCCGTTGTTTCATATTTTTTATATTTTATTTCTTAATACAACTAATGACACTTTACTATTCAAATACAAATGAATGCCCCTTGTGCGGCATTCGCTGTCACGTTTAAATATCTACCTAACGATAACTATGACAAACGTACTACAATGCCAGAACATGAATAGAACGCCCTACATTAAGTACCTGCATCTATGCCACTGATTTATACGGATCCGCGAACAACATTTTGAAAAAGAAAGATTGGCTTGCGACGTTTATGAGACGTCTGTTAGTGAATGTAAACCAGTTCAAACAAAACACAGACATGCGGGCATGGCAGGATATACTGCATTCAAGCTCAGCGTATCGACTATGTGGGTGTTCTTGTTGCGGATGACGACTTTCTTTTTCGCGTCTTTAAAGGGCTGGGCATTTGATAGATT
The DNA here is from genome assembly GCA_013358835.2 of Ixodes persulcatus. Classification (NCBI taxonomy): domain Eukaryota; kingdom Metazoa; phylum Arthropoda; class Arachnida; order Ixodida; family Ixodidae; genus Ixodes; species Ixodes persulcatus. Next base: position 60,809 of record JABSTQ010011399.1, on the reverse strand, counting down.
TGCCATCTCCGAGCAAAGTGAACATCCCTATGACTCATTACCGTTTATTTTTGGTAAAGTATAGAGTCTAACTATAGATTGTAATGTTGTCTGCTGGGCTGCAGAACGCGTTTTCGAAAATGCGCAGCTGCCGCGATATGTCACACGCCGTGCATGTGAACCCCTGTCCAGTGACTCGACAATTGTCGCCTGCGTGATAAAGGCGGAAAAGGCGTTTACGGGCAAAATTCAGTAGATTCGCTAAGGCGTTATTCGACGCGAGCAAATCGTTCGCTAATATGACGTCACCAAAAAAATGGGTAAACATTTACGCTAACCGTAAGGTGAAACACTGTGGCAGCTGAGGTGTAATGTCGGAGCCGCTAAGGCGTCATTTCGGAGCAGATGGACTGAAGGAATGGTGAAGGTGCGAGCGCGCAGAATAGAGGCCGCATAGGCGTTTCCTATTAAACCGAGTTACACCCCGGACGAAAGCTCCGTAGCGTTTTGGAACTAATGAGGGTCCATTAAGTAGAGAGCGTTTCGCGAACCTGTTAAACAATTTTATTGGACACAAACTAGGACTGCCTTGTGGTAATTGAAGAATACTTCGAAAATCGCGCTCCCAAGTTTGAAATCCATTCGAACAACGAAACTGCATGTGTATGCATGAGCCTTTCCCAGTCGTTGGTGTGCTTGCCTGAACGTCTTATGCAATGCTATTAGACACAAACTGACACCGCCTTGTGGTCACTGAAGAACACTTCCAAAATCGTGCACTCACGGTACTTTCAGAGGGAGTGCAAGGCAATGTGGCGTTTACAAAATATGGTCCAAGCATGAGGGGCTTTCCCCTCCTTTTTAACTGCTGGGGTCACGCTCTCGCCCCTGTGCCCTTGGCTTCCTGGCATAACTAGCGAAAACGCTTTCTTTTTATTGTTTGAATGATCAGCAGTCTCATGTGTATCTATCTACGTGCCGTCATGGTGTCACGTGATGATGTATTGCCACGTGACGTCTGAATGTCACGTGATGTCTGAATATCCCGTGACGTTATGACATCCCGTGGCTCGTGGTGTCACCTGACGTGATTAAGTCGCGTGGCGTCACTGTGCAACATGGCTTGACAATGTTACGTCATGGTGTCAGCTGACATCAGGTAACAGGAGACGTGATGCGCAGCGTGACGTCAGACTCGTGTCAAGCCGCGTGATTTCTTATATTCAAGAATGCAACGAGTGTTATTTTGTGTCCAACAACATTTCAAAAGACGTGCGGGCAGCCACACCAACGACCGGGAACGGTTCAGGAATACACATACAGTTTCGTCGTTCCCTGGATTTCAAACTTGGGCGCGCAATTTTCGAAGTGTTCTTCAATTACCAAATGGCAGTCCTAGTTTGCGTCCAATAAAAAGTTTTAACAGGTTCATGAAATGTTCTTTACTTAAAGGGGCCATGAAATGAATTTCGGGCTGAGATAAATGATTTTAGGGTGAGACTTTACTAATCGCATATCATTTAGTGGGTCAAAAGAAGGCCAGAAAGTCAGAAGCCAACTTTTCGGTACGAACATTTAAAAATATACCGGACTAATTCCTACATCCTTTCCTTCGAAAGCTCGTCGCCTTTTCACTATGGTACATCCGCGGTACCCAAAGGACGTCAGCGGTGCCCAAAGCACGTCATCCGACCCCAGCTCACGCATTGGACACGAGAACTGCGTTACTCGGACGTGTGCGCTTGTCAACAATTAATCCGTCGAGGAATATTTGAATTAGCGTTTGTGGCCAATGAATGCCCTGACGGAACTTATCACTTGCGAATGACAAGTATGCCGTGGTTAAAAAGCACGGTGGAAGCCTGGAGTAAACGCACCGGTGCTCAAGCATGTCCCGCCCACGTGATTTCTCAATTCGGTTTTGAGTTGAGGGTTCAAGCTAAAAAAAAAAAAATAAGAAGTTGAAAAATCATTTCATTCCACCCTCATTGGTTCCAAAACACTATGGTGCTTTCGTCCGGTGTGTTACTCGGTTTAATACACAACGCCTATGCGGACTTCATGGTGCGCGCTCGCACCTTTAAGCCGGGGTCACACTGCTTATACATCATACAAAAGACAGTTTGAACACAGATTCGAATGCGAGTCACCGCGAGATCCGTGCTTCGAATGCCGCGTGGCAATGCGCTCAAGGAGAAACTTGGCTCGCGGCATTCGAACCACGGATATTGCGGTGACTCGTGTTTGCAGACTGTCTTTTGAATGATGTATGAGCAGTACGTCGACCCCGGCTTTACCGTTCCTTCAGTCCATCTGCTCCGATATGACACCTTAGCGGCTGCGAGGTTAGCGTAACTGTTATTCAATTTATATATATATATATATATACCGGGTGTTCATTTTTAATTCAAACAGATTTATTACAAAAAATCCGTAAAAGATGCACTATAGTCGGTTACAAGTTAAGAAGGTAGTAGAAGCTCCTCCCCATAAGCGTGATGCGCCCGCTTCAGACGCCTCCGCAGTCGAGAAAATAGTTCGCTGAAAACGCCCCTTCTGCTTTAATGGATAGATATTGACTACAGACAGACCTTGTAGCGGGTGGCAGCTTGCGCCACCTAGCCGAAGCAAATTACTCGCTCCGGAAGGTTGAAGTAAAAAGAAGGCTTCAGTGCAACGAAAATTGTAACTTTTATAAGTAATGCATATATGGTTGTTGGTTTTAGCTTAATAACCTTCCTACACAAATTAGGTACATTCTGTGCATTTGCTGCGTTTGTTAAAAAAACCATGCGTTTCGCGTTTTGAAAAATCCGAAGTCGTCTTTTCTTTTCCGTTATGAATCCCAACGTGGAGACAGCGGAATGCAATTCCTCCGATTCTGCTTCGTCAAGAGAGTCTGGTGCAGCCTCGCCGTCTACGCCAAGGCGCCTCTACAAGAAGCATAAGAGCGGCGATGTCCTCAACCGAGTTGCACGGCAGCTGATAATGAACGCGTACGTTCAGATGCGACACGAACCGCCCGCCAAGCCCGCCAAGCCCGGCCAGCCCGGCCTCACTGTGGAGGAGTCCTGCATCAAAGTCAGCAAACTGCTTGGCGTTGGTGTACGCACCGTCCTCGAGATTAGGAAGCAGGCGAAAGAAACCGAGGGACAAGTTGTGACACCTTCTCGGAAGCGCCCAGTAAGTGAAGGCAAGAGGCGGCGCAAAGTCAGGTACGGCGACTTCACGTTGTGCGCGCTGAGATCGTGCGTCCACCGTTTCTTTCGACGGAACGAGGTCCCCACGGTCAAGAAGATAACGGCCGAATTCTGCACGAGCACTGAACTTCCCTCGTTGAAGGCTTGGAATGTGCGTCGCCTTCTCCACGACATCGGATTCGAGCATGACAAGAGGGAACGAAACTCGCGGATGACTGAACGAGAGGACATCGTCACCTGGCAGCAGAAGTACCTGCATGAGATCGCACGTCACCGACAAGATGGTCGAAAGATATTCTACTTGGACGAGACGTGGGTGACGGCAGGGCACACTGTCTCAAGGGTGTGGGTAGACACGACCGTGGCCTCGTCTCACGACGCCTTCATGCGTGGTCTCTCGACTGGCCTCAAGCAGCCATCGGGGAAGGGCCAGCGTCTTAGTGTCACCCACATCGGCAGCGATGAAGGCTTCGTCGACGGCTGCCTGGACGTGTTCCATGGACAAAAGACCGGCGATTACCACGAGGAAATGGATGGCGCCCGCTTCGAGAAGTGGTTCGACGGTGTCCTCGACAAACAGCCGACAGGAAGCGTTATCGTCATGGACAACGCTTCTTACCATTCACGGCGGTTGGAAGCAGTGCCGACGACGAGTTTCCGCAAGGACGACATCCGACAGTGGCTGACGTCCAAAAAAGTTTCATGGGACCCCAAGATGCTGAAGAAGCAGCTGCTCGACATTGTGGCCTTGGTGAAGCCACAGCACCTGAAGTATCGTGTGGACACTGCTGCCGAGACGGCTGGCTGCACTGTGGTCAGGCTCCCACCGTATCACTGCGAGTTCAACCCCATTGAACTGATATGGGCGCAGATCAAGAACGGCGTTGCTGCCCGAAACACGACGTTCAAGATTGTCGACGTGGGGACACTCCTCAACGAAGTTGACAAGGTCACCACTGACAACTGGGTTAATGCTGTCAGGCACGTTATTGACATCGAAGCAACGTTCCGTCGAGGCGGTGCCACAAGCGCCCACATCCAGCGCATCGTCATCCAGCTGGATGGAGAGGACACCCCATCCGAGAGTGACCTGTCTGGTGTCGAGCTCTTTGACGAAGCTTAACGCCACCATCATGGAGAAAGCGTGGAACATATCGGAACACAAAACGGTCCTTTTAAGGACCACTCATATGCTTTAAAATCGGATCATTGTTCTTGTCCACCACTGACACCCGTGTCTCATGTTGTCATGCTTCTCTGCTCGTTGCCATATAGCATTTCGATATGCAGCACCCAGACAAACTTTTTGTTTTTGTTGCGATAATGTCTAAGCTGGTCTATACATTGCACTGTGCCATGAATCACAAGTATAGATTTCAACTTTGCGAAAACAAAAGTTTGCAGCCCATCTACGGCAAAGACATCAGATAGAATCTAGATTGCAAATAAGCTCTTTTTTGTCTAAGAAAAACAACAACAGATCACTGCCAGTGCTGCTTTGAAGCATAAATGGGACATCTGTGGCCATTCGCACGACTGAGGACTCTGGGAATAACAAAACCGTGTGTTAGCACAGCGGAGAACGAAATCGCAGTACCAGTGTTCTTTTTTGAAGTCTAAAGGAAACGCCTGTGGTCATTCACATGACTGAGGCCCCTCTGAAAAAAACAGTAACGTGTGTCAGCACTGTGGACAGCTAACTCTTACTGCCAGTGATCTGTTTCGAAGCATAAACTGGATGTCGGTCGCCATTCACATGATCCGAGGCCACTCTGAGAATAAGCATAATGTGCGTCAGCACTGCGGCAGCTAACTCTAACTGCCAATGATCTGTTTCGAAGCATAAACTGGACGTCTGTCGCCATTCACATGTCCGAGGCCACTCTGAGAATAAGAATAATGTGCGTCAGCACTGCGAGCAGCTAACTCTAACTACCAATGATCTGTTTCGAAGCATAAACTGGACGTCTGTCGCCATTCACATGACCGAGCCTCGAGGCCACTCTGAGCATAAGAATAATGTGCGTCAGCACTGCGGGCAGCTAACTTTAACTGCCAATGATCTGTTTCGAAGCATAAACTGGACGTCTGTCGCCATTCACATATCCGAGGCCACTCTGAGAATAAGAATAACGTGTGTCAGCACTGCGGGCAGCTAACTCTAACTGCCAATGATCTGTTTCAAAGCATAAACTGGACGTCTGTCGCCATTCACATGACCGAGGCCCCTCTGAGAATAAGAATAACGTGCGTCAGCATTGCGGGCAGCTAACTTTAACTGCCAATGATCTGTTTCGAAGCATAAACTGGACGTCTGTCGCCATTCACATGTCCGAGGCCACTCTGAGAATAAGAATAACGTGTGTCAGCACTGCGGGCAGCTAACTCTAACTGCCAATGATCTGTTTCGAAGCATAAACTGGACGTCTGTCGCCATTCACATGACCGAGGCCCCTCTGAGAATAAGAATAATGTGCGTCAGCACTGCGGGCAGCTAACTCTAACTGCCAATGATCTGTTTCGAAGCATAAACTGGACGTTTGTCTCCATTCACATGTCCGAGGCCACTCTGAGAATAAGAATAACGTGCGTCAGCACTGCGGGCAGCTAACTCTAACTGCCAATGATCTGTTTCGAAGCATAAACTGGACGTCTGTCGCCATTCACATGACCGAGGCCACGCTGAGAATAAGAATAACGTGCGTCAGCACTGCGGGCAGCTAACTCTAACTGCCAATGATCTGTTTCGAAGCATAAACTGGACGTCTGTTGCCATTCACATGACCGACAGGGACCCTTCTTTCCGATGGTTTCATGAAAGCTCTTACAATGAGGACTGCGAAGTTGCCTCCGAGAAGCTCAATATGTTTTTTACACGAGTCTGTCTTTGCCAAGGTAGACCAGAAAGATGATGGCAGACTCTGAAGAGCTCGTTCGCGGCTACGGCCTGGTATAATGCAGAAATAAACATACATCAGAAATGTAATTAGGCGGTTTGAGCTGTAGCTTGATTCAAACATTGTTGATTTTATTGTTATAAAGACAAATCATTCTGCCACTTGCATTCGGACCAAGATCAGGACATCTGAGTATTCGGTATGTTTTCAATTTTTGATTTAAACAAATATTTCATTTATAAGAAAGCCACAATTCATGAAGCGGGAAGCTGCCCTTGCAATCAATTTTTATTGACATACTTTTCATCTTTTACAAATTATTAAACCAATGCTGCGATCCAATATTGTGGACACACTTTCCTTCTAAAGTAAATTGGAAAAGTTGGTGCGTGTTTACCGGTAATACCCCAGGCCGCGACGCGACGCGAGTGGGGGTACACGCGTCACGCACCCGGGTTTCGAAGCATTAACATACGACTGACAGGGCCTCTGAGAGCAAGCAGAATGTTCGGAAGCATTTGAGAGAACCAAATCTGCTTCCCTCAAATTCTGATATTTTTCCCAAAAGAAGACATCAGCTTCTTAACGTCCAAAACAATATCAATTAAATGTTTGTAACATACGCATCACTGGCTTTATCATTTGTATGCCACATATATGTTACAGCTCATTATTGTAAACGAGGGTGCACCCGCGGGTACTATCGCAGTCATAGATTAGCGTGCATGCTGATTGCGACGCGGAAACTTGACAAGGACGCCACGTTTCACAGATGAATACATACTGCTTCGAAGGCGTCATTTCAGTAGACAGACTATTTATTAACGCCAGCAAAGATACGGTCGAAATCGGGTGAAGACACTTACTGTGTTCGCGGTTCACTTATTTCACTTATTCCCGCACAGTCCACTACACTTATAAAGAAGAGTTTGGTGACCGCTGCATTTTAACGTCGTTCCACGGAGACCACTGCGAAGAAAGGCCGCTGCCGTCACGATGTTGAGGCGGAACCTGAGGCAGAGAAGCAGACGCCGTTCGACGTATGTACGATGCTAGGCCTCACTCCCGCATCGAACTTTTCGATGGCAATGCTATCGCTGGATTTTCACGCTGTCGCGCAGAACCTATTGCGAATAAAAGTAGACGCGGTTACGACTTAGCGACGTATGGTCGGGTAAGTAAAAAACCGCGTTAAAAAATAGAATAATTGCTGGAAGATACCATGGAGTCGTAGAAAATCTGCCCGGCAGCCATGTTGAAAATATTCACTTGCCAAAACAAGATTGGTTCGGGCAGGTCGTGACGTCACGGAAACAACGGGACGCGATTGGTGGCGGAGGAATACAAATTCGCTTTGAGGGGCATTTGCCGCTACCTTCTTGACTTGTAACCGACTATAGTACGGTTTGTTCAAGTGAGTTATACGGCTAGGGGGACATTATGTGGGTGGCTAATCCTTGCGAGAAGTTGGCTAATTAATTAAAATTCGTTAATTAACTTTTTAATTAATGAAAATAGACATATGGTTCCAATTAGAAACTTGCTCAGCGTCATCGAGAACCCCTAATTCAGTCATTTTCAGAAAGACTTTGAGCGCGTGAGAGGCTTAGTAGTGCACTAAAGTTACCACTTGTGGAGCAGGTACAAAAAACGAGCTTGTGGCCGGTGCCATTTTGAGCGTTCGTGCGTATGGCGCGTGCTTTGCTTGCTTTCCGAAGCGACGAACACGCGCGTGCTGGGCTGTGAAGGTCGCACGCTGGACTGTGATTTTGTAAACATTGGAAAGGTCTATATAAAAGACGAAAAAATCGCACGGGCGCCTTATCGCAACCTCTAGCTTTGTACCTGCTCCACGAGCGGTAACTTCAGTTCACTACTACGCTTCTCACGCGCTCAAAGTCTTTCTGAAAATGACTGATTTAGGGGTTTTCGACGACGCTGAGCAAATTTCTAATTGGAACCATATGTCTATTTTCATTAATTACAAAGTTAATTAACGAATTTTAAGTAATCAGCCAACTTCTCGCAAGGATTAGCCACCCACACAATATCCCCCTAGCCGTATAACTCACTTGAACAAACCGTACTAGTGCATCTTTTATGGATTTTTTTGTAATAAATCTGTTCGAATTAAAAATGAACACCCGGTATATATACCGGGTGTTCATTTTTAATTCCAACAGATTTATTACAAAAAATCAGTAAAAGATGCACTAGTACGGTTTGTTCAAGTGAGTTATATATATATATACGAGGGGTGATCAAAAAGTTCCGGGACTGATTTTGTTGCGTAGAAAGTGAGGGCAGTACAGTGATGCGCACTCAGAAGTCGAAGGAAGGGACCTTCGCGTCTCATTATACCAAAGGGCGCCGCTCTGTGAAACTTTGGCGCGGCGCTACACTAGTTTGTTTGACCACATGCACGAGCATGATGGCGATCTTTTCATACACTGCAAACCAAGGCAAGAACGAACATCAATTATGCGTGAAACTCGACGCATATAAAATAGAAGAGACCTGTGAAATGATTTAGAAGGCTTTTGTCAAAAAGCAGTGAAGGGTGCGAGGTGTTTTAAGTGGCACTCGCGTTTCAGGAACGGCAGAACATCGCTGGAAGACGGAAGAGCGGTGGGGCGACTTTATCCGAACCTCTCCTTGACTTCAGTGAGGTTCTGCCATTCTTGAGGCGCGAGTGCATTCAGAACACTTCGCACACCTCACTGCTTTTTGACATAAGTCTTCTAAATCATTTCAGAGTTCTCTGTTTTAGATGCCGAGTTTGACGTAAAATTGATGTTCGTTTTCGCTTTGGGTTGTAGTCTATGGAAAGATCGCCATCATGCTCGTGCATGTGGTCAAACAAACTAGTGTAGCGCAGCTTCAAATGTTCACAGAGCGACGCCCTTTAGTATAATGAGACGCGAAGGTCCCTTCCTTCGACTGCTGAGCGCGCATCACTGTACTGCCCTTACTTTCTGCGCAACAAAATTAGTCCCGGAACTTTTTGATCACCGCTCGTATATATATACATATTTATATATATATACATTGTGTTTATGAGGGAGTTTTAGCAGATCGTTTTTTAATACCCGATGCCGCTCCAGACCTACCCGGAACGATGTTCGGCGAAATTTCATTTAGATCACTTTGACAGGTGCACCGTCGTAGGTCGTATTTGCGGGAGTACTCGCTTGGTGTGCCTACATTCAGTGTTTCCACGTGACCCCGATTCAGCAGTTGTAAACTCTCTGTAATACAGGCTCTCTAGTCTGCAAGCGTCTTCAAGCTTTGCTTAGCCTCTCCGACTGCTATCCTACTTGTCACGCGGCAACGCGCGCATGCGCATGAGGTGTCCACCATTAACCTTCCAAACGCTTTCTATAGACGTGTTCTGTTTTCTGTCGTTCTCAGTCACGTGGGTTCCGTGTCTGGTATGCGGGACGGAAAAATAATAACACATTTCAACCTGGAATATGCGAGAAAATATAGGCCAGGCAAAACAAGAATGTCTGACATTCAGACATTTTTTCGTTAACACCCCCCAGCGGCGTGGAGAGATTAAAACGATGTTTTACCGCATACCAGAAGTGACGACATTCAAGATTGCTGCGCCCTTGGGGAAAAAAGAGTATAGACGATTTACAGCGGCCGTGCATGGGCGCCGCCATAATCGACCTTCAGTTTTTGTTCCCTCTTATTGCGTCCGCTTTACTTCATCATTGCCACTAGAACAGGTTATTGCCACTTTGGGTGCTCCTGTGTCCTTCTCCTCAGCATAGGCCGTTGTGGGGGCTCGTCAAAGCCTGCTTCAGTGGCTCGGCATCTCGGTAAGACAAGAGAAGGTCGGCTATGGCGGCTGTAAACTTGCGCGTGTGCAAAGCGTCTATACACCATTCTAATATCTACAGCTTTTCAGCCCAGAGTGCGATCTCCTCAGCCCGGCACAAGCATGTTCGTCCCTTCGGAAAGCGAGCAAATCACGCTCCATACGCACGAACACTGAAAATTGAACTGGCCAGGAGCCATTCTTTGGAAAAATTTTATAGTCTGAGGTGTTCCCTCCCCCTCTCAGAGAAACACTAAAATGAAAAAAATCAGGTTTTTTTTTATGAGGGGTGTACTGGGACACGTTTTTTTAAAAATGAATTTCGCCAAAATAAAACAAAAATCGCGCAATATTTACGCAGTTAGACGCCTTTTAGTTTGAGGCAGACATGCACACGTTTCCCAAAAAAAGTAAGTAAATACCGTTACTCGTCACTCGCGCAAAGAGTAACTAAATACGTTACTCGTTACTGATTCTCAAAATGAACGCGTTACTTTACCTCGGAAATAGTGAGTTACCATTCTCGTTACTTTGGCGACCAAATGTTGGTCGCCAAAGTTTAATACGGTTTATTGTTCTCTTTTCAGTATAGTCATTGAATTTAAGCAGCAGATGTATCTCCAAGTTTTTACCAGTGATGTTTCCCCGCTTCATTGGGAATACATCTCCGGCGACGCTGAAGAGTCGTTCTACTGACGCGCTCGAATGAACGGCAGTGTTGTGCTTCAAGAAGAACTAATGAATCTGGGATTTCACTCTCTCCTTTGTTCTCTCTGCTTCAAAACGTTCTAAGTTGACAATGGGTTCTGTGCTTTCCCGCGTTGGCAACCTCCGTGTTTACATTTGATCTCCATGCGATTCTAGAAGGTTCAACCAACGAACCTAAAGGGGCTCCTTGGCTGAAGGGTATTACCAGCTGCAAAGTTCGACCGACGTGATCAGCGATGAACGTTGTTATACTGCCACACTGTTTAGTTGTTTCCGGGTTGCCCATCTGCCTTTGTCGGAATAGACGCATACTCAGGTTAGAATTAAAACGAGGTTGTTTAAACGGTGTTGTACACAATACTTCTTAGAAGTAACGAAATACCGTTACTCGTTAATTGGCCTTAAAAGCAGCTAAGTATGTTACTCGTTCCTTTTCTTAAAAATCAACTGTAAATACCTTACTCGTTACCAAAGAAAGCAACTAAGTAGAAGTAACATCGTTACTAGTAACGCGTTACGTACATGTCTGGGTGGAGGTCACGGTACGGTCTAAGCCCCGCCCACAGATCAGGGGCGCCGGCCATTACTACTGGATTGGCTTGGCTGCTCGGCCGAACACGCTAACAAGCCTAGTGTCTGCTTTTCGCGATATCCGGTGCGTCTAGTCTGGCGTCTGATACCGCCTGCTAGTCGTGCGAGCAGATGCGCGGCAGCCTTCGGCATCGTCTGCAACTTCACCACCGGTCTCCAATGCCCGTATGATGCGGACACGAAAACTGCGCGTCGGCGTCCGTTTTCACCTTCGTCCGTCTGCTATTGGGCCCCGTCTGAAGACTCATGCAACGCTCACAATAAGCGACCATGAAAGCGACATTGCCCCCCCCCCCCCCCCCTCTATCACCCAGGAACTACGTTCCAATACAAGCGTCTGTCAGCGTCTGTCGATCTGCGGTAAAAAGCGATCAAGAGGACTAACCTAAAGCCAGAAAATAAATATGCAGTGCATTCCAACATTTCTGTTCTTTGTATTTTTTTCACATGGCATCCGCGAGCAAAATGAGTGAGCGTCATGACGCACAATTAAAACGCGACTTAAAAATATTCTCTTTGGCAGGCTAGGTACACTGCAAAACTTGAGAGCTACTTGACTTTCGAAGCGAAATGACGGGAACGTATACCCGAACAAACATGATGTGTGCCGATCGCCCGATTTCCGCGGCCAAATGATTCGCAAATTCTTACCCGTGTAGGTATCTTCTCGGTATTGAAACCATGGTTGCAATCACGATGGTTGCACGATTCACAGAGCAACGGGCCACTTTTACGGGAACCAACACAACACGCGCAAACGAACAAATCAAGCCAGTTCGAGCAACATAGTTGACGTGGGACGCTACGGGCTCAGGCCAGTCCTGCTACAGAAACAAGCATCAGTACAGCACTTCCGAAGGGGCGTAGTTGCACGCGACAGTTGTTTGCTGCAGACTACGTCGGTTGAGGAGACCTTCTTCTAAACACCTCGATGAACGCAAAACGACTCGCACTCATAAAAATGGACGAGCTCGACGAGCTGCACTCGTTGAGCACTTCGCAGACGCCGGGGGAATTTTTGTTATCGTTTCACACCAATGCGGAAGAGGCAATCTCGGGATAATATTGAAAACAATAATAACATTATCTAGATTGTTTGTTTCTCAAACATAAATATATTGTCAATAAAAATACTATTACGGCACGGAGAAACAAGTTTACAACGAACAACCCACACGTCAATCACCCCCCCCCCCCCTTTCCCCCACCCAATGAGAGCCGAGAACTGGAGCGTCGTTGACTACGTTCCTTAGCGGTGCCTATGGTGGGCTACCGCTACCTAAATTCCGTCTAACGGCGTAAATATTGCGCTTTTTATATATTACGTGTCTTAAATAAGTCTCTATTTTTTTTTTTTTTTTTTACATTTAGCATTCTTTAAAGTCTAGGTCTTTCACGTATATACTTATTCTATCAGTCCATTCATATTTGGAGCATTGTACGAATCCATACTGAATACTGCATGTGCGACTGCGCTCTTGGTAAAATTTTGGCATTGTGGTTTATATTTATACTAGAGCGCATGCAGAGGTCTCGCCAAAGCGGCAAGATAGAGCGTTCAGAAGCACAGTCACGCAACGTTAGAAGTGAAATGATTTTGTTGAAGGTATATCGTCGCGACGTGACTGCATAAGCCGACGCGAGTTTCCGAGTCGTTGCGTGCGCTCCGCTGAATGCAGCTGTCGACAATTGGAATGCTCGAAATTCTACACGGGGTACGGAGAGCGAGAAATCCTTCGAGAACCCAGAGGAGCGAAGTGAGGGAAAGTCTCGACTACTTTGGGAGTTCAAGCGCGGCGCCCACACGCACGTAGGCTTTCCTCGGTGCCTGCTTTCGGTACCAAACGAAGTTTTCTCGAACTCCAAGTTTGTGTTCGTCGGCGTTATTCGTTGAGTGAGACATTAATAAATGCAGCAAATCGAGCAATCGTGTTTTTTTTTTGCTTATTTTTTTCTTTTGCCGTTTCCCTGTGGCTTGAGCCCATTCATGTAGACAGATTCATTCAGTTACTCGTCTTCATGCATTCTGCAATTACAAGTTCAAACAAAACAAAAAAAACTAATATATATATATATATATATATATATATATATATATATATATATTATATTTATATATATATACATACAACAAGAAACTTTTTGTGTAATTGGATTCTAAAAGTTCATATTTCTAAATTATGTACTTGAAGGAATATTAAAAATACGTGCAAAAAAAAAAAGACGTCAAATTTTGGGCAGCTTATTTCACTGAACTCGTACTGGAGCAAATACGGTACTTACGATTGATTTGTCCGCGCACATGTGCTCCTGCGAAAACCGCGACATCCCGGGTAAAACGATCATGTAAAGCCTCCGTCGTACTGCTCGTGCATCCTACAAAAGACACGGTGTTTGCAGCAGACAGGATTACACCATTATCTGCGGACACGACTCAAAAGCTTGGTCGAAGCATGCTTGCCTCACACATACGTGTGATTCGAACATGTGTGCATACAGTTTCCTTCGCATGACCATTGTGACCTTGATACCGGGAAGAAAAGCACATCAGACAGTGTTTACATACTGTCTTTTGTGACCGCGACTTAAAGGTCAAACCCACGACCAGTTCAGACAGCTCTCTCTCTCTCTCTCTCTTCTTCCGCCGTAATGCAACCCTATATAGGAGCAGTGAATAGCCTATATTCATATGCTGACTCCGTAGCCAATGAGAGAGCGGGATTAGCCGAAAAGAACACCGAAACGGGAATTTGGATGAAAGAAACGCGAGCCACTCAGCCGTAGCTTGCGTTCCTTAAGCTGTCAGTGATAAAAGTCAATATAAAATTACATCGTGATGGCGCCCGTCCTTTTTGTGCGTTTGCTATCCCGGACTAAACCAATCACGCGCAGTGAATGCCTAAAAATAAAATTGGTAAACACTTACGCTACCCGTAAGGTGGTACACTGCGACAGTTGAGATGCCACGTCGGAGCCACTAAGGTATAATTTGGGAAGCAGATGGACGGAAGGGACAATAGAGGTGCGACCTTTCCTCGCGTGAGTAGAAACCTGGTGGCGCCAGTGTGCAAATAGTCCACAACCACTTCCGATTCTGAAATAGACGGCGGGTTTTGCAGTGTTTTTGAAATCAAATATACCGCTTCTTTCTAGAAATGGCCACTTATTATAGCACTGTCGGACTTGATTCACTCTTATGGTAAAATAATGATGAGTAAAAAAAATAATAAAATGCCCATGAACCGGAAGTGTGCCGGAGCTAGCCAACAGATGCCCCCCCCCCCCCCCCAAAAAAAAAAAAAAAAGAAAAGATGAAAGGCCAATTTAAACCGAATAACACACCGGACAAACATGCCATAGCGTTCTGGAACCAATGAGGGTATATTAAGTAGAAAGCATTCCGTGTAAGCACTTCTATTGGACACAAACTAAGACTGCCTTCTGGTAATTGAAGAACACTTCGAAAATCGCGCGCCCAGGTTTCAAATCCAGGAAGCGACGAAACTACACGTGTGCACATATATGCCTGAACCGTTCCCTGTCGTTGGTGTGGCTGCCTGAACGTCTTACGCAATGTTATTGGACACAAACTAACACCGTCTTGACGTCACTGAAGAATACAACCGAATTCGCGCACTCACGTTTCAAGCGTGCAGCTCCACCTAATTTCACGCCCGTGTTTTCACCGGCTTAACAGGCGCCTGGCTTTATTCGTTTCATCGCCCGAGAACCTTTCTGGCATAATTAGCGAAAACTCTTTGTTTTTATCGTTTCCATTTTCAGCAGTTTTATGCTCATGTCTCTACGTACCGTCATGGTGTCACGTGACGACGCATTGTCACGTGATGTCTCAATGTGAGTGACGTCAGTGTCACGTGACGTCATGACATCACGTGGCTCGTGGTGTCAGCTGACGTCATTAAGGGGGATTCAACCGCTATTTATTTGTACCCTTTTCCTCATAGATGGCGCAGAATTTTTCCGGAACAAACGAGTTGCATGCTCGCAGCTGCGCATGCAGGTCGGGCGCTCGGGATGGGCTCGGGCCACGGGCTGTTCGCCGCCGACCTCGAGCTAGATCTTCTTCGCTCTGCGTCCGCCGCTGGAGGAAGCGGCCAACAGGCGGCGCGAGATACGAGCCAGTACATGCGTAGATTGCAGTGGCTTACAAAACGCAGAATAAGCTCTGATTTTCGAATGAATTCGAAGTTCCATCCACGTTTGAAATTATTGAAAGCACAAGGTGCGGCGTTGCGGCCGTTTGGACCACCACAATTAACACGCAAACGTTGTTTTGCAAAAAAAAAAAATTGAACTTAATTTAAAGCTAGAAAACAAAAAAGAAATAAAGTGGCAGTTTTGCACTTCCTATGTCGTATATCGGCCTGCTCTTCGTCTCAATACTGGTTTGCAAACCCGCTCTCAGGTTGTTTGGAGTAAAGCCCATCTATCCTGGGAATAGTGGCGCCAATCACTTTTGTGGAAATGCTTGAGACACGTGCCGTGCGCCACTTCTGGCAAGAACTAGGGCCACTAAATGAGCTGCGCTTAGAGTATTGACACTGTTCGCCAACATTGTTGTGGGCGCCGGCATTTTAGTGCTTGTGCAGAGTAGACGCAACTGCCGATCGTCATGATTCAAAAGTGCGACTTCCTCAGCATTAGATTTGGTGTCAGGAAGCTCATATAAAATTGCTTTGCTCTGTCGCGAACTGTTTAAACATTTGTGGAGGACGGAAAAGCGTTTCCTGCGATTTCAGTTAGTTCTTCAGATAACTGGCAACCATGATTTTAAGCCACAATATGAACAAGTGTAGTTGCTTTGAAGCGTAGCTTATTTAGTGGCACTATATATAGAAGAACATGGCGTCTGAAATCTAGCTCAGTGCTGCGCTGTTCCGCCATGATCTTCCCTAGTGCCACTAAATAAGCTACGCTTCAGGGTAACAACACTTGTCCATATTGTGGCTTAAAATCATGGCTGCCAGTTATCTGAAAATTTATCTGAAATCACAGGAAACGCTTTTACGTCCTCCACAAATGTTTAAACGCTTCGCGACAGAGCAAAGCAATATTACATGAGCTTCCTAACAGCGAATCAAATGCCGAGGAAGTTGCTCTTTTGAATCATGACGATCGGCAGTTGCGTCTGCTCTGTACAAGCTCCAAGATGGCGGCGCCCACAGCAATATTGGGGAACAGAGTGCCGACCCTAAGCATCGCTCATTTAGTGGCGAGGTCCACACTTCTGCACGTCCAGAGGTGTGGGCCTCGTCGAAGAGGTCCACACTTCTGCGCGTCGAGTCAAAAGCAACAAGAAGCAACCGTTTCTCACCCGTAAACTGTACCAAGGAGTTCTGTCCAAGCAAGTGGCGCGGCTCCACTACTCGTCCACAATCACGCGCCAAGTGCACAACAGCTGACAAGATTGGCAATGGATATGGCAAGAAAGGACACTCTCCGTCTGTCTGCCTGTCAGCGAAAAAGAACCACCCAAATACACAAAGCCATGTTGCACTCGAGTTATACTCGTAAATCCCATAAGTTGAAGGCGCTGCCCGCAAGTGCAGTCTAAATTCTTTTGATAAAAACCACGCTTTCAAGTACCGCGAACCATTGTTGTGGAAACGCGCAAGACACGTGCGAGGAGCGGGTGCTCCGCTGCCATTCGCTTCCAAAGGCCGCTCATTTCAGTACTGCGCCGACAACTGCTTCCAAGAGCCGCTCGAGACACGGGCCTCGTGCACTGGCGCATTTGACGCCACTTGCAAGACAAACGCAAACACATCGAAAGGCTTGAGTCCAGACCACGGTGGTCCAGGCAGATAAAGATGGATCGGTGGCCAAGTGCAATAAAGAAAGAAAAAAAAAGGATCGGTGGCCGAGTGGGCTAGAGCACACCAGCTCGGAGCACGTGGAGCGAAAGCTCGCGCTGTATAACCCAGGGATCCTGGGTTCAATCCCCACCCCTGCCCGTTTCGATCGAGATGAGCCTTGTACCGGCGTGCGGTCGTGTATTATTACTATTGCGTGATGCACGTTAAAGACCCCAGGCTACCGGTTGTACTGCACTGGCTAAATTGATCACCTACAGCTGGGAGACAAGTCGCCCGTTGAGGCAGACTATGTTCTAGAATCTAGGCTGTATAAACATACACACACCCCAATTTGTTTCCAGACAGGTAAGGTAGCACCGCTTCGTTCCACCGTGACATAGTAAGATCACTGTTGAAAGAGGTGTTCGTAACAAACAATAGTATAGTGAACTCCCGAGGTTACTTATGAAGACACTTAAAGTTATTTTGAGGTTCATTTGATTTTGCCTAAAAATGATAAAGGTGAAGAGAAAAAAATAAAATAAACGTACGCCTCACCTTATGTAGAAACGTATTTTCTACCTATTGACGGCCCGTTTGGTTTTCTTAGTAATCCGCAAAACGGGAAGTGTTAAATTTACCAAAAAAATTTGTTTTGGGCGCCAAAACGCTAACGTCAAAATTCACTTTGCATCTCAGTGTAAGCACGTGTTTTATGGTTAAGAAAATATATTTTAATTGTTCAAAATAATATAATTCATACTTCTTTTTTGTTTTTCATATCCACTAGCCACCAAACAAGGTCGGCAGAGAATGAGAATATCTGAAATAATGTTTCATAAAATAAATGTTGTTCGGAATAAGTATTTTAGCCTTCTTTGCAACTCATTCAACTATTTTTATTTTATTTCCAAATACATATTAGTAGGGTGCCTTCATGTGCGTGTAGGGAAGGAATAATAAGCGTGTGCTTCGAAGAAATGAGCCGAGACAAGGAGAAGCGACTGGTTCGTGCGTTCTACTGGCGTGCATCTGTCTCCAGGCGCGCGGGTGTTGCGCGCCCCAGAACATCGTCTTTTATTTCTTTTATGCTGAGTGCTCAGCGCATGTCACGCTCCACATCTGTGGCCACTACAGATATGCCCCCCCTTGGTAGGATTTACGCCGGATTCGATAAATCCTGCCAGTGAACTGCCTGTGTTGCGGAGACTTGGGAGACAGGGGTTTCCTCAAGATGTGCCGGCTTGAGGCGGTTAAGGGCTACTGTATCGTCCTTGCCGTTGATGGGAAGTACAAACCTGTCGGTTCTTCGCTCAATTACAGGAAACGGTCCTTGGTAGTGAGGACGCAATGGCTTCCTTTTATGGTCTTGGCGTACAAAGACGTGGGTGGCGGTTTTGAGGTCTCCGGTAACGTAAGGAGATTTACTTCTGGCTATTCGAGTCGGAATGGGTCGAAGATTGTCGAACAGTTCTCGGAGAGTTTCGGCATAACCTTCGGACCGGTAGCATGATGTGTCGGCCTCAAAGAAGTCTGACGGCAACCTCAGTTGAGTGCCATACACAAGCTCGGCGGTGGAGCATCCTAAATCCTCTTTGAGAGCCGTGCGAATGCCAAGGAGCACGAGGGGCACTTGAAGAACCCACTCGTTCGGGTTTCCGTAAGCCATCAAGGCCGATTTTAGATGACGGTGAAAGCGTTCCACGAGGCCATTGGACTGTGGATGGTACGCTGTAGTACGTAGCCTTGTTGTGCCGAGGGTGTTCGTCAGCTCTTTGAAGAGCGACGACTCGAATTGCCGTCCGCGATCCGTGACGATCTCAGAAGGGCAACCAAATCTGGACACCCATGTTGAGATGAAGGCGGCAGCAACAGTAGAGGCAGTGATGTCCGGTAATGGCGTCGCCTCTGGCCATCTGGTGAACCTGTCAATGCAGGTAAGAAGGTAGCGATGTCCCTGTGATGGTGGGAGAGGTCCGACCAGATCCAAATGCACCTTGTTGAACCTTGCATCGGGTTGAAGAAAGGTCCTGATTGGGGGCACAGGGTACCGATGCACTTTCGCCTGTTGACAGGGGACACAGGAGCGAGCCCAGGCCCGGATGTCTGACTTGATGCGAGGCCAAACGTATCGACTCGTCATAAGTTTTTGTGTTGCACGAACACCCGGGTGTGAAAGGCTGTGGGTGGCGTCGAAAAACTTCCGACGCAGAGGTGTGGGCACGAACGGTCGTGGTTTTCCAGTTGCCACATCGCAAGTGACGGTGATGTTTCCTGAAAATGTGACGTCCTGCAGCCGCAGAGAGGAAGACGTGCGTAGCACCTTGAGCTCCTCATCATTGACTTGCAGACGAGCAAGTTCCGCAGGATCTGGAATCGGTGGCAATGACACCGCGTCAATGCGGCTCAGGACATCAGCAGGCACGTCGTCGACACCTCTTACGTGTTGAATGTCCGTGGTGAACTCCGACAGAAAAGCCAACTGTCGAATTTCCCGAGGTGTATAATGGGAGCCGGCGTTGGCGACGGCATTGGTGAGGGGCTTGTGGTCTGTCCAGATGGTGAATGCTCTTCCCTCAACGAAGTGTCGGACGGCCAAGTACGCAGCGAGCAACTCACGACCAAACACGCTGTACCGCGTTTGTGCGGGTTGAAGCTTCTTTGAAAAGAAGGCCAGCGGGTGCCATTGTCCGTTGATTTGCTGTTGTAGTACGGCTCCTACGGCGGTACCTGAGGCGTCGGTCATAATCGACGTTGGAGCATCGTGCATAGGATGTTGTAGGACAATGGTTTCTGCCAGAGCTCTTTTTGCCTCACAAAATGCTTGCTCAGCTGCCTCATTCCAGGCAAGAGGAGAAGTTGAGCGTCCCTTCTTGCCTTGGAGAAGAATGTCGAGTGGTTGAAGGAGCTTGGCACAGTGAGGAATGAAGCGTCTGTAGAAATTTACAAGGCCAATAAATTGGCGAAGCTTGGTCAGTGAAATTGGCCGCGGAAAGTCTTGAATAGTTGCGACTTTTGCAGGCAAGGGTCGAATGCCTGAACTATCAAGATGGTGGCCGAGAAAATCTAATTCGGGCACTCCAAACTCGCTTTTCGCGGCGTTGATGATTATGCCATGTTTGGCAAGCCGTTCGAAGAGAAGACGGAGATGTACATTGTGCTCCTCTTTTGACGAGCTTGCTATCAACAGGTCGTCGACGTAAGAAAAGACGAATTCCAAGCCCCGCGTCACAGTGTCAATAAATCTTTGGAAAGACTGTGCCGCATTACTAAGCCCAAACGGCATGCGTAGAAATTCAAATAAGCCAAAAGGCGTTGTGACAGCTGTTTTGGGAATGTCTTCATTGGCTACCGGAATTTGATGGTAGGCTCGGGTGAGGTCAAGTTTCGAGAAGATGTTGCATCCCCTAAGATTGACGGTGAAGTCGTGGATGTTGGGGAGTGGATACCGGTCTGGAACGGTTTGCTTGTTCAGAGCGCGGTAGTCTCCGCATGGCCGCCAGTCTCCGCTTGTTTTGGGGACCATGTGTAGCGGAGACGCCCAACTGCTGGATGATGGTCGGACTATGCCTAGTTCGAGCATATGGTCGAACTCTGCCCGAGCAATTCGAAGTTTTTCTGGAGCTAGACGGCGTGGACGGAAGAAGACAGGTGGACCTGTTGTTTGAATGTGATGAGTAACATCGTATGATACGGGTTTCGTCCAGTCGGGAGGTCTTGTGAGCGAAGGAAACTCGCTGAGTGGTGTTTGAAAAGCGCCTTGCACTTGCGTACCAGCGGAGGCGAACACCGGAGTTTCCGTCGTGTCGATGCCTTGTAATGTAAGTTTTGTTCTCGAATCGAGCAGGCGTTTTCTCTTGACGTCGACAAGCAGCGAATGATGTTGTAGAAAGTCTGCGCCAAGGATTGCGCGACCGACGTCGGCCTCCAGAAAAACCCATCGAAAAACTCGTCGAAGGCCGAGGTTCAGCGAAAGGGAACGTTCCGCGTAAACAGGAATGGACGTGCCGTTCACAGCTTGCAGGAAAGAAATCGGCTTACGTGAACGGTCGGCAAGTGTCGCAGGGACGGCGCTGATCTCGGCTCCTGTGTCAACAAGTAAGCGGTTTCCAGTGGTTTTGTCGATCACATAGAAGAGGCGACTTTCTGTTGGGCTTGGACCACTCGTCGCCTCTAGTGGTCGGCCGACCAGTTTTCCGGCCACGCACAGGGGCGTTGGCAGCGTCGAGCGTCAGGACCGAAACGGCGGTGGTAATAGCAGAGGCCTGAAGAGTGAGCTCTACTCGAGCGGTCGTTGTCTGGTCGGCATGACGTAGAGCGGCGGCGACGACTTGGAGAACGGGCAGTGTCTCGACGTCTTGTCGCAGCGAGAACGACTTGTTCAAGTCGTTGGCAGAGGTCGTCGACATTGTACTGGGACGCGTTTGGTTCCCGGATGCCTTGTGCCGTGGTAGAAGTGTTGCCTGCTGACTGCGATGTCAAGGCGGCAGCGGTAGCAATAGATGGAGAAGCAACTTCCATGACCGCGTCGGCCAAACCGGCAAGTCCGGCAAGGTTGAGGGGCGCGGCTGCTGCAAGGACCATCTGGACGTTTTGTGGGAGTCGCTGAAGGAACAGCTCTCGAAGGAGAACGTCATCGATGGTGTTGGCACGTTCTCCGAGAAGCTGAGTCATTCGACGTAGCAACTGGGTTGGGCGCCGATCCCCAAGTTCCTCCGCAGAGAGTAGCTGCTGCCAACGGGTACGTTCCGAGGCTTCGGTTCTTTGCAACAGGGCCGCCTTCAGTTGATCGTAGGGATTCGTGGCAGACGGGGAGGATAGCACGTCGTACACTTCGTCGACTGCGGTTGGTGAAAGAGCTGACACGACGTGGTGATACTTCCGTTCTTGGCTTGTAATGTGCGCCAGATGAAACTGCGACTCCACATGGAGGAACCATACTCGCGGGTTGCGGTCCCAGTACGGCGGGAGTCGAACCGCAACAGCCGCTACTGAAGCTGGAGTCGAGTCCGTTGGTTCTCCCCGACTCATTCTTGAAGACTTGTCCGGGTCACCACTTGTAGGGAAGGAATAATAAGCGTGTGCTTCGAAGAAATGAGCCGAGACAAGGAGAAGCGACTGGTTTGTGCGTTCTACTGGCGTGCATCTGTCTCCAGGCGCGCGGGTGTTGCGTGCCCGAGAACATCGTCTTTTATTTCTTTTATGCTGAGTGCTCAGCGCATGTCACGCTCCACATCTGTGGCCACTACATGCGCTTTGCTTAGGGTGGAGACATCTGGCCAATTTGTCCCACACTTTTATTTTTCTTTTTTTGTTCAGAAGCGCGTGAAAGAGCGTGTCCCGGCACGGGTTTGTGACGCTGACAGTGCTATGGCGACATTTTGTTTTCGTCGATTTATTTGTATTTTACCCGTGAGCGCGTGCTGTCGGCATCGGGTACTACAAAGGGTGGCATCACCCTAAGCAGAAGGACATTGAGGCACCCTACCAAAGCCTACCCTACATATTAAGATATCTTAGGGTGCCTTCATGTGCGCTTTGCTTAGGTTGGTGGCATCTCGCCATTTTGTCCCACTCGTTTATTTTTATTTTTTTGTTCAGAAGCGCGTGAAAGAGCGTGTCCTTCCCTGCATGCGTTTGTGGCGCTGACTGTGCTATGGCGACATTTTGTTTTCGTCGATTTCTTTGTATTTTCCCCATGAGCGCGTGCTGTCGGCAACGGGTACTACAAAGGGTGGCATCACCCTAAAAAGAAGGACATTGACCACCCCAGGATATCTCTGCTCAACCCTACACGATCTTAGGGTGCTTACGAGCCACGCTTGTAGCGTATGCAAGCGTTTGACCACGCGCGCTAACATAGCACACACAAAAAATAGAATCAACAAAAGTATCGCCTTCACAGCCTTATCAGGCCTTCGCTAGGAGTCTGCTGATGACTATTAGCCCCGTGCGCGACCGAAAGCGTCGCTGTGGTCGGCCTTCCACGATTGGCCGAACGCTGACTATGACGTCGGAAAGGGGATTTTCATCGACGGAAATAAGAGGAATGAAAGAACTTTAATTTTGACGGTGTTGGCAGTGTTCCTTTGAGAGCGCAATGATTTCAAGCTTCCACCATGCTAATAACAAACACCATCGAACTTGTTGTTTGCCAGGTAATGACGTCACAAAGGGGAACCACAGGAGGGCGCCACCAAAACTTCTCGCCGCTAATTGGCGGCGAGATGTTTTGTTGGCGCCCTTCTATGGTTGACTTTCGTGATGTCATTTCCTTGTGAACAAAAAGTTTGATGGTGTTTGTAAAGAGCATGGTGGAAGCTTGAAGTCATAGCACTCTCAAACTAACACTGCCAACACCGTCAAAATGGAAGTTCTTACATTACTCTTATTTACGTCGACTGAAGATCCTTTGCTGACGTCATAGTCAGCATTCGGCCTATCGTGGAAGACCGACCACAGCGACGTTTTTGATCGCTCACGTCGCCAATACTCTGTTTCACCTTGTGTTGTACCGCAGGAAAGGCTACAAGCGCGAGCTCCTTGCTCTAGGGCACATCTCGGCGGCACAAGCTCTCGTGCATCAAGGGCAGCTGCCAACGCTATGAGCTCGCGCTTCTAGCCTTCGCTGCGGTACAACATAAGGTGAAACGGAGTATAGTTACACTTTTTTTGCAACGTTCAAAAAGTGCCGACCAACGGAGCCATCAATTGTAATTCTGTTGTGTCTATGTTTATACGGCGGGAAGTTAGTCAGCTCTGATTGGCATCTGGGCCCGTTTGCTCGAAGCCGGTTAACTTTAACCGCGGTTAAAAGTTAACCACCCTTCCCTACTAGGTACCTAAAAGTACCTAGCCAAGTTTGACGAAGGCTGGATGAGCGATAGCTCCGTGTTTTATTATGGGGTGGTAGCTGGTGTCACCTCCTGGCTCTAGCGAATATAACTGGCTTCCGTGGAAAGGTCCCCGAAATGGGGGGGGGGGGGGGTCACAAAAATGCGCGCTACCGTGTTTTCGCGACGCAGCGCGGCATACCTTTGAGCTCAAGAAACAATTTTTATTGCTCGTGGTACTGATAATCGGTAAGGTAAAACTAAATTAACCCTTGTTTGGAAAATTTCTAAATATTTGGCTGTCTGAAGTGAAGACAAGCCTCGTTGAAATTTCTTTCCAAGTTCGAAAGAGGACGACGAAGTTCAATCCTAGAAACGATGAGAAAGAAGTAAGTAGTAAAAGGCGGGCGTTACCCCGGCAGCATGGTTGGCCAGCATGTAAGAACTGTATATAAAACCGTCATAAATTGAAAAACCTGTAATTCGGCTCCAGTGAAAATTGACCTATTAGTAAATTGCCCTAACATCGAGGAGAACACTGGAAGTTTAATTCAACGATCGGTGCGCGCTGGCCTTCCACTTATAAAATATTCGAAGTAAATAATCATAATAAATCTTTGACGAACGCGCGTGCACGGCAAAATTTGTTGTAGGCTTTTTTGCTAATACTGACTACTGCAGACGCCAGCACGCGCAGCGCGTGTAACTACACTCGTAGCATGCTCTTCGGTGCTTGGGAAATTTAGCAAGAGGTCTATGGGGACGCTGCCTGCTTTTGTGTGCTATCAGTACCCGGCCGATTGAGTCAAGGCAATCCACTTTTCAAAGATGTTGCCATGCCGACAACTATTGCGTTCATTTAGGCTTAGGAATTGCCAGAATCGAAAGACCATCTAAAAAATGCGGCGAGGTCATTGCTCATGCTTTGCGTTTTAAGTAAGGTAAGGCAAATCTAAAGCCTCGTGCACCATTCATTGCTGACAAGCGCGCCCAATA
This sequence comes from Ixodes persulcatus, assembly GCA_013358835.2. Classification (NCBI taxonomy): domain Eukaryota; kingdom Metazoa; phylum Arthropoda; class Arachnida; order Ixodida; family Ixodidae; genus Ixodes; species Ixodes persulcatus. Next base: position 35,963 of record JABSTQ010011399.1, on the reverse strand, counting down.
TTGCAGCTACAACGACGTATTAGTTCCAAAGCGAGCGGCGCTCACTCACCGGGGCACCGCCATGTTTCCCCGCCGTCCTTACTCTGCCGGTCACATGACCTAAAATTCCCCCTCGTAGGGAAATCCGTTTAACCGCGGTTAGTTAACCAGCTTCGAGCAAACGGGCCCTGGTGTCTTCGTTGGAGATGAAAGACAGTGCAGTATACCACTGCTTGTCTGACATCTTAAACGTGCATCACGCAATAGTGATACATGCAGACTTGTACCGTACGCATTACAAGTAATCAAATTACTTGTAATCGAATACTTTTTGAATTAATTTTGTAATCAGTTGATTACTTTGATTAGGCAGTAATCACAAGAGTAATCTGATTAATTTTTGAAGTAATAAAAATTACTTCTAACCCCCTGCACACACCTTCTTTTTCTGAAATGAAAAAAAAAATTTGCTTCTTTTTTTTTGAACAGAAAAAAGAATGATTTTTGCGGAGCTGTAGGAAACGAGGTCAACCCCTTCGTATGTACAATTTCTGTGGAATGTTCGTTTTTTTTCGCGCTGGGACTAGGGCTGGGAAGCCCCAGGAAAGCCCCAGTGCGTGACAGAGGCCATTCAGGGCGAAGTTTGAGGGAGCAGAATGAAGCTTTGTAAGTCCTTCGTTCAAACTAGCCCCCTCACGCACACACACACAGAAATAATTAAAAAAAAAACAATCCTGCTTACGGTACCTACACGCAGCCCGTAGGAGAACCAGAACCGAAGAATGTCTAAAGCGGATGCAAAATATAACAAAGCCAGTTCAAATATTTTCCTATTTCCCCTACGTAGCCTTTGTGGCAAGCAAGGTTTCGAGTTGAGAACTGGTCGGGGCGATCTCTTCGGCTAATGGATACTACACATGATGCGTTTCAAATCCTGGAGCTGCTGCTCTTTTGTATAGCATGCGAGTTCATCCACATGTGAATAGTAAAATGAGCAACAATCAAGATCTAGAACCCCCTCCGCTCCTCCCCCCCCCCTCCCCCCCAAACTGGAGAACACCCAAATCATTAAACTTCTGCAAACGAATTCTATGCTTCTGTCCGCATTGTGAAGGTGCAACGACCACGAACAGGGAACCCGTTTTTTCTTCTTCAATACTTATGAAAATGTGAAATATAGGTTCGAAGTAGTTCATTGTTATGAGCGCTAAACATGTAAGTCTTCAAACAATAAAGTAATCAGAAAAGTAACGGTTACTTCTTGTTCAATTACTTTCTGTCGAGTAATCAAGTAATCTAATCGAATACGTTTTAGGCAAGAGTGATAGTAATTGTAATCGATTACGTTTTTTTAGTAACGTGTACAAGACTGGATACATGACAGCACGCCGGTACGATGCTCATCCTGATTGAAACGGGCAGACGCGGTGGATTAAATCCACGATCAGTGAGCTTTACAGCGTGAGCTTTCGCTACACGTGCTACCGATCCACGAGCAACGAGACATCGTGGTAGATTCGAGCTCGAGAGAAAAACAACAACAGCAACAGCAAGAAAATCTCCGGTTTGAGGCATTTAGTACTAGTGTCGCCATCTCGTTTATCATGTTGGAAATAAAATTAACAGGGTGATTTTATTTACACAAATACGCAAATACAACAATATTTTGCTTTCTCGTCATGGTCTTAAAATTAAGATTATAGGCACCCCTAGTACGTACGGCCAAGCGTTTTGTAACGTTTGTTTCTAAATAATTGTATTTTAAAAAATGCCTCAAAACGCGCTAAAAACAGCCAAAACGGTCATATTTCTGGATTTTATTAAAAATCTCCAGCGCTCTAAAAGAAAAATCCAAGGGCCGCACAACCTTCATTACGTCATCATAAGTAACCCCCAAAAGAATGAATGCTATTGTGCGTTCCTGAAACTCAGGTTTGTTGAGCGAAATTTGCCCATTGAGTGACGAGCGGTTGAATCCCCCTTAAGTCGCGTGGTGTCACTGTGCAACGTGACTTGACAAGACAATGTCACGTCATGGTGTCAGCTGACGCCAGGTAACAGGTGACGTGATGCGCAGCGTGACTTCAAAGTCGTGTCGAGCGGCGTGACGTCAGCGGCGTGATGTCAATGTGGAATATTTTGACGGAGTGCCGAAAATGGCCCGCGTCGATATAGAGCGCTGTGGGCGGCACAAAACCCGCGAAGTTTCCCAATATGCTTTGTCTCATTATACGATGGACTAAAGGCCAAAGCCACGGGCCGCCAGGTTCAATCACGTTCCAAGCTAAACTATGACATGCCTATCATTGATTAGGGGTGGACGAATAATGCTCCGAACAAAAGACGCTGCATCATTTCTATAGCTTCGACACTTCAAACTGCCTGTACGACGTGGCTTTTTTTGCAATGTAATGTAACATTGTTTAGTCACTCAGTTCTATTCGATTCGAACCACTGTCCGCCCATCCCCATCAGCGATCCGAGACGCGGGAACCGATACGTGCATCAAAGCGCAATACCGCACTAAGTGGCTCGTGTTTAGATCTGGCGGTCCGGAGCTTTTTCCTTTAGTCCATCGTAAAGTGAGACAAAGTATATACAATCTAAAAAATAGCCCGTGCGTCCACTTTCCCGCAGAACGCTCCGAGAGCCAATCACCGGAACTTACAGAGGCAGCTCGGTGAATGATGATTCATAAACATACGTTTAGACCAAAAAAACACAGTCTGAGTTGAGTCAGTAAGCAATGCAAGTGTGTCGTTTTGCATTGCTTAAAAAAATGGGTTGTGTGTATGTTTATACAGCCTAGAACTTGGTCTGCCTCAACGGGCGACGAGTCTCCCAGCTGTAGATGAGCAATTTAGCCAGTGCAGTACAACCGCTAGCCTGGGGTCTTTAACGTGCACCACGCAGTAGTGATACAAGACCGCACGCCGTGTCACAACTCAGACTGCGTTTTTTGGTCTGAACATATGTTTCGGCATCGTCATTCGCTGAGCTTCCTCCGTAAGTTTCGGTGATTGGCTCTCCGAGTGTTGTGCGGGAAAGTAGACGCTCGAGCTTTTTTTACAGTGTACACTCCGTTCACCCTTAAATATGCCCTGAGGAGGTTTCTGAGATCATTTAAATATGGCGATAACTCACTCTGCGGGCTCTAAGCATCCTAGAAATCAATAAATGATACCGATACGCGGCCGATTTCCCAATTAAAAAACAATCAAAGATCGAACAAACCGGGGTCATCCCCGGGATGGGAAGATCATTGTTCCGTCAGCCAGGTCGACATGGGACCAATGAAAACGCGACATTTCGTTGAGATTGCAAACGCTGTTATTACAAAATTTTATGCTTTTGTAGTAGATCAAAGCAAAAAAAGAGTTGTCGAAAACGATGTTAATTTTTCGCCGAAAAGGAACATAATACTGCAATATTCGGTTCAAAAACCACGCACTACGTTTTTTTTTTTTTTGTTGTTTGTTTTGTTTATTTGTGGGAGTGATGTGTTTAATTGTCAGCTCTCGAGCGCGGGCTCGCTCAGTTGAATTGTAGTCCGGGCTGAGTGGGCAACGAGCCGCGCGCATTCGAGATATCATTCCGCGGTTTCACCGGTCAGAGGCGCGAGGATCCTTTGCTCGCTATTGGCTGATAGTGGTCCTGGTTTCGGAACATGCTTCTCCCATCGCCGGAGATGACCTTGGTGTGTTGCGATCTTTGACTCTTTTTTTAATAGGAAAATCGGCCGCGAATCGTCATGATTTAGAGGTATGTATACCATGCTTGGAGCTAGAGGAGTGAATTATCGCCATATTGTCGCAGACGATTTCTCGAAGGCCGTCGACACCGGCGGTGTTCAGGTCCAGTCGGGGAGATGCGACGGTTGGAGGTGCAGGCACGCCGGCGAGTTGATGATAATGGCTTGCTCGGGCCGACAGCGCGCGCTCGATATCAGTGGCTTCAGTCACAAAACCGTCGACGGTTGTCGGGGGATGGCATAAAAGGCCCCGAAAATTTCAGCCTTCCCGCCACGCATGAGGACGCGAAGTTTCTTCTCCTCGGCTGCCTCCGGATAGGCTCGGGCACATAGGCGCATGACATCTTCAACGAAGCTGGTCACGCTTTCGTAGTGGCCCTGCACTCTTGTTTGGAAAAGGTCCTCCGCTCGCTGACGACGGTGGTGGTTGAGGAACGTCCGCTTCCATTCGGCGGCGCAGGACTCCCATGTAGTAAAGGCCGCTTTGTGATTTTCGAACCATTGCCTCGCAGTTCCTTCAAGAGAGAAGTCGATGTTGTGGAGGCACTTCTCAGTCGTCCATCCATTGTAGCGTGTTAAGGCTGAACTCCATGGGACGAATTATGTGACGAATAACTGGCGAACGCCGCCCGACGGCACGCTCGCTTTGCGCGCGACGTAGCAGCCACTGTGTTGATTCCACGCGCAGAGCAAAAGCCGCCTGGCAAAATTCGTCGGTTATTCGCAGCATATTCGTCCCATGGAGTTCAGCCTTTACACGTTCATAGTGTTGCAGCCAATCCTCAATGCCCTCGTGGATCTCCCCGCAGAAAGGTGTCGGAGTCCGGGGTGCGACGGGCAGGTATGCGATGGCGGCGGCGGCCGGGGTCTGCCACGACTGGTTGTCCATCGTCGGCTTCGTAGGCTGCTGGTCTTGACAGGCAGGGGTCCGTATTCCGGGTGTAGGACTTGGGTGCGGCGACTTAATTGGGTCCCGGTAATGTCTTCGTTGGGTCTTCGAGGGCTTGGGGTCGGACTTGCACTTCGGGCTCTCAGAGGGGTACGCTGCAGGGACATGCGTTACCCAGCACCTTCACCAAAATGTCACGAATGACAATAGACTACTTCCATAAACCCCTGCATGCAACACGGCGCGCGTTGCACTCTGGGAACTAGTTGGCCAGGGAGGAGAGGGGCATGGTTTCGGTTTCGATCGACACGTCGACAGAGCGTGGACTATCAACGGCCGTTATCTCATGTTTTCTGGTCCCGAGAGCGTCATTTGTGGTCTCTAAACTAACCTAAATGGCCAGACCTCGAAGCTTTAGCACAAACCCGAGACGTATAGATTGTCTTAACCCATGCTTGTTGTATATCTGTACTTGAGCCTTTCTGTTAGCGTTTCGATCGAGGTATGTGGACGAGCCAGTGCTGGGAATCTCGACGCTGCGAAGCTCGTGGATCTTGCTTGTGTACGAATCAACAAGCTGTAGCAACCAATAAGTATGCATACATCGAGCTCGCGCCTTTACATTAGTGTTGTTGATCAGGAAGTTTGTTTCGTGCGTCCATAGACAAAATATTACTTTTTGCGATTACCGTTTGTCTTAATACGCCTGAGTACGCGAGGTAAAACTCGGAGGCGCCATTGAAAAACTCAATTTTAACACACTTCTTATCTCTTATCTGTACAGACCCGCAGCACTGCACGAAGTGAAGTTTCCACCGGCTTGCATTCCACTAATATTCAACATCGCGTATGCGCATAAAGTTATCCTGCGATCAAACAAGCACATGCGCACATACAAACCGTTTCAAGAAAGCAAAAGTCGAGCACTTGTGTGAAGAATGTCGCACCGTTCGCCGGAAGTGCGCCGGACGGGCATGAACCCCTATGCGGTGCGCCAAACGAACGGAATTATTCAAAGCGCGTTTGACGCTTGCTAATGCCATAATATGTGTTATGTGTTTGCTTTCTTCCTGCCTGAGTATGCCGAGATAATTTCAAAAACACCGTTCAGGCAGAGATCTTGGGCGTCAGTAAAAGCTCGTCCAAAATGGCTTAGCGAGGAGTAGGGGACACTTGTTAAGGCTCTGTTATACTCCGACGTAACGTGCGCGCAAGCGAACGCTGGCCGAAGTCGGCTACGTCACGTCAGTCACGCCGCGCGCGACAAAAGGCCCTGGCGGCTCCCGCGGCGCGATTCGGTGAGCCGCCGGAGCGGCGCATGCGCAGAATCTGACTACGAGGGCACGTTTCCTGCGGGAGTGTGCCACTTCCGGTTCCTTTTCGTTTCGAATAGCAGACGAAAATTCTCGCGCTTCTTGAGCGCCAAGTTCGAGCGATGGCGTGGACGTACCTTGCACGACGAAAACTCGCGCTTGCACTGTTGGTGCACCGCCTGCGCCGCAAGCGTAGGCGGTCAATGTACATACGGTACATCTTTGACAAGCGCACGGTCTACGGTACTCAATCTTCCTCGTGTCGTAGACACACGGGTGAGGACGAATTGCCCTCGAACAGCTTCTCGACGACCGAGTCCGATTCTTCAAACATGACGCCACACGGAGTGGTGCTCCCGTCGTCTGCTATTCCTCGTATTCGCCGCGCTTCACGCGAGAGGGCTGCCGGGAGCCAGCGCGCGATGCATCCTGGTCCGGCGTCGCTGGCGCGGCCGGTACTGTACTACAGTGTGCTAGTATTCTAGTACACTGTAACTGTACGGCCGGCGCGGAATACGGCATGCTCCATTTTGGCGTTGAGGCGGTCAGGCTGCGTCGAACGCCGCCGGTCGCGTCGGTTACGCCACGACGCCGGAGTATAGACCTTTTCCGCTTACTCTCGCCCCCGACCGCCAAGTAGGCATATCCGGTATGGGCGACGAAAAAATATTAAAACGTTTCAACCTGAAAGTAGTAAAAAAATAGAGGGGAGAGAAAACGAGAATGGGTGACGGTTACGCTTTTCTCCTAAATACATTCTATTGGCGTGGCGACGGCAAAACAATGTTTTTGCCCTTACTGGAAGTGACGACAATTCAAGATGGCGACGCCCTTGAAGAAAGGGTCTATAGAGCGTCGGGTTTTCGCCGACGTGACGTCGCTGTGACGCGCGCGCGCGTTACGTCGGAGTATAACAGAGCCTTTAGGGCCTCCGTCGTAGCTAGCCGATCTCAGCGTTTGCGAAAACTTAAATCTTCTATCAGCATAAAATGTGAGTGGGAGATACAGTAACTTTTGTGCAGTAGTGAGGTCGAATTTATTGAGTTTCCTTAAAAGATTATGCGCCAACGCTGGGCTCAACTTTGACACTCCTGTGAGGATGCGGCTTGCTTTTCGCCCAATGAAGTAACAAGAAGCGGACGTTTGGTAAACAAAATACGTGTAAGGCTTCAGGTGACCAAATTTCAGTTGTAGTTCACTGGTACTAGACAGGATTATCGAAATTGAACTCAAAGATGCACTCGTGGGGTGAGGTGACTAAGCTACGTCTTACTACGTTTGTATACGCACTCATAATATCCGGTGTTTCGGGAACCAGGGAAAGTGCCCCGGTCTTCGTTTTGTATCGCTTGAGAATGAGTGTATTGTACGTTCGTGAAAAGTCAGATAATCGAAAACGCAAGCAGCGCGTTCGATCGCGGCGTTATAGCATGAGATGAAGCTGCTCAGTCGAAACCGAAACTGAGTGGCCAACTAGTTCCCAGAGTGCACTGCGTGGTGTTTCGCCGCGATGCGGCGCGTCGGTTTTGGAAGAAGTCCATTAATGAAGCGACGAAAACTGAAACAAACTAAACGTTTAATGGGGCGAACGTTTGCTCAAAACAAAAAGGAAACAGAAGATAACACTAGGGCGTCGCGGGCGTCGATGACGTCGTAGCAGCAGGATCGAATGCTGGGGTGAGACTGACTCCGGCTCGCCACGCAGAGCCCATTATGTATACGCCTGGGCTTCTGGAACATTCGGCGTAGAACGTTCGGCGCGTAGAACATTCGGAACTCAATCAGACGATGATCTTCTAGAACTTACGAGAAAGCCACGTTGAAATAATAAATAAAAGAACATTCCACTGACTGGAATCAAACCTAGACTTTCCGCGTAAAGGCCGGTTCAGACACTTGCGTTTGAGTGCGGTTGACTGCGTTGCGGCGAGAACCGAAAGCGAGTCACCGGCACATCGGTGCTTCGTATGAAGCGTGGAATACAATTCGAAGAATCTTCTTGGCACGCGATATAAGCAGCAGGGATGTCCTGGTGTCTCGCAGCCGCAACGCAGTCAAACGCAACTGTGTGAACCGGGCTTAACAGTCAAGTGCTGTAACCTTTCGGCCACGCACGCGCTAACTCGGCGACGCGCGTGGCAATATTTAGGCGATCTCAGAAACTTTTTCAAGGCACCTTTGAGCTGAGGCTGTAGCCAATGCCACAAGTACAGTGTTCTAGAGAGTTGTAGTGGCAAGAGCGGCGGCCACCGCTTGAAGATTTCGCGCGTAGATGACACCGTAGCGCTGCTGTTCTGAGCCCTAGGAACTGTGGCAAGAGGCATGGAATAAAGAAGAACGAAGCGCCGGCGACACACGCGCTTCATGTCTACTTCGTTTCAGCTTCGGTCCAGACACAGCCGATGCTACAAGCGCGAGCATGTGGTCCAGAACAGTGCTTGCACTGCACGAGCGCGCGTGCTTGGCAGGGATGCTCGCGCTTGTAGCTTTGGCTGCGTCTGGACCGAAGCTGAAACGAAGTATACATAGGTTGCACTGACGTAATTTGGTCCTCCTTTCTGGTGGCCGAACTTCCTCGAGCGTAGCCTTTACTGTGCATATTCTACGAGCAGTACACGAGCGTCGCGAGCGAGCGGAAACGAGTGAGGACAGCTTCATTATACTTCGTTTCACTTTATCTGCGAGCGAAGCCAAAGCTAGAAGCGCGAGACCAGCGCTTTTTGCGTTTCTGCCCAGCTCGCGCGCTCGAGCAAAGCCTGAAGGCACGGAGCTTTCGTGCTCGCGCTTCCAGCTTTGCCTTAGCTCGCACCTAAGGTGAAACGAAGTATAACAGCAGGTTTTGGCCACCAGAAAGGAGGAAGGATATGACGTCACGTGCAACCCGTGTATAGACCTTTCCAAAAACGAGCTTGTGGCCGGTGCCATTTTGAGCGTTCGTGCGTATGGCGCGTGCTTTGCTCGCTTTCCGAAGCGACAAACACGCACGTGCTGGGCTGTGAAGATCGCACGCTGGACTGTGATTTTGTAAACATTGGAAAGGTCTATAGAGCCCAGCGGACATGGTCCGTCTCGTCCTTCCTATACTCCATTTCACCTTACGTTGAACCGCAGCGAAGGCTATAAGCGCAAGCTCGTAGCGTTGGCAGCTGCCCTTGGTGCACGAGATCCTTGTGCCGCCGAGATGTGCAGTAGAGCAAGGATCTCGCGCTTGTAGCCTTTCCTGCGGTACGACACAAGGCGAAGCAGAGTATAGATATTGCTACAGGAACGTGCCCCCGTCAGCCTCGTCGTCTTCTTCGCTCATCGCACATCTGCCATCTGCCAGAAATTCTCCTAGGGCACAGAACTCCAGCGCCACTCGTGGCATCTACGTTGACCGTCTTCACGCGGCCCATTGTAAGCGGGCGCCGCTCGTGCCACTACACCCTCTAGAACACTGTACCACAAGAATGAGAGCTCGAGATCGCTGCTTTGAAACGTTCTTCTGCAGAACGAGCGCTCGCAGCGCTTGTTCTAGAAATGCATGTCTCAAAGCCAGGAGCGTGGGCTAGCTAGCTCGCGCTTATAGCTTTGGCTGCAGTCTCAGTTTAAACGGGGTATAAAGGCTGGTTCACAGAGCACCGTTTTCTTACGTTTTCTTACGTTACGTATAAGTTACCAAAACAATCGTGTCTCGAATGTCGCCACGCTTGATATGAAGCACATATGGCCCTGTGACTTGAGCGTAAGCGTTCGTAACGGCACGTGACGTAACGAAACGGGGCCGCGTGAACCGGCTTCAACTGCCTATCGCAGTAAAATAAAAACCAGACCAGATCCGCGAATCGTGCTCCTGAGAATTTTCCGCCGTGTAAGTATACACAAACTCAGCTTTCTTACGTCACGGCGCGGTGGTGGCGCGTCGGGCGCACTTCCGGTCTGGAGCTGTGGGCGAAGGTCACTATGCGGAACGCGCATTCGTGCATTGTTTTGGAAGAGATTAGACAAAAACTGGCCTTTCCGTCAAAACGACGCTGTGACTGGGGCTGTACCAAAAGAGTCGAGAAAGGTTTGAAGGTCATTTTTCATGTGTTTTCTGCCTGCTCGGTTCGTCCGAGAACGTGAATAGGGGCCGTGAAGAAGGGAAACTAGACGCCGTCGCACCACGATTGCTTCTGCGGGAAGCACTTTGGTTGAATTCACGGATAGTTGTGGTCGTCAGATTTGCTTGTTTTGTTCCAACATGAATGCGGGAAAACCGCCAAGTTATACGGACCACCTGCGGACTATACGTTCAGTACGTGTTCCAGTTTAAACGGCCGCCTGATCGTTTGAACTGCCGTCTGCTCTTTCAAACGTTTCTGCCTGTTGTCGTCTGCTCGTTCAAACGACAGCAGCCCGTAGACAAAACGTTTACCCGGTAATTGCGATAAAACGTAAGTGCAGGTCTCAAAATACTTTTTAGTTTGAAGGTTGGTTGGGCTAAGTAGGTTCGGTGTAAACAGTAGATATATTGATCATTGTTACCAGTGGCCATCAACAACTTGGTATGCCTGATTCACTTGGTCCGATTCTGCTTGCAATTTTCAGCATCGACATCGACTATCTTAGCTACGGTTCATGATTTGCAGCCCGAGCGACGCCATGACTGAAAATTAGAAAGCAGAATCTCATCATGCGAATCAGGCTTTTGCGTCCATTCTGCGGCGTCTACGCGGAATGAATCACCGCATGTCACATTATTCACGCGAATTTTTGTAGCTTAAGAGCCTGGCTAATTTCACTGAGGCCGCTAAAGTAGTTAGACATTGCCAGGAAGACGTACATCAACAATTCGAACGCGAAAATGAGCACGGGGACTCCCACCGACGCCGACAATGTCGCATTCCAATGGGTTGTTTATGGGCGACAGCGAGCTTCTTGCCTACACTCCATCGCGCATGCGCGGCACCGATGGCGTCCGCTAGGGCTGCTCCGGTTTGTTTGTAAACATGAGTTGGGCTATAGAACTTTTCCACCTTGGTATCGCCATCTTGAATAGCGGAACCTCCGGTCTGGGTGAAAACAATGTTTTTCGTTCTCGCTGTGCCACTGCGAAGTGTTCACGTTTTTTTAATCGTGACAGTCGCTCCTATTTGATAATTATTCCTCTTGCATATAGACCGACACGCTGTTTACAAACAAGCCCGCGTTTGCCCACATCAGGTGTGGGCACTGCGCGTGCGCAGAAACCAGAATCGCGTGAGGTGAAACGTCTGCGCATGCGCAGTGCCGTCGACAGCGCCACCGCAGCTGCGTGACGTCAGGGCCGCGTGTGGGTCTATAGATTTTTTTTTACTTATACCAAGTTTTTTCACCTTTTCTTAGCTGCATACCGGATATGTGAACTAAAGTAGGTGACAGGTTAATGGTTCAGGGGAAGCCCCTCCCACCTCTTTTCACTTTAGCAGAGAGTAAGTTGTAGAGGAGGCAACCTCCTCCACAGCGTTTCCGGACAATACCGCTGAAGAAACTTGTGGTCGGGGCTACAGGCCGTCCTCAAAGGACAATTCATAGCAGGTCAATTGGTAGCAGGGTAGTTCGTCACATAGGTCATTTCGACATAGGGCAATTCTTCGGGTTGACAGTTCGTCAGACTTGAAATAACTTTGTTTTTCCGTGCCGTTTTTCTGGGGCCGACCATTTTGTCCCAAAATAAAAACCCCAGGTGAGGCCCTACTGACACGAATGTTTAGAGTCTCATATAATAGCTGGCTGAATCGCCGTTACTTTCGCAATAGGCGCTGTTTGATTACCCCGGACCCCAACACAACCTGGGTACGAGGCATCCCGGTATCTCATCGAAAGACAGCGGCAAATATGCGTGTGTCAAAAAGAACTTATTTAGAAATGGTAACTTCACCCTATAGAAACAGTGAAATGTTTCGGGCGCATGTTTCGAAGATGTTTGAGCTGTCGGTTCCGTCGTACAGTCGAAGCATTGATGGATGGCGCTCGTCCCGTGCTTCTTGCTTCTTGGCACTCTTATCGAGACGACTCCGCTTGCGGCTTGGCTTAACTTAATTTCGGCCAGTGCCTGCTTCTTCTTGAGCGACTCTATAGTAGGTTACAAGTCAAGAAGGTAGCGGCAAATTCCCCTCAAAGGGAATCATATATCCCTCCGCCACCTCCTCATCCAATAGCGTCCCATCGTTTCCGTGACGTCGCGGCCAACACGCGAGGAGGGTCTTGCCTTTCTGTACATATTTGCTTTATCTTTCGACTTTGACTTAGCAATGTGGAAGCCACGAGAGGGAGATTAGAGTCTTCCCCTTCCAATGCAAACAAAGACGACTTCCGGGGATTAGCGTCCCCCTCCGATTGATACAAAGGCTGCTTTCAGGGGCTCGGTTCCCTCTCCGATGAATACAAAGGTCGCTTTCTTAAAACGTGGGGGTCGGAGACAAGTTGCCACCACTCTGTGGCCATTATCTATCCGTTGAAGCGGAACAAGGAGCGTTTCCAGTTAACTCTTCTTTCGATTGCGGAGGGATTTGAAACCGGCGCACCACGCTTGTGGGAGGAGCTTCTCCTACCTTCTTAACTTGTAACCGACTATAGGAACATCCAGATATTCGGTCATGCACAACCGACGTGCGCCCGAAACAATTTACTATGAATCAGTGCATCTATCGGGTAGGGTGACCATTTCTAAATAAATTCGTTTTGACAAACTTGCGTATTTGCCGCTGTCTTTCGATGAGCTACCGGAACGACTCGTACCTGGATTGTGTTGGGTCCCCGAGAATCCAGACAGCGTCTATTGCGAAAGTAACGGCGATTCAACCAGTTATTATAACAGACTCCAAATATATGCGTCACTAGGGCCTCACCCGAGGTTTTCCATTTGGGAGCCATATGCTCGGTTCTAGAAAAAGGACACAGAAAAACAAAGTTATTTAAACAGTCTGGCGAACTGCCGCCGCGACGAATTGCCCTATGACGAAATGCCCTATGTGACGAACTGCCCTGCTAACAATTGACCTGCTACGAATTGTCGTTCGACGAACAGTCCTACAGCCCTGTAGTCGTTTAAATCTACAGGAAACCTTTAATAACAATATTTATAGGCAAGATAGAGACATCATACCCAAGCAAAAGGGTTGATGCTGGATGCTCCGTTCTTCGTGAATTGTGATTTCTTCGTTTACGTGGCTCCGCTTCGCTTTGTCTCTGGTCTTGTTAGCGGCGACTTCATACTCATCATAGTTTTCCATTTACTTTTTAACAACCCTATCACAACTGGCTTACCATCTACCTGTAGCGCAGAGGGATATCAGCTAAGCAGTGCCCTTGTGGGCCGCATGCAAGATTTTAATGACTCGTACTAGGGCCACGCTAAGCAGCTCAGTGTCGCCGACTGTAGGTACCAAACGCACGTTATATAGGCTTTATCGTTAGAGCCAGCTAAAACAACATCCCCGGAGTCCTTGCAGTATGCTCGCAAAAACGAAGGCGCTACAAACATAAAAAACACAAACGAGTAACCTGCAGAAAAAGAAAAAAGGGGCGAATAACAAACACCGGGGACACAAAAGCCCGGTGAAACCCTTAAGCGCCTTTTCATTCTTAATACGTACGCGAATAATTTGAAATCCCGTTGCAAACTGCGGAGAAAATAGTTCCGCCGAGATTTGCCTTAACCCCCAATGATCCCCGTCATACCACATCGCGCGTACGCTCTGTAAGAAAAAGCAACCGAAAAAGAAGCGAACTGAAAGCTCCGCCACAGCTTTGGGATAGGAGGAAGGAAGGGCGAGGGGGGGAACAGTGTATGGCTTATGCTCCGTCATCCCAAAGCGGACACCACGGTGGGGGCTACGCGCTCTTCAGAACCAATCAGCCGCCTCCCTTTCGATCGTCACGTGACCAGGCTCTCTACGCGTGGGCACAGGGCGGGAACGTGATCAATTGGTCCGTCGAGGGCGTGGTTTCCACCGCATTGTCTGCTCCGGGGTGAACGAAGCATAGTAGGTTTTTCTCTGCACATCCCACTACTCCTTCGCTTACCCCCATCCCCCTCACCTTTTGTTTCGTGCGTCGCTCTTAGACGTTGTTGTTTTTTTACATTTCTGGCGCCAAAAAGAATGGGACGGCCGCTGCGAGGAAGGAGGCTTGCCTCGCAACAAAAACAAAGCTCTCCTCCCCCGCGTGAAGAGCACAAAAGCCCCCTCTATTTTCCGGCGGCAGCGTTGTTCCGCGATCGATGCAAGGGCCAAATCATAACCTGCAGCCGCGCGACTTGGACGTGCACACCGCTCTTGGCATCGGCGAGCGTTTTGGGTCTAAACTCCGTTTCGACTTGCGATGAACCGCGGAGGATGCTTTCGTGCCATCCGAGCCAATCGAATGTTGCGTGAGTGTCACGTGACCCCCCGGAAGGAAGAAGCGATGCGCTGGGAAGCGGAATCACGTGATACGTTCGCGGCGTTGGATTGGCCAGGATGTCTCGTAGCGTCCACTGCGTTCCGTCGTAAGTTCAAACGGAGTCTACCGCGGCGCACTTTCTGGGAGGAAAGACACGGGTTTTCATTAGGGGTGTGAGAATATTCGAAATTTCGAATATGAATCGAATATTTTCCTTATTCGAAACGTATTCGATTCGACAATTGCATATTCGGAAGTACCCGAATATTCGGCCAAAGCCGAATATTCGGAAAAAATGGCGAATATTCGCACAAACTGCGAATATTCGAGCAAGTAACGAATATTCTGCCTGGCACGCATTCCCCTATGACTATGTTTATTCACTGAGAGAGGCGTATAATGCGTGTGTTATCGGTCTGCTCCGTTTCTATCTGTCCGATGGCAGCAAGACAGGATCAGTTTCGGTTTATTTTTCACCAAGCCCTTTGCTGTGTGGCACTTTTATAGCAATATGTGATGTAATTGCGCGTTTTATTAATCGGTACATTAAAATAAACCTCGAGAGTGAAATATAAATACAAAATAAATCTTTAGTGTGTTCTTTACTATAAATGTTTGAACATTAAAAAAAAAGAAAAAAAAAAAGCTTAATGCGCGCAGAACATTGCATCGCCATCGACAACAACTCCTGCCACTCCGGTGCAGTCAAAACTATAGACGCTTTACACCCGCGCCAGATTGAGCCGCCATAGCCGCCCTTCTCTTGTCTTACCGAGATGCCGAGCCACTGAAGCGGGCGTTGACGAGTCTCCACAACGGCCTATGCTGGGGGGAAGGACACAGTAACACTTAAAATGGCAATAACCTGTCCTGCTGTGGAAATGATGAA
This sequence comes from Ixodes persulcatus, assembly GCA_013358835.2. Classification (NCBI taxonomy): domain Eukaryota; kingdom Metazoa; phylum Arthropoda; class Arachnida; order Ixodida; family Ixodidae; genus Ixodes; species Ixodes persulcatus. Next base: position 20,757 of record JABSTQ010011399.1, on the reverse strand, counting down.
GTCAAGCGAACGGAATAAAAGGGAACAAAAACTGAAGGTCAGTTATGGCGGCGCCCATGCACAGCTGCTGTAAAGCTCTATACTCTGTTTCATATATAGCGTGCAACGCTGTCAAAGCTACTGGCGCGAGCATGGGGCTTGATCTCGTTGATCATTTGCACGCGTTCTCGCGCAAACAAAACCATAGACGAAGCCACGCGCTCGCGCCAGTAGCTTTGACAGCGTTGCACGCTAAGTATGAAACAGAGTATAGGGATTTCGCGAACCTGCCCAGGTTCGAGTTCGACCAAGTTCGACTTCTTCGAACTTTCAACATGATGTTCGACAAAGGTTCGACTGAAATTCAACTTTTGTAAGCATGCGCAAACAAAAAAATATATCTACACTCGTTTTTAAATCAAAAGCCGTACTAAAAAAAAAGTACGGCTCCTCGCGGAGCATTACTAATTTTCCCCTTTATGTGGAGAATCAAGATATGTGTACTTATATTTAAGATTAGATATGTGCTATATAATCAAGACATGCGTTTCAAACGCCAAAAGCATCGCTTCTGCCTCTGACAACCAAATCTTGTAAGAACTACTTCGCGCAGCGTAGGAACATTGAGCAAAACTTCTTTTTTCTTTAAATGAAAACGGGTATAGTTGATTTCATTTGGCGGAGGAAAAGTGCAATATTTGTTGGGTTTATTGGCATCACTGGTTCCCATTAATAACTAATGAAAGCGTTAAGAGCGCATATTTTTGCTTTTATATGGCGTAAACATTGGTAACCATTTTATAAATATAAAATAAACTACTTTCTAAATTATTTGTTTCCCAAAATTCGAAATATTCGTGTAGCAGCCGGGCAACACTGTCCATAAGCCGAACTTCTTCAAACTTTAGTGAAATTTCGCAGGTTTTCCAAGTGAAAGGGTCTTTCTACTGGCGGAAATGTTGTCACGGCGCGTAGGGAGCGCTTACTTTCTGAACACGTTGAGCAGTTAATTTTCCTGGACGATAATTTGTAATGAGTGCATTACTAGAAGTATCTTTAGCCTGCTGCAGCCCAGTAGAATGCAGTTGCACAGATTTATTTTAAAAAGGCAATAAAACCTGCTCTTACCTCTTGTTTTTTTATTTTTTATTACTAGACACATATTCGATATTCGATTCGATATTCGAACCCCATTTTTTGTCTTATTCGTATTCGATTCGTATTCGAAAATTTCAATATTCGCACACCCCTAGTTTTCATGCGATCCGGCATGCGTTTTTTGGAGCGCCATTGGCAATTCATTTGTGTTTGATTGTGTTTGTGTTTGTGTTTGTCCTTTGTCCTTCTTGTTCCCCTTCTCCAGGGATTATTTTCGTCATTTTTGTGTTTTTTTTTTGTTTTTGGGTGAAATACTTTCTAGTCGTCACTTCCTGAGTCGTGGGGATCGTGACCATCTCATCGTGTAATGCCATGTTGTTTCACTGTTTTTTTTTTGTGTGTGTGTTTTGGCGTGGTGAGCAGTCAAAACTGAACCCTGCAGCGTCAACTCGCTAGTAGAGAGGGAACACATTTAAACGTATTCACAACTGCCCCCCACCCTGAGACGCGAAGTAGTTTATTCATCGGACACTGTGCGACGTATTTGCGTTACGAGAAATAGACGTTTAGCCGTGCTAGATGTTTATTTTAATGTTTGTTTAATTTTGGATACGTGTATACACTCGAGGGGCACTGACGTGCTCGGCCGTTCACGTGATAGCGACTACGTTGAACAGCTTTTACAGTCATTAGGGGGTTTAAGACACGCAGAGCGCGTGGCGACTGCCGTTCGTCTTATTGTTGAATTTTATTTGTACGGCAATAGCACGCGTGCTAGGTAAAACACGCGTTACTTATTTATGTATCCACGTATAGATCCAGAACTAGCCCATATGGCTAAGGATCCAGATGCAATGTGCAGTGTTTTTGATGATTACTCAAGATGAATATAATTGACTGATTAATTGATTCATTGAACGAATCATGACGCAAACAGCGCAAGCAAAATTAGCCACACCCGGAGTTCCCTCAGCACTCAATAACAATAGTGTTCTTTTTTTGTTCTTTTTTTTGGGGGGGAAAGGGAGTGGGGCTAGTCGTTGGCTTGAGGAAGTTTTAGTTAATAAACGAGCGAAATAATGAACCCTGGAGTGAAAAAAGCGTCTGAAGATTTGAAACAGAACTAATGAATTCGGATTGCTTTACTTACAATTTTTTTTTTTTTTTTTTTTTTTAGAGTTGCACGACGAATGTTAGCAGTTTTTTGAGCCACTGATGTTTTCCCTGCACTGCTTTCTCTAAAAGCAGTGAAGCCTACCTACACCGTGCAATATAAAGAAAGTAACGAGCTCGGTTGGGCCGAACCAAAGTGTCAGCGACGAAGTTTAATTTAAGAAAAAAAAAAGTATAACAAAAATGTACAGAGCAGATTTTTTTTAATTAGTGCTAACGACGTTTATATACGGTGGTTCCCTTGTCACTTCTAGCTTTTTTTTTTTCTTGAGATATTCTACACAAAGAAAAAACTTATAATTTCGAAGCACCTCACGTTGAAATCGGATACGCCGGAGGTTCGCAGCGCCTCGAACAGTAAACGAGAGGAACGCGGACAGTTCCGAAAATGATACCGCTTAAAATAAAAAAAAAATAAATAAAAACAACGCAGCGGTAATTTGAATATCCTTCGTGGCGAGCTTCTTCGTCCATTCTCCGACCGTTATGTTGACACCTCAACATTCCCGAGTTGCCGGCAAAGTTAAAAACAACAACAACCACAACAACATCGTCCGACAAGTTCTCCAGGATTGTCGTCAGGAAACCCGACTTCCGCCAGGCACTAGGCATTGTTATTATGGATAGAAGCCGGATAATGCTCCGAAAAACTGAGAGAGAGAAAGAGAGGGAGATAGAGAGAGAGAGAGAGAGGAGCAGACGAGAGCGCGCGGGCACGTCAGAACGCCAAGCTATGGTTGGAATGATTAGTAGGTAGACCTAAAGCTATAGCTGCCTTTGTCTCCACTGCACTCATCGAACGCGTTCGAATGCGAGAGCCAAACGCCGGACGCCGACGTTCCGCGTCAGAGGTTGGCCTTTTACGTCGCCCTCACTCACCCTCACAGCCACACTCACCTCAGCCCCTCACTCACCCTCACGCTCACAGTTACACTCACCTTCAGCCCTTCCCTCACGGCCCTCACGCCCCTCACACCCATCAGGCACTCATCGCCCTCATGCACTCATAACCCTCACGCACTCGCGGTCCTCATAGCCCTCACGGCCGTCACGGATTTCACAACCCTCACGACCTCATGGTCCTAACGGTCGTCACTCTCCCTCACACTCATGAATTTTCGGGGTTCAGAAACTTGCTCACCCTCACCTCACCTGTGAAGATGAGGGTGAGTGAGGACCCTCGTGAGTGAGGTTTGCCGAAGTATGACCGCGAGAGGTCACAATATCCGCGCGATCCCTCACGAATTCTCTACGCCTTCAAGCAAAATCAGGCCTCACAAAGAACTCATCGTCTCGCACAAGCCCCACACGCAAACGCAAGCGCTTCATTTGAGTTCAGATCCCTCACGAACTGATGCCCCTTACTCCCCTCACCACCTTCAGGGTCCTCACGCACTCATAACCTTCGCGCACTCACCACCCTCACGCCCATCACGGTCCTCGCGCCCCACACGCACTCATGCCGTTCATGCACTCACGGTTCCTCACGCCCCTCACGGTCCTTACGCTCCTCACGCACTCACGGTCTTCACACCCCTCACGGCCCTCACGCACTCATGCCCCTCACGCACTCACCGCACTCACGACCCTCGCGCACTCATACACCTCACGCACAGACGGTCCTTACAGCCCTCAAGGCCCTCACACCCCTCACGATTCTCACTCACCGCCACACTCATGAGTTTTAGGGGTTCAGAAACTCACTCACCCTCACCTCACTTGTGAAGATGAGGGTGAGTGAAGGTGAGTGAGGGCCCTCATGAGTGAGGTTTGCCGAAGCATGCTAATACATTGGACGAGTGCAGTGAACACAAAGGCAGCTACCCACTAATCATTCGAACCAGAGCTCGGCGTTCCCGCGCTCTCGTCACCTTTTCGAATCTCTCTCAGTTTCTCGGCGCATAAGCGAGTCACGCCTCATCTGCCGATGGGAAGCAACACGCGGACGTTGAATACAACCCAGAATGTGTTCCAAGAGTCACTGGCAAGATTAGAACCGGCAGAGCGGGTCCTTCGAACGCCCGACCTTCAGCACGTGCTTCATGCCTTCCGCTGTGCGCGCGCTCGAGGTGTACGAGGCGCCGAAGCACTGTCGAAGGTAGAAAGCTGACACGCTTGAGGCCCACGCCACGCTGGAGGCCCTGCGTTTCTAAAATTGTCGGTGGCTTTAATAATAATTTTTGAGGTTGGACGACTTGCGTGAGAATTCGTTTACGTGAGGTTGGAAAAAAGGTGGAAAAAAAAACAAACAAGAAACACTTAGGACTCAGTTTGAGTCATTTGAATGAACCACGAAACGATTTCTGATTCAAATTCTAGCGCAGCTGCATGTCACCGTCGTGGGACAGAAATAAATCTAGCATATCTATACGTACATATATAGTAGCATGTCTAGGTACAAATAAACGATCGAAAAACACAACAACAACAAGATAGTAGACGGGACAGACGCATTACTAACTAGCATTTTACGTACTTTACTAACTTGTACTTCATATTAGGATAGAAAAGGCTGGATAAAAGGATAAAACAGCTAGAAAAGGCTTTATAATAGAATGGAAAAGGCTGGACCAGCGTAAAACTGAGAATTACTGTTTCATCGGCGAACTTCTGTCAGAAACAAAAGGAAGAACGAGCGACGAGGAAGCAGCAGCGAGCATCGGCGTGGCAGCTGGCTGGCGCGAGAGTGCGTCGTCGTCGGGAGAGTCCGAGTCGGCAAGGCCGCGCTGGACTTCTTATCCACCACACGCTGTATCTCGAATATTCGACCTGAAATGTTTGAGAGTGAGTTAAAGGGGTCATGAAACGAATTTTGGGCTGGGATAAATGATTTTAAATTGAGACTTTACTAATCGCATATCGTTTTGTTGGCCAAACGAAAGAGGGTAGAAAGTCAAAGACCAGCTTTTCGGTACGAACATTTTAAAAATATTGCGGACTATTTTGTACCTTCTTTCCTTCGAAAGCTCTCCGCCTTTTCACTATGATACATCCGCGGTTCCCAAAGCGCGTCAGCGGTGCCAACCTGACGTCAGCCGAGCCCAGCTCACGCATTGGACACGAGAACTGCGTCACTGGGACGTATGCGCTCGTCAACAATAAATCTGTCGACGAATATTCGGATTCGCATTCGTGGCCAATGAGTGCCCTGACGGAACTTATTGTCACTGGGGAATGACAAGTTCTATGGTGTGCATAAAAAGCAGGGTGGAGGCTAGGAGTCATCGCACCGGTGCCGAGGAATGTCAAGACGACGTGATTTCACAATTCGCATTTGAGTTGAGGATTAAAGCTAAAGAAGAAGAAGTAGGAAAATCGTTTCATGACCCCTTTAAAGTAGGTGACAGGCTCATGAGATCAGGGAAAGCTCCTTCCACCCATTTCCAATTGAGCACCTCCTCTCCACGTTCGCTCTGCTGAAGGGAAAAGAGGTGGGAGGAGTTTCCTTTGAAACCTTAACCTCTCAGCCTACTATAGGACGAGACTGATTCGGCAAGGTCATGATGGCCTTCTTATCTTTTACGCTCGGAGTAAGAGTAAACTCGAATCTTATATGGAGATACGTTCCTTTTTTTGTGATGAACGTGGCAACAGGAAGTAAGAAACGTGATTTAGACTAGGAAACCTGAAATCCTAAAACTTGGAACGAGGCATGGGGAAAAAGTCAACCGAAAATCGCGCAGAATTCCGAGCGTGCGAAGATCGTTTCACGCTCTCCTTCGAAAAATCGGTGTTATTCCAGACTCCTGCAAAATGGACGCCACCAAGCGGAAAAACCGGGAACCAGCCGGAACAGGTCGCTTTGCGCCTCTCCACCGCGTCTCTGGCGGCTTTGCGGTCACGTGTTGTCGGCGCGGTGGCGAACAATGTAATTTGACGAAGGTCCGAATATTTCTTAAGATTGCCTGAGCGTTCATTAGTGTGGTGTAGCCTCAGTAGATTGTTTCCTCCCATCACCTGTTTGAAAGCCCGTTTACTCCACAACACACGGTCGCGTACTTTCGATTTCTTGGACGGGGAGGAATCACGGAAAAAAAGTTTTGATTTCTTGTCTGTCTCGAATCAGATTCAAAGTGACGACTACTTGGTAACTGATAAGTGGTTTCTTTATAAGGATGTAGAACAGTGGACTGAGAACGACAGACGGGGTGTTTCATTGGATGGAACACCAATGTTGCAGTCAAGTGAATGGGAAGGTTCGATAGCTGCTTTTCTTGTGTTTGGTTGTGTTCGATAAGCTTCAAGATTGAGCCACCCACGCCGGTCGGTGTGTTGGCTATTCATCTTGGCTGCTTTTCGCCGAAAAAGCCTCTGGACCACACCGAAGGAGTTGGGCTGATTTTGAAATTACTTGATTCCGGAAAACCTGCTCGCTGCATACGATTAATGAGAGAAATTGTCTGCTTTCAAAAGGTGGGGGACGCGTCTCGCAAAGTTAGAAGCTGTCACGACATTATGATTTATCGCACCTCCAATATTTATATTATACCCCCGTCGAAGCCAGCAGCAATATACGTCTACATTGCTCAGGTTGTCCGGCCACAAAAAAAAAAAAAAACTACATTTTTTTGTTTAGAATTTGAAGTCAAGTTCAACGCAGAGAGGTACTGCGTGAATCTCCGATAAAGACCCTCTTCAGTTTTTCCGAATTCGTGTCCATGCTGCCGGCTAGAACCATTTGGCTGAGTTTAGGTAGTATGTCTGTCTGTCAAATATACTTTTATTCAGTACTTCACCTAACAGCTAGTCAACTAAGCTCATATTTCAACCCCCAAAAATATACTAATATCGCTTTAGTGGGATATAGTACCTAATATAATACATACCCCGCGTATTCGTCAAAATGACTTCTCGATCGCTACTAAAACCTGAATTGAAAAGACGACTGGAGCTGTTTCTTAAACGCGGATACGCACAAAAGTTCGATTTCGCGGACAGATAAGTCGCATGGTCGAGGCATGCGAGTTAGCTGAAAATTACCTTCGGTGGAACAATTCCGTAGTCATAGCCGCTTTCCTTAGCTCATCAAAACTGATTAGAGTCTATTGCCGTCTCTTCTTAGCCATTACTTTCAGTTTCGAACGGAAATCTCCGAAACAAAAGTTTGACATGAAAAGAACCAAAACAAAAAAAGAAGAGAACACCGGGAAAACAAAACTATGCTTTGCAACTTTATGTACACCGGCTACACTTAACCATCGCAGTTCAAATACCTATAAAATAGCACATTAAACAAAACAAAAGCTATTAATTTGAACGCGCCACCCGTTCAGGCGGCCTGGTCGAGGCGACGCGACCTGGACCCAGCCGCCATGTTTGTTTGGTGGTGGCGCCCCCTATAGGTCGCTGGAGTCGCGAATAGAGAAAGTATGGTTTCTGTTAAAAGCTCATTTAAGATTTTCTTGCAAAAAATACCGACCTCAAAGTTCGTTTTTTTTTGTTTTTTTTTTTTTTTTTCAACCCAAAGAGTGCGCTCGATATTTTTTTTTTTAATTCTTCAAGTACCTGCAATCGCAAGCCTGCTAAAGCTACCGTCACGCGCATGTTAAACACGTGCTTGCACATATCACCAACTGGTACTTCATACAATTTTTCTGCTCGGCAGTCACCGCATGGCAAAGCGGAACTTGCATTTTGGGCGAAAACATTGTTTTGCTCTCGTCCAGTCAGTTTAAGACGTTCACGTTTTGAGCATAGATATCACTCCTTGTGTTTCGCGTCGCGTATAGCTTTTTCCACTTTTGCGGGTTGCAACATCTAATGACATTTTCGTCGCCCATACCCTATACCGAAAACATTTGACTGGGGGGGGGGGGGGGGTGTAGTAAACGATAATATTTACACCGGGTGTTTCGAAAAAAAAAAAAAGAACAATGCTTTTCTCACCGCAAAAGTGAATGGCGCATCATTCAGTTTTGCGGTGATACATTTTTGCGGTGGTGCGACACTTAGTCTCCGTCCAAGTGTCGCTCTAGCGATTGGAATTTACGTGCAACATTTTTAAAACTCGCCGTTTCCTGATTCAAAAGTTATCAGCGATTTTCGGGCGTAAGTTCAATAACAGAATGTGGCCCCGTTCTCGGTGGACGACATTCGTCTCCGTGTATCCGCGGGCTTTGCTATAAGGCCGCCATTTTCTCGTTGAACACTTTCGACCTCTAACGTCTTAATCAAGTAACAAAAATCTCTGAAACTTTGACATCCTAACCGCTATAGCGCTACATATGGGCGCAAACTCCCGAGGAAATTATGGCGTCACGTGGGAAGCATAGTGTATACATAGAGTGATAAGAGCCTTGGCTGTCACTTCAATGCATTTGTAAGATGCGGCAAGGAAACAGTAATTTTTGTGTTGTTTTTAGTGAACTTCCATTCAAATTGAAATACAAAAGAGAGCACGCTACAGTTTTTTTACATTTATTTATAAGATTTGAAAGAAATAAAATGCATAGTCAAGAATAAAATTGGCGCGGGACTACGTTTTTTTGGGTTGCAGTCCAAAATCAGACTACATTTTGGGTGCGACGCATATGTTCCGAGAATTTTGGGCCCGTGGCTCGTAAGACTCGGAAAATGCATTCCGTTTTCGTGTATGCTCGTAGGCGAATGTCTAGAGGCGTTTCAGATAAAACTAGAAATTTTACGGAATATCAAAAATGCACGTTGCATTCTGCGAGAAAAAATAATAAAAAATATGTAGTTTGAAAATTCTTTTTAGCGCAGAAAGAAAAGGACAGAGGACACGAAGAGTAATTTGTTTTTCGGCTTGTCTAAGCAGAAACAAAAAAAATATAATGTAAGAAATGAAGGCATCGATGCGTGTAGACACTGTAATTTAAATTTTCAAAATATCAATCTTTAAAATGCCGAGAATAAAAACAAAAAAGAAACAAGTACGTACGTAGGCGGAATTAAAAAAACTTTGAATTAAAAAGTGAGTTTTTTTTTTCTTTCTGGAAGATGTTTAGTTAGGAGACATACAGAAGAAATAAAGAACAATAAAGCGTGTGCCTATTGTTCTTACTTTACGTTTCCGAGTTACTTCAGCTGACGTTAATTGTGATACGTGTCAACTAACCTTTTTTTTTTTTTTAATCTGATCTTTCAGTGTGAACATTCTATGAAAATATTTTACTCTCTATTTCACTGACAGAATGAGAACGGCAGGACGCGTTTTTCGAATGCCCGTTTTCCAGCACCATAGCCTCCAGCACCATAGCCACAAAGCCTGGCACATGGCCATGAGAAGCGGCCGCCGAAATGGAAAAGGTGGAGCGGCAGACAACGGATGAGAGGAGAGCCACGTGACTGGTGCCCCGCTGCGGCGAGACTCCGAAACACACTTCTCCCGAGCGAACAAGTGTGTTTCGGGTCCTCGCCGCTCCAGAAGCTGTGCGCTGATGTCCAGGTTCCCCGAGAAATGGCTTTTTGATGCCCTGTGCTACCAGACCCTCGCGCTCCAAATCTGCGACCAGGCACTCTATGGCTTCGTCGTCGAACTGCCAGGTTTGGTGAGTATAGAGTAGGCTATGCCAGCACGCACTCCATGCTTTCCGTCGTGCTTCGGCTGCGCGCGCGAGCTTGAGGTGCACGGAATGCCGAAGCGTTGCCGAAGGTAGAAAGCTCACGCTGGGGGCGAGACATCCGAAGCTCCAGCTCCTCCCTGCCGCTTTTCCATTAACGGTAACTATAACGTAAATACAGTTGTTATGTTTAAACCACGACCGGTTTAAACAATTTATCAGTACAGTTATCTGGAATTTCGAGAAAGCTGTCCCGGTATAATAGCAATGTTCATAATAAAGAAAAAAAAAAAAAAAGATCGAGGTACACAGAAGCATTCCTTATGAGTTGTGAATGCGAAAGCGTGCAAGCCACTCGTCCGCTCCCTTTTTCGTCTGCTGCGTACTTTTCGTCGCCGGATGGCGCGTGTGCTTCCCCTGGTGACCTTGGACGCTCTGCGCTGATGGGCACGCAGCGCCATGGGGTGAGCGGTCGTGGAAACTGACGAGCGCAGCGGCGAATGGGAGCCCCGTTCACGCGCGCCAGCCAATGGAACCGAAGGCGATCGCGGAAACTGGGTGCCGTTTTCACGCTTCAAACTGATGACGTCAGCTCGCTCCATAAGACAGTTAATGCTTTCGCATTTATAAGAACAGGATTCTACAGATCTGCCGATTCCTAACTATACACAAAAATTGCAAACGTGTGCAGAGAAAAAATAAGTAAATAAATAACGTTAACCGAATTGGCGTGCCTTGGTTGGGTACTCTGATTTGGAGAAAGGAAAGGGAGAGATTAAAAAAATAGAACGAAGAAAAAAAAGCGTATGTAACACTATGAACGCGGAAACGTGCACATGCAATTCATGAGGCGGCCAAAGTATTTTAAATGGTTCACAAACGGAGTAACGCTGAAGGGTATCGAATATAATCGTAACAGGGCCGAGTGACACCATGAGGTTACGCTCGACACATGAGAACATTTCCAGATGGCTTCAGTAATTGGGTCATGGGTGTGTTATAGTCGGTGTAAAAATCTGGCGGTTTTATTTTTATTTTTTTATTCCTTAGTCTTAAACGTGTTTGCATGTTTTTCGTTTTCGTCTTTTTTGTTTTTGTCTGTTTTAATGTTATGAGTTTTACCAGAAGTTTGAGGCATGCTCCCTTTTTTATAAACTTTCTCTAAATAGTTTTCGTTTCGATGTAAGCAGAACATCTGGAATGTCGCCACTCTGTCTAGAAAGAGCAAAAAGGAAATGAAACGCCTCTTCGTGTATCAGGGTTGAAGATGGCAGTGGATTCATGTAGTACCAGAAGAAAAAAAAATCACGTTGAGCGTATTCTGCGCCTTGCAGTAAGATTTATTTTATTCTTAATATGATCGTGCAGAATCTGTAACAGAATTATTTAATAAAACCAGGCTACTCGCCTCTGCTCTACGAAGAAAGATTGGAAGGCTCAAGGTTTTCAGCTAGCAATATAACCGGTAATATAACATCTATTTGAGCACTATAGTATACATCTTCCTGGCAGAAGGTTTCCCAGAATTAATAATAAATTTGAAATGAAGCCGTACAGCCCAAACCTCGATAATCATGTTGAATTAACCTGAGACTGAGGAAGAAGAGAAACTTCAAAACGTAGAAGGAGCAGAAAATAGACTGAACGACCAGCTCGCCTGCACCCTCGCAATAGTTTCCGTGATCGAAACTCGATGTTTTTAAGCGCTATTTTCTGCTGAAAATAAATGAGGAGTGAAATTGTCTGGATTGCGATTTTCTTGTTCGAACAGACAATGCTGAAATAAAAAAAAATAACAGTACTACTTAATTTTGTTTTCAATTGTATTAGTTTTTTTGTTTTTTAATGGTGTTGGAGGAATGATTTTGTAGACGCTCATGTTTAACCGAGAAATCCTAAAAAACGATGATTGTATTTGTGGTACTTGATTACTGTACAACTCTTTTTTTTTATTTTCAGACAGATTTTTGAAAAGAGCTAAAAGTGCTATCAGTAATGTAAATAAATATCAAACACCTTCCGAAGAAAGAACAAAAACGGACTCGGAAGTTATTTTTGCTCGGAGTTACTAAAGCGCCACAGACGGGTTGTTCCGACGACCTACTTGTTGGGATCCGGGGAAACGGAACAAATGGTCCCGGAACAAATGGTCCCGGAATAAATGGTCCCGGAATAAATGGTCCCGGAACAAATGGCCCCGGAACTAATGGTCCCAAGTACAAACTAGGAAAAAATGGTCCCAGATAAATATCGCCAATCTGGCTCTTGCGCTTTCGGGTAAATCCAATAAAATCCAATAACACTCGCCGGTAAACATTTTATGGTTTCCAATTTATAAGAAAAGCTCCGTATTTCAAGGCTTCCGGTTGCATGAACTCGAACCGGTTTTTATATTTTCCCGAGAAACTCAGAAATGTTTTGCGCTATGCAAACCTAATGCACCTACAAAGGTATCGAGCTCCGCTCGTCTTGTGTGCTACCATCACGCGTCATGACGAGATGAAAGTAATTCAAGTTTCATGCCTTCAACAGGGGAGGCACTCACTTCATCGAATGACGTTTTAGCAAACGCCCACGTTTCACAGAATGACACTTTAGTGAATAGTCGGCCGTCGGGAAGTGGCGTTTACGGGCGGACCAAGTGGGTTCACATTTTTGCAATGAGCGGCGCAGCAGACTGTCGCCGCTAAGCGGCGTAAGCGCAGCGCGGGGAGGAGGGGGGGGGGGGGGGGGGGGTTTAACACGCGACCCCGTTATTCGCCAAAACATAGATTCGCTCAAATCTCGCTATTCGCTAAAGCGTCATTCGCTCATGTGATATGGACCCGCTTCAACAGTATGACTAGGGGTACTCATTTAAAGGGCCCAGCTCCTTAGGGTCTAGCCTTGTCCGTCCGTCCGGCGTCCGTGCTCACAAAGGAAGAAAAAAATGTTTGCGCAGTCGACAGGATTCGAACCTGTGCGGGGAGACCCCAATGGATTTCTAGTCCATCGCTTTAACCACTCGGCCACGACTGCGGGACGAGTAGGGGGCTCTGAGATGTGGTAGTAACTCAAGAGCTGGGGTTTCTGTCATGGATGAAACGTTGCATGTAGCCGCTCAACGTCTAAACAGGCGAGGGCGCAGCGGTTAAATGCGTATATAATCGCGTTAAACTTTGCATGCATTGGCTCAACGTTTATAGACGAGAGGGCGCTGCGGTCAAATGCTCAAATGCGTATATAACCACGTTCCACACCACACATTCTCTTTCTGACATGGACCTGTTGACTCAAGCGGTGGAGATGCGTTCCCACGGCTTCTAGCGGATCCAAGCTGATCTGCTAGAAGAACCATTGGGTCTGCATTTCACCGATCATAAAGCAGTATTAATAAAGTCGAAACGCAACCCGGAACTCAGCACTACCTATGAGCAATAAAAAAAAAAAATCAGCACCATCAGCACTACCTATGAACAATAAAATCAGTATCATCAGCACCACCAGAGCTTCGCCTCAATCAACATCATTCACCACGTGGAGATGCGGTCATTTTTCGTTTCAACTGAGCCGACTGATATAAATATTCTAAAGCCCTTTATATGAAAATAGTAATATCTCCTATAATATCGAATAAGGTCACTAAATTAACAGTTAGGAGATAACTGTTGGACAGTATTAATTTCGAAAATATTCTGATGATTTTGAATAAAATTAAGTTCAATACCCGACCAGTTTCTTCGAAGTAACCGGCCTCAAAATATAGACGAGATCCTTCATTCCACCACGAAATCACTGATTGCATAACGGATGAAGTATATTGCATGATATATCTTAGTTTCAAAACAATCTTCTTACGGGACCATTTTTTCCTATCCTAGACTTGGGACCGTTAGTTCCCGGACCATTTGTTCCGGGACCATTTGTTCCGGGACCATTAGTTCCAGGACCATTAGTTCCGGGACCATTTGTTCCTACACTCTGGGATCCGTTCTAACTGGACCTTTTGTAGTGTGCCTAGCTTTGAGAGTGTTTCCAACTACTTGGTCAGGGTCACGTGGTTTGCAATACAAACTGCAAAAAGGCAAAAAAAACAACAACAACGTTGATCGTTTACAAGCGTCTGCAAGCTTTGCGCATCTTCTCCACGCACCATCCTCCTCGCACACGTGCGCACGAGTTGGCAATCTACGCGGGACGTGTCCACCATTAAATTGCAAGCGCTCTCTGCAATGTTTGAGTTGTTTCTTCTCTTAAACGTGGCCTCTCTCTAGTCCCTTGGCGTGACAGGTTTACTCCTCCTGCAGAGAACACGAGAACCATCGTCCTGTTTCCCGAGTACATTGTGTCAACGTAACGGTCCCCGCCGGAAAGCCAGTGCCTCGCCTATAGAGCCCCTCCTCTGGCAACTGGAGAGACAAGTAGAAACGACACAGCACGCATGATTTCGACGACGACGTGAACGAGCCTATGAAAACCTGCAGAAAGAAAAAAGATTAAGAGAAAAGAAAACAAAACGGTCGTGGGGCGTGGCGCAACGTCCCTTATAACATCCTATGTATCGGATCGTTTGACGGAGGAGCCATTATCATCTCGTAGTTTCGGTTCTCCCCCCCCCCCCCCCCCCTTCGCTCCCGATATTATCTTGTTTTTCTAGTATGGCACTTATTTCTTTCTCTGGCGTCTCTGGCGAAGTCTGGGTTTGCTCTTGCGTGTGCTTCGCATTCGGGCTTCGAAGGTATAGAATTTTCCCTCCATTTCTTCCTCGAACATTATGCAAACGACGTCGACGACGTAGACGGCGCGCCGACGGTGTCTGCAGCGTAACCCAGCTTTGAAACAAACTCGCTTCTCGTGCCTCCCCTCCCCCCCACCCCCCCCTCCTCCCTCCTTCCTCTTTTTCCGGCCCGCTACTCAATATACTCACCTCCATATGTTTTTTTTTCTCTTCCGGAGAAAATTATTCGCTTAGCATCACATACAATTCAGAGCGGCGAAGACACCAAGTATCAATACCCCCCCCCCCCCCCCCCCCCCAGAACCAATCTGTGTGACATTAACCGTCATATCGCCGCAATGGATTTCTCATTAGGCGTATATAGTTTGCTTTGTATGCTTCCCCGCATTTCCGTGGATCGGTCCCGAAACTCTCTACCTTTACCCCTTCACGCTTTCCCCCCAAGGAACACAAAAAGACAAATCAAAAATGAATACATATAAAAGATAGGTTTCTGAAAAGCAAAACTGAAAAGACTGACACAATGCAAGAAACCATTCCAACAGATCGTTCTCGTACATACACCTTTCCGGTTTTTTTGGTGTGTTTTTTTTTTCTTTCGTTTTTTTTTTGGTATTTTTTTGGAAATATTTCGGGTTCCGGCGTTGACTGCTTTCTTCGCGCTAAGGCGCGGGGCCCGAAAGATAGGAATACATGTCGGCGACGGAAGCAAACTTGGAAACCTTTCCTCTCCTTTTACATGTTTGTGCGTATGTATATATGTGTGCGTATTTCCCTTTTCCTTTCCCATCTTCGCAAGCTTCCATACTATATAACTTGCCCCTTTATAGTTTATTTCGGAGTTGGCGTTTGCCGACGGCAACAATGAAATATGAGGACGAGAAACACACACACGCACACGCACACGCACACACACATGTAAAAAGAAAAAGCTTCCTTTCGGAAGTAAATGTTCGTTTCCTGGCCCGCTTCGCGCTTCCAGGGCCACGCACTTTCTGCCGAGTGATATTTCTTTCTGCTTGTTATTTCGCCACACCTCGAGATTTTTCGTATACCTCGACGCGCCCGCCGAGCGGGGACATTCGTCTCCTTTTCTCTTTCTGCCGGCTTGGCGACTGTCTTCTCTAGGAGCGAATATTTCCGAAGACCATCAGGCGGAGAGTGCGCCAAGATGGCTAAGACACAAAGTAAAGGGTAGAACAATAAAAAAAAAGAAGGTAACAGACAAAAGGGGGGGGGGGGGGGAATTGAGGAAATGGGCTGCCTAGCACGTTTAGAGAAGCATGATAAATAAAAAAAGAGTGAAAAAGTGAGAGAAAAAAATTTAGTAAGGGCAGGAGAAAACTAAGGTGCCGGGAATCAAACTCTGACAAAGCCCTTCCCTGCGTATTGACCCGAAATTGGAATTCGTTTCCGCGGGGAAGGGGGGGGGGGGGGGGGGGGGCAAACAAAAAATAACATTTAAAAGCCCGAGAACGTTTCGGAAGTTTTCTCGCTCGCTTTCGACGTCATTTATTTAATATTTGGTGCTTCTTTTCTTTCTTTTTTTGGTGGGGTTGGGGGTGAGGGAGGGGGAGGGGGGACAATGGCGTGTACGAGTGCGCCTACTAATGTTGTTGTAAACTTCGTCGCTAAAGTCACGTTCGGTTTTGGAGTGGAAGAAGGAGGGCCAAACCTCGAGGATGGAGCGCGCGGACGTATACCCGATGCCGCCTGCATTCCCCCCTTTGGCGAGTCGCGCTGATTCAATTTGTTTTTTTGCTCCACAGACAAAGGGTTACAGTCGTGCATCTTTCCTTGACATAGATTCCTCCGGGAAGGCGACGACGAGCACCGCAAGCAGCGCACAACGTATACCGGTGTTGGTGGTTTCTTTTCAGTGGAGATCTCTCGGCCTTAAGATAAAGATTGACGAACGCAGAAAGAAACAAAAAAAAAAAATAAGGGACACACACAGTACGTATAACAGACACCGGGACAACTTGTGTGTTGTGTTCCGCGTGCCCCTTATTCGCGTCTCGCCATCTCGAAAGTATTCAATCGACACGCAGATCTCCTACTTCGTGCCTTCTATGGGTGGGGGGGGGGGGGGGGGGGGGGGCAATTGAAGTATAAAATCACTGCGGTTCTCATCCTGTCAGTAAATACATATTCCGCGACTGCCGGCTTTTATCCGTTCAACGTGTGCTGAAAGAAAAAATTCCGATGGGCCACCACAAACGAGCAGTTCTCTTCAGTCTATACATATATTCAAGCCCACGGTAATAAGATATTGCAGTTTATTTTTATATTTATGACAGGTTAGGCGGCTTATAAGGCTATATAGTCCTTATCTTAAAAATTGAAAGTCGCTCGCAAAATGTGTGGCCTGAGTTTGAGAAAATATTTCTAAGTGTTCGATACTTTTTGTGTTTAAGATGCAACTATTTGTTTTTTTAATATTTCTATTTAATTAAATCAAACAGGTGGAACCATGTACTGCTGCCAGCTTCAAAGAATATGAGATGCACTTCATCTGCCAGCAAAAATCATGTATTCGATTTTTTGTTTTTTTTTAGATTCCTAGAATGTTTTGCGTGTACCGACACCAAATCGAGTCGCTCCGCTGGAGTAGGGGCAGAGCATTGAAGCGAGAGTCCGTGTACAAATTTGCGGTGAGGAACAAAGTGCTTTTTGTGCGCCAATGGAACCTACATGACGTTTTATCGTCACACGCACCAACCCATGAGCCCATTCTGCGTTAAAAAAAGCCTCTTGCCGATGTCATCTTTATTAGTCGTGCGTTTTCTACGTGCCCTGATTGCTTTTAGAAGCGGGAATCGTAGGCATGCAAATCCCTGTGTATTTTATCAAGGACGTTCGTTTAGTTTCGCCTATGACGACGTCACCGCAAGCTCATCTCAAAGAAACATCAGATACGCACCAGCTTTCGCATTCTTCTTCAGGAGAGAACTGCAAGATACAATATACGTACGCGACAAATTTAATTTTCCGAAACTCCATAATTTACGCATAACCCGAGTTTAAGTCATTGATGCTAAACTTAGTTCTCGGAATAAAGTTTCGAATGATGGATCTCAGAAACGACCAAGTTTTAGTGTGTGTGTGTGTGTGTGTGTGTGCGTGTGTACGCGTGCGTGCGTGTGTGTGTGTGTGCGCACGTGGGTGTATGTGTGAATGTGTTTGTTACAAATGCTACGCCTTTCTGCTATTATAATTTTAAACTTAATCAAAAGTTGCGAGCACAGTCTCATCAAAAACAATGTTAGGGTAACAAGGTCGAATCTTTTCAGGGATATGAGAATCTATGGTAGCGCTCAAAGGCAAACAAGGACAAACGGAGGAGAACTGGAGACCACTTAGAGTCCAGTTCTCCTTCTTTCGTTTCTGTCTTCGAGCGGTCGTTGCCATCTATTCTCAAATTCAGCAACAACTGGCCCAACAATCGGCACTGTTCCAAGGATAGCTGGCAAGTATGAGAACAGAAAAAGATCTCGTCATCTGTGCGGAGACTGATTAACATTCTTTTTTTTCAAGAATAGGAGATGACGGGAATTGCGCGCGACTATGTTCTGCAGACAGCTCATCAGCCGCTGAAATCAAATAAAGCTGCAAAGCCTAGCCAGCGATGCGTTCATAAGTCTCACCGGCCGGGAACATAATAACTCGGCCATACTCTTCGTCTTGAAAGGGCCCGGGTGGTTACAGCCATTGAGCTTTTAAAAGGACCCCGTCCCTTGATACTTCTTTCCGAGTTAGCCTCTCACGAACAAAGCGAAAAGAAAGGGGAGAGACAAAGGGAACCTGAAGAGAACAGTTCCATTCTCTAATTACCTAAAAGAGGCGGTGCCACCTTTTAGTCTTTCTTTTTTTTTTTTGTCTGTTCCTGTCGGCTCCCAATCTCTCAGCGCACCTCGTTTTCGGCAGAAAGAAGAGACGGAACAAGAAAAGAAATATAACAAGCGCAAATAATAGTCGAGGTCATTAAAGCCGAGGCAGACGAGCAGGAAACTAAGCACAAAATATCGAGCCGCAAGAGAGTCTCGACGTTCGCGAGTCAGCTGCAAAACACACACACACACAGACACACACACGCATATATAACACGCCCTCTACATTTTTGTACAAACATAATTTCACCCGTAGCAAGAAATACAGCAATACCCACGCCTCGAAATTGGGACCAATAAAAAAAGTTAGGACGTAAGAAATAAAATAAAATAACGCACCCCGAAAAAAAAAAAAAACGACGGTAAAACAATTCAGGTATCAACGATGAGATGACGGCAATAACCCAGCACATGTGTTCAACACGCGTGTCAAAAAAAGGCACGTCGACGAGAGATCCGCGAGATGACGTAATCTCCCTAGCGCGGACATTCGAGCTACACGCGGCGCGGGCAGCAGCGGAACATTGAAATAGCTGCCGAAAGTAACACCGCGCCGCGCCCGCGCGTCGTATAGCAGATGCGTACGGCGCGACGACCGCCGCTATTTTCGGGAACCATAGCTCAGCGAAGCCGACACGAGGAGGCTATAAAAACTCGTAATCATATACGAGACGGACGAGCTCGCACTGTGCGGCCGCGAGCATGCTCGCCCTGCCAGGGCCATGTATAACCGAAGAGCTCGTACACAATATCATTTGCGTGCTCAAGGGCTGGCTGTCCTTAGTTTTATCTTTTTGCCTTACCTTCGCATGAAAGCAAGGGTGCATGCAAATCAGAGCCCCGTGCTTGACTGCCTGCCCTCCTGCGGCCGGAAACTGGAGGACGCTTATGCATGCAACGCGAACCCTCTCGACGGCAGCAGAGAGTCTCTCCGTGCCCTGCCCGCTTACCGCTGTGGTTGCGGTAAAAGTTCGATCGTCCCTAGAAAGGGGAAGCAGAGTAGAGATGAGGGGAAAAGACTGGGACCGAGTGATAGGGGCGGTAAACTGGGGGATCTCTCCGGGGAAGTATGTAGGCAAGAAACGGGAGAAAGGGGAAAGTAGAGTAGAGTGATGGGCGGTAACTCAGCCCTCTGGAGAAGTGTGTAGAGGAGAAAGGGAGAGAAACCTCTGAAAGGAATGAGGGGAATTACCGAAGAGAGACGCAGTTGGGAAATCAATGGGGAAATAGAGGCAGGGAAATGAAGACGCGTGCTCGGAGGAGGACGCGATTTCCGTCGGAGCCCTAGGGAGGAGGTGGGGGAGTCGAGAGGCATGGAGAAGGGGGCGGTGGGGAAATATAGCGAGGCGAGGAAAACGACGAGAAAGTGGTAGGGCGGAAAGAGGGAGACATATCGGCACAGGCGAAAGGTTCAGAAGGGAATAGAGAGAACGAGGCGGAGAACGACAGAGAGTAAAGGAAATTAGAACGCATAAACAAAGAAAGAATTTCTTGAAAACAGTCGACTCTCAGGCACACAAATACGTTCGAGAGTGGGAAAAGGAGTGAGGGATGAAGACAGCATGCAAGCGAGGATCGGGGAGGAGTAGACGGTTTGGGGACAGAGGAGAGGAGGACGAGGCGTGCAAGACAGTCTCCAAATTGATGTGCCCGCGGTGCCACTTAAACGTCGATACGGCCCTCTCCGGCTAAATTCAAGGGGTCGACATTGAGTGCAACGGCGTGTTTGGGGAGCGGTGAGAGGGAAATCTGACTGGCTGTTCCGGAATGCTCCCTCCGGCTTGCTCAAACTTTCCCTAATGGGGACAGCTATTTTTAGAAAAAGACGATGCAGTTTCGGCTGTTCCAGAGAGAAAGACACGGCGTTTAGTTTTCTCCTCTCGAAGTAAAAATAAAAATAAAATATAGTGTCACTGTTGATTCGCCTTGTTGACACTGGATTTGCTTGATAGAAGACCTTTTTTTCTGGTAAATCTTATACGTTTGTCACTATTCTGCTCTCTACCGCTCGCTTATTTCGGCATTTCTGCTCTTACGATGGTTCTTGCCTCAACGATAAGAAAAAAGAAACGTTATAAAGTGCAAAAAGTTTCCTTTTTTTTATTGTCATAGGACGCTTGTTTTTTGGCACGTAGCGTGCGAGAAACCTACAGTTCGTGCTCGGGAAGGATTTCTATTCTGCAGTTGACGTATAAACTCAACCACGTTCTTGTGACGAACATACAAGTATCGTAACAAATCGTTGGTTGTCGTCATTAGGATTTCTTAGAGGCTTGTTTACGATCATTTGTTCTTACCAGATTTAATTACCTTTGTGCTTTGTAGAGAAAGGAACAGATGATAAAATGCCATATTGAGGAGTATAGTCTCGGAATCT